>LR994571.1:4800000-6000000 GCA_905187475.1 Syritta pipiens
GTACTGCGACGTTTAAGATATATTATACCCCCTTCTTTTGGCTAAGATTTGAGTGCTATCTTCAAAAAAAAATCTGACAACATCGCTAGACGGGAAGCACTCAAAATCAATCACTGTTATAAAGGACATAGACGTCATACAGTGTTCCGTGCGTGCCACACGAGGCTAAGTGACGTGTGGGGCCTGGTGTGCATTGTGTCACGTTTACAATTGTTTTGTTGATGGTTCTAAATCTAAGGTAAAGTAGAGATGCTAAGTATATATCGATACATCGAAAACATCGAAGTTTACAACTCTGTATTAAATCAATGCGATGCATGGTATATTTTCGATGTATCACGATGTGTACGGTGGTTAGGCCATGTAGAACGAATGGACAGCACAGCTCCGGCCCGAAGAATCTTCGACTCTGAACCTATGGGACAACGCAGCAGAAGATGCCCGCGTCTAAGGTGGCGGACACAGGTAGAGAAGGACCTAAAGCAACTCGGTGTGCGTCACTGGAAGCAGCTGGCACGGGATCGCGTTGGATGAAGGAGGTTGCAAAAGGAGGCCCAGGTCCACCCCGCACTGTAGCGCAGCACAAAGAAGAAGAAGAACGATGTATCGACGTATTTTATTCTAATACATCGAAAAAAAAAAACGGTACTAACTGAATATAAAAGTAAACCAGGTAAGTCTGAGTCAGGAAATCAATTCCTTACACTAAGCTGAGAGCAAGGAAATATCTGGACGTACATTTTGTAGCAGCAACAGAGTAGTTTCTTTAGTACATAGTATGATTTCAAAACTAAAATACTTTGTGATTGATTAGCCGTTAGTAGTACAGTAAACTCTCGATAATACGAATTTCATGGGACCAGGAAAAAACTTCGAATTACAGAGGTTTTTGAATTACAGAGGCTTCACGAAAAAAAATATTACTTACTTTCGTCACGTACGCATATTAACGAACGGTTGTTGAAGAAAAAAAAGTAAACTTGATTTCGAATTATAGAGGTTTTCACGTTTTTTTGCACAAACATAAACTTGAATTACCGAGGGGACCGAATCGCATAGGTTTTCTTCGATTTACAAAGGTTTTTTCAGTCGACTGTGAGAAAGCTTCTGTTTCGAATTATAGAGGTTCGAGTTATCGATAGTTTGCTGTATTACAAGTACGCAAAAACCTTCTTGTAAAATGTATGGGCGCCATTGAACAAGTTGCTCTGTTGTTCGATCCTCAGCCGATGAAACTGCATTTTGAAGACCCAACGGCTTCTACACATGGAATTGCAAAAATTCAAAAGTATGATGACGAATTGCTGCTTTAATGAAAAGCGAATCGAATTTCGGACAAAATACCGGACAATTTTGGGGCGACCACCACAAACTATGTAGTTAACCGAAAGTGGAAGCCAAACAAAAATGAATAAAGTGCTAATGTTAATCCATCGATCCATTTGGGGACACCTGTTGATCGGGTAAAATGAGTGAAAATCCGTTGGAAATATGGTCTGACTATAAACTATAAACTACAATTTCCTAAATTATAGAAAATTGAGTACAAATATTTAACTTTAATAACCAGCTCAGTGCTATCAGAAAAAATTTTTTCTAACACTTCAGCATGTCTTGAATCAGGATCGCAATAGACCAATGAGACCCATTTTATTATTTATGAAGGTCCATGGTCCATGTCCTGTAAGTGCTTCACTTATCACTGTTAGGTCTGCTTCGCTTGGGTTTTTTTGGTTCGAAAAGGGTTGTTGATCAGTATCAAGAACGGTCGTTGCTCGAGAACGTTGACAAATAACTTCAATTTATTCATTGTCTACTTAGATATACAACAAAAAGGTAAAATGATTGAGAACGCAAGACAAAACCGAGCTGTAGAAATGATCCTAACATGCTTCACTATTCGATCTCATAAATTGACTACTACATTTGAGAATCAAAGATCTCTGTTATACTCGTATGCTTGGACACCGAAGTAATCTTGAACAATCATTGCAACTTTGAGAAAACAGGAATCTGTTAACACAAAATCAAGATAAATAGATTTTAGATTACTGAAATTTCCTAAATTTGAATTAAAAAATTACACATAATTTTGAAATGTGAAGAGGAGGCGAGTGATCTCCTAATTTGCTAAGCGAATTTGCAAGACTTAAACAAACCCCTTGCCGTTTGAATCGCACGACACTTTTGGCGAAAGTCTACCTCATGCATCGTGACCAGATACAATTTCATCAAAGACAACACTATGATGTAAAACTAATCACATGTTTATTACGGGCGTCTCACTGTTGGCCAGAACAAGACATCACGTGTCGGATACGAACTTTTTTACTTTTGGCCAGAACGAAACCTCGCATGTACGCATGATACGAGGCTCTCATTTCAGGCACAGAAGTAGCATCGCATATCCGATTTAACTTTAAAGGAGCCTAAAGTTCTATTCAATTGTATCGATCAAACTAAAATTGTAAGAGAAAATTGGAAAAGGATGTTGAAAGCATAATCGATACATCGAATTTCAGATTCACTACAACGTTGTTTGTTTGTTAGCCCCACCAAATGCTAGTTACTAGGGTATGCATGTCATGACCACGAGAAACTGCTGGAAGAAAACATTGCTCTGGTAGTTTTTTCATTAAAATCCTTTTCTCTCTTTCGAAATCAATTGTTCCCTAATTTTACGCTAGATGTAAACATCTTCAACTTTTAGGAGAAATAAATTTCTTAACGACGCTAAAGGATGGATTGGGTACAGTACGATACGGTATCCGTTCAGACTATCAAACAGATGGAATTATGTACCGATTCGAGTACAGAGACATCCTTGAAAGTGTCATATTTCCTCATGCTGAGGAAGAAATGCCTCTGAAATGGACGATTTAGCAGGACAATGACCTAAACCATACCTAAAGTATGGTCAAGGAGTTTTGAATTGTATCAGTGTCTTTCAGGCGGAGGTCCTGGCAGTCATGAAATCGGCCAGAATGATATCAATGTTGGCGAAACCACCGGCTGATATCACCATCTTTATTGACAGTCAGGCGGCCACAAAAGCGATTTCCGCTACGGAGATCAAGTCTAGGCTGGTCCTGAGCTGTCGCGAAGAGCTTAGGGCTCTTGGCTCGCAGCATAGGATTAAT
Organism: Syritta pipiens; assembly: GCA_905187475.1. NCBI lineage: Eukaryota > Metazoa > Arthropoda > Insecta > Diptera > Syrphidae > Syritta > Syritta pipiens. The sequence continues at coordinate 4,803,141 of LR994571.1, forward strand.
CCCTGGTCCCTGGTCACAGGAACATACCTGGCAATGAGGAAGCTGATAAGCTTGCGAGGGAAGGATCCAAACTAGGGCTGGAACAGACGATAGTAGGGATCGATCCACCGATCTGCCTCCTTAAGAAGCGGATTGGGGATAAGATAATTAGATTAGCGAACGATAGATGGAAAGCGCTATCTACGTACGAGACGACAAGGACTATGTGGCAAGAAAATGACGATGCCAAAACGAAAGTGCTGCTCTTGCATGACAAAAGGTCTCTCGCAAGAGCGGTGGGTGTAATCACGGGCCGCAATAAATTCAGTAAGATAAAAATAATTTTAAATAATTAAGTTAGCCCTCGAAGGTCCATGAACTTAAACATTCTCCTAAACTTGAAACAAAAGTAAACACCTCTGCCGAAGAACTTCCACCCTCAATCTTCTCACAACTCGGTTGCTTATCAAAAGACAAAAAAAAAGAAAGACAATTTTTGTGTAAAACTACTTTTCGATTATATTCGGCGATGCTATGTGCTTAACAAGCTTCAGCTCAGGCAAACGTTTTTCTTTATTAATAACCTCAGCGTTATTCATGTACTTTTGCAGTACGTTAGGCACTCGAATAGATCCGTTTTCCAACTGATTACTCTCTAACAGCGTGATCAATAAACGTGGAATAGCTCCAGCTGTCCCATTCACCGTGTGAACGAACTTTATCTCATTGTTGGACGTACGATAACGAATATTAAGTCGTTTAGCTTGATAATCTGTGCAATTACTGCAACTTGAGATCTCCCCCCACATTCCTCGTCCAGGCATCCACGATTCAATGTCATACTTTTGATATGCCGGTGCGCCCAATTCCGATGGCGGCATGTCCAGAAGCTTGAAATGTAGTCCGAGCTGTTCGAATAAATTTATTTCGATGTTCTTGAAGGACTCCAACATTTCCTCTGATTTATCTTCTGCGCAGACAGAGAACATTTCCACTTTGGTGAATTGATGGACTCTGAAAGGAGAGGGACATTTTATTCTTGACATAGTCTAGGGTCGTTTGGGATAGTTACCTATAAATGCCTTTTTCTTCTTGAAGTCCAGAGGTTTCAGCGCGAAAACATCGACTCACTGCAGTGACTTTGATTGGAAGTTCAGATTCTTCGAAGAGTTTATTTGCAAAGTAACCTGCTAAGGCCATTTCACTGGTTCCCGAAAGACATTTGCCGTTGTCCAGCTTGTACACCTGAAAGTAATGAGGAGAGTTAATATGTGTAAAATGTGAAGTAGACAAATTAAAATGAAACAAGCGACCCCAAGCAACTATGGATGTCTATTGACTCTCCATAATTTGAAATCAGAGAATACTACACAAGCTCTATATGGTTTGGAAACGAGTTAACAAGTGAATTTTATTAGCAAAAAGAACACTCTAAAGCACTTTGTTTCATTTTATAAAAAAAAAAAGAGAAAAATCATCCAAATACTTGCGTTCTCTCGCCAGATGTTTGCATGCCGCATCCCTCAATCACCTCCTTCGGCAGAATATCAGGCACAGACACCAGACGGAAATTAACCGACTTCAGTTTTGTTAGAAAGTACTGTGCAAGCGCGTGTTCCATCTCTGCAGCGGCGCCCATTAGGTAATAACTCTTGTGGCCGGTGAAGTTTCCCAGATGATCCATTCGGAAGAGCTTCGCCTTCGATGCCAACTCGGAGAACTCTTTCGGCTTGAAATTGAACTCCGGTGGCTTATTGTATTTACATAACTCTTTGGGATCGTCGCCGTAGTTCAGTATCCGCGGATGAGTTTTGTTCGGCAGCTTCATGAGCTCATCGCGAAGAGATTTTTGTAAATTGCTGACACCAGTTCCACTGCTCTTTTGCCCATCCAACTGGGCCAGTATTGACCGAATTTCTGGTACATTATTCGAATGTTTTCTTAAAATCACATTTTTCTCTATGTCATCCAATTCATTTGCAATTGTTGCATCACTCACTGCCGGTAGACTCGTATCAATTAGGTGCAACTGACTCAAATTCCTAACTTGGCGTCGAACTAGGAAGCCTGAAATGGCGAGTACTTTATAGCACCGAACAGTTTGCATTTTTCTCAATGCCCTGTTTTATATTTTTATTTCAAAACACACACAAATCCGTAAACAGAACGTGCAATTTGTCAGCTTGTCATTTTTATCAGCTGACAACAAGCACCACGAAGGGAAGGAATCCAAATTGTTCCTGTGCCAAGTCTGTGCTGATGGCGGAATGGAATTGAAACGTTTTCGTCATTTGATGGGGCCCTCACCTGTTCAGTGGGTCAAGTGAAAATGTTGAAATTGTCTGCGAGTTTTGGGAGCGTTTGATGGCAGCACGCAATATCATGAAATTGCGTTTTCCTGACCATCTACGTCGTTGGTGGTCTACTGTGTATCTATCCCCCCGTGATTCCAGTAAAATCGTGGATAAAGCATAAAGTTTGTGTCACATGTAGCACTAAAAGCAGAATATTTCTCTATCGTGAAGGGTTTGACTTTCGGAAATAAAATGAAAATGTTTTATTGACCAATGTCATGCATTTTCGGGGAACCTTGAAATTAGATATGATTAGCAGGATTGATTACATGTAAACTCACATTTTTCTGTGGTTTATTCATTAGGACTGCTTGGGCGAAGGTTCTCTAAGTAATGCGGTTCTCTTTCGTCGAATTTAGATTAATAGCAACAATGACTGGGGCAAAAGGCCTTTCGAATTAAATCCCTCATTCTACAACTGCTGCTGGTTGTTTTTGGATGAAGAAGATTGGTATATCTTCACAAATGTCTACATACGGTTTGAAGTTTTGGTATGCTTTTGTTACATGGTGCACACGTTGCAAGTCGTGATGAAGACATTTGCAAATAACCCCACAGCTGAACTACATACGTATACATTTCCTGTTGCTTGTTGGTTGAGCTAAAAAGCACTTTGGGTTACAGGAGTGTTTATTATTTTCCACCACGCAATTCAAAAATTTTTTTATTATTAAAATTGTATGTATCTGTGTCGCAACACTTGCAAAAGATCACGTGGACATCTACGTCAGTATTTTCTGTGGACTTTCCTTCACCTCATTTATCTTGCATGTTTTTATTGCCCTTGTGGTTTTCACATAAACATGTATCCTATTGATAAAGGGAACTGGTTAGTGTCTTCCAAATAGCATAGTCTTCGTTGTGTTGGACACTCAGTAGAGAGAGTTTTCTTTAAATAGCACAAAATACGGCCTTTCAATTCCAATCAGTCAGTTGTTCTGCTCCCCAGTTCTGATTTTTATATACGACTACATAATTTTCATAGCCAGAAGCAGTTGTCCCTCACTTTCAATAGAATTCTATCCGTAGTTGATAAAGATCATAGCAATGAAAAGCCGTATGCAAATTAATGGCCTTTAGCGATAGCCCTTCCTCCCTAATGTTCACAAACAGATCGCATTGCGTTAACGTTATCACCACATGTGAAGTGTTACACAAACTTTTGAAATTGATTGATTTGTAGTATGAATCATCTGAATAATGCACCATTTCGGGATTGAAAAAGAAAGCATGACCTTTACTAATATATTTTTTAAGACGTCAAAGGTATAGATAAAAATTAAATGAAGAAGTATAATTGTTTTCTTCTTGGAACAGAGTTAAAACACTCTCAGTGCACATTCAAAAACATTTTTGTCCTATTTAACTTTTGGATTCATATTAGAAACAATGTAATAAGTCATGTATACGTGAATGCTTATTCAAGTAATGCTTTTTTATATAAAAAAAACAAAGAAGTATCAACTGATGGGAAGGACACCGGATCTCTGCTTCAATGAAGCTCGTAAAGTTAGCATTTGTTTGGGGGTTTCTTCAAAATAGTAGCTGTAGACAGGTGGCACAACACAGTGGAGGCGCTGAAAAATTATGCTCTGGCCCTCAACGTGCAGTAGATAAATGGATGCTACCAGTTTTTTATAGGCGTTTGGTCTTTTGTCAACAGTCTTTTAAGCAGCATACGACACTCCTTTCTTAAAAACAATCTAGCCAAGAAAGGAGTACAAACTCCGTTCAAAGGATCCTCCCTCTTTTTGGATTTAATAATACAGACACAAACCAGCACACTGGACACTGGATTACTAAACAAAACGGATAAAGTTCCGAATAGTACTCACCTCCGATTTTTTGAAATTTTTTGAGAACATAGTCCAATGCGTCTAAAACCGAAATCCAAAGCCGTCCGAGCTTAATCGTTAGTGCGTCGGACTGTTAAGCGAGAGTACCTGGGTTCGAATCCGGCTCGGGGAAATAACACCACAAACATTTTTCACGGTCCCACCTCCAGCGAACGACTGACAACCTTCCTGGAGTACTTCTGTCATGAAAAGCTTTCGCAATTCGCCGTTCGGAACCGGCATTAAATAGTAGGTCCCCTCCACATGTGTCAAAAATTATAACGCGCACAACACAGTGGAGATGCGAAAAAGCTAGGCTCTGGCTCTCAACGGGCTGTTACGCCGCCTAATACAATACAAAGCCGTCCGAAAGAAATAGCTTATGGGGCTTACGAGATATTTCCATTTCTTTTTTCATGGATTTTGAACTTTGAATGTCCTTTCTATTCATTTGTGGTCAAAACGGCTTTGGATTTCGGTTTTAGACGCATTAGACTATGTTCTCAAAAAATTTCCCAAAAATCGGAGGTGATTACTATTTCGAACTCCACCCTACAAAACAACCAATTCTGTAATAACCAGGTGACATCAAGCACTTCAAGAAATTCATGAATGAAAACCACAACCCCAAACGAGATAAGGAAGCTCTAGAATTAAACTAAGCCAACCTGAGAGTACTATGTTAAACACTTACAGAGCACGGAGCATGCAATTACCACCTTTATAACATGAGTCTCTCCAGCACGGATATCTGAAGGCATTGTGGCCGGACTAAGAAAACCAGGGAGTACCTACAAACCATCGGCCTTAGTCTGGACCAAAACCTATTGAAAGTAATCAACAAATTGAACGTAATAGGCACCGATTTCAGGGACATCCCACCCAGGAGTGTATTCAAATTTTTCAGGCAGCACTAAGATTCTAGATCAAAGAAGGGGGTACAATAAATCTTTTAGGTTACACTACAAGCGGCTCCCATTTCATCAATCAATCAAGCAGCATAATTCATACCATCTGCTTTTTCACTAAATTGAAGGCCATTTAAAGACTGCCAATATTCTCACTTATGAATTTTAATGATAGTAGAACTAAATCATCTGAAAACTGATGGACGGCATCACGTTTTTAATTGACTGTTGTGTTCGGAAATGTCCCCCCGAATCGCCTAAAGACCATCAACCATAGCAATAAACATCACATTCGAGCCGATGGTGACGTACCCACCTTGATATCGTTTAAAGGATCCGTCAGGATTTGTTGGAGGCTGAGGGCTGAGGATTTGTTGCCAGCTGGAAGGTATACTGACAGCGGCCGAAGTCAGCGCTGCAATATGGCTTTATATGTCCGCAGAGCTCACTGTACAGGATATTGTAGACGAAATTAAGCAGAAACCTAAAATCTATTGCAATGTTATGACTGTCTTGAATGAAGTGAATATTCCAATCTCATTTTTTATGACTTCTCAAATCTTACAGGAAAGCTACGTGCCCAGTTTTCTTCCGAAAACACAATCGAAGCATTCAATTGTGAAAAGAAAAACACTAAACACCTTCTATTCGCCTATGTTATTACTTTTTTTTTTAATATACTTTATTCACTTATCATTTAACCAATAATAATTAATTACAGGTTAATAAGTAATGTATGCATTTAGAAATCGTTTTTTTTATTTTCTTTTTTTTTTTGCTTTTAATTGTTTTTTTTTTTTTTCATTTTTCATTTTATATGTAGACTTGTTCTTTCACTTTTATTTCATTTATATATTACTCTACGAAATGATTATGGTTTCTTACATACAAAATTATTTATTGTTTCTGCATCAATTACATATCTTTTGTTTAGGACCTATAATGAAAATTATTATATTTATGTAAACTAAAATGTAATCAAAATTTGTTTAGTATACCATAGAATAAACAAAAAAAAGGATGTATATAGTTTTTTTTTAATGAAACAAAAAAATTTCGTTGGTGAAAACTAATTTAAGAATATCTTCATATATATATGTATGGGATGCGTAAAAATTATAATAAAAAAAAAAAAATATGTTTTTAGTTTATAAAGAAAAATTTTTTTTTTTGTTTTCATTTTCATATATCAAAAGCAGAAAACATTCGCGGTTCGCCGTCGAAGTTCCATCCGCAGAACACACACACACAACACTTGAATTTAAAGAAAATACAATTGCAAGGGCTGTGTAGTTCAGAGTTCGTTTTTATTCTTTACTCCATTTGCATTTTTTTTCATTCATTCTTCAGCCAAAATCTTTAAATATAATCTAAGGATTTCGTGAAAATAAATTAATTTACAATGTTCAACATATAATAAAATCCTTATTTGTTGCTGGTTGTTTTCAAGTGAAAGTGTGTAATTTATTTGATGTAATTTCAAAGAGAGATTGAGAGAAAGAGAGATAGAGAAGGATTGACGATGTAAAAAATTAAAACTTCTGTGCAAATTACTTTTGCAGTTTCTTGTCATCATCGTATGGATTGGATAGGTTGTGATTGGAAGGTTGTTTTAATATTTTTTTTTTGTTTTGTTTTTTGTTTTTATTTTTTTTACTCTGCGCGAATTTTATTTGTTGCTATCTGAATATTTGATTTCCTTTCAATTAGTTTAAAATAACTATCTCAGTTTTTGTCGTTTGTGATTGTTTTTTTTTTTTTTTTTTTGTAATTGTATAACGTTTAAAGAAATAAATTGTTTTGTTCCTTTTAATCTAATTTAATCGGAGAGCATTGTTTTTCCGCTTTGTTTCTCTTTCTCTTTATCTCGTTCGTTGCGAGGCTCGGCTGTCCCTTGCGGTATAGCTGCATTCGCTGGACCCTGATGAGTCTTTTGCTTAAGCATTGTCCAATCATAAATGTAATCATATTGGTGATTAAGGGTGCGGAACAAAATTCTAAAATGAAATACAAGAAAAAAATTAATAAATAATTATGTTTGTTATCAGACTTTTTTAGGTAAAATGCAACCCTAAAGACAGAAGAAAATCGAACCTATTCCGCGCAGCAGTTTTTGTTGCGTGAGTTCATCGATTTTAAAATAACTTCCGGCACTATTTTTAGGGGAATTCTCTTTTGTTAGCATGTTGTTGGAAATAACCGCCTGGTTTATGAAATTCAATAAAAGATGTACGCATCATATTGCTTAGCTACAATTTAATTCAGTAATCCATTGTTTTTAACGCTTTACTGGTACAACAATCAGAAAATTTATTCAGTATGCAGCTCAATTATATACCAATCCTCTAACAATCAATACATGAACATGAACTATGTGATCTATGCTAAGATTTTTTCTTGGAAAAGAAGCTGGAATTTCTCGCTAGTAGTCACTAATTGTGAAGTATTCAGCAATGTGAGTCCTCTATGCTTATAACAGCGGCTTGCATCTGATTAGACTGATTTAGTAACCAAAGAACCAAGCAGGACGTTCGTAGAACTTTGCAAGAATTGTTTAAGTTAAATAGAAGTGTTCGTAGAAGTTCTCATGGATCGCTTAAGTTAAGAGCTATTAACATGGTTATGCCGGAAACCAAAGTATGTACATTTAATGGGACACATATCGACTTTATAAAACCCGAATTGTGGGTGTTCCAAAAGAATGGTCAAAGTCTTACACGCATTACCCCCGTAAAAATATTGTCTCGCATGTATTTTCAAAATCCAAAAAATGTCTTGCATCTTTTGAGATCTCTGACGGTTTTCTTTTGACGGTTCTCCCACAACAATGAGTGTTATTCTTAGCTATATGAGCCTTATTATTAGCTTAGGAATATGGAAGGATTTTATACAGGAGCGCGATGTCTTTGCGCCTAAGCGAAGACTAACATTTATCCCCAAAAGGATTTCAAACAACTACAAGTGGTGGTTAAAGAAGCGACAAGTTAAAAAGAAGTGTAATTGAAATTGAAATGATTTTATCAAAACAAGAATTAAACAACCTTCTACATTAAACGCCACCAGGTGCATAACTTTCATAACAAGGAATTAGCCACGGCTAAATGAAAAGTTAATGAGTTTGATACAAGATGGCGGCATTCTTGAATTGACGATTTCTTTCTTTTTTTTAGACAAGGGATCTGTCAAACAGTACAGCAATCGAAATTGCAAGCAACTTTTAGCAGAAGAATTTATTTTTTCGCGGTTAAAACCTTTAAAGAAACTGAAGACAGACTTAAGATATATTAGTATGATTTTTCTTCCTCACATGTAATAATACACAAATTCGTGTCGGTCGTACCAACACAAACGACGACAGCTAACAAAAAAGTCTTTCTACCATTATGTTATGACTTAAAGACTCCTCTAAAAAAGTTGAAATTAGTTAAATAAATGCTAACCTTAACAAAATAAACTAAAATATGTTTTTCTAAGACCATTTTTAGATTTTACAACTCGGACTTGACCGCCAAAAATCACAGCAGATCAATTTTACTTTTTACACGGTGATTTCAATAGATTTTTGGAGGCCACTGTATATACAAACAAATCAAATAATCGACCATGAAATTAACAAAATATGAATATAAAATACACGATTATAAATACTTACCTAAACAACTGCCGCAAATACATATAATCTGGCTGTTCTTCGAATCTCAAACTACGACAATAATTCAAATACATTGAAAATTCAGCAGGGAAACCCTTGCATAAGACCTCTATCGGAGTTGACATCTTCTTCTCGGAGATTTTTTCATATTTCTGCTTTTTATTAGTGGCCTTCATACCTTGCCATGGAAGGACACCACGATTGAAATACATCATAACATATCCTAGTGATTCCATATCATCGCGCCTAGACTGCTCAATGCCCAAATGGGCGTTAATTGATGCATAACGCGCTGTACCAGTTAGATTTTTATCCTCACGATATGGTATATGTACACGAGTGCGAGGATCACGGTATTTTTTAGCTAAACCAAAATCAATTAAGAACAGCTTGTTACAGTGTCGTCCAATGCCCATTAGGAAATTGTCAGGCTTAATATCACGATGAATGAAACATTTCAAATGTATGAATTCCAGGCGACCGATCATCTGGTCAACCAGCATGAGAACGGTTTTAATTGTAAAATGACGTGTGCAAAAATTAAAGAGATCTTCAAGGGATGGTCCCAATAAGTCCATAACTAAAGTATTGAAGCTCTTCTCATGCCCATAATAACGAATTCTTGGTATTCCAACGCCACCGCTCAATACCCGATACAGTTTATATTCATAGAGTAACTGTGGATGCCGAGCGTTGGCATTTTCTATTTTAATGGCTACCTCTTCGCCACATTGTATGCTCATGCCAAGGTAGATGTCACCAAATGAGCCGCTACCTGTAAAAAAAAAAGAATGAAAAACACAAAGAGATTAGAAATACAATAATTATTTTAAAGCGAATAAAATAAATGTTAGCGTCTTTGTGTGTGGTTGAGTTTTATTGACCCGCTCTGAGGTTAGGGTTTATTGCATTTGAGGGGGGCCATTAAAGTGATGACTTGTACAAACTCCGGATGGTTATTGGTCACAATTTTAGTCAAACATCTTTTGTTCTCAAAATTTATCGTTATACTCAGCTTGCCAGAGATCGATGTTAGTCTGCTGTAAATGTGTGATGCACAATGTCGAAAAAAACAAAACTAAACAACTTTCTTAGAATCTAGGTCAAAGCTTTCGTTCGACCATTGGTTAAGTTTCACTGTGCATCTAATGACCGCAACAGAGCTGTTGCGGTTTAAGCGACAGAATCGAAAGATAAAGCAATTATTGGAATATGTCGAGTGTTTCATTGCAATTGGAAATATTAGAATTTTATATTTATCCTTCCGGTTACATCTTATTGTTTTTGATTCAGTATTCTTATTTTGTAAAATATTGAATTTTTGATTAGTAATAAGGTACAAAAATGTGTCAAATCTCTTAATGTAACATGTGCATGTATTTTAAGAAAAAAATTATTAACCAAAGTAGGATGATAAACGTTTTTTGAATTCTAGAGATCTCCAAACAGACAAGCCAAGTTAGCAATGCAATTAACCAAGATTAACAACAATTCCATAAATTATTAATGCAGTCCATCATCTCTGCCTGGGTCAATTGTTTATTAATGAGTCTGGTCTGAGTCTCATCAAATAAACTTTAAATTGTGATTAGGATATCGAAAAGGGACACAAGCATTCTTGGGAATGTCTGACATATTTGCACGCAATAAAACTATTTATAGTAGCTGAAAAGAATAATGGGACAAGCAGAAATCTGGAACATAATACTCTTGACAGACAAAAATCTGAAACATAATGCTCCTGATTTTTGCTTAAAAATCTGAAACATAATGCTCCAGATTTTTGCTTACCTCTTTCTCGGAACTCTCAAAAGTTAAAAAAAAAATTAAATCATAGTTCAATTCATATCATAATCATAAAAATTGTCAAAATAAAAACGAAAAAATCATTCAAAACTCAAGAAATGTTTTTGTTCCAGATTTTTACTTGTTCCTTTATTACTTTGAGCACTGTAAGTTGGTTGAGGTTATGTTTAGATAAAATTTCTGGTAAGCTGCCTATTCAAGACACAATATGAATCACATACCAACTAAAAGATGTTGTAGAAGACAATACGTTGCTAAAGTACACAAATAAAACTTTTTTTGTTCAGAACATAATGCACTGCTACTCATCGTTTGTATTGACTGATAGAAGAATTATTATTTAAGGTAAATCGAAGATAACCAAAACAGATATCCTGTTGTTGTGTTTGCCGATGATATGTCCACAGATAAAATTGATTTTAACAAACAGGCAAAAATGCAATGAAGATGTCAAGTAGCTATAGTCACAAAAATATTACCCAGTAAACAAACAGGCAATTTTGAAATGAATGGTCGCTCGGCCGACATCTAAAATAATCCTAGTGGAAGTCGTTAGGAGTTATTTAAATACTTGGGGTCGCATTGTAAGCAAATTGTTATCCTGATTCAGATGAAAGATATTAGAAAGGCGGTAAGATTTGCAGTGGTTCCTTCTTTTATTAAACTTTTGTAGTCTCAAGAAGCAACAACGCAAGAGATAGGGAAGTTTATAAATATTGGCTCTGGACAATGTTTTAACTTGAAAAACAAAAATGGAATGAGTGAAAAACAGCTGACGGAGTTAAAGGAAGAGCATGGAGCTCCATGGCCTAAAATTTAGACAAGATGTTGGGAATGAAGTAAGATTTGCAGCGATTCCATCTTTCATTGAACTTTTGCAATATCACAAGGTAACAACGTTTCTAATATTCTATGAAGTTATTAAAAAATCAATAACTTAACTAAACTAAACCTCCGAGAAAAAATGTTAAAAAAATTCGTTCTAGACCGACTTGAAAAAAAAAAAATGAAAAGAGTGGCAAATGCCTGAACAACGTCACAGAATGCATTAAATGCCGTGGCTTAAAATTAAGTCTGGGTATACATAGATTGCCTTTGTGAGAATGACCAAAGATATGACAGATATTCTTACTCTTCTGCCTCGAAAGGATCCAAGACCAAACATACAATTAAGAGTGTGATTAAGCCGTGGAGTAAGCAACTGAATAAATTAAACTAAAGACACAGCAAAGGTAAATGCTGGTCACAGTGCAATGCACACAGCTTTAGTATGCGAACTTTGTCGTTCCGGTTGAGCAAATCATATACATAAAGCAGGAAATAGTTTCGCCCCCTACTACCACTGAGGTCATAAAGAAATAAAAAAAAAGGGTAGCTGTAATATATTTTCGTGTGAACAGAGTTCGAAGCATCTGGCGGTTGCTTTAGCCTGATTGGAGCATAAACAAATAAATCGATCTTTTGCCATTCGCTGTTGAAAAAAAAAAAAAAAAATGCAACGACTTTCGTCTTGAAGAAAATTTTACTCTCTTTGGCTTGTACAGGAAAAAGACGTAAATAGTGAAGAGTGTATCCACCCACGGTTAATGAAACTAACATTTTCACATACGTGTTTGTTTAGAGCAAAGCTGTCGAACCCGCTGCTCGCGGGCCACATGCTGATCAATGCGGCCCGAAAAGATTTAAGATTACTGAAGCATATCCATTCTTCTGGAATGCAATGTTTTGTGCGATTTTGTGCTACAGGTGTAACAAACAACAGAAAAAGGATAAAAAAAACTATCGCCAGAAGAATCGACGATCTTGGAAAATCTATTAAAAACGATTTGCAAATTAAAGCCTGTGGTTTTAAATTTTATTCTATTTTATACGATAGTCCTGATGCTACTGATACAACTCAATTTGACGTTCTTATTAGAGGAAATTAATGACCAATATAGCTAAGAAACTGAAGAAATGTCTTATTTAGTGGCATTAACAACACGACAAAATCAATATATGAACCAGTGAAAAAAACATTAAAGCGATTTTGTTTATCACTTTTGTAAGCGAATAAATATTAAATGGATATATACTCGGCGGTCGTATGGTTTTTTGTAAATAAAAAAAAACTCCCATTTGACCGATTTGAATGAGTTTTGAGTTATTCCTTTTTCCTTGCTTCATCACCAAAAAAAATTAAGTACAAATGATTTTGATCGCATCTATAGAACGGTGAAAATTCACAAAAGATCATCTTTATCACAATGTATCCATTTTTGCACGTTTAGAAAAATATCTATTTCGATGTGCGGGGAGCGTAAGATAGCTTTTGCGCCAAAAAATGATAATGGTTTTTCATAGTGTCCAAAAACGAGCATTTTTTGCTATGGGCGGGGGGTCTATCTCACCCCGTTTAGGATGTAGGCGCAATTTAAAATCAAATCAAACAACATGGAAAAAAAATTCGTTAAAAAACAATGGCAGCACCTACAATAAAGTACTATACCGACTTAGAAAGGCAGAAACTTGTTCTTTAATTACACATTAAAGTTAGATTGTTCATGCCCATAGTTTGTGAAAAAATCTCATACAAACTCAAAATTTTAATAAGAAATAATAAAATAAAAAGTGTAAACAACTTTTTTTTTCAAAACTGTAAGTCGCAGTGCTAAATTAGGACTTTGCCATGAATGCTCACCTTTATTTGGAATCGAAGACAAAAAACAGAATGGTCCTATGTCTTCTAGTTCAAAAGAAAACTAGAATGAACCAACAACTTTTTAAATGAACCAGTCACACCCTTATGCACAAAGGCACTTGCTTGCAGTAATAGTAACTTTAATTTTCTTTAAAAAAAAAGTAATATGTATAGCAGTAGTATTAGGGCGCATATACTACTATTAGTAATATGCGCCCTAATAATATGCGCCCTTACTTCCGGATTTGATACAAGAATTCGAGGATTTTCGGACAAATAATAAAAATTGTTGTAAATTGTTGAGAGCATAGATTTGCAGCCTGAGATTTCAAAGAAAAATTTGACTACGTCGCTTTGTTTGACGTTTGTAAATCGTACCTCAGTTCAAACCTCAGTTATCTTTGGGGGTGGTATTGTTTTGTCTGAAACTGTATATTATTTTTAAGCTCGTCAGCTTTGGTAATATATTTATGGCCCAAACCACCATGTCTTCTTCCAATGTGGCCCAGAGAAACAAAAAGGTTGGACACCCTTGGTTTAGAGTGTAGAGAGGAAGACTTTGATTGTTTAACTCACACCATGGGTTTGGAAGCAGTAGAGGCGGTGAAACTAATCTCATTATTTATCATTATTATTACTACCAACGTTAAAAATGATTCCATTCCTTACGTTCTATGCAAGACTGCACCATCTGTTCAATTTGATATAGCTAAGCCTATTTAAATCAAGTTGGAAGAGGTGAAGGGAATTGTTCGTTACACAAAAATAAACTTCATTTTCACGATTTTGAACAGCAATAAGCCTTTGATAATGGATGACTACACTTCTTGACAGATTGGATCAATCACAAAGTTATCTCGAACTAGTCACATTGTTTGTTGCGAAAAAATTACGCCTTTGAAAGAAGGAAAAAGAAATTGTTGCCCATCGCCTAGAACAAGTTGAAGAAAAGTTTGTTCTATTCTCTTCCGCAAATACTTTTGCATTTTTGAAAGATCAATTGTTCGCTGGAATATGCCAATGCCAACTATAATACATCACTTCCCTTGATATAGCCGATAGACAAATGAATGTTATGTGAAATCAAAATTATGACAGAAACAAATTTTAAAAGCTGTTCCAATAGGACGGCTTTTAATACAAGTGCCATAAGGTTTTCTTAATGTGTCCATCTCATGGCACTCAAGGTTCGTATATACTTTCTACCAACACCTCACAATAATGTGATAAACTGTTTCCCTTCCTATCCCACAATGTTTGGAATTTCATTACGCCCATTACGTCTTCTCCCTCAAATCATCTGCAACAGCCTGCAACAAGCAAATAAAATTCACCTGTTTGTCCCTTGTGAACATGACCAATGCCACGTTTAAGTCGTCACCACTAGAATCAGGTCAAGCAGCTTTCTGTTGTATTCTTGTCTGATGAATTCCAACAAAGAAATAAAAACATTAATACTGCACACTACAAAGTGTATTTTTCTACAATGAATACGAGTACACACGAATCGCCGACGGGACAGACAAACGACGAACTAACAACTGACCCTTTTTATCGAATGTGTGTACGTGACGCGTTCGTGTGTTCAAGAAACACCCGCCCACGTTTCCATCGGGCCCTTATTCAAAAACAACAAACCAATGCATCATGATAACGCACGTATTTATTGTTTGATAACGCCAAGTTGTGGATAACGCCAATAACTTGTAGGAAACATTTTGTGTGGGGCACTACAGGAGACGGTGATAGAATGCAACTGTGTGCTGTTTTCCACGAATGGTAGCTGGTTCTACAATCCAGCTGTTTTGCTTAAAAGAGGTTCGTGGACATTGGCTGATAACTGAGCAAATGATTCGTTCGATTACCCTCAGTCTCGAGGCGGTGGCAGCTCCCATGACTCGAAGTGTGGTTTAATTGAACACGCATGACACGTGTTGCTGGCAACACCGTTTCCTAATGAATCCCTCTGTCTCTTTGAACATCATAAATAAACTGAGTCCTACACGTGGAGTGCTTTAAGATAACGTATGGTGGGAATGCGCCTGCCTATCCGATATCTCGCATATGTTACGGTTTCAGGTACTACGAAGTGTGGACAAAAAAGTAGATATATGAAATGACATCATAACTTTCGGGTAGCTAATTATGACAACGAAAAGGTCCACATTGTAGATGAAACTTTCAACATATGAGTATGTTTAAATGAAGGGCACCAATAGCGAAGTAATTTTTTTATGTTTACTGATAAACTCAGGGCATACTAATTAGCACACCCCTATGAAAGAGTAAATAGATTGCTATTGGATTGGCCTCTTCAGGGATAGTTCTTTCGCCAAAATCTTAAATACATTAAGTATTTATATCAATATCTATTTATATGAATAAACACAAACATTAAAGTTCCTGAAACAAATTTTTATCTTTTTCATTCGTTTTACTTAGTTATAACCTTGTATAAAAGAGTCTGCTTATTAGCGTGGCAGTATTGTAGAACGGCAATAAGGACAATTTAATACCAAACAATGTAACAATAAACTTTTCGAAGAGGGTAACAACGGCGTTAACAACTTTTTGAATAGGGCAACAAAAATTCACACCTTACAGAATGTAGCTTGAGCTGCCGATCTGTTGGCTTGATAGACCGTCTAGTAAAACGACTAGTTCACAAGATTTCGGAAGCAGCACGTATCGATTTATTCAGACTGACGAAGGCAACAAAAAGGAGCGAATAAATAGGAGACATTGAACACATATTTGCAATGAACAACAGTTTGAGTGAATTCATAAACGCTCCACTGAGGTAATCTAGCAAAGCAACTATGAGCAAAATGCTTTGCAGGACTGCTGCAGTATTGCTTTTATGAACTCATCCCTTGTCGCTCGTTCGTTCATATCGCTCTCTAGTTTTTGACAACAACATGCAGCATTTTTGGAAAAAAAAACTTCATGATAAATCTATTCCTATACGCAGTGAATCAATCAATCCTGACTCATGGGAATTAAATTATGTTTCTTCGCATACTCATGGGTATTTTATTAGGTCAATTCATGTTTCTGTACCAAAAATTCACACCTTCTCACTCTTAAAGATAGGTATTTACATTTTTTTAAAAGAAACTTAAAATGATGACATGGTAAGGTTTTTTTTTGCAAGAAAAGCAATTAGGTTACTCGGGTGAGGGTACTCGGATTATTTCTGATAACTGTAAAAAGCTCCTAGGATGCACTCTGCAGCAATACATCGATACAAGAAATTGTATTTTTTTACATAAAATCATTTACAATAAATGTCCGACCTACTTATTTAACAAACTCGTCTTTAATCGTTCAGTAAGAAACTTAAATATCGTTCCTTTTCAACACCAATATTTGAACTCTAGCCGTTTATTTTTCATTCATGCTGTCAAACTATGGAATTCACTACCACCGCGAATTAAATTCATTTCGAACCACGCAAATTTTAAAAGTGCAGTCCTCTCGCATTTCTCTTCCCCAACAACCCATTCATAACCCCTCTTCTGTTCCCTAAAATCTCTGCCTTTTAAATAATTTAAAAAATCTATTTATGTATATTAGTTATAAGTTATAAATTTTCAAATTGTATAGTTTCAACTAAATTTGTATCTAAGTACTATAAAAGATAATAATCTTATTGTACATCCCTACTTAATAAATGAAAATGAAAAAATGAAAAAAAATTAAACCTATAAAAAGTGTTTTTATAATAGAAAATAAATCAGTTTAACTTTAAAAAGCTTGTAAGGCGTACAAGTTGTAGAAGAAAGGGGGAGGACGGTGGGCGAAGTAAAAAAAACACTTGTTGTAACTCGTCGTTATCTTATTTTCGGAAGTACGTCGTGTGGAACTTATAAAAAAAACGTTGGGCTGTTAAGTCCATCACCTGATCAGATGGTCCGAGCATATTTTAGTAAATAGAACCCGTTTCGACAAAGTTTGAAACATACAGGTTATTTAAAATCGTTGTTTTTTTCAATTTCAAATTTAAATTTATTTTATCGCCTACAAAGTAGAAACTAGATATTCAGATTTTAAACGTGTACTTATTTACACGTGTATACAAGAAACCACCTTGCCAAACGGTGATGATGAGCTTAGAAACCACATTAATTCTTAAACGACGCAACCTCAAAACGGCGCAAACCAAATGTCCAGGGTGTATCGGGATTAACAAGTGCATTTGACTTATCTCGGCTCCAAAACATAGAAAGACCAACATAAGAATACTTGTTTCTTGATCGCCACGGATATGCCTATTCATCGAATTTAACAAGTGGATTTAACTTGCCTCAGCTTCAGCACATCTTCGACTCCGAACCTATGGGACAACGCAGCAGAAGACGCACACGTTTAAGATGGCGTACACAGGTAGAGAAGGCCCTGAACCAACTCGTTGTGCGTCACTGGAAGCAGCTGGCACGGGATCGTGCTGGATGGAGGAGGTTGCTAAAGGAGGCCCAGGTTCAACCCCGGACTGTAGCGCCGCACAAAAAAGAAGAATCTTGAACACATAAAACAATTAAGGAACAGAAAAACGTCTCAGACCATTGCCGGTAATATCTAAATTTAACAGCAACAGCGTGAAATGTTACCAGAAAGGAGCTGCAGATGTAAAACATGAATCGAAGGAACGTAAATTCACAAAATCAAGGAAATTAAATGAAGCAAATTAGTTAAAAGGTCTGGATCATTCCAAGTCGCATGACGCACAAGAACGAAATATTACATCAATTCACTAAGCCAAATGACTAGATCGGACGACGAGTGGACGGAGATTTGCTCATTCATCGCAAGGGTATAGACCGCTATGAGAAGGTTGGAAGCCATAAGAAGAGACTAAGAGGCGGTAGTGTGTTCACATGTGTCCAAAAGTTATCATAAGAAGAGCCTAAGAGGCGGTAGTGTGTTCACATGTATCCAAAAATTATAACGTGCACAGCACAGTGGAGGCACAAATAAGCTAGACTCTGGCTCTCAACGGGCTATTACGCCACCCAATGTATGTAAGAGGCGGTAGTGAACTGAGCATAATAGCTAACCAGCCCTGTGAAGTAATACCTAAACGGCAATCCTGCGGAAGAGTGGTTTATGTGTGCAGAGGTGCGGTTTAGTACATAGGCACGAGTAAAGAGAGGAATAATATACCGGGAATCGTGAAAGTTGGTAACACGTGTTCCTAGTAACTTACGAAGATTTCAAATTCACTGCCGCAAAACCATAAAAAAAAAAAACAATTCAGGAGAAAAGTCCTTTTCCAACATTACAATTGATGAATTTCAATATACCATCAGAAAGTTTTCTATAAACGGAGGGGTATATTCAACTTCATCCAATTGTATCAAAAGGAATGAGATAGAAACTTCTCTATAAGACTTTAAACGTTCAACAAGAGCTTGTTCAGTAATAAGTCTGAAAGTTGGATGGAACTAGGTGCAAATACTCCGTGCTTTAGAAACTAATAAGAGTTCTAGAAGCCAAGGGGATTGCAGTAATTAACAGGGTCATAAAATCTATGGTCGCAACAAATAACCACCTGTCATTTTTCCAACCTGTTTTAAAAAGAAAGCTTAAAGCATAAAATCTTTCTGCAAACCCATGTGAACATCAGGAAGGGTCAATTGTATTCAATAAATATTCTTTTAGTTTCGTTTTGTTTGTACTACCATTCTAGATTCTATGACGTAAAAACCAAAACAATCTCAAATTTGTCTTAAATCGACTTAGGCAGTTATTTCAAACATGTAAATCAACTGAGCTTTATAACCAAGCATCCAAAAAATCCGAACATCTAACAAGCCCGAACAATCCCACGACCAAGCCCTTAGTCACCTGCTATGCGATCAGTTTGTGTTCGCACTGAAATGAACTGCACAGCTGTAAACGAAAACACCCAGGCTTTTCTTTTACCAAACCCCGGAAGTGCATTCAGTCGAATCGCTTCAAAGCGTAGAAGCCGTGCAAAGGGACACGTAATATTCCGCGGAAACTGATAAATTTTATTTTCACCACAAAAGAATGACGTGGCAACTTCCAGCAGACGTCCTACGGTGTGCATTATCTCTGGTAAGACCTCATACTGCATCTGAGCATTTGTCAGCACTCGGCAAACAGTGTGACCCCCACGGGCGATCGTAGAAGAAAGTAACCATTGCATCTGCACTCAAGCAACCACGAAACACGAGCACTCTTTTCTATCGAATCATGTTTCAACAGTATTCAATCTGCTTAGTGGAACCAAACGTGCCCAGAGCAGCAGAGAAAACATTTGACCTTCGTTTTGTCACTCTCGTCGCACTTCCAAGGTCCGAGCTGAACTCTACACTTAAGCATGATGTGAATTTAACGCTCCAAATTGAGAACAACAAGATAAACACACCCACGGAGGAAATCAATTAACAAACGAGACTGAGACTGCACTGTGGGGGCACATGCACACTGCCTATGAATATGAAAAAGTATGTCACACAGCAGCGGTACCTTTATGAAATTTTGAAAACAAGAAACGATAAAAACACACACCGGACCTTGCACATCAGCTTTTCCCTACGCCGTCGACGTCACTCAGTTTTTTTGTTTCGAGGGAAATCTCCCAAAGAAGGCCACAATGAATCATCTGTGTTGCAGCAGATTGGAAGAAAAAAAAAAATAACGTGTGCAGCTGTCTCCCAACCAAAATAACCTTGGCTAGTGTTACGATTTTAATTCAATTAGCCAGGAACTCTGGACACACATGAGGCAAGAAAATGGCCGAACCAAAAACAAAAGCAGAAGCACCATCACCAGCAACAGCACCGCACGAGGAAGCTCTCTGGTTGATTTTTTCTTCTCCACCCCACACTGGAGCAAGTTTCACAACTCTTGGGCATGTAACAATGTCATAGAAAAAAAAAAAAACCACACACAAAACATCACGCACAATCAAAACTATTACTCACCAATTTTCCGAATTACTCTGTATTTTCCTCCGATTATGATCTCCGAACTTCTGCTGTCCTTCATCTGGCGCAACTTTTCCATTTTTAATTTGAGTTCCCTTTGAAGCGAATTTTGACCAAAATTATCTCAAAAAATGGTTGGTGAAGTGTACTCCCGTTTTCTTTTTGTTTTCCGTGTGTGTGCCACTTTTTCGAAAAGCTATTTTTTTTCTTTCTTTTTTCTTTTCTTTTTTTTTTAATTTTTCTTTCTACATACAAATCGCAAACGAATCACAGAAGAGAAGTCCGTCCAGATAAATTCGATAGCAACGGGAGAGAGACAAGTGTATGTATCGCTTTTTTTTTTGAGTTCTTTTTTGGAGTGTTTTTCAGCATGCGAACAATAAAAAAAAATCGTTGCTTTTTTTTTTGCTCTTTAATATTTTGTTTCGAAAATATATATGTATGTATACGAACGGATGTATTATTAATTAAAAAAAAAATTAAAAATGAACGAAAAAGAAATTTCTTTAAAATTTCTGTTATTTTATTTTTTTGCGTTTTTTTTTTTTATTTTATTGTAAAACAATTTTGAACAAACAGCTCCTGAGAGGCGACGTTGAAGTTGCTTAATTTTTTATTTTGTTTTGTAGGTAGGCGCAGGGTAGGCAGGAGAGAGACAGAGTGAACAAAAAAAAAAGGCAAATGTGTTTTTTTTTTTTTTTTTCTTTTGCTGTGAACAACGGGGACGATACGCAATAATGGTGGATGTGTGTGGAGTATCCGAAATTGATGAGCGGATTAACTGCGGTGTGGACCGAACCGCACTGGATTGTTGGTGGATGATGGAATTATTATTTTGGGATTTTTATTTGAAAGAAATTAACAAAAATAAGTACTTCAAAAGAACTCGTATTTCAATAACAGAAAAGATCGAATGAAAAAACTCGTCAGACAAAAGAGCTGCAGAATTGACAAGCAGCCATTTTCCGTCTCTTTGCAGAAGGGAACTGTGTTCGTGTTTCCATTTAATTCCGCGCATGCAGTGGATTTTCGTGAGGGAATTGACAAGCAGCCATTTTCTGTTGGCTGTCTCTTTTTTTTTCTTGTTTCAGTGGGGCACTGTGTTCGTGTTTCCATGTCGTTTCGTGTGTGCAGTGGGTTTTGTGTACGACAGAACTGGATCGGATGGGGATATGTGTTCAGAGAGATTTTTCATTGATTTAGTTATTAATTATACATGCAGTTTTAGCCACTACGGCATTAAAAAATAGTTTATCTCATATGTGATTTTTTTTCAAATTTTATTGGAAAAATAAGCTTATACATTTAGAGCTTAAAAGTCATCTCTTGATTGATGTTTTCAATATGCTCCAAAGATTTGTTGATAGAAACGTCTTGCTAAAGTTTCATGCAATGTCTTTGTGTTATGGAATAGCCAAAAAATATGGCATCGAGGAATGTTTCATAAAATTGACAACAATTACCAGATTGTAAGAAAGCAAATACCTTTTACAACATTTTGTGTCTGTGAATACATATGAGAGCTTCAAACAACAAATCAAACAAATGTGCGTAAAAACTATAAGTTAGTGATCGATGATTCCTGAATTACTGTCAAAATGTTCCTGTATTTTAGCTACATTTGTGAATTACTGTCAAATTCATCGATGGACGAGGGTAAATAGCAACTACCCAGGTGCTTATAGTGGGTTGTCAGTGCTTGCAATGCTATAACAATAATTTGTACTCTAGCTGAACACAGCCATTCACTGTACAGTTGTGCTAGTTCAACATTGTCCTATGGAAAATATGAATGAGAAAGTTGAAAATATGGTGGTCAAGGGAGAGTCCACATTTGACAATAACTGGCTAAGCAAGTTTTATTGGTGTAAGAATTTAAATTTTGTATGGGGCACTTCCTGGTGTAATTCTGTCAATTTTTAAAAGTTTAAGATGGACACAAGTTAACTATTTTCTTTTTTTTTTAAGTGACTGTTTTCAGCAATTGTTTGGTTAAATACTTTTCTAATTTAATTATTTTGTTTAAATAAAATAAGTGATTCAGAAAGTAATATACTCTGCGCATATATTTCGATTCCATTCAGCGCAAAAAGATCGAATTTTCACAAATATGGCGACGTACGTGACCCCATTAGATAAAAAAACGTTTAAATTAAATTGTCATTTTTATTAGAAGGGACTACTATATTTTTGATACTCCAGCAAACGTAAAAAATAGTGTGGCAATTAGTGTCACAAAATATTAGGTCACGTTTTCAGCCATGTTGCGTTTTCTTTATTGTCACATGCGCAACATATTACCTTTATATCTGTATCGTTGGCTATGCATGTCACAATTTAATGTGGCACCGTAAGGCATTTCAAAGGAAAGAACACTCTGCCTTGTGACAGATAGTATAATCCAATTCTGAGTTTTTAAAACTAAGTGCTTACTTAAATTTAACGAGTCCTATTGGGTCCCTTATGACGTAGACGCGGTACTAAGAGAGGTACTGCGTAACCTGGTATTCTATAAATCTTTATCTGGCGAGGTATCACCTAAAATTAAGAGAGGTCAATTTTAAAAAAGTTGCGAGCCTAATTCTTAAAGTGTTTAAAACAATTAAAAAGCAAAATTAAAATAAAATGCTTAAGTTCATTATCTTAGCAGCTTGGCTCATTAAGCTTAGGTTGTGTCATAGTTTGAAACTAATGGTAATTCATTTCGTTTCTAGTAGTCACAGACAACCTAATATAGACACCCAACTGTACAGCGGCTATTTCCCCTCGTCCATCGATGAATTTGACAGTAATTCACGAATGTAGCTGAAATACAGGAAGCATTTTGAGTAATTCAGGAAGCACCGAACACTAACTCATCATTTTCACGCACATTTGTTTGATTTGTTATTCAAAGCTCCCATACGTATTCACAGACGTAAAATGTTATAAAAAACGCTGTCAAATAAAATCAAGGGGCGAGAGAAGTAGATGTTGGGTATCTGTATTGGCTCATTTGTGCTGGTAGTCCAATTGTCACACCTGTCATCCGACCATTCCAATCCAATTACATATTTCTTATATGAAATCTTTTCATACTCGTTCGCACCTTCGAACATCAACCACACTGCCAATAAGAAAACAAAAATCAACCAACAAACTACTCCTAACTTCGCTTAGTTTTCATTTGACATTATAGTTGAGGATTATTTTGGATACGCGAAAATACCCGAAATTTTATTTTTTTGTTTCAACAAAAAAATAATTTTTTTTTTAATATCTCGACAATACCCAACCCCGCAGACATTCCGTTTTCTAACTACCCAACAAAGCGCACTTGTTCTCTTAATTAATTTATCCCACCCCGTGAATCCGGTTAAAACCTCCACATAAACCATAAAACCTTCTCCAACCGAGTCTGGCTAACCAGTCGAATTTTACGCCCTAAAAGCCTAAAATGAGAATAATCGTAAATTCGTCGTTACGCCTCGTGTTCTACAATTTAAGGATTGCATGAATTCTAGTGCCGAGCAGTTGACTTTAAGTGGAAAACCAAAAAAAAAACTTCACAAAAAAAAAGAACTAAGTGAATAAAAAAAAAAAGAAACTGGTCTTTTCCTTTCGCTGAAGGTGAGTTGTGTGCTGTCGAGGGGTACAGCGGGTGGGTACTGCCTACTCGCATGGGGTGGATGTGATTTTCATATTTGCATTTAAATTAAAACATTACAGGTGCTTTGTGTTGGTGGTTGCAGTTTTTTTTCCTCTTTTTCAAGTTTCAATTGTACGAGGGAGTCTCGCCCCAAAGGTATCGATTTATGAGTTTGTCGGGAAGTCTTGTCTGGTTCTGGAGAAAGATTGTCGAGTGGATTTGCAAGAATGTGTGTCAAAGTGTAGCACGTCGCCCCACTTTTGCTCGAATTGTGTCATCTTTCGCAGTAAAGGGGCTCAAGTGGCCCATTAGCAAATTAGTTTCTTTGTTTTTTTTGCTGTTTTTTTCTGAGAATTTATTCTCTGTGGAGTATGTTTGCGTCTGGTTTTGCTATTTTTTATTCGTTGGTGAAACCGAAGGTTAGCTGCCTCGTTGGAGGCGAAACACTTCGCGTGTGGTCTCGCCATGTAGGTGCATGGAAAACGTTTGCTTTGGTTTTGCTCTCAATTCACTTGTGGCCATCGTGGGGGAGATTTTCTCTTTTGCTTAGCTGTCTTGGCATATGCATAGTCATTGTGCTTCTGATATATTGGAGCGATGGCAGGCTCTTGGTAAGTGTCTTCTTTTCGAATTCCAGGACAAGACCAAACCGAGTATTTCGAGCTTAAGTTGAATCTTTGTTAGTGTGAATCTTTTCGATTTATTTTTGAACATCGGATCGGCTTCAAATGTGAGTAATGCTCTAATAGAAGTCTCAGGCTTGCAGACTTGGCGTCAATATTTTTAAAATAACCACAATTGGGTTTCTATCTTTTTGAGCTAGCTGTTTATTACGCTTTTTCCAAAGCTATGAACGACCATCCGACTGAAAAACGTTGATAGCTTTTATGGCCCAAATTAAAGTCGAATCCCCCTAAGAATTTTCACGGGATATCAAAATTAGTTCGAGTTGGAGGGATTCATATTTTTTTGTTTAAACGCCTTTATTTTCACCCAACAAGATCGTGCTCGAGCTTTTTTTGTCGTCTATAGAGTGGGCGTCATGGCTTAATCGTTAGTGCGTCGGACTGTTAAGCGAGAGTACCTAGATTCGAATCCGGCTCGGGGAAATAACACCACAAACATTTTTCACGGCCCCACCTCTAGCGAACGACTGACAACCTTCCTGGAGTACTTCTGTCATGAAAAGCTTTCGCAATTCGCCGTTCGGAACCGGCATTAAACTGTAGGTCCCCTCCAAATGTGTCAAATTATAACGCGCACAACACAGTGGAGGTGTGAAAAAGCTAGGCTCTGGCTCTCAACGGGCTGTTACGCCGCCTAATACATATAGAGTGGTCCGCGAACCGTTCGGGTGCAACATTTAGTTTCCGGACGAAATAATTTTAGTATCCAAATAAAGGAAATTTTTTATGAAATCAATCTTCTTGGAGATTCTTCTCTTTCTAAAGCCACTCGATGAAGAAAGCACGATATAGTGCCCAACTAGTGGAGTCAACTGATGGAGCCAGTAGTCAGCCACTTAACTTTCTTTCACGTTTGATTTGCTCTTAAAATTCGGTGTTTGTAGTAAAGAATAGACTATTCATCATTTCCAATTAATCAAAATATTTTAATTATGAAAATAAAGTAATTTTTAGGGTATTTACTACCGAAAGCAAATTATTCACAAAAAAATAAATGAAAACGTCATTCTTGAGTAGTCGGCCTCCTTTACTTCAGAAGTCGGCCAGTCAAGTAGTCAGTAGTCGGCCCCTGTTTTTACATCCAGAAAACAAAACAAAAACAAAAACTAAAAACAAATCTTTTTAATATAAAATATTGAAGGCCGACTTAACAAAATCTCCTAAAGCCGGATCTTCGGTAATCGGTCAGGGCGGCCGACTTCAGAAGAATTATTGAAAAAATGTCTTCCTACGACGGCCACCCCAGTTTTTAATTAAATTTTTTTGTTTAAATGGTCCTGCCAGGGACCAGGACTATGTGTCTTTTCTGGGACTACTTAATTTTTTCTAAAGCCTTCGATACAGTGAATCACAGAATACTCATATTGAAACCAAAACGGTTTTTCAATTTTTCTGACTCAGAAGCTAGGCTCATACTATCATACCTCTTTGTTGTTTGAAAACGAGTTTTGTGAACCTTTTCACTGGCGTTCCTCAAGGATCGATTCTTGGCCCGTTGCTTTTCTCCATGTATATCAACGATTTACCTTTACAAGTTGAGTTCGCATAGTTCTAACGACTTATACGCTTATGATGTTCCGATCAGATCCGGTTAAGTTGCAGATTAAATGAAAATGGAGCGTTGTTACTTAACGGCGATCTTGATAAAATCATGTTTTGGTCAAAAAAATTGTTTAAAACTAAGCCCTACTAAATCTAAATGTTTAGTCATTTATAAGCATGAGCTAGATCTGATTTTTTCCCCCCTCATTCACATCGGTAATACTGACATTGAATATGTTGAAAAAGTCAAAAACTTGGGAAAATGCCAAATTGAGAGAGAGTCAGAGCATGCAATACAAGTTGAATGCTTGATACAAGTTGCGAGAGGAAATTTATTGTTTATTTTTTTGCAAATTAAGTTCCACTTAGAGGAATTGAAAATAGACCAAGAGTCGAAAAATTCTATTCGAGATAGATAGGTTTTCGATTTAAAAGACGTTCGAGTGTAATTGAAAAATCTTTTACTCCTTTCAGTTATTGTTCTAAAGTAGAAGAACATTCCCAAAGTCTCCAAGAAAAAAATATTCTCTCACACTATTACTGCTATGCACTATTATTTTGACCGCAGCTGCATATATGCTATATGTGCATGTAAATTAAATTGAAGAGGACACGGTTTTTATTGGTAATTATATGAATTATTTATTTGTGGTGAGTCTAGCTCACTTGCCGTCCAATACCAGACTTGTGAGTCTAACCGACTCGCGGTTCAATCTAAGACTGACTTAAAATCTAACATCGAGTTCTTAAAATGTCTTATCTAATGGTTATTCTAAAGTCAGGTTATTTCTGACCTGCGAGCGATATGTTCGCTTATCTCTCCGAAGGGATCGTTGAGTCAATGTATGTTTTTTTGTCTTCCCATCTCTTCGCTGGTCCTTTTTGACCCGCGATGGGTTCTGGATTACCTTATCAGTTATTTGGTGAGCTGATAGGTATATGGGTGAACGGGTACGTTAACTTGTATATTACAAGCGGAAACCAAATATTTTTTTTTTACAGCGAAAAATGTACTTGTTTGTTAAAATTACTAAGCTGACGTTTTCTGGCACAAACTGCAAAAGGTTTCGGCTTAAGAACTTATTATTAAAACTTACCAGCTACTTATGTTGTTAAATTACAATGTTTCGATTAGTAAATAAATCATGAATTTTGAAAATTGAATTAAATTCTTTCAGGACAAATTGAACGACCAAATCAATTATACTACTGCCTCTTTGAAAATTCATTTGAAGTGATTCAATTTATATACCAACTTCCATCTGTGCTCAAAGTTAAATCTAACCATCATTTTTTAACCCAAATCATGCCCGCACGGTAGAATTGGCCACACCCAGAAGAACTATAGAATCATGTCATGTGTCCGTTAAAATCAAAATCCAACAATCTGAAATGGGTTAAATGTCAAAACTATTTCCCACAAAAATCATCAGCTAAAAAGTTCTCTTTATAAACTTTAACAAGAATTCGATGCGCTGAAGCTGCACTTTTTTCCAATTAAAGCGAAAAACTAAAGCAAAGTAAAAAAAAAAAAAACTCCTACACCCCCCTCCGTGTAGGAGTTTCAAATGGCCTTGCTTTAAATTACAAAACCAAAAAGAAAAAAGGAAACCTATGAAAACCTAACACAATGTCAACATAGAACCACAAATTGTTGTCACAGAAATTTAACCCTACGTACATCTCCTTCGCCTTTTGTTTTTGTTCGCTTTTTTAAAAAGGTGTGCCCATCATATGTGTGTCCTAGTCATCGTGTATAACTTTTACCTTCGCCCAACTTAGGTGAAGAGTGTATTGAAACATTTTTTAATCATTAAATGTGACCGTACATCATCACCTAGAAAAATGTAGATCGTAACCTTAAAAAGACTTTTGTGTGGAAATAAAATTAACATCATAATATGGGAAATCTTTGTTTAGAAAGAAACTTTTGTGTGAATATGACTGACACTGTGGAACAAAAAACAAAACAAATAAAAAAATCCTCGGCATTTATTTTTTTAGTGGTTTTTGTAAACAAAATATATATTTATTTTTCTTTGGATTTACTCTGGTTCTTAAGATAATAAAAATACAGTTCTAACCTAGGGCGTCTCTCAAGAGGAGCTCAATGACTTTGTTCTTGATTTGAATTTATTAAAAAAAATCGACAGGAAGTTGTTTGGTCGTGACTAAAAGAAGAACACTGTCTTGAAGACATTACATCCAGAGCAGTAAGTAAGACCTTCTTTAAACGAAGAGAGCTTGTATTTTGTATCAATATTTCTGGACTTTTCATTTTTTTTAGTGAAATAGCTACTAAGCAGCCCATACACGATTCAATTCGATTATAAGCGGAGTTGTCAACTGAAATTTTTTGATTTTTGGCCAACCATCAAATCGATCAATTGACAAAGCCACACACGGGTTAATTTCACTGTGATTTGTCTGAGTTGATGATTTAATTCAATCGTGTATGTGCTGCTTTAGTCCTTATCTTAAGAACTAGAGACTATTTGACAAATCTAAAAGTATTCGAGTGTATAGAGTTGACTTTGAGCTACCATGCCGCAAAATGATTGTTCCCCAGTGTAATAATGAGGGAACTTTTTGTAGAAAATTCTCGTGCACTTTGATATATTTGAGCAAATAATAAATAGTTGATATATAATTTAAAAAGGATATAATATACAATTATTTACAAAGGTCCACATACACCCGTAAAATGTAACGCAAAAACGAAACGAAATAAGTTCCATGTCAATCCCCCCGTTCGCCCCAACGGTCGTCTGGCGCAGTTGATGTGTATATTTCAAGGCTACTAACATGGAGGGTCTGAAAGTGCGCCTAGTGCGCTTTCGTTCAGAAGAGCGTTACACATGTGATATATTTTAAGTTTTTACATTCTGCACTATAGAAGGATCTTGTAGCTAAGTGCATAGTTCAATTGCACAAACTTGCCGGGAATAGGACAATAATTTTCCTACTGCACGATTGGTAGCCATGCCTGCAGACTATCAGTCCCTACCAATAATTTTTGTCCAAATTGCAGGGTTAAGAGGAGGAAGAATCTATTTGCCACCTTCTTTGTTAATACTTCGTAGAACAAGACACTTCTGCGAATACTGCTTTGATAGTACGGCCGATATGAGTTGCGTCAGCATTGAACGGCTCTACAGCTTCGTACGAAGGCCCAATTGGTTTTAACCGTTTACGCGTTGTTTTGTCCACATCACAATGGGCCTAAGTGCGGCTGGGGACATTTTTCAGGCGGTCGCATCAACATGCCTACCTTTTTTGTTCTTTTTTTGGAAGCAGATGAGTGGTTTTACTTTCTAACTTTGAGCCTCCTGTCCTGATTCTCTAATTTAGTGCAGCTGCGTTACTCAACGACGAGAAAATAGATACAATTCGAAAGTTATTACAACGGGTATCAACTAAACATCTTCCCGATTTTTGTGATTTAATATATTGACTGAATCTATTTTTATTGCATTTTAAGAAGCAGTCTACGATTTTTAAATACTCGACATACAAACTCTTCCTTGTCATGGAATATTTTTTTAAAAATGATCTCGATTTATGTTGCATTGCATTCTCAGAAGCTTCTATGATATTTATTTACTCGATATACAAACTCACCCTTGCACTTGAAGTTCTTTTTCAAATCAGATGTCGATTTATATCACCACCACGATTTTCAGACCATCCTTTTCATCCACTTTAAGCACATTCAGAAACACTTTTCAATCCTAACAAACAATTCTCATTGATTTCAGGAAAAAATAAAAACTAGTATTCAAAAATGGCTAAGGACTATGATTATCTGTTGAAAGTTCTTCTTGTCGGCGACAGTGATGTTGGAAAGCATGAAATCCTCTCCGGATTGGAAGATGCATCTTCTGAAAGTCCATTCTGTAGTGGAAATGGTAGGCTCACATGAAAATTGATTGAAACTTGTATTTCTCACAACTGCCTTTTAGCATACAAAACCACAACAATCTTGTTGGAGGGAAAACGAGTTAAGCTACAACTCTGGGATACATCCGGCCAAGGACGTTTCTGCACGATCATCCGATCGTATTCACGAGGGGCACAAGGAATCATCCTGGTGTATGACATAACAAATAAATGGAGTTTCGATGGGATCGACAGATGGCTGAAGGAAGTCGAAGAGGTAAAAAAAGAACCAATTTCATAAATTTGTTGAAAATTAGTGTACAAATGAATCGATTTCAGCACGCTCCGGGCATACCAAAAGTCCTTGTCGGAAATCGATTACACTTGGCTTTTAAGCGTCAAGTAGCAGCTAAACAAGCCGAACTGTATGCCTCACGGAATAACATGTCGTGCTTTGAAATTTCTCCACTTTGTGATTTTAACATAAGAGAATCATTCTGTGAACTGGCCAGAATGGCTCTGCATAGAAACGGGATGGAAAGGATATGGCGAAGCAATAAAGGTAATTGAATTTGCTCATGTAAGATGAAAGAAGTGGATAACTTTGTTTCTTGCAGTACTTTCACTGCAGGAGCTCTGCTGCCGGACAATTGTCCGTCGGACAAGTGTGTATGCCATCGAGGCTTTACCACTGCCACCGTCCGTCAAATCGACTCTTAAGTCGTATGCTCTAACAACGAATCAATGCTTCAATACGCTTACCCATTCAAAGAGCAAAAATCGATGTAAGACCCCAACACAGAGTCATAGTACAAGGAACAGTTGCAGCATTTCGTGATTTTTTTTATGAGCCCATTTTTTAAGAAAAAAACAAGAAGAACTTAAACCTTAGTATTTATTTTACGAAATCGACACAAAACGCATAATTAATGAATTAATATTTATTTTATTTTGTTCATCTTACATCTAATTAAAAACACAAAGTCTCATCATTAACATTTGCTGGAGCCGCAAGCGGTAGTGGTACGTCCGCCTTATCGGTTTACTTTTTTGCAGGCCGCCTCTCAAGAGTACATTAAATGCACTCTCTCCAGAGAGACAGTCCAGTTAGAGTTATGCCTGCATTAACTGTATAAAAATAAACAAACGATAAACAGAATATAAATATTTTTTTTCCCAGAATAAGGTGTGTGAATGTGTGTGTGTGTTTATTAAATTAAAAAAAAAAAAATGTAAATTTTCTTAGCAGAAGTACGTACGCATTGATTGCTGTTACTTTCTCTCTGCCATTCTCACCACCAAAGCGGCACAACACATTTTATTATAACAAAGAGTTTGTAAAATATAATATAAACACTATATATATTTTTAATATATGAACATAGGAAAACTATGTTATAATTTCTCTTAAAGCATTTTTCTATGCATAACCTCTAAAAACAAAAAAACAAAAGTATAGTATTTTTTATTTATTATTTTTGAGTGAATAACTATATAAACTTCTTCTGCTGTAGCTACTTGTAACACAAAACATAAATCTTTTTTTTTTTTTATTGTGTAATTTAATCAACTTTAGACATTAAGTACGATGGGTTCTCGTGAGAACTTTCCTTATTTATACACTCAGATGCCACTTTGCATTAAATATAATACGAGTACACAAAATTAACTCTAAGATATAATATGAACTAAATAAGCGAATTCCTATTATTGTCGGTTACTGACAGAAGTTTCTGGATATTTTTTTTTTCTTTTTATAAACTTTATTAATTTTTAAGTTCAAATTTCTTTGTAATGAGAGGCAAAAAGATGATGGAATGAATTAATGTGTCTCTATCGAACCTTCGCTAAGTTGTAGAAGTACATTCTTTATCGATGTAAACTCTTACTTAATCATTGAAACGTTTTTAATTGTTTTTTTCTTGTCTAGAACTTCTACTTCTAGCGTTAATTAGTATCCTTTTGCCTAAGCAAAGCCTGCGAAAGAAAATCCTTTCTGTTTTCTTATTTATTTTTAATCATTTTGTGAAACTACATTTGGCAGCTCACTTCATCTTGTTTCACATTATATTTATTTTTCATAATCTTTTTTCAAACACTTAACGACCTGCACTGCGAACTCATTTGAGATCACACTTCTGTTCGTTAATGAGCAAATATTTGAATCATGACATTATCTCAAAGGCATTTTCAGTATTTACATTTATGATCTCGGGAAAAATACGGTGACAATGAAGATTTGATTTGACACGGATGCTGTGTTTCTCACAAACTCTTGTGTTTCGAAATGTTATTCTACACTTCTTGGTTAACATTTATTCATTCATTGGCCTAACTCTTCCATCTCTTGAGCAGTATTCCATCACCTACATGAAACTCATGGAATAATTATGTACTTTCATTGTTTTCCGATTGGTTCAGAGCACTCAGCTCATCAAACCGATTTATTCATTCAAAGGCAGAAAAAAAAAGCTTATTTGTTTAAAGTATTTTCATTATTTTTATAAGCTTACTTTCCAAATAATTTTTTTGTTTAACAAATTTTGTCATCAATCAGGCAGAAAAGAAACTTTATGTCAGCCGCATTTAGGATTGTTTCGCTTTGTTATGGGAATAATAACATTTAAATTTATAAATATTTTTCTATCAAATAAATTTCAGTACTTTCCTATTGTGTTAGCTGAAAGTTGTTTTTTTTTTTGTGACAAAACTGTTTGCAGACAATATACTATGAAAATTTGAATGCATGCAAAGGATAACTTGTGATTTAATTTAATTATTATTTTTTTTTGTTTGTTTTTAATTAAATGTAAATAAAACACAAACTTTTTACATACTGAATGAATTGTCTTGTTATTATTTATAAATTGATTTTTTACATAAAAGAAGGCTTGCAGTTTCTAATAGCGCTACTTGAATCTACTTGCTAACAAATCTAGGAGCTGTTCTCCCTGTGGAACCATTGCATACTTGGGTTTTGATTTTCTTGGACATTGAAGAGCACTAAGTGGATAAAGGAGCGGTTATCCAGTCACGTCGGTGATGAAATCCTAATTGTTAGACACCCGGGAACACACATAGATTCCACAGTAAAAATATCCGAGATGAATAGTGGAATAACCTGACCCAAAGCTTTATAAAAATATGAATATCAGTGCTCAACAAAGAAGTCTTTGTTTTAATAGAGCAACATATTACCATTGTCTTTCGTTTCGTTATACATTCATCTTTTCTTCTTTTATTTAATTTTACTGTCCAACAGACGTAAATATAGTCTAAGCCCTCTAAGTCGAATTTTCAGGGGATATCAAAATTAGTTCGAGTTAGAGGGGTTGTTCGAAAAATATTCGAAAGAGTAAGGAAAAAACACGGGTAATCACTTAAAGAAGCTTGTAATTTTGGATTAAGTCTTTTAATATGGAGAATGAAGCCTTTTAAAAAAGGACTCTATCTTAAAAAAAACAGTGTTGGACCTCGTCTGGACTTTCAATTGTGCTTCGTGAACCGTTGGCGAATAGTTTCGATTTTCTCATGTTCCTTGAGTTCGATGTTTGCCGTGTAGCTCGTCATGCAAATCCTCATTCTTGCTGTGAACATTCTCTTTCTTTCTTACATAGGTAAACAATATAAGGGCAACCACATGTGCTTTTTTCTCTGACCTTTTTGCACTAAAATATCAACATGAAATGAAAGGTGTTCGTCGTCCAGTGCCAAATTGAGAGAGACTCAGGGCATGCAGTACAAGTTGCGAGAGGAAATTTGTTGTTTATTTTTTTGCAAAAAAAAAAACATTCAACTTAAAGGAATTGTAAATAGACCAAGAATTGAAAAAATGTATTCGAGTTAGAGAGGTTTTCGGCTTAGAGAGCGTTAGACTTAGAGGATGGATTTTGTGTGAAAAATTGAAGGGAATGCCAAAATATAACGAAAAAATTCGAGTTAGAGGGATTTTCGACTTAGACCCCATTCAACTTAGAGCTTCGACTGTAATTTGATATTTTTTTGAAACAGAGCGCTCATTTTATTTATTCATTTATTATGTATGTAAAATGTCAACACGCATACGCCTGCGAGAGAAGAGAGAGTCAGTGAAAAGCAGGGACTTGTGGCAGCAGGCAGCAAGCAACAAGATAGCGATCAGCCATGTACTGTGTTGTTTTTTTTTTAAATCGTTTAAACTGTTGAATTAACCTAATCGTTGAATTTCCTTAACTTTAAACTATCAGTTTTGTGAATTCTTTAAGTTATTTTCATTTTATATTACCTAAACTTTGAATTACTATTAATTTTTGAATTCTTTTGAAAAATTTCTATTATTTTAAATTATCTAAACTATCAATTTGTGAACTACCTACTAACTATGTTTTTATACCTACTATTAAATTGACTATTAAACCCTAAGATAATTTCACGAACTTAAAAGTAAAGTGATAACAAATGAAAGAGCCTAGCTACGGGGACTAGTGGCTCAAAAAGTTATTTTGTTTTTACAGACTTTTCTGATATAAATCATGTCGAAGAGTTTGTAGACTAAATCGTTGTTGCACATAAGTTTGTTGCCCATAAGTTTTTTGGACAGATTTGAGAATGGTGATGAGGACATTTTCAACAAATCCTCGCTATCGATTATCGTAAGATGAACTTGTTTCCATTCTTTATTCATCATTCTTTAATTAATGTAATGTATTGTGGTAACTCTAGTACTAGGCCGTGGGGATATAAATTGATGTTAAGATCGTACGACAAACTCAGCACTTGCAAAATGTAATGACTCCCGTGATGGATTTCTCAATAAAATAATCAGGTTCGTTCAGTATCTTTAAAATTTTTAATCTTTTGAAATCGCACAAAAATTTATAAAAATCTTGTGTCTTCTTTTCTATAAAAGAAGCCACGTAATAAACAAACAATTAGCCTTAGACTTTTTATTAACGCCGCCTTTTCAAAACGACCTGCAGTTGTTTGGAGTTAAATATTATTATTATTATTATTATAAAACGTTATCTTACAATTGAAATTGCTAACCTAACATTATTTGGCTCAAACTGGAAAGGCTTGGCTTACGGAGTCAAATAAAAGTTCATAGTTTGCATTGTACGGTTGTTTACCAAAATATTGCAGATTCGTTGAAAGGTAAAAATTGTTCTTTCATTCGGTACCTACTGAGTGAAGTTTATTTTGTGAAGAATTTTAACAAATTAATAAAATAATTGTGAAAGTTAAGAAAAAACGATGCACTTGCGATTGCTTATTACCACGTAATTTTGAATGGTACGCTCGCTACTCTGACGTCTCTTCTAGGGTTACAAAATAGCATTTTAATATCTACGTGGCAGCGCTTAAGTCGCTCTGTTGTACGCAGATTTAGTCTTATACGATTAGCAAATGCTGCAACGCATTGCAGCAGGTCTCGAGCAAGTACTCGGTTAACTTATGTTGGGTTCTGGATCATCAAGGCATATAGGGTAACGAAGTTAAGGGTAGTAAGGTCAACCTTTCTGAAATGGCAATGTTTACAATGCCACACAATGTTTAAACTCACTGCCGAACAATTGATATAAGCGCTTACATAAAAGTTTACACGTTCTTTATCGGTTTTTGGTTTCAAAAATCCATCCAATCCAAACCGTTTAATTCACAAATAATTAGTAAAAACAATTTTGCTTTCCAACGACTTTCCGAAAATCCATACAAATTTCTACCAAGCAATAAATTGTGAAAAGTTTATCTCCTGCATCGGATTCAAGTCTCACCACCAGACGGCTTAACAGCCGTTAATGGTTTTGAATTCTACTTCTACAAGGCAAACTGAAACTGAATGGCCGACGATTTATAGATTTAATTTTGAACATGTAGGTCATTCTACTCTGAAATAGTTAACAAATATTTCGTCTGTCGTTTTACATAGACCGGTACAGTCTATGTCTATCGGAATTGCTACAGTTGCAATATTTAGTTAAAACTCAATTTCACCACATTGTACTGCTCCTCAGCCATCCCTGCATTGTATCTGTTCGAATCTGTAGAAAAATCCCAAAGTATGGTAAGATTTTTCATCAAAATTGTTACAGATATTCTTCTTTGTCTAGCATGCGTATTCTCTCGCACCCAACTGTAGCTTATCTCTTTTGCACTCATATTCTCTGTGAATTTCTGTTTTTCTAATGCTGTTTTCATTCCGTGGAGTGAGCACAATTTATGACATCAGCAGCAGAATATAAACAAAAAATAAAAATTACACGGTGACGTTCGTTTAAATAGATAAAATAAGATGTCTACAATTCCACGACCTAAATCTCCCCGGACTCCAACAGCCATTAAAAGTGGAGAAAAGGAGGAAAGCTTCTGGGATAAACTCGGAACACTTGGAAGGAAGAAGCGTATTAAGGAAGGTATAGTTAAAATTATATAAGATTTTGAGTGAATGTTGATGCTAGACGTGTGGGCGTTGGTGTGTTCACTATTTTCCTTGTAAGGAATCAAGGTGTTTGACGGTCCTTCGGTTTATTCTCAGTGAATTGAAGACTTTGTGGGATTCGCGAACCATTTGTTTCTCGTTCAAGGTGAACATGTGAGTCATTTCCCTTGTCAGACGCTGCGGGAAAAAATATTTTGATTAACTAATTGTTAGAAGGGAGCTACACCCTTATCAAATGTTTGCAGAGTATAAGATATTTTTCTCAATAGCCACTCATTCGTTGTATTTATGCAGCTGCTTGGCGATGTGTGGTATTCTTAACGCTTAGCCCAAGGAATGTAGAGTAAATTCGAGACCCATATCAGACCATTTGTTTCATATGTAGAATCCGGTAAGACTGTCCTAAAAAACCGTACAGCAGATGCAACAACTGCATTTATGGGTTAAGTAGTTGGGGATATCGACTATTTTGTGCAACAAGTTATGCGATTGATATGGGAACCACACTGCGCAATGAACGTAGTTTTATACAATCTTCACCCCATTGCTTTAAGGATAAGTAAAAGGCGGTCCAATTTCACGTTAAATAATTCGTTTTAATCCGATTCAAGGAGTTAAAAAAAATGTAAATTAATCTTTAGCGCCATCCTTATCCAACGACTAAAATTTGTCATTTCGCACATGAAACAATTATAGCAAGGGCAATGAAATTTATGTGATAAAATAATACAAATAAAGCAATAAACAAAATAAGATAGATATGTAGTAAAAGGTTTTCCTTCCGGCGTTAGCATTTTAAGATATTTAAGTATATTTTCGACAGTGGTGTTTGGAAATTCTTCTTTCTAACCACATTAATTTTCTATGACTTAAATTATATCAACACCTTTCACCGGGGGCGTTGGACTTCGTCTTGTCACTCCCGTCTCTCTTGTTCATTATATTTATGGACTGGATGTTGCAACGCAGCCAAGGCGAGCAATTTTTCATAAGCACAAGTTACCTGCTTTTTGCAGATGACTTAATTTACCTCACAACCTCTCTGACAGAACTCCGACTTTGTACCGATGCTGGGAAGAAGGTTAATGTGGACAAATCTGGGGCTATGGTTATTTCCAGAACGGCTGTTCATTGAACTCTGCATGCAAGTAGTGTTCCATTGAAACAGGAGAGAAGTTCAAGTCACTCGGGGTCTTTCTCACGAGTGATGCAACAAATGCAGCAGCAATACTGAGCTTTCCTGTAGGATTACCCAAGCCGGATAAATTTTGAAACAGCTTGGAAGATCTGTAATCATGCGTAAGAGCATGAAATCTATTTATTTCGATTTTCTATTTAAGTTCGTTATTAAGTTTAAGTTGAACGAGACCGATTTAAGGAAGCTATTTAAAAGGAAGTTCATGCATCAGTCTGTGGCCACGACCCCTGGTCCCGTATGGGTATTTTTTTGCTACTGACAATCCGTCCACTTATTTAGAAATAAATCCATCCGAACTTCTGAGCGCTGCAATTATTGGCTTCAAAGTTCCAAATTTACACTCAATCAACAAGGTTGCGATGAATTTGCTTCCAGGTTTTTCGAACTTTTTGTGCAGACTATTGACTTCGGATTGTACGGAATGTCATTATGGTTACCAAACATTTCTTTTTAGGGTTTCGCTCCAAAGAAATCAACGAATACCTTCTAGAATCACTTCGTTGTCTGTCTTTCCGATACTTTTTTTTTTTTTGCTGAGACAAAAAATTGTTACAAAAATATCTCTCATTTTAGTGCAAGAGGTTCAAGAGGAAGGAAAACATGCGATTGACTCTCCTGGAAGTCCGAAACAATACGATATCCCTCCAGAGGATTATGCCCTACGTAAGCACCATTTTTAATTGCAATTGCAATGTACTTATGTATATCAATACTTCTAGGTGATCATGAGCAAAGAGCTGTGATTGATCCACAATCGGCGAAGGATCCTGAATTGATTAAGCTGCAGCAAATCCTAATCGAGTGGATTAACGATGAACTTGCTGAACAGAGAATTATTGTACAGCAACTTGACGAAGATATGTATGATGGACAGGTTAGTTGAATGATTTGACTAGAGATGAGATCGCCAACACATTGTTGTTGAGTCAGAGCAAGCATTTGTGGTCTAGGGATCGCATTGCACTTTGAGAGGCTTCAAGATTCCTTTCCGTGGATTTGTTCATTCATGATTTGATGTCAGAAATAATACTTATTATAATTTCAATCATTTCAGGTACTCCACAAGTTATGGGAAAAGTTAACCGGTAGGAAACTTGATGTTCTCGAAGTTACACAGTCCGAGGAGGGCCAGCGCCAAAAACTTAGCATTGTGTTGCGGGCTGTTAACCATGTGAGTTATTTTTAACACAAGACAGTGCTATGATAGCAAATTTCATTCCAAAAACTGTCGCAATATGTCAGGACCACGCCAAATTCAAATGTAGTTTAGCTTAGTTGCAAACTGCTTGGACGAATTCACCTGCAGTTTTGAAATGAAATTAATAAGTACAATCAAGCCAAATTATTAACTCTCCTCATCCCTTTGCAGACTCTGGGCTTCCATCAGAAAATTCCAAAATGGTCCGTTGAGAGTGTGCACTCGAAGAACATAGTTGCCATTTTGCATTTATTGGTGGCACTTGTTCGTCATTTCCGTGCTCCGATTCGCTTGCCAGAGAATATTTTCGTCACAGTTGTTATTGCACAGAAAAATGGTGGAGTTCTTAACGCACAGTAAATTCAAACCTGACCATATATGTAAATTCATACGCTGATGATTAATTTTCTCATAGGAAATTCCAAGAACAAATCACATCCGAATACGATGACGTTGGTATGCGTTGTGAAAAGGACGCCTTTGATACGCTCTTCGATTGTGCTCCAGAGAAGTTGGCCGTAGTCAAGAAGTCCCTGATCACGTTTGTTAATAAACATTTGTCCAAATTAAATTTTGAAGTCACCGATTTAAGTACCGGTTTCCGAGATGGAGTCTACTTGTGTTTTTTAATGGGCCTGTTAGGTGGATTTTTTGTGCCATTCTATGAGTTCCATTTAATACCATCCGATGTCGATCAAATGGTTCATAATGTTGCATTTGCTTTTGACCTTATGCAGGATATTGGTCTTCCAAAGCCGAAAGCAAGGCCTGAAGGTAAGTAATGAGAAATTATTCTTAACAGGTTTTGAAAGTAAGATTTTTTTTCTTCTTTTAGATATTGTGAACATGGATCTTAAGTCCACACTCCGTGTGCTCTATGGACTGTTTACCAGGTTTAGGAATGCTGCCTAAATATTTACGAATATTGTTGTTTAATCGATGGAGTAACTGCTTTTTTGCATATATCATAAACAATTAATTGTTTAATCGAAGTAATAACTGATTTTAACCAATTCTATGTGCCTTCGGAACTAATTTATTATTATTAACATTAAGAATGACAAGTAACTTCAATATATATGTATTTTTATTTTTTTGCCAAAATATATCAAATTTGTTACCAACTACAAACTTTTTCAAGTTTTTTTTAAATCATTTTTAGATAGGTTTTCTCAGATGAAGTTAGTTCGTCAAAGGTTTTGAAAAGGTTTCTCCATTGAATCTAGGTGACTTTGAGAATTGTGGTGGATTATAGTTGCAGTTTTAATATTTCATTTAAAAAAACGGTCAAGTGTGAGTTTTACTCACCCGCCGAGGGTTTCGTTCGCAAACAGATTAGTAGTTTAGACTTAATATAAGTCTAAGAAATCAACAAACTAAAATAGTCAAATCAAATTAAACTCAATTCACTGTTCAATCACTAAGATTCTTTCATTTCGAACGAAACTGAACAAAAGAAAATCCTTTCCCATTTGCTGATCGCGCCAGCCGTGTGAAAATTGCTTTTGTGCATTTAGGGGATGAAATGCCGCAAGCGACACTGAGACTGCCGTCAGTTCATCGTTTTTTGCGATAACTGATTCGATTTAAATCGTTAATATATCGAAAAATTGTATGAAAATAATTTTTTTTACATAATATTTTATTGTTCTTTCACCGAGATCTACAAAATGGCGTTTTCGGATCTTCAAAATTCGAGTGTTGTTGTTTTTTGGTTTTTGGCCAATATCTCGAAAACTATTAAAGCCAGAGTGCTCAAACCAATTTTAACACAAAGATTACATCAAGATCTACATTCTAGATTTTTTTCAGATTTTTAGACCAACGGGTGTGGAAATGCGAGGGGGGGGGACGCCTTTTTTTCGAGTTTGAAGCTTAATATCTCGAAAACTTAACTTCCAAATGAAAAGTTCAAAATTAAAACTTTATTCCATTTTACAAGACCTATCCGATGATACCTCACTCAATAAATTCGCGTGAAATTTTTTTCAAAAAAAGTTAGTAATTAATTTATTTTAGTACAAATAAAAAATCACACACGATTTTCGGATAATTTTGGGGTATTGCGATGAGTTGCCCCATAACTTCAATTTTTTTCAGATTTTTTGGTGCAATATTCTAGAAAGTAAGGTGGGGGACACGGTACACAAGTCAGTTTTTGACAATTTGTTGGCTAATAACTTCTTACCAATAAGAGTGAGGGGATTACCATAGTACAGCTTTTTGATCTAGCTATCATCCTCTTTCCAACGATACCCATATCAAGGAACTAGTAAAAGAAATTTATTTTTCAAATTTAGTATTGGTACTAAGCTTTTCGCTAGTATAAAATTTTCTTAAAATTTTTTTCCTGAACTTTCTTTGGGCAAGTGAAATACGTCTTTTAGCAAAGTTTTATTTTTAAATTCTTAGTGGTTCGCCAATTACCGAGGTTAAGGCCTAATGACAGACAGACAGACATTTTCATAATCAGGGCACCGCCCCCTTTCCAATGACACCCATATCGACCATCAAAGTTAGTAAACGATTTTTCGGCCGTTAGTATTAGTACTAACTTTTTCTTTAATCTGCGACTAATTCCAAAACGGGTGCATGATTTACTTTTGGGTTGCCTAGATACACCTTCAGTCCAAATTTCATCCCTTAACTACAAAGGACTTATAAGTTATAGTCAAATATGTAAAAGGCGACAGACAGACAGACAGACAGACACCGAAGTGATTCCATAAGGGTTTCGTTATTCCTTTGGAACGAAACCCTAAAAAGACTCTCCGCCGAAAGGCTTCTTTTGCGGGCGCTACAGTCTGGGATGGATCTGGGCCTCAGACAACATCCAGCATGGTCTTGGGCTAGACGCTACCAATTTCGTAAAACTATGATTGGGGTCGCTATCTAGATTTTTTTCTACAGACTTGTCCCTGGTTTGGTGGAGCATTACATGACCTAGCTAGTCTTATTCGAGACACTTGAATTAGTTTGATTAATTCGATGTCGTTGTATAGATCGTAGAGTTCGAGGTTTGGTCTTCTCGTCCAAACTCAATCAGTGCAAACAAGTTCAAAAGTAATCTGAAGGATTTTTTACGACCAAGAATCTCTTCGTCCGCATTTTATATCGTCCATATTTCTGCGCCATACAGAAGGGAAGGGACTACCAAGGTCTTATACATTAGTAGATTGTTACTTTGAGAGGGGTCTTTATTTTTCAGCTGCCGTCTAAGCGCATAGACGCAGCGATTAACCAGAGTTATGCATCGTTCGTTCGTTATATCGTGTCAGTTGCAGAATTTACTTCGGAGTCTATGTGGACGAATTCATTCACAACCTATTTCGATTACTATTTGTTGGCGCTAGAGTCCGGGGTGGACCAACGGCTCACACAGCAAACCTCTTCAGCCATCTCGATCTCTAGCCAGTCGTTTCCAGTGTCGCACACCAAGCTTGTGAAGGTCCATTTTTACTTGGGTTCGCCATCTATTCCTTGTCTACCGGGCCGACCCTCTGGGCTGGGTTCACAGATTTTTCGGGCTGGAGCGGTGGTGTCGCGGATGGTGTCAGTCGTTGGACTTTTATCCTTGATGATGATGATGATGATCTTCTGAACCCGATCAGCCTATACCTGATATACCTATACATACCTGTCTATTGTGACGGTCTTTCAAAAGACAATATGTATTTCGACTTAACTTCATTAATCGCAAGATTCATCTTAAACGCTTCTTTTGTGGATTTTGTAGACTTAATAAAAGACGACGCCGACTTCTGGACAACCACTCTATGAGCGTTTTATTGGAAGCTTTAAGAAACTGACAAAAGATACAAAATTCATAAAAGATATATTATATATAAGTATAGAAAAAGAGATTTCCCTTACCCTTGGTTTCCACCGTCGACGCTGTTCTTTTGAATGACTGACTACTACGAAGAATTAATTTGAATCGCGTTGGTTTCGTGTAACCGAACGTATAATAGTTTCGTTCACTTTTCGATAAGTGAAATGATTCAGCGCTGTCGGTGGTTACCAAGGGTAGGGTTACAGGGTTCGGTTTGTAACATTCCCCCGCCGGTATGGCGAGCCTTCTTGCGAGCGAATACCTAACAAGATGGTTCTTCATCAGTGTGATTGACTCCTACAGATGGATGAACGTCCAACACTGCAATTTTCGCCGCTGGTCTATGGTATGCCCCACTGGTTGTCCTGACGAAGGCACTCCTTACTTGACCGTCCTTCGCTACAACTGTTTTGATGACGATCCCTTTAGGCCAGCAATGTCGAGGCAGGTTCGGGTCGACTATTATTACTACATCTCCTTCCTCGATGGGCTTCGTCTTCTGGAACCAATTTGTACGCCTGGTTAACGTCGGGAGATATTCTGCAATCCACCTCTTCCAAAACTTGTCGGCAAGGAATTGAGAGTGTCGCCAGGATGACTTTACGAATTGGTCTGACGGTCCAAAGTTTCCTGGGCATTCGTTCCCAGACGATGATCCAAGCAGCAAGTGGTTGGGTGTGAGGGCCTCCTGGTCTGCGGTGTCTAGCGAGATATACGTAAGTGGACGGCTGTTAATAATGCTTTCGACCTCTATTAATAGATTGTTGAGCTTTTCATCGGTGAGTTTAGTGTCGGGTGTGATTATTTGGTACAGCACTGATTTAATGGTACGCACCATACGCTCCCATGCACCCCCCATATGTGGGCTTCCTGGTGGGATGAATGTCCAGCTGGTTTTTTGAGTTGTAAATTCGGCCTGTAGATCTTTGAAGTTAATGTGTTTATAAGCTTCTCGTAACTCTTTCTCAGTAGCTCTTAGGTTGGTCCCATTATCGCTATAAAACTGAATAGGTGTTCCTCTTCTAGCGATAAAATTGCGGATAACAATAATGCATGAGTTCATAGATAGACTATGTGCCACCTCAATATGTATCGCACGGCATGTCAGACAAGTGAACACCGCTCCATAACGTTTTTCTGTTCGTCTACCTATTGTGGTGAGAAAGGGGCCAAAGAAATCAACGCCTACATATGAAAAGGCTCTGGTGTGAGGCGATAGTCGTGCTGCGGGAAGGGGTGCCATTTCCGGCGGTA
Organism: Syritta pipiens; assembly: GCA_905187475.1. Classification (NCBI taxonomy): domain Eukaryota; kingdom Metazoa; phylum Arthropoda; class Insecta; order Diptera; family Syrphidae; genus Syritta; species Syritta pipiens. The sequence continues at coordinate 4,846,946 of LR994571.1, forward strand.
CCGGTTTGGCTTTTCGTATTTTACATGTCGAGCACTCACTGCGAATTGTCCTTAGCAGGTTTCGTAGGCCTAGAATTTGATACGTCTGGAAAATTTCATTAATAACAGTTTCGTGATGGACGTGAAGTAACTTTCTATGATAAAAATCAACCAGGAGTCTTGTAATATAGTGCGTTCTTGGTAAAATAATTGGATTCCTCAATGCATCGTTGACTAGAGTACTATTTTCTAGGCGACTACGCATGCGAATAATTTGAGCTTTATCTATAAATGGCGACATAGTTTTTAGTGTACTTAGCTTGGGTAGGGCTGAACTAGGGTTTTCTGACAATAGGCGATATTCAAGACTATAGGCTTGGGACTGAGCAAGGCGATATAAGGCTTCATGCGCCCAAATAATTTCGTTCTGCGTTAAACTTGGAACATTCGATACGTTACCACTGATAGCTAATTGTTCTTGAGCGGATTTTCTTGCTTTAAGGCAATCGATGTATTTCCTCACATACGCCATACATCGATACAGGCGCTCCCATTTAGAAAATCGTAGGTAGTTCACGGATATTATAGCTTGTTGCACCTCGATCTGGACTGCTACCTGGTGAAACTTGTGGTTTTGTTTCGATTCGGTGTCACAGATTACTTGGTCGTCTTCCTGGTTTGAAGGCCATTGATCAGGTGGAAGAGTTAAAAATTCTGGTCCGGTAAACCACTTGCTTTCTCGATTGAAGTCCGGTGTACGACTCCATTTTGTCGCTATGTCGGCTATATTTTGTTTAGTCGGAACATATCTCCAGTTTGACACTTCAGTGGTTTCCTGGATTTCACCTATTCGGAACATAACGAATTGCTTGTACTTCTTCGGGTCAGACCTTATCCATGACAATACTGTCCTTGAATCGGACCAGTAGCTTACGGTTTCCACCTTAAAATCATGGGCTTTGATGACAGTATTCCCAAGGCGAGATCCTAATACCGCTGCCAACAGTTCCATCCGAGGTATGGAGATAGGCTTGAGAGGCGCTACCTTTGTTTTCGCACATACTAGAGCAACTTCTACTGCGCTTCCATATGTGATTCTCAAATATACCACTGCTGCGTACGCAATATTGCTTGCATCGACGAACACATGTACTTCCACTTTGTCTGGACGACCTCTAGTGACAGAAAAATAGCATCGAGAAATTTTGACGTCTTCAACATTCTTAAGAGCCAAACGCCACCTGTGCCACATGCTTGCAAACTCTTGTGGTATAGTCTCGTCCCAACCAGTTCCGCAACGCCAGATATCTTGGAGAAGTATTTTCATTTGTACTGTGAAGAAGGCTAAAAGTCCTAATGGGTCGAAAATTGACATCAATAACCTTAGTAGCTGTCTCTTCGTTGGCAAAACATCTCCTTCCAACGTTTCCTTCGTGGCTTTGGTATACTTCAGGTTGAAGGTGAATATGTCATCGCTAGTTTTCCACCACATGCCCAATACCTTGTCAGCTTCCACTATTTGTTCGATTGTCCGGCCCGCTTTGCAGAAGTTCTCCATCGTACCTTGATCTCCGAGCGCTGCAGTGACCTCTTTTGAGTTCGACAGCCAGTTGCGGATATGAAAGTTGGCATGTTTATGGATTTCACGTACTTGCTTGGCCAATTCAATGGCTTCCTGGATCGTGTCCACGCTGTCCAGCATGTCGTCCACGTAATGCCGCTCTATTATTGATTTTGCTGCTCGAGGGAACTTATTTACGTATTCCAATGCGTTTAGGTTCTTGACAGTCTGCGCAAGCGAGGGAGAGCAGCTAGCACCGAAGCTCATAACTTGGAGCATTAAGACGTCAGGTTGCCGATTTTTATCTGCATCTCGCCATAGAAACCGTTGACAGTGTTGATCGCGTTCGTCAATAGCTACTCGATGAAACATTTCACAGATATCAGCACATATCCCAACCTTACCGATTCTAAAGTTGAAGAGCACGTCAATTAAAGGTACCATCATGTCTGGGCCTCTTTCAAGGCACCCGTTCAATGAGACGCCATTGCATTCCGCGGCAGCGTCCCACACAATCCTTATCTTGTTCGGCTTGTTGGGGTTCCTCACTGAGAATATAGGTAAATACCATTTTCGTTCATATTCTGCTTTGATTTCGGACGATGTCAACTTACGGATGTACCCTTTTGCTTCCATTGCCTGGATAAGAATATTTATTTGTGCCTTTAGCTCGTTGTCTCTTGCCAACTTTCTTTCAAAACAGCAAAGTCTTTGATAAGCCATCGCATAATTATCGGGAAGGTCAACGTTCTTAGATTTCCATAGGAGGTTTACCACAAACCGATCACCATCTCGCCTTACGTTCTTTTGCAGTGTCTTTACGGTACTGGAGTTCAGATTCTTTAGTGACACATCATTTTCCTCGAATTGGTTTTCAATCTTCATACTCTCAGTCATCAGTGTCTGCAGAGCCACGTCGTCATCGCACTCGCATATATGCAGCTGAGCCAGGGCTTGCCGTTCGGTTACCCTGTCTGAATCCCATTCACCGTATATAGTCCAGCCCAAACGAGTTTTGGTGGCAGCTGGTTCATGGGCCTCTCCTTCGCGAAACTTTAAAGGCATCGCTAGGCTCTTGTTGTTTAAGCCAATTATCATGGCCGGCACAACACCTACATATGATTTCACGGGTAAGCCCCTCAAGTGTTTGAACCCTTTTGATAGCTCAGTCATATTCAATGTTTGAGTTGGTAGATCTAACTTACTCACGGACCGGACTCCATGAAGTGAAAATCTTTTCATATCACTGTTTTCTGGAGAAACCATTAGATCAAGTGTGTGGGAATCTTTTTCAATCCTCACAGTTCCGTCCGACCACCTCAAACACAAATCAGACTTTGGCCCCTCAATTCCAAGATGGGATAAGACATTTTCTTCAACGAGTGTAGGGCCGGAACCATCATCCAAAAAGGCGAAAACATTAATCGAACAGTTTTTCCCGAAGATAGTGATGGGTACGAGTCGATAAAGGACTTTTGAGGTTTGCGTGCTATGGACGGCAACAACAGACGTGGTTGGATTCTCGGACTTGTGCAAGAGAGGATGATGTTTCGCTTGGCACCCTCCAACTTGACATTCCTTGCGTTCTGGGCAAAAGTAGGGATCGTGCAACTTAAGACACGAACGACACAGTTTGTTGTTGTGAACCGTATTCCATTTGTCGTTGTAATTCATGTTCTTGAATTTTCGACAGTTCGCAACAGGATGCGAATCACCACAAACATAACATTGACAGCCCTTTGATGCCTTTTTATTTTCGTTGGAACTATTTCCATGAAAGCCCACTCGATGTGTTTTTCTTTTTTCACTTTCGGTGCCCGCTACTGGTGTTGATATAACTCTACTTGCCGCTTCAGCTAATTCGAAGAGCCATTCACTAAAATGCCTTAGATTAGCATCTTCTATAGAGCGTGCGAACATCGACCAATCGAGGCGCATTTGAACTGGCAACTTTTCTAAGAGCTCTTGTAAGAGCGAAGGGTTGTTCAGATGTGACCTTAGACCAGCTGCTTCCATTGTGGCGACAATATTTTTTACCTCAAGCGAGAAATTTATAAGTGTATCTAATTTACCTGGGTTTACACCAAACGACGAACGTACCTTGGCCAAGAGACTATTTATTATATGCTCGGGTCTTCCGAATACCATTCGTAGTGTCGCCATTACCTCTGGTACTAGCGAGGGCAATGTGAGCCTACTGCTTACATACTCTAATGCTTTGCCTTTTAAAGCGCGTTGCAATCTTAGGAGGTTTTCCTCATCAGTAAGGCCACATAAACGCGTTGAGTTCTCGAAACTGCTTGCAAATAACGGCCATTCTTCTGGTCTCCCACTGAAGATAGGAAGGTCTTTCGAGACTGTTTGACGTGCATATATTTGTTCGGGTGTAAGAACAAACTGAATCGATTGGCGCGGAAATGTGTCTGTGTTGGATAAAGTTTCAGCTTGGCATTTGCTGCCACCGCACATGTTTTCATCCAAAACGACACCTCTAACGGTATTACTAAATTCAATACCACGAACATGCTGGCCATCGACCTTGCCCCGTACCGAACCCATGTCATGCCTCGTCAACTCACTCTTTGTTTCTTTACCCTGCCTTTTTTCTACCTCAATAACTAATTCACTGTCTAACGCCATAAGCTCATACTTCTTTTTTATAAAATTCATCTCAGCTTTTTTTTCCTCTTCAAGACGCATTAGCTCAATTTCTAACTTTGATACGTTTCGTAGACTTTTATTAACGTTTGCATGCACTTCACGTACCTTTTCTGTTCTTGTTTCAACTGATGCGTCTGCTGTTGCATCTGCTTTCGCACTTCCACTGATATCCCTGTGGGAATCCTTAATTGTTTCATCCGCTTCGCCCGCACAGCCGCCACACACCCAATCTCGCTCGCTCACGTCGTTTGTCACGCCGACACAGATGAAATGGAACCAGCCATCGCAGGAGTCGCATTGCACCATATCCTCATTGTCCTCGTTGTTGCATTTAGTACAGCTAGCAGATGACGCCATGTCCACACGGTAATTCTCGTTACTCGCCACAAGGTTTCTTAAAGAATTTTGTGGATTTTGTAGACTTAATAAAAGACGACGCCGACTTCTGGACAACCACTCTATGAGCGTTTTATTGGAAGCTTTAAGAAACCTTGGTTTCCACCGTCGACGCTGTTCTTTTGAATGACTGACTACTACGAAGAATTAATTTGAATCGCGTTGGTTTCGTGTAACCGAACGTATAATAGTTTCGTTCACTTTTCGATAAGTGAAATGATTCAGCGCTGTCGGTGGTTACCAAGGGTAGGGTTACAGGGTTCGGTTTGTAACAGCTTCTTTCTCGGTGCTCGCAAATGCCCGTTGAGTCCACCCGATGATGTTAATATCGTCGGCATATGTGAGCGACTTGTCGAAGAACATGCCTCTAGTGTTGACGTCTGAGCTGCGCACGATCTTTTTGAGAAGTCGCACAACAGTGCATCGCTTTGTTTAGAACCTTTCTTGACATCAAAGGTTCCGGCGAGGTCTTTGCCGACCTGGCTACAATACTGTTGGTCTACAATTGAACAAAAGAGCCATCTCTCAAACAACCAAGATTCTTCTTCTTCTTTGTGCGGCGCTACATCCCGGGGTGGACCTAGGCCTCCTTTAACAACCTTCTCCATCCAGCACGATCCCGTCCCAGCTGCTTCCAGTGACGCACACCGAGTTGGTTCAGGTCCTTCTCTATCTGTGTACGCCACCTCAGACGCGGTAACAGTGTTACCGTCCATATCCGAGGCTACTATTAGTTGCTGAACTAAGTGTTTTATTACATAGTGAGGAAGTTAACCCCACACACAACTCCCAACTGGGAGGTCAGACCCACTTTTAACCGTTGGGCGGGCAGTCCGGATTCATGCGGTGTCGGTACCCTCGTTGAGGCCGTGAGCGCCGCCGTTGGCCCTATTATCAAGAGTTCATCCGCTGTCATCTCTGTTCCCGACCCAATTCTGGAGACTCCCTATAGACCTGGAAAGCGAAATATGTTCGGGTAGCTCTAAAGGAGGGTGTGCACCAGGTAGCTCCTGCTAAGCACAAAGCATTGGATGCGCCGTTGACAGATCAGTTGATCAGCTCCTCCGCCGTCATCCTTACAGAGAGGTGAGCCCTGGTACAGACTCACTTAGAAAGCGGAGTTGCCAAGATTGCCTTAAACAAAACCTTAATCATTCCAGTCTTGCTCTTTGGCGTGGAGTCATGAACATTAACGAATGGGGATAAGGAAGCTCTTGATCTCTTCGAATGCAAAGTTCTACGCGATATTTTTATCTTGTTTCCGTCTTTGGCGTCTGGATGAGAACGTACAGCGGAATCAAGGTAGTACGGACTATAGGAATACAGCGTTTAAGATGGACCACATTACTCCTGTCCGATGGATCTTTAATTCCGAGTTATTGGCACAACGCAGATGGAGACGTCCTCGAATAAGATGCTGCACGCAGGTGGAGTGGGTGGACCTCAACCAACTTGGTATGCGAGGTTGGAGGCTGCCAGCGAAAGATCAGATTGGCTGGAGATGAATATTGATTGAGGTGTAGGGTTCACCCCGGACGATAGAGGAGGAAAACGAAAAAAAAAATAATGTGAAACTGCAACTTAGCGAGATCTCTGAACCGACCATGAACGCTATTAAAAATACAGTCGAATCCTTCTAAGTCGAACTCGCTCTAAGTCGAATTATCCTCTAACTCGATTTTTTTCGCCATATTTTGGCATTTCCCTTCCCAATTTTCCATACAAAAACCGTCCTCTAAGCCGAACTCTCTCTAACTCGAACTAATTCTGATGCCCCGTGAAAATTCGACTCAGAGGGATTCGACTGTAAATTTTAGCTAATGAAAAACGAACAATTCCTGCATTACTCCGTAGTTGGCAATCGAAACAATGCCCTTGTAAAAATCCGAATCTTTCAGGAATATTTTCGTTGCAATAACAACAATAGAAGTATATAGCTCCATGAAAAGTACTTTTTACAATTTTGAGCGTAGATAACACGAAAATCCACCCTTGTTAAAAGGAGTATAGTCCGAGTTGCCAGGAAACAACAATGTGACAACCGGCATTAAAAAGTTTCTAATAAGTCAATAGCAGCAGTTGCTAAGTACTTTTTAGAAAATTCAAAAGCTATTATATTTATCGACAATTTTAATTTTTGTGTTGAATTTTTATTTATTATCACAAGCAATATGTCAAAAGATGTAAATTAAAAAAAAAATCTGTTTTTTTTTCCATTGAAAATATATTCTCTAATTTACCGTCTCCAGGAGGACGTTCGTGCAGAAGGTAGACGCCGTAGGAACCTTTTTTACTTAATCGCCCGATATCTCAAAGACAATGGAATGTATGAAACGAGCGAATGTCTGAAAAATGAGGCGCGACTACAAGATGACTATGAAATTTGTGATAACGTTGATTTAGATTCAATTTACTTGGAATACGCAAGTTTCTATCATGTGAAATTTGGAAAGTATCCGAAGATACTTAAAAAGATTCAAACTAACCTGAAGGTTCAGTTTAATACGATAGTGAAAAAGAGTGCTCCCACACTGAGTAGTAGCGTTAATAATATAAAAAAGGAAGAGGAAAAACAACCGAAGGAACAACAATCGTTCAGTGATAGTCTGCAAGTGAAACAAGTACAAAGTGAACCTCCGGAGATGAACATATGCCCAATGGATTATGGTGTGATATTTCCTCAGCACGACTTGGATGACGAGATAGCAGTGAATGGGTTTAAGGAACTTGAGCACTATGCCAAGTCGTATGTAGAACATTGGTTTCTTTGATCGATTGTTATTTTATGGGAGATGGTTTTTTTTTAGGGCTATAGTCTCTAAGCAACTTGGTTTTCATTGGGGAGACGTGTTTGGGAATCGCAAAGCAGTGGAAACCATTAAAGAGGCTGTAATAATGCCGTTGAAACATCCTGAACTATTTTCACAGAAACTTAAACCATGGAAGTCGCTGTTGTTGCATGGACCTCCAGGAAAGGATTAATTTTAGATTCCATCTGTACGCTTTACATTATGTTTTCAATTTCAGGTGGTGGAAAGACATTACTTGCTAGAGTTCTTTGCTCTGAAACACATGGACAGATAACCTTCTTCAACGTCACATCTAGTTGCATTACATCCAAGTGGAGAGGAGAATCGGAGAAAATTATCAAAGTAACTAAATAATTAACATGAAGAATATCCGCACCTCCCTAGCAAACTTTCTAAATTTATAGGTTTTGTTCCATTACGCAAAATTACGAGCACCTTCAGTGTTGTTTTTAGACGAAGTTGATGCATTAACCTCTGGACGTGATCGAGCTTCGGATAACGAAGCATCAAAACGTTTCAAAAATGAATTTTTACAGCTTCTAGACGGCTTAGAAGATACCACTACGTCAATTTTTGTGCTTGCGAGTACGAATATTCCATGGTAAAGGATTCATTTTGTTTTTTTAAAGGCTTTATATGTTTTTCTCTTTTAGGGATATTGATCCAGCATTTCTTCGACGTTTTGAGAAGAAAATTTTAATTGGCCTTCCCACCGCTGATGAGAGATGTGCAATGATCGAACATTATCTACAAGACTCCAGTGTCTTTTCCAAAGAGATTTTAAAGGAACTTACTGAATCGAGTGCTGGATTTACAGGTAGGAAATAATTCGTAAAATTTTAGAGACAAGCGTATTCGTATGTTTATCCTGTTGGCGAAGCCATTTAAATTTCGTTTAAGTTATATGTTAAAAGAATCAGTTCGTATTTCGTTTCCATACTTTTTGTTCTACACACATATTACACTAATCCATTTTCATTTCCTTCTTTTAGGTGATCAAATTCGTCTTGCATGCAAGGAGGCTGCGATGAATCAAATACGAAACCTTAACACAGCCAGTATGAAGGTCCAACCACTAACAGCAGCTCACATCCAGGCTGCGTTCAAGAGCATAAAGCCCCTTGATCCAAAACTGATGCAAAAGCACGCCGTTTGGAATAGTATTAACGGAACATAAAAACAACATTCCACCTACTTTACTGTGTGTTTTATTTTTAACATCTAGAGAGATTATACAAACTAACAATGTGTCTCTGGTGAAATGATAAGGAACGTATCGGGACACTACTTCTTCGACTTGGACTTTACCTTGGCCATTTGCATGCCCTGATAGATTCCTGTGTAGTAGCCACTCATGTACCAGGACATGAGCATGGCAGAAAGATGTTCAGAGTCCTCACACTGCGGCTGTCCCAACATCGGAGGCATCGGCGGTGGTGGTGGTATCGCACCCAGTGGCAATCCATTCGGCTGCGACATTGGGAATCGCATTTTAGTCTTTTTATTATCCTGACCACTTCCTGTGTCATTACCATCGTACTCTTGTTTGGCACGATTAAATTGCATACGACGAACTTTCTTTCCCCACGAAGGCACCAAATCGCAAATACGAACGTCTTGTTCATTGTCGTACCCAATATAGCGCAATCGACACATACCTTGCTCCTCGTCAATGGAGAGAATTTTTCCCTCATAATCCACGCCGTCATCGTAGGTAGCTCTGGCGTAGTCTCCAACTTTAAAACTCAGACTGTCCTCTTCACATTGTTTCGAGTTCGAGGGACAAACACCTGCCTCGACGTCTATGGAAGCATCTGCATCCTGATGCTTTACCGGAGTTCGCTTGCCGTTTGTAGATCTGGCGATGCGACGGGCTAGCTCCTCTTTGGCTAATTTCAAGGAGCTGTCGTACGCCTTGATTAACAATGCATCATCCCAAACGTTGTCGTCGTCCAAAGAAACTTTATCTGTCTGGTGGATGAGAAATAAATGGGATTAATTAAGTGGATTCTTAAATTATTTTGATAAGACTTACGGGGCAGCTCATGGTTGAAGTGTGTAAATAAAATGCTCCCAAGATTAACAGTAAAAATTTAGTTTAATTTTCGTCGGATGGTCACAGACTGCGTCTAGCAATTGTGCTGCATCTCTTTTCTTGTTTATGTCAAATGGTAGAATTCAGTGAAGCGCACATCAACGCCAGCTGTCAGATTTGATTGGTGATTTTTGTTGAATTTCGTAACAGCGATTGTAATGGTTATGTTTCGTTTTCAAGAACGGCTTTTGTTCGGAATTTTGCAGATTTGTACTTTTATCAGATTTAAAGAAGTTTCGTTTTTGTTTTATGTACATTTTTATTTTTGAATCCATTGTTACCATTAGCCCTATACGGTCACTCTTAGCTAAAGAGTGGAGCTAATTTTATTTTAAGGAGAAGTGGAGCAATGTGTGCTGGAATGAATAACACCTTACTAAGAGCTTCGTCTATTCCAATTTCGTTGAGTTTTCTAAAAATATCAAAAAACCGTCATTGGTTTGAAAGAAGGCCAGGTTAACAGAGGCGTATTCTGACTTAGATCTAACTATATAACTTTCCTTTTAGATCTTAAGCAATAAAAGAAAATAAAAATAAATTGGTTTCAGTGAGAAGAAAATTAAAATTTCTTTCGGCTCTGTCCGAGGACAGTTCAACTAAATATTTACGGTGACGTAACAAACCCTTGGGGGTTAGAGCAAATAAACCTTCATCTTTTACTCTTCGTATTCTTGAAGCCAATCTAAACTCTGGGAGCATTTTTCATTCATTTTTGAATCAGAACGACTTAGAGTTATTATACCGAAAAAGAAAAAAAAAAAAAAACAAAAAAAAAAAAATGACGGGGGCACTGATCAGAGTTTTTCTTTTTTTTTTGATTTAGATTTAGCCTCAAGTGTCCGGTTAAAGACACAGCACGGATCGAGTTAAAACTCTGTTCAGTACTAGCGGACAAATTAAGGCTTATTAATTTCTTCTAATCTCCCCTGATCTCCAGAAGGAAGGACGTCAACTAGATATCATAACCTTTAAAACAATTTGCCTCAGAGATATAATTTATTACATCAATCCCACAATCACCCTAAAAGCTGCTTAACAAAACATTGTTTCGTGACAATTAACATATTCATGCTTACAAGATTAGCACATCTCTCATAAGAAAAAAAAAAAAAAAAACATCAGCGCCCCACAAAAAAATTCTTCTGCGCCTTCACTCAACCCAATCCCACCCTGCAACAATGTCAGTGCATGCATGGATAAGCTTAAGCAGACGTTAAAACCAAATCGTACAGACCCCGAAGTAAAGTGCTAGTCACGACAGAGTGTAATTTTGTGTGCTTAAAATATATATTCCGAGAAAATAAATAAATTCAAATAAACTTTTCGTAAAATAAAGACATCTTCAATTTTTATCATTTGACTTGTGTACTTGACCATGGGTCTATTAAAGTGGATCAAAAGGTACAATCAAGTTTCAAATTTTAAATGTTATCCCTTCGTCCAACCGTATTATTTTATTTTTTTTAATTTTCCATCGTCCATCGTCTCTCCATCAAGGTTCAATGACTGCAATACACTTGCTAACCAAGAGGCACCGGATAATTTACAGTGTGTCGACGATGGTGGGTGATTCCTCATGCGTGTCTCCGCCCCTTTGATTTAAATTTTAATACAAGTTGAACTTAGAACTGAGCCTAGCATAACGCTGTTGCTCGCGTTGCAGTTGATTTAGTCGCGATAGTTATTTTAATTGTCCATAGAATCAGATAGATCTACTTAATTTCTCTTTTTTTTTTTTGTGAACCTAATGCAACAGACCCAACAAGCAGTGAGCAGTGTATTGTGGTGCGGTTTAATTCAAATCGATTCGCATTTTCGCGCGGTTCTTACAGAGAGTCAGTGAGTGAGTCGTTTCGGGTTGGGTGTATTGTGATGTGAAGCGGGTTATTTAACGGGTACTTGCTGGTCAGTATAGTGGAACGAAGAAGCTTCTCTCATGAACATAACCTAAGAGTATCGCTGGTCGATCGGTAGTCTGTTAAAAGTTTTGGTATTCTGTGTGATTTATGTTTTCCTCATCCGTTGCGGTTACCTGGGAGAAGTGAGTGATTTGTTTTATTGTAAACTTAACGTATATGTGTGTCTAGTTAGAAATTTTACGTAATTTAGAGGTGATTCTTTAGTACTTTCATTTATCGATAAAGGATTACAAAAGGGTCACGTTCTTTAGACCTAGTAATAGGTTTGAGGCCCATTTTGGGGAAGAATTCCATATTTGCAATCCATGGTGGATGATGGATTAAGCGTGGTGTGCCACGTGTAAACGAAACTCAGCGAAAAATTAAGCTAGTAAAAGAGTGTGGTACTCCAAACCTTTAGAGTCAACGTCATTCTATGCTGGTAAGAGAATATGTTATTCCAAACTTTTGCCGTCGACGTATTTCTATTCTGGCAAAAGAATATGTTAAGTCAAAATTTTACAGTCAACTCAATTCTTTAAAAAACACTGCTAATCGAATTTGAAAGACAAAAAGTAAGAACTCTGCACAGTTCCTAGAAATGGTGTACCAATAAAAAAAAAATTGTAGCTTATCACTTTGATTTTTACCCCGCCTGAAATCTGGGCTTTCTTTTTTAATTCACAGCAGTGGACAAATCCTTTATCCATCTCACAAGTCCCCCACCCATCAACTAATCTCATTGCTTTTCTTATTTCCAGGGAGTTGGACTCGTCGAATACGTGCAAAAGACGTCAAAGTGAGCCGCCACTATCCGGTACTAGTTCAAATCTACCTCGAGACGAATCCTATGTGAAAGCTCTGTCGAAATTTAATGAATGGCGGCACCGTCAAATATTCGGAAGCCTAGCACGGTCAAGCCGTAAACAAAATCGTAAAAAGCTCCAAAAACGTGGTCAAAGTACTGAATTCTTACAAAACAGAAACGTGAATATAGATGAAAAGATTCTCTCTAAAACCTCGACAACTCTAGACAATAGTTTATACGAAGAAATTCAAGTGATTTCTATAAACGAGGAACAAAACAATCTAAACTCACCATCAGCAGCTACTAATACTATAGAAATAGTACCTATTCGTCACTCATATCCTACCGTTGAAATTGCGCAAGCCCAGCAGACTCGTCGCCATTCCGCAATACCAGACACCAGTAATCGGCAGATCTATGAAAATGCCCTCGTTGAATTGGTAAACCAATTCGACCGCAGTCCAGACATCCAAAACATTACCAAATCCATGCTCAGTCCTCCTGTGAAATTCTTTAAAGAGAACTCCAATCCTTTTCCGAATGTTCGAACTCCCATACGTGAACAACCAACACCTGAAGAATCCCCCGAAAACTGCGTGTACAAAACTCCAACAGGTTTCGAAACACTCGAGGCCCTGAGAGCAACATTCAAACCACTCGAAGCCGATGAAAGTTCCCAAACCTCTTCCTCCAGCAACGGAAGATCAAGTCGCAATCCACCTTATCAAACGGTGATCAATAAACACGGAGAGGAAGTAGAATACGCGTTGCCACTGAATGAAAAGCTCACCGACGACGAGGATATAGAACGCACATCAGTTCCGTTCAACACCGTATCCGGTTTTCAGCAGTATATCGAGGATAACTTTCATTTCCTCGATGAGAAGGAACGTCTTTCACTGTCGCATATGTCAGTATCGTTCGGGCGAAGTCCTTTTCCAAGGAAAAACGTACCAATCACGGATTTGGATAAAACAAATGGTTTGTATTTCTGTGTAAAGTCTTTGTCCACAAAGAAGACAGTATTTAAATTCTTTCAGCAACTAAAGCCACCGACACAGGGAGCAGCTTGAAAGAACCAAATATTATTCAAGAGCTGGAGTCGTTGGAGACGTGGAGCAGGAATATCGGAGAGAACATTCAAAATAACGAGAAAAAAATGTCAGCTAATATGGTAAGAACTTATGTTAGGTGTAAGATTTTTTGCAAGAAAGGTCGGTAGATCAAAATCGATCCAAGAAATTTATTGATTCTGATCATACATTAGGGGTTGTGAAGCTCGATGCGGTTCTGTATTTTATCTCCATGTATTAGGTTGTCAAATATCTCCCTTCCGCCTTTTTGTCTTTTGAATTTTCCGGCTATGTACAAAGCGCTACAGAACTCGTATCCAAACTAATCATGCATAGCGTCGTTTTGTGGGTTATGTCAAGATCTTTCAAATGATGTATTGCCAGATACGAGCTCTGTAGCGCTTTGTACATAGCCGGAAAATTCAAAAGACAAAAAGGCGGAAGGGAGATATTTGACAACCTAATATATTCTATGATGGGTAAATCTTCGATTTTGTCGTTTTCTGTTTTTCAAGTCAACCCATGATTGCTTTTCAAAAATCAGCTAGGTTACCGATTTATTCTTGTTCTTCGACCACCTTAAGCTGCCTGTCACACAGCCTGCTCATAGTAGTGCTGTTTTAATCTTTTTTTTTTTTTAAAAAAAAGTCTCCAAAAATATTCAAATGAGCTATTTCCATCCACCAGGTTCAATTATTGATCTATCGGCAAAGCTTGCAGCTTCATTTTCATATTTCTTTTCTTCTAGAGTAATAGCAATGATATTCGTTTTTAGAAACATGATTACAATTAGATTAATTCTAATTTTGAGGCTTCTCGTTTACAATAACCACATCAACAAGCCGTTGACTTCACCCTTTCATTGAATCAATTGGGGCGTCTGCAAATTTTTTTAAGCATATACGGTTGTTAGTCTGGACCTTAGAATGAACTGATATCATTTTCCAAAGTCTGCTGGATTAGCCGTAATAAAATGTTGTCTATAGGCAACATTAACGAATGCCACGCCATTTACGAACACACTTAGTGCCGGTCATCCCCATTGCATTCAACGTGTTTTAAACGATAGTGGAACATTTTTAAAACACATATTTTATTTTCATTGATTACTTTTATTAATTTTTAATACAAATTACATCTGCCTTACGATTCGCATTCCATCCAGTGACCGTTTTGGTCGAATCCAATGGTTTTTGCAGATTCTGCCATGCCTGAGATATGTATATGTGTGCCATGCCTGATAATGAAGCTGATGATTGTCGATATGATTGCATTGTTGAAAGCAATGATAGGCAACATAATTTGCGCGTTGTACCTGTTATTTTTTGTGTTGAGTAACTCATTAGTAATATCCAACTGAAAGTTTTGTAGTGACATATACTCGTACTTGTTGTCTCCGCTTAAGTTTTACACATCTCTGCGGTACAACAGTCAGCTATTAACTGCTTTCCTCCAATAACAATTACTTATGTTTTTTCAAAAATATATTCCAGATTCGTGGTAATTTTCTTCTTCTCCGTTGCCCCCCATTGAATTTGCTTATATTTGTAATTTTTTGCTGTTTAAAACGGCTAGGACTCACCTTTAACGCCTAAAATAACATTATATAATTTATAACCATTAAGGACCGATGTTGCCAGCAAACAACATTGTGTTTAACAAATTATTGACCACAAACAACATTTTTTTTATAATAAATTTGGCGGACCGTGCTAGGCAGACGGCATATTAATATAAGAATGAAAAACGCACATTCGTTTTAAATACACTTTGCACACAAAATTCCCTATAAAAAAATCAATTCTCGATTTATCCGATTTAATATCTTTTCCGGAAGGTTTTCATTGTTTTCCCAAAATTTTCATAAAAACCTTTTTCTGCCAATTACGAACAAGTAGACAACCGTTCCAAATTGATGAATTACTATATATTTTTCAAACATTTTTAAATATAGTGCCCAAGTAAATATACAGTGACGAGAATAATTTTTTATACAAACCCTTATTGCGCAAAACAACCCTTTTTTCTATTTATGTTAGTATTTTATTATACACATTTTTTTCAAACATTTATTTAACACTTCAAGTGCACTCCTAAACCTAATACTTAACAAATAACAGAAGAATAAAAATTTCAATACAATAAAATAGTGAGAACAATTTTTTATACAATTTGGTTCTGGATAGGATAGGGTCAGCGCCCACTTTACCTCAATGGGAGCCATCATCATCAAATGTTTGTATGAAAAAATTATTCTCGTGACTGTACATACATCGGAAAAATTTCGCCGTTACACCGTTAGAGAAATTTTAATAAAAAAAAAACAATGATACAGCTGAATCTACCTTTCTAAGTAATCCAATTTTTATTAATCTGTTGAAAGAAATTATTAAGAATTAGGAAAAAAAGGAAAACAACTATTTTGGAACACAAAAATGCATATCCGGTAGATATAATTTAAAAAATGGATTAAAATGAACTTAAATTCAGATTTATTTTTTGTTTACTACTAATATTTGGTAGGACCTTGCCCACTTTTAAGAACGGCTTGAAGCCAATCGAACATATGTTATTTACACGCAACATTAGACATAAAAGGATTAATAGCTTATGTTTTTCAACTTTACGCAAATCAATAGTAAAACTTTACAGTTCTTTTTTACGCCTTCTACATCTCACAAACTTACACTAAAAATTCTTTTTTACAGCATTTTGCAGAGATAATAGTCTGCAATAGCAACGACGTCACCGAAGATGATCCGAAACAAGTATTCGAGACACTTAGCGGGACTCTACACGCGGGAACATTCCATTGCGTTCCAGTTACTCAATTTAAACCGCACAGAAAGCCACAGCCCTATGGCGAAAATGTTCTTCAAATGAACTATGAAGTGCTGCGGTAAGTTTGGAACCAAATAAAAGAACTAAAGTTGCTGTTTTAACGAGGCCATCTGCTCCACAGAAAAATTCGACATCCAGACATTGCTCTTCTGATGGGCATAACAGTGGACAACAAGTGCGACTTGGACTCATTGATTCTAGAGCCGCTCGACTTCTCCTTGAGTCACTTTATACACGAGAAGGTATTTTTGAATGTGCTGATGTATTCTGTTTGCAAATCTTCTTTTCCAGGGAGTGTCTATACCCGCCTCAGTGTGCCTACTGTACACGCTGCAGATTAATAACGCAGCTACATACCTGCACAAACATGGACTCATCCATTCGAACATATGCACACACACCGTTGTGATGTGTAGCCTATCAAAGGCAGTTAAACTCACGTCCTTTGAACTGATGACCAGCCTAAATGGAAACTTAAGAGATGAACTTCTGCATATTTTCCAAAATGGTAAGCAAATCATTCTGTAGTTTCTTCTTTTCGTGTGGCGCTTCAGTCCGGGGTGGACCTGGGCCTCAGCTTATAAGCACAATCTCGTGCCAGCTGCTTCAGTTATGAACAAATCCTCTCCTTTCACAGAAAACCAATACTCGGACAGCTTAATCCAGTTGCCGAATAAACTTTGCCCGTACAGCATCAGTTTCCGAAAAGCCTTCTCAAAGCACAATTATCAAGCACCAGAACTGATTTCAAACCGTTTTCCATTCGTCTTCCCAAAGATACAGAGCGATGTCTATGGCATTTGTTTGATGCTCTGGGAAATGCTCAACTGCTCGATTCCATTCGCGGAGTACACATATGACGATATGAGCTCTCTAAACGACTCGGAGAATATTCACCTGCCAGCGCTTAGTGAAGAGAGGCAAAGGCCATTCCAACAATTGCTTCAATTTGGTTTGGATGTGGTTGCAGAGAAACGTATCTCAGACACAAGTGAGCTCAACCATGCTCTCAAAGAGATACTCCTCAGCGCGGAGGAAAAATCCGATGAATCGAATGGTGATGACCAACCTCTTTCGATCAAGGAAAACTCAGAGGGGGTACCGGACCTGTTGAGTCCGAAAATCTTCGGTCCTCTGGTCTACGAACGATCAAGCACATTAAGGCGACGTAAAAGTGTAATCGTGAAAAACAATATGAATGTGAAACAACTATTCGCCTATTCTCAAATGAACAAATCCAAAGAAATGTCCAACGCGATGGTGCCATCACACACATCGTCTCCTAACAGTCCACGATACTGCTTCGATATCGGAGAAGTTTCAATTCCAGAAACACCAATTGCTCGCAGCAATAAGCTACGAAAGACTGCTTGGCTCTCCAATCAGTCGATATCTCCAATTGTGCACCTGGAGATTAAGTCGAAAGATGATGAAGCAGCAATTAACGAGATAGAAATCGTAGAGAATAAAATCACAAACGAAGATACGCCCTCAAACAAGTCATACAATGTGAACATTCGGATTCGTCCGAAGTCCAAGACTCCCAGTAAAGCTGTCGGTAATTCGATACCAACTCCTGATAGCCAGACCCCGGGTCAGATACAAAGGAACAACTCGCTAATATCCGATCACATCAAATTCTTCAACTCGGTAGCTCAATCGAGTTTCCATCAAGAGGTGCATCCCCACTGCAAGACTCTCTCACCCATGGCGGATGCTGTCAATTACAACAGGAACACCATAAAGCTTACTCCAGCTTCAGAGAAGGTAGTCAACAAGAATCCCGAGCCGATTGTGAATCAAAATATGATCAATGCGTTCTTCTCACGAAGCCCGTCCGTTGCCGACTTTGAGAACTCTCAGTGGCGGAGAGAAAAGCAGAAGTGTGACCAAAGCGTTAAGAGTCAAAGACGTATGACCGTCAAAGATGCTGTCCACAAATTCGAATCCTTCTCAAAGTCTCAGCTCAACGAAACCAACTCACCGAAGTCAAAGAGAACTCTATCCACGACCACATCCAGTTCGGATGATCACAAGCCGGTGTACAGCAACGTAAATCAGCAAACAAACGATGGTTGTTCGGAGAAGAATGTCTCAAAGTTGAACATCGTTCTTCAAAATAAAAGCGAGGAGAATTGTGCTTCGCCTCTAAAGGAGGCTAAAAACCTTTCTGAATGCTGTAAGCCGTCGAGTGAACAGAAGCGAAGCCCCATGCTCACGTTAAACTTCAAGAAGCTAGACAGGCGCGCATCAGATGTAGGAACTTACTACATTCGTCAGAACCCAAAAACTAAAGGTCTCACTGCAAGACACTCAATTTATGGATCAGAGATCTTCAAACGATTACGGAGACCTAAGCCATCGTCTGAAGTGAGTAACGACTCGAAGGAAAATAACCCTGTCCTCAACGAGAACATTTTCGAGCACAAGAAAAAAGACTTTAAAATTAAAGTTGGCACACTTACCTGCATGAATTGTGGACACAAGTTGTTTGTGGTCGACGATGTTGGTGAGTAGAGGAAGTTAAAGTGGTGTGATGAAAAGATTAACTTGTTTCTTCTTTAAGTGCCGTCAAAAACTGATGAAGATGTCAATGAAGCTTACACAGAAATGTTCCTAACACCGCTTGGCCGTAACGTTGGATTGCAGGTACAGTTTAAGTCATTTTCTCCATGCTTTGACGATACTATCGCACTTTTTTTTGTAGTTTTGGATTTGATAAGTGTACTTTTGCATTTGATTCTTGATATTTCCTTTTTCTTGTGCCTTGGCGACTGTCTTGCACTTTTAGTTGTGGTTTTGATTTGAAAATTGCAAATTTGCACTCGCGCTTTTCGTTGTAGTTTCGATTTTGAAAAGTGCACTATTGCATTCGATTCTTGATATTTCTGCTTTTCCGAGGCGAGGCACCTGCAATTTTTGTTGCAGTTTTGATTATGAAAATTTCACTTTTGCATTCAATTTTTAAGTTTTTTTTCCATACCTCACGCTTTGGCAATTGTCCTGCAATTTTTGTTGTACTTTTAATTTTGAAAAAAACACTATTGCCTTTGATTCTTGAATTTTTATTTCATTTATCCATATTAGAAGTGAAATGAAAAAGTATTTTATTTATTTCAGGTATCCAAGTCCACAGAAGACTTTTATATTGACGATGATTTCTGCGAAGACATTGAGCTGTGCGCAAACATGGAACTTGGCACCCGATCTCAACTCTCCGACTTCATAGACTTTGACATATTCTCAGCGGAGATTTTCAATCCCACAGAAGAGAATACCAATCAATATGAATAAGATCCGCACAATTTCTTACCTCTACGCGGTGCAAAAAACAAAAATATTCCCAAAAAACTTCCGCTTTTGATTTCGTTTTCATTTCACTAGTGTTTCAATTAATTTATTTGCAATTGTTAAATGTAATTGAATACCATAAAGTTTATGTATTTATTAAACTAAATAATTATTGTAAGTTGGCAGAAATATCATTTGCATTTTGTTTTTTATCAGCTATTCTCGAACCGAATTGTATTGCACGTTTTTTTAACACCACTGAAGTTCTTAGTCCCAGCTGATATCCACAGAGTCTCAGGAATAGTTTGTCACCCACGCCCCGTTCGAGTGCGTAACAACAACGCTGTTCGGGCTTTAGATTGCTAACGAACTGAATGATGTCTTCCTGTATGAAGGGAGCTCGTGATGTTTTACCATTGTCTGCAATCACCCGATCGTCTCTGCCCATGTTTCTCGTAGGCAGTCGTTTCCAATCCTTTTCAAGTTCATTCCAAAGGTTTTCGATCTTCTCGGAATGTGTGCCCGGACATCGAAAATATGCATTTCTATGGCGGGTGTATCCGCCGAACAGCTCGTCGGCGCCAATCCCCACTAAAACTACCTTTAAGAGAGTGTAAAATGATTATATGAATTTCAGTATGATTGGGTTACAAGTCACCACCCACTCTCGTTGTAGTTTTGTAAGGCTCATCGTTGCAGTGGCCATACCCCCGTGATGCATACCAAAATGTGCAACCCAGTGATTCATCCAAAATAGTGTTAAGCGGATAAATCAAGTGCTTGATGCGTAAATGCATTTGCTCAGACAGATCCTTTCTGGTGATATTCACTTCAATCAAATTCCATTTTCTGCAACGGAAAAGTTTAACAAGGTACTTTTTATACAGTCTTTGCTTTACCTTGTTTACCTCATGGGAAAAAGCATTTGAAGTTCGGCGTAGGACTCTCTAGCAGAGCAGCGATCAGGTACTTCCCAGTTTATCTGCTTGGAATTGACTGCCTCGAATGCCACATTGATCAAGTCAATGGATTCGTTTGGATTTACAAATTCACTAGCAATTACTGCTAAAATTGTACAATCAATTCCACCAGAAAAAAGAATTGCTACCTTAGAATGATCGCAAGAAGGCTTCAAGTGCTCTATACATGAAGTGCAAAACTTGGGCGTATGCGCAACTCTTTCTCTTACAGATTTTCGAAGTAAATCCAAGAATTCGGAAATATACCTGTTAACGCTTTTGTCCGCTATAAGCCATGGATAAAGGTCTTCTTCTTGAGGTTTATTCCCGCACATCTCATAAAAGTCGAAGGAAGTCTGTAATTAAATGAACAAATAAGATAACGTTGAAAAACTGCTGAAAATGTAGTAAAATGAATGTTTTGACATCCGAGAAGTTTACAATGGGTGGTGTAATAGTCCGTTGAGGGCTTAGCTTATTGTTTCTCCACTGTGTTGACACATTTGGCCACGTTTAATGCCAGTTTTGACCAGCGAATTGCGAAGGCTCAGTCTTCGAAAAGTTTAATCTTCATTAATCCACTATAACTAAGTTAACTTACCCGACAACTTGTTGACTCTGAGAGCCATTCTGGATTTATACATCTTTCTATTAAAACTTCACTGAACAATGAAGATAGCAGATTTGCTTTGCTCTCATCCGCCAGTTCTATCCAAGGATACAAACTAACGCTGTTTGTGTTTTTAAGATTGATTTTGTAAATTCCATAGGACGGCAGTTCCATGCACACTCGTCCCATTTTCGTCTCAGGAATATCTGTAAAGAATATTATCTGTATCCAACTCTGATTGTTGTGGTTGATTCACTAAAAGCATACATGAGTTACTAAGAATTCGTAGATTCTCGTGATCACGTTCCACAATCAATGAATTTCGTCCAAGTGAATCTCGAGCAAAATATAAATTTTCATTCTTTTCATCATAGATTATCACACTGTACGGTCCTTTCAGCGACTTAAACAACCCAATGAGATCATCATCATTAGTGCACGAAGATATTTTCCGAATAAGCCAAGTTGTGTCTGAAGTACCATCGTCAATGTCGTGATTGAATATATCCCCATTTAGTAAGAGTGTCCAATTATTCATGCAAACCGGCTGCGGAGTAAGAGTTTCGCCTTGTTGCCACAGGACAAAGCCTCCAAATAAAATGTTATTCTTTGAAACAATACTATAGTTGTCTGGTCCACGATTCTTGAGCAGCTCAATAAGTTTCTGTTGAAATAATTAAAGAATCAATTTGTTTTGAAAAAATATCTTGATCTTTACCACGTCGATGGTCTCTGTTTGACTGTCGTTGCAAATTGAACAAAATATTCCACACATTTTGTAACAGAGAATAGAAAAATGCAGAGAATCAAACGTAAACAAAAAATATTTCTGGCTGATTTCTAAATGTGTGTATTGGCGCCTTCCGTTTGACAGGACAGGAGACAAATATGGCCGGGTATGCCACCGCCGGGCTAATGAATGCATTCAGGCTTAATTCTTTACAATAGGTTATCATATGTTTCGAAAAATTTGTTTTTAGAAGGGCCTTAGATAGAATTGCAGAATCACCTTTGCACAATAATGAAAATACAGACTTAAGATCCGAATAGGAATTAGATCTCTTTCCTGTTTGGAACCGGCAGTAGGTCCACATGTTTCAAATTGTAATGTATATAGCACAGTGAAGGTGCGAAAAGCTACGCTCTGTCCACCCAATGTAAACTTTTTGGATATCAAAACATTCATTTTACTACATTTTCAGCAGTTTCTTAACGTTATCTTGTTTGTTCATATAATTACCTTCAACTGTAACAATTCGTTCAACAACAAAAGCTGCAACCATGGTGAATGAGGAACCAGATGAAGCTGAAGCTGAAGAAAAAAACTCGAAAAACTGTCGATAATGTCCCGAGATAAGTTTCCCCAATATTGTTAATAATACCTTCAATCGGGATAGGTGGAAGGGCGGACCGGACAATGGCTGTTGCGCCGATGATGATGATGATGATAATATTACCTTCAAGGAAAAAGTGTACCATGCCAACTTAGATTCCTAAAATAAATTAGATCTTTTTTGGAAAGAGCTGGAAATATGTTTTGTATACTATCAAATAAGTAGAGAAGTATACTTTTCGAGCACAACTGATATGTGTCTTTTGGACTTCCATCATAAAGATTTACGTATAAATTCATATACAGTACTCCCCGGATAGAAGCAACCCTTTTAATAGCATCGAACTGAGATTTACCAACGCTATCCTACGCGATTGTACCCGCTTTATAAAAACCTGGATTTAAGCAACTCCCTTTTATAGTAAAAAAAATTTAACCAGGAATGATGCTTTATCTGGTATTCTACCCTTTTGTAAGCACATTTATTTGTACTTTGCAACTCGTATCCGGTTGAATGGTATCAACTATCCTGATGTGCCGCCGGCAGGTCGCTGGCACACCGGCGGCATTTCGCCGGCTGACCAGCTGTGTTTTGTGTATAAACAAGTCTATGAACAAATTTGCAAAATGCAACAATAACGCTTATGCGTTATTGTTGCATTTTGCAAATTATATCTTCTGCGACGATCGGATAGTTTGTGTTTTTCTTTCTGTACTGTTTTATTTTTGTTGTTTTAGTTTTACTAAGAGGAATGAAAGGATTTCGTATCTGAAAAAGGGTAAAATTGCATCTCGGTGTGTATTACTCCTACTTATATTCTTTTCTTTAGACATGGCACCCAGAAAAAGAACAGAACTTTCAATTCTCGACAAAATCAATATCTTGAATTCACTTAAAGACAAACGGAATTCAAGAAAGGATATTATTGAAAAATACGGATGCAATACCTCAACTATTACACGTATTTTACAAAAAGAAAGCGCAATACGTAAGATTGTCGAAGGAAATAAAAACTTAAAGAGGAATAGAGTTCGTTCAGGACACAGTGAAGAACTGGATAAGGTTGTTGCCCGGTGGTTTAACGAAATGAAAAGCCTCAATGTTGCTATAAGTGGACCACTTATAAAAGAACAAGCCGTAAGGTTCGCTGAAATCTTGAATGTTACTGGTTTTGAGCCAAGCAATGGCTGGCTTTGGAGGTGGCAAAAAAAGGAAAACATTAGTTTCAAGAAAGTTCACAGTGAAAGAAATGATACTGATGTTCCAACTGCATCGCAATGGATCGAAGATGTTTTACCAACATTGTTAAACGAATATTCTGAAAAAGACATATTTAATGGTGCCGAAAGTGGACTTTATTACAAAATGCTACCTTCCGGAACATTGACACGAGAAGGAAAAGATTCCGCAGGACACAAATTGAGTAAAGATAGTGTAACTTTATTGTTTATTTGTAATATGGATGGATCAGAAAAATTTGTGTATGCCATAGGAAAGGAAAAAAATCCTCATAGCTTTCGAGGTAAAACGATTCCCATTTCGTATTTTCACCAAAAGAAATCATGGATGGTCAGTGAATTATGGACGCAAATAGTAACAGACCTCGAGAAAAAGATGCAAAAGAAAAATAGGCAAATAATATTATTTGCCAACAATGCAAGTTGCCATAAATTGCTTCCTGGCGTGAAACTTCAACATGTGAAAATTCATATGATGCCCCCAAGTACTATCAGCATTATACAGCCACTGGATCAGGGTATAATCAGGTGTTTTAAAGCATATTATAGGAGGAATCTAATAGGAAAGCAATTATTGGCACTCGAAAATGAACAGACTTTGTCAGATTTCATGAAATCAATAAATGTTTTTGAGGTATTGAAAATTATCAAGCGTTCCTGGGAGCTTGTTACTTCCCAGACTATAAAAAATTGTTTTAAGAAAGCTGGGTTCGTAAAAGATGGAGTCGTTAAGGATGAAGAAGTGTTGGAAGAAATTGGTGTGTTCTCAACAGAAGAAGAGTTTGACGAGCTACTGAACTGCGATGATGAATTAAAATGTTTTGGATGCTTAACCGATCAAGAAATTTGTGATGATGTGGTTTCATTTGAAGAATGTTCAGTTACGAGTGGTGAAGATATAAAGATAGAAATTCCAGTAGCCGACAATGTGGTTGTAATTCCTTCAAGGAAAGATGCACTTAAAGCTTATGCAACTTTAGTAACGTACCTGAATGGAAACAACCTTACTATCAGAAGTCTAGATGAAATAGAAGACCATTTTTTGGAAACTACTGAAAAATCAATGATTCACAGGAAAATTTCAGATTTTTTTCAATAAATGTGCATATCCGTAATTTTATTACTTGAATTTAATATCATTTTTGTTTCTTTAAGACTGAGATACGTACGTGTTGTCCAATGCAATGTTTTTGTGTTTTGTTATTTTTTTGCATTATGTATGTCATACAGTACTCCCCGGATATAAGCTCAGTTGAGATTTATGAACGGCATCCTATGCCATACTATGGCCGCCGTTTAATATGAATTTAATTGAAAACCTGCTTATAACCAATACAATATTATGCCCATGTACATGTGCTATTATCTGGGCAACACAAATGACAATTCGTTCATTCCGAACAAACGTGCAATACGAACTACCGCACCGAACATTCCTTAAGACAAATGAGTAGATTAGGAGCAGAAATAAAGGAAAGGTCATTATTTCTGGGTAGAAGTATCCTGATGCAAGGACGGGGCCTTGTTTGCTGGAAAGGTCGTGTGACCTAGCCAATGCATTATCACGTCTATACAAAACTTCAGCTTAATCGGAAACCGGGAAGTGGGTCAAATTTGACTTTTGTTACAAGACGTGTTAATAAAGCGTGTAATGTAAAAATAAAAAGCATTTCGATGTTGTAGATTTATTTTATTATATTAACTTTAAAGAAAAAAAAAACATTTAATTGTTCCTGATTTACGATGACAAATTAGAAGTGATATGTCCTCTCATTATCAATTTTATCAGTTTTGTATACAGGATAAGATGGTCGAGGTTGATTTGGTGAATCCGGATGATACTCATTTGTTCGTGTGTTCGATTTATCCAAATGATCGGTTGTTTGTCGGGCAGTTCGTGTACGAACAGGTTGGAACCTTGCACGGTCACGATCTGGTCGGTATTCAAGTGTCCTGACTCGAGGTGTATCCCTTCCAGGTCTATACTCCAACGTTCTAACCTGTGCCAGTGCTCCACACACAGCCAATAGCAGGAAGCATAAGATAACTTTAGATGCCATCTTCTCAAGTTACGATTATCTCTGAAACTGATGCCTTTGAAATAAAGTCTTCACACTTTTATACTGCTCTGGAGATACGATTGTGTGCAAGCGATCGAAAAAAGCACCTCTGGCAGACGAACTGATGATAATGAGGGGAAGTACTTGAGAGATGTATTTCCGAAAAGACCATTAGCTACGTTTATCGCCTAGTTTCACAAAACACATATTTAAAGCTGATAAGAGTTGCTTTCATTAATAACAACAGACTTGGTGTCAATGCAAGCAGAAAATATTCGCAGACCACAAAACATTAACAGAAACCACAATTCACAAAGGTGCAATTGTTTTTTTCTGGTAGATCCCTGGTAGATGACATCATTGAATTTAGACACAATGTAGCTGACAAAAAATCGTGAAAATAAACAAGAAAAATGTAAATAAATATCACCGAGACATGGATTTCCCCTTGCCTTATCAAATGATTGCTTTACCTTCGACTTCTTCCATAAGGGGATTCTCATTGCTTGGTACTTACGCAATTCATAGATCAAATTGAAATAAAATAAATCCATTCCAATTGTTAAAAGTTTGTGTCAGCTATAAGTGAGTCCATATTAAAGAAAAGAGATAATCGAGAATGTCGAAAGTAAATGCAATCAAAATTTTGAAATCAGATTTTTCCAGGAGGTAATTGGAAATTTTTCAATGGTCCGATGAAATTCAAATTAAAGAGAATCCACTGTATTTCATGTTAATGATACTAGGACAACATATTGATTGATATAGGATAATTTTAGAAATTGTCATGCTTGCATTTACCGAGGCAAAAATGGTCTCCCGATGACACCCTCAGCAGGATAACAATCCAAAACATAGAGCGGGTCTTGTGAAAGACGAAGAAGAAAGATTCCGTGACCAAAAACTGCCTTTCATGCCATGGTCATGTCAATCCCTCTTTGGATTTTAAGCCCCTTTAAGAACATGTAGGATGAACTCAAACAAAAATTGAAGTAGTCAGTATCGAAAGCCAATTGACGGAACCAGTTGATAAAGCGTAGCATGTCATATCTTCGACAATATGCAAAATATTAAAAGACTCAAGGCCTATTGGCAACTAAAAAAGTTTTGGATAATAATAGATGATAATCGGGTTATAAAAGTAAGGATAAGTAAAAACTGAATTTACAAAAATTAGTTTGAAAGAACATTCCTATCTCGATTGGTTTCCAAAAAATTTAGTAGATATGAGCGAAGAGCAAGGTGAATGATTTTATTAAGATATTAATGCAATTATGCCAGCCTACTGTTGGACGCTTCAGAGAGGCCTTTAGATGGCCTATCTTACATCCAATGTTTATATGTGTAAGTGTAAGTATTTATTTATTTTTTTCCAATCCTATACTATCTGATGGCGCGGGGCGGACCGAAACCTATTGCAGCAAACCTCTACAGCCAGGTCAGTCCCTAGCTAGCTTTTTCCAGTCTCGCACACCTAGCTTGTAAAAGTCAGCTTTCACTTGACTACGCCATCTGTTCTTCGGTCTTCTTCTACCGCGCCGACCTTCTGTGGTGAGTTCAACGATTTCTAAGGCCGGAGCGTTGGTGTCCATTCACTCCTGATGACCAGCCATTTCAGTCGTTGGACTTTTAACCTTTTGACCAGATCAGCGTCGCTGTACAGCCGATACAGTTCGTGATTAAATCTTCTCTTCCACTCACCGTCCACACAGAGCGGCCAAAAGTAACACAAAGAATTTTCCTCGCAAAACACCTTAGGGCACTTTCATCCGCTTTTGTGAGGGTCCATGTTTCTGCGCCATATAACATGCCCGGGATGATCAAGGCGCTACGTAAGAAACTTTGGTTTTCCGAGAGAAGGCTTTAATTTTCAAATGCTTTCTTAGCATGCATTTCAGTCATTTTGTACATTGATAAATGAATGCATTTATTTATTTATTGAAACCATTAGTTCTTTTGTTTTTAGACTTAAAAAAATATTTGCAAATGGACTGTTTAGGCTTTGACCAACAATATTAAGCTCGCATCTTAAGCAGAGATTATTGAATCAAGTAATCTCGGTCTAAGGCATGCTAGCGTTGATGAACACAGCCTCAGCTCTACTGATATCAAGTGACATTCCAGTTGACATTTCTGATAAGACTGACAATCTTTTGTTTTCCTTTGCATTGTTCTACTGTATCCAAATATTGTTTTAATCAGCACAAGATTTTATTATATCAATTAAGGGCAATATTTCCATAGCACATAACTCTTAAACATAAGAAAAAATGAAGCTACATATCGAATATTTTCTATTGTTAACACTTGTATCTATCGGCGAGGGATTTGCAAAGAATGTAATAATCGGGGAAGGCCCTAATCCTTCTTTAAACAAACATTCATTCATTCTTAACGGTAACATTTCAGGGTTGTTCTGATATTCTTAGAGAACTTGCAGATCTTCAAATGCGTTTCGTGCAGTGCTTCACCGCTTCTTCCAATCCAGCAGCATCGTGTCGCAAGTGTTATTTACAACAAAAATCTATGGTAGAAAAATATGACCAACTGGTTGCAAACTGTTCGGAAGAATATCTTAACCAGAATCGGCTAAATGTCGTGTATACCATGGAGAAAAGTCTTACTGATATTTGGAATAAAGGATTCTGCTATGGTAATTTATCACATCTTGATCTTGGAATATTATTATTGTAGACGTATGCCATGTAAATGCAATGTAAACAGATCTCCCTTGTTCCTGTTTGAACAGTTCTTATAATGGGCTATATGGGCTTTCTACAATGAACTTGCATAAACATACTTAGCTTGCATTTAGAACAGTGTGAGCCCTTAGGCAATACAACATACCCATATAACGATCTTACTGTTTCTTTCTGGACAATACAGTCCTCTGCGTAGTTCAGAAAACAAAAATAGTGAACTATGAAAACCAAATGGTTTTTAGCTATTTCAATCGGACAATCGAAGATTTTATAAGATCCCCCTTTCGGTCCAAAACATATTTTACTTGTCAGTCCGCTGAGTGGCTTAACCTAGATGATTTTCTGTTTCTGTTATCAACATACATTTCTTTTTTATGTAGATTGTTTTGAAAACGGTGGTCTAAGTAACGCTACCATAGAATTCAACGAATTGAGTACTCGATTCGATAACTGTCTAGGCCAATTTATTAAATTGAATCCTTGCAATAACTGTAATACTGAGTATGTTGATCTTAATGATTTCTACCGAGAAATGGATGAAGAGAAAAAAGGCAAAATATGTTTCGACCTGCAGGATAAAGTAAGTATCAACGTCAGCATAAAAACACTTTTCAACTGTACTGTTGTTTCTAGATGAACCAGACACGATCCAAGTGGTCGAGGGATTTAAAATGCTGCCGTCGAGAATATAGTCTGCTTCTGTTTCTTATTGGCAGTTCATTCTTCTGTGCATTACCCGTGATCTTTTATCTTGGTATGTATGGCTATACCAAACGAATGGAACGAAACCATGAGGTCATTGATTCGAGTAAGTCATCCGAGCGTAAATTAAATTTCAGTTATTAACAAAATGTTTTTCGTTAAGCTTTTGGCACTGTAAATCAAGAACCAGGACCGTCAATCTGCAGTGCGGCATCGTCGTCGGCTATTGTCCCAAATAACCAACCAACTACAAGCACAGGTAGATCTTCCCCACCTGAAGAGAACTTAAAAAAAATCAAAGCCCAACTAAACAACACCGCATCTGAGGTGCATTTGCCAAAGAAACAAGAATCAAATCTCATCAATATATAATTAAAACTCCCCTGATATTTCGATGCCTTATGTCTTAAACAAAAAGTATTTTTTATTATTAAATAAAACAATTGTGTATCCATTGACTCCTTTGAGAGGAGTATTTTCCCAAGAGCTCACGTTAAGTACCATTGATCTCGAATCAACTGATTGGCTGAAATAAAAAAAAGAACGTTTTGTTATACACTATAAAATAAATAAATTTATATGGTTAAATATTTACTTTGTGGGTACCAAGATTCGCGTAAGAAAGTCAACAGTCAGGAGGCCCTTGCAATAAAGGATCACTGCTCTTGTTGAAGGTTCATTATTTAAGTCAAAGCTTGGGGTGTATGAATTTATTTCTGGACTGAAATCTGTATCGCAATCAAGCATAAGGGTTGCTAAATATTCTGTAACTTCATTTGCTAAATACGTATCAACTTCTTGCTTGAATAATAATTCGGTTGGTATTCTTAGATCCGGAGTTGTTCTCGACGTAACTTGCAGTCCATGTTGTTCCACTCTGTAACCAAGGTCGTTAAAAAATTTCGCAATCGACGATGGACAAATTTTTTCGTCATTCGATTCCCAATATAACTGAAAATCGAATGTCTCGATTTCTGGATTTGACAATGCACACAGGATACGATTATAGAATTTTGATACTTCACTAGAATCGATTTTCTTTAGATCAATTATTATTTCTATAAAGAGATTAAACAAAAATTAATTAGTTTTCAAGTTTTTTAATTATTTATTAAAGAAATGCTGAAAAAGTAAAATAACCTTCAGTATGACTACAAATCTGCCTGGTGAAAATGATTGAAAAATTCCTAAATACGCACATCCAGAGTTCTCTTCCACTCGGAGCCAGAACTCATACATGAAGGATAGAGGCGTGGACACCGCTCTACACTGTGATGTCAAAATTGTTGAAAAATCACTGCATGACATATTTGTCCCATCCAGAAAAAAGACAATTAAAAAGGCGAAAAGCAGTACCTCGTGCAAGAACCGAGGTTTATCCTTGCCCAAAGTCGCATACAAGATACTGTCCAGTGTACTGTTTGAACGTCTAAAACCGTTTTGCACTGCTCTAATCAGCACCTACCAGTGCGACTTCCGGCCCAGCTTGCCGAGATACCAAATCTTCACACAAAGGCACATACTGGAGAAGACCCCCGAGTTTCAGGTAGATACACACCATCTTTTCATCGACTTTAAAGCCGCTGAATGCTGTCATACATTCATCGTAACGATTTGTTTCGTGCGATGGCCGATTTCGAATCGAAATGTGTCGAACCACGCTTAACAACACTCGATACACCGTGTAATTCGGCTCAAGAATCTACGAGCCCTTTAAAACATGCGCCAGATTTTGGCAAGGAGACTTTTTCAATCTCGTGTTAGAGTAAATAGTGCGGCGGGCCAACGTCAACACGAAAGGCATTATCTTCCACAAGTCGGTCTAGCTGCTGGGATACGCAGGTTATACTGACATCATCGGACATTCCCAGCGGGCCATTGTAGAAGTTTTCACCGCGATTAAGCAGGTTAAATGAATTGGTCTCAAGATAAATGGGGACAAAACCAAATATATCGACAAAAAAAGAATCCGTCGCCCACCGCCTAGGACAAAATGTGACTGTCGGCAACTATAACTTCGATGTAGTTAAGGAGTTAATATACCTCGGGGCGAACGTAAGCTCCACGAATGATATCGCAGTGGAGATTCGTCGTAGAATCACCCTCGGCAACCGTTGCTACTTCGATTTGTCCAAGCAGCTAGGGTCAAAACTCATGACTCGAAGAACTTATCCTCTCAGTCCTACTATATGGAGCTGAAAGTTGAACGATAAGCAAGACAGCTCCTTGGCTCCTTCGAAAGAAAAATTCTGCGGTGTTCGGTCCAGTCAGCGAGGAAGGCGAATGGAGGAGAAGACATAACCACGACAGTCCGA
The DNA here is from genome assembly GCA_905187475.1 of Syritta pipiens. NCBI lineage: Eukaryota > Metazoa > Arthropoda > Insecta > Diptera > Syrphidae > Syritta > Syritta pipiens. The sequence goes on from LR994571.1 coordinate 4,878,279, forward strand.
AAGGCAAAAATCTATCGACTACAATGGCTTGGTCATATCGAGCGCATGTATACGAATGGTCCAGTTAAAAGGGTATTCGAATCCGAGCCTCCTGGTTCGAGGAGAAGAGGGACACCGAACCTCTGGTACAGACACCAAGTGATCGCAAATGAAAGACGGACTCCAGTCCGTCTTTCAGCATTCTTCAGCAGCATTCTTCAATAAAAGCCAAAAAAAACCTTTCTTAGGTGGAAAGCACATGAGATGAAAACAAAAGCGATTTTTATGATGAAAACAAGAAGATTATTTTAGGTGTTTCTAACTACGTTGACTGCACTGCAAGTTATGAATCACACAAGAATTTTCATACTATGTTGCTTTTGCTTCGCTTTCTGGGTGAGGACCAACCTATAAATAAATATAATAAAAAATGCGCCCCTTACAGGGCCAGAGTATAGCTTGTTCGCACCTCCACTGTGTTGTGCGCTATATAATTTGACACAAGTGGGGTGGACCTATTGCTTAATGCCGGTTCCAAACGGCGAATTGCGAAAGCTTTCCATGACAGAGTTTACTCCAGGAGGATTGTCAGTCGTTCGCTGTAAGTGGAGCCGTGAAAATTGTTTGTGGCGTTCTTTTCCCGGGCTGGATTCAAACCCAGGTACTCTCGCTTAACAGTCCGACGCACTTATGATTAAGTCACGGCGCCTACATAGGACCTATATCAAATAATAGATCTTCCTTTTTTCAGCACCTCTCCATAAGCTATTCATTTCAATAAATAACACAACAGTGCAGATAGATTCTAAAAAAAAACAATTTATTTACTTTCTTCTCACATTACATATATTAACAGCTATAACACATTTACAGTCATTTTTACTGCACTGCAGAATCATGAGGTTCACCGCTGAATCTAGCAAAAGTCTGTATGTTCAGGTCAAGATTCTTCGTAGATATAAACATCTTGAAACACTCCAATTCGAATTCATTGATCAACGACCAACTGCCCAGATCACCAAGGACACTAAGATTAGCACAAACCTCCACCAGTTTATACGCCATCCGTATAGAAAGCCCATTGGAGAAGACAACATTCAAAGACTCTAAATGTTGCATTGGATTCTTGGCAAGTATTAAGTCGAAGAGAGCGTCACTAGTTGGCGCCATAGTACCAATGTGGATGGTCTTAATTTTTAAACAGTTTGACATAAGGAACTCCAAGTGCTGGTCGAAGCATGTTGCGGCAATGGTCAATTGTTCTAGATTCATAAAAGGTGGTATCGCAAGTTTCTTCGTATACAACGAGGTGCTTTCAATCAATTCACAATTGTAGAATGTAAGAATCTTCAGATCTGGACAGTACTGGCTAACGTACATCAAGGCATTCATGTCCAGCTGGTCCACGTGCTCAAAGTGCAAGTGGGTCAGATTACAGCCCTTCACTTGTAAGACATCACGAACTTGATCACCAAAAAAGTCACACTGCAAAAGCTTTAACACAGACAGTTTGTTTATACCAATCAATTGCATCAGATCGTTTAACAGAGGGTTGTGAAACAGAAGAACTGTGTGTATCTCTGGACACAACTCGGCCAATATAAGCAAATGCTTCGTGATAACCGAGCGACTTGAGAACACTCTCAATTCCAATTTGGGACGTTCCCAGGCATCGTATCCCTCGAAAGTCATATCCACATACTCCAAGCATCTGCCAATGTCATCAAACCTACCAACGTCATGCAAAAAAGGCATTTTCACCAGAAGGTTCGTATATCCTTCTAAAGTTATCGACGTCCGGTACAAATGAAGCACACGCAGGCTCTTCAATTTGCTTAGATATTTCACACTGTCATTTGTGATCGACTTCGACGAGCATATGTCCAAAGTTTGCAATCGTGGACACGCCGATTGAAGAAGTTCCAAGATTGTGTCCGTGCAGTCGTAGTTTAACACTAATGCCCTGAGGTTTTTCATACAAATCAATCCATTTACAACTATAGGTTCCATTTCGGATGTCTTCCAACCACCGGACAGTGAGCTCAAGTTCAAATACTCCAATCCTATCATGCTACTTAGCTTTGTGTAGAACATGTGCCGCATCATCTTCGGAACCTTCAGAAAATCCAAGTACCGTAGATACGGAGAGATAACAACTCCTGCTAATCCAACAGCCACATTAACTTGACTCAGATATTCACTGATTGAAGATGATGCTCGCAGGCAACCTTTCACATCGTCTATAAGCTGTGGCACTGTTCTAAATACCTCGTTGCCAAGACGATCGAAGAGATAGTGGGGTACATTGTATTCGAAGACATCGTGGGCCGTTTCGAGGCAAACTTTTAACATTTCTGTAGCCTTAAGTGCATCGTGTCGGGAAACGACTCGAAGGTGTCGCATGTATCTTCTTCCGAAGTCACATAGCCAAGCTACGGAGGCTCTAAGTGCCAACTCCTCCAGTGGAGGTGGCTGCTTGTACTTAGGCATGCGTGTTGTTTTGCAGATGCTCACCACCACAACGAATCTGAAAGAATATGACCAGTTTTGTCATTTGTTTTTCTTCTCTAATGCGTTGGGGTTAGTTAAATGGAAGAAACAAATATTATTATGCTCCATAGATCACAGCAAACACTTTTTAAATTAAAACTTCTTTATCCACGTTGGGGGTATACTGATTTATATGGGAGGAGAGAGTTACGAAAAGTGTGATGGTCCCTCTCATGTAAACTTATGCGTTGTGGTTCATAGCGGTAGCGGGAGATACGATACGCCAAAGGGTTCAGTAGATCGGTCCGCTTTCCTTAAAATTTATGGAAAAATCCTATTAATGTTTAGAATTTGCAAAATTTGGAACGACTTGACCGATCTGGTTGAAATTTGGAAGGTAAACTCCTTAACTTGCAAACATGGCTTTAAGCTACATTTCTATTCGTTGCATTGAGTTTGACTACAAGCTAAAGAAGTTTTACTTCGGTTGTGTGGTCTAAAGCACTCTTTTTTTTTTAGATGAGTATTAGAATGCAATCGAAACAGTTTTGCCATCTGGTATGGCTGGCAGTAACTTAAATTTGAAGAAAAAACTATGAATGACTTTACATTTTAAGTTTCCGCAGTAATCACATGATAAAACCACTGAGTAGACACTTCACAGCTATTATACAGTGCCGGTAAAAGCAAAAAAAGCACCACAAGTAAAGCATTTGAAGTGGCCAGCAACGAAATGGTGAAACGTTTTATGGACGGATGAGAGCAAAATCTTGTTATTTGATGAAGAAGATCTCGTTCCTATGTAATAAGACCTCCAAAATCAGAGTATAACCACAAGCACACAAATAAAATGGTTAAGCACGGCGGTTCAAGCATAGTGTCGTGGGATTGTTTTTTCTACTATGGAGTTGGGCCCATATACTGGATTAGATCTATCATGGATCAACACGTCATCAACATGAACATGGATCAATTGGAAAACGTTATGCTCCCGTATGTAAAAGAAGAAATGCCGCTTTTGTGGGTTTTCCAAAAGGATAATGAGCCCCATTTCACGCGAATAAAAAAGTCAATTAACCCTTACTGTGCCAGCGTGATATAGAAGCGAGCTATAGAATAATGTTATATGTCCTCCATTCAACGAAGTTGGGTGTATAATGGGATTTTAGAACCATAGTACGACGTTGAGGAGCAAAATCGAGTTTTTGTGTTCATTTGAGATAACAAGTCGAGAGATTCAAGAAAAGGATTGCTTAAAGTGCGTTGCCTTGCCCTGGCAAGCGCTGCACAGGTGCAGAGGAAGTGTGTTGATGATTCTGGTTCTGCTGAGTTATTACAACTTCAGCAGTGTGTATGATGAGGGATGCCCAGCCTAGCTAGCTATAGCTGTCCTATAAAGAAGTTGTTAGTTCGTGATATGTTGTACTCCGGCCAAGTCTCCCTAGACACTGCACAGTTGGTTAACTGAGACCATCTAAGATTAGCCATTTGTAGGAAGTGAAACATTAGTCGTGCTTTTACTAGCCCAAGTGGAATATGTATCTCCATAGCTGACGAGCAAAGAGATGTTCCTTGTTGGCCAGTTCGTCGGCCTCAAAAAGTTTGTGTGTCCTAGAACCCAGACGATGGTGACTATAAACTTTTTGGCGACGTCAGCGAGCTCTGCACTAGTTTTGGGGTTATAGAGGTTGATAAAACCCAAAATTAGTTTTAATAAACATAAAATCATAATAACAGATTTTGGATCTTTTGGTTTGGTTATAAGTTGTACAATGAAGCAAGGGTGCTAGGTGGGCTGGCAGAATGTATAAGTTCCTTCTCACTTAGGTCAATGTGGACCCCCTATGTTACGCACTGGGGGGGAGGAAGCAAGGGTGCTATTTATTCGTTTGATTTGCTGGAGAAATTTTATTTCTTAGAACATTGAAGAATACAAAATTGAAAATCTTTTTTAAATGTGTTGTTTAAGCTTAATATAGACTTTTTGCAAATTTATTGAAAATTTTTCGCGATATATTGGCATAAATTTTATTTTACAACGAAATTGGGCCCCCGTAATGGTGCTATTTTTTTTATCGCAGCTGTATATGACCGAAGCAAATAGACAAATTACTGAAGTGTTGATTGATTTGTTGATTAACTATTAAGTAGCACCTCCATTCTCTAATTTATGATTTCGTCTCAAAGCAATTTGGTCCCAGGTAACTGTATCGTTGAAAATCAACGTATTCTGTCCTGGCGACTGCGCTAACATTCTCTCAAAGCAAACCACCAAGACTGAATTTAACTTGGTCCTGATTTAGAATGACACACAATTTTTGTACAGAATCTCTAATGCAGTGTTCTATAACCACAGCATAAAGTTTTTTTGATGGGAGATAACTTCTGCATTTAAATAAATAAACACTTGTCTCAACTGTCCTAGAACACATGGACATGCAATTATCTTCCAACAACTAAGGCTGCTGGTTGAACCACCAGTAACAAGTTTTCTCAATCTTGGAGCGACAAAAATCTGTATGCTATTTGCTTAACATAAACAATTCTTTTCCGACATGATTTTGACCTTCAAAGTCTGATGTGAGTTTTTTTCTACGTCAGAGAAATTTGTGAAGAGAATATCTGACACTGTCTCTACATCGTATTATTGTGAAACTTACCAAAACGTTCCTTGCTTCTCTTGGAAACACCAACGGGTTGTCCTTCTAAACCAAGAATCCTATACAAATCCTTGCTGACACAAAGAATTAACTTTCCATCTGGTGTTACTGCAAATACATTCTCGCTGCAGTTCTGAAGTCCACTACTTGATGAAATGCCGGTCAGTTTTCCTAAAAAAAAGCAGCAACAACTACGCATTTCATACGCCCCCACACTCATTGTTGTGTATTTTACTCACCTCGTTTAACAAAAGCCTCCACAAACTCTCTACGTACCAGGTCACAGAGTTTAAGATCTCGAATCCAGTAATAGTCACTAGCATCAATCAGCTGGCTAATGTCTTCAGGTATTGTTTCGCAATCGGGTAAAATTATAGACACCTAAATGAAGAAAATAGTTTTTATGAAAATTATATCCAAATATATGACAGCTATACATACATTGAATGGAAAGCTAAAAGATCTTTAAACAATTTTCAAGAAAAGACGCATTATGAGTGGGGAGTATTTTTAGATTTGACAAGGAGCAATGTGTGATTGCATATACTGAACGTTTCTCTTGGTTTTGGTTTGCTTGCATCCATCCACATGATTGCGCAGAATGTGGTGGTTCTTTTTTTCTTTCTTAGCAAAACAATAAAACCAAAAATAGAGACTACATGGTGCTATTTATTTTATTAAACATATGTTTTTACGTACCATTTTATTGAAGGCACAGCCTTTTATCATTTGATTTAGTGACTGTCTTGCCTTTTTGTCATAGTTTCCGATTTGATAAGAGGTTTTCTTTTGGCTTAAAGGAAAAGACCACACTTCTGGGCACAGCATATTTAAAAATGTATGTGTACTTAATCGGTAAATTGGTTATTTTACTGAAAAATTGTGAGAAGTTGTTAACTGGTGACAGCGATAAAAACTAGCAAAACAACATCAACAACTTTCAAACACATGTGGACTGAAGACAGTCAAGTGAGTGAAGTGTGTTCTATGCTGAGCAAATCTTGTCATGACGTCAATAGATGCTTGTTGAGTGCTTCCTAAACGTTTAATGATTCTGTTCAGTACATTTTAACAAATGTAAATGATCAATTGATGAAATTTTGAATGTAGATTTTATACTGCTTTGTTGTTTATTGAGAAACGCTTTATTTTTTGAGTAAGAGTGACTTTCCATAATTTTTTACGCTTTATTTAGTAACAATGACTTGCAAGTTGCAACCTCAAATTTGATGTAAAGATGTGCTTGGATGTTGGGAGTCTGGTGTGTGATTATTTTGTTGTAGCCTAGTTAGCTCTTTTCGGAGCGCCACTCATTCCAGACCTAGGAAAAATATTTTTTTCCGATTACACTAAAAACGTAGTAAAAGATCCCAAGTCTTCTGTTTTGAATTAAAAGACATGATGCAGAGTTTAATTAAAGTAGGTTTTAGCATGAACTTAAGGCAATTTTTTGTGGAACTACGCCAATATTTTTTCTGTTGATAGCAGGTGGGTTCATGGCAATGATAACATGATGCACAACTCGGCTACATTTGTCGGTCAGGGGGTGCATATAGTAGTGTGTGTGAAATGACGATTCACTACCACCAGTGCAAATTTATATCCAAAATGTATGAAAAAACGCACACTATTTGAAGATTTATATCCAGAGACCACGAAACTCACTCATTTACCGATAGCAGTGCGAAAAATCAGAGCTACTTTATCTCTCTTGGTAGCGTCTAACGATGGTATGCGCGGTTTGTGGCTTTTAAAAACATTTATATACATACGTTACAAAATATTTTTTTTAATTTTACGAACTTCTCATATATGAAATGAACTTACAATATTATATTGATAAGAATGTTAAACAACTTTTTTTGATTACACTACATTTTTTTGATTTACTACATTTGCGAAATATAGAAGTACATTTGCGTGAATAGTGAATTTCCTCTTGTCTTAAATTTTTTTAAGTTAGTATCAATAAAGCCAGTCTATTCAACAATGCGAAATCCTTTTCACAAGATGGTTTGGAAATCCAATGCTATCCAAGTTTGTTTGATTCAAGAGGAAAATGATTTTTTCAATTGTTTCACTAAACGTATTTAAAAGGTACTATTTTATTTTGTTTATTGCATATTAATTGGATAACTTACAGAAATAATTAAAAGAAATCAAATAGTTCAAACTAATACCTTTCAAGGATTGTTTGTCTAATAAATTTTTGTACGGACAATGATATTTCAAAACTTTCTCCATGCTATTTTGCTTTCCCGCTTTCCGCATTAATAGAGTTTTCAGTTCCAATGAATTTTTTGACCAATTCTAATAACGTATGTCTTGCAAATGATAAAAACATCGAGCATTTGTTATATGACAGAAACGAAAATTTAAGTGGATCATGGAAAAGTAAGCACTAAAAGTGTCAAATGTTCATTACATTTGAAACACAAAACAATTTCACTTAAATCAAATAGTTACAAATCCTATAAATTATACTATTAAAACACCATTCAATTTATATTCAGTGTTTACAATTATTTTGAACCTTCACCATTCGCTCGAATCATTTTGTCTTATATTTTAGAAAATATTTGAAAAAAACGATCTCTGATTCAAAAAGTAACGGCCGAGTGATTGTGAAGATTATGCGCGCTTGCTGAATGAACCTTTTCTGTATTTTCTTTTTTGCTTTGTTTTTGTTTTGATGGCAACCGTCGTTTTGAATTCGGGAGCCAATAGGAAAAGAATAAACAAGAGCAGGAACGGTAAATTTAAGTTCCTTTATGTGTGTGCAGCCTGAGCAGCTGGATTTGGTAGCTCACACGTATTCTCATTCATGGGGTTCATGGGTAGGACAGGGGTTGCTATATGTGAAAAACTACGTTACCTACAGGGGAAGGAGAGGCGGGAGTTGTGCATCATGTTATCATTGGTTCATGGTTTACATGTGCAGCACCGCGTATGAATGGATAAATCTTTGAAACTTCTCAAGACCCTAAAAATTCCATGATTGGAGGAAACGCCATGTATAGTAAACATCAATTTGGTTTTTAGGTCTCGAAAAAAGTAATTTATTTCCAAAATAGAAATGTAGTTTCGATGACTCATACCTCATGTAATACATTCAAGAGTAAAAACAACAAAAAAGCTAACAAAACTAGCCATTTTCTAGCAAAATATCAAGAAACACTTCATTTTTTTGTGGGCTTATGCTCAATTTTGTGAGGTACTGTATGTACTTTATAGCCGGAAGGCATGAATGCCCATAGAGAACTTAAGTTTTCCAGTTCCAGACATTCAATTTAGTAAATCAAGTTCGAAGCAAATAATCCAAAAGGTAGATTGAAAATTAAATGTTCGCCTCTGACTCCACGTAAAACATTTTCCGAGCTTGCTGTGTATTGGAGCTACAAAATGTATGGTTGTTATTTGTTCCAACTCTCACCTATGGTCATGAAATTTGGGTAATGACCGAAAGAATAAGATCGCGAATACAAGCTGCCGAGATGAGATTTCTGCGTGCTGTTGTAGGAGCTACACGCCATGATAGGGTGAGAAACACGATCTTGCGCCGAGAGCTCAATGTTGAGCAGTTATTTTTCCGAACGGAAAGGCCTATATTTCGATGGTTGGTCACGTGGCACGAATGTACTCATCACCACGACTTCCAAGGCGCGCCTTGAATGCGATTTCGTCATGAAGGCGACCGCACGGCAGAACCAGGATGAGATGGCTGGGCTAAGCTTAGGCTTACCTTCTGACGAGTTAGAGTCGGTGGCGGATAATCGGGTTGCCTGGAGATCTCTTCTGCTTGCATTGCCCCGCGACCCCTTTAGTGGAACATGCGGGTAAAGAAGATTATGATGATGATGATGATGATTTACCTTAAGGATAAGATTCTTAGACGGACCTTCAAAGTCTTAATCTTTCTGTTGTTGTCATCACTTAAAGTCTTTTATTTAAATATATTTGGATACCCCTACAACGCCAGATGATAAGTGAAACCAATAAAACTCCTTTGTTTTTTTTTAATGCAAAATATGTGTTTTTGTTTTATTATTGTTATAAATTGTTTGGTATCTTATTTACATGTAAACAATTGGCGAGGAGCATCTCTTGCTCGTTGCGTATAACGATGCAAACTGTTAATCTGAATATAGATTTAGACTGTTATAAACGTCATCGCCTATTTTAATGACTAAATAACCAATAAATTTAAGCTACAACGCAATGTGAACTTTTTTGTATTAATCGGGACTTAAAATTTATCTAAACTCGTAAATTTCAATGCAACTTTCGGGCACATGATTTAATTCGATGGATTGATATAGTTCCGATGACTTGTGATAGTAATAGCCTTCCATTTTACCTTTCGACTTTGTGAAGCAGATGTAATAAAAGCCAGCAAACGATGCACCGTTTATGTCCTTAATTGTGTGATCAGGTACCTGAAAAAAAAAGTAAAGATTTTTTTGAGTGGCAGGAGGTGTGGGTACATTTTGTGTAAAAATGTTATTCAGGGTTACAGAGAGGTAGGTTAGGTTCAGATGGCTGGTTAAGACGTCTTTAAGAAAAATGACATCCACTGCACATACTAGAACAAAGAACGCGGAATAAACATAAGCATTTCATTTAAAATCAACAATGCCTTTCAGCCAAGCTACAGTTCTCGACGAAAATTATACCATTTTGTTGGTTTGCCAAGCCTTAGATCACCAGACTATTTGTTTCCAGTCATAACCTGCGTAACGGCCCATAGAGGGGCAGAGATTAACTTTTTCGCACCTCAACTCTGTTATGCGCGTTATAATTTGAAAAGTTTGGAGGGGATCTACTATTTAATGTCGAATCCAAACGGCGAATTGTGAAAGATTTTCATGGCAGAAGTACCCCAGGAGGATTGTCAGTGGTTCGCTGGAGATGGGTCCGTCACAATTGTTTGTGGTGTTTATTCCCCGATCTGTATTTGAACTCGGGTATGCTCGCTTTTACAGTCCGACGCGAGACTAATTGTTTACTCACCAGAAAATGTTCCTTCCATCGCATAAACACAAAGTCACTCTTTTCCAAAGTCTCGTAGTCAAAATTATCCGAATAAAATGTATCTTTGTAGTCAGCAAACGCATTAAATTTACCCTTTGAATATAAAAGAAATTCAATTACTTTAAAGTTGAAAGAAAAAATTGTTTTTTTCAATTTTTTTTTCCTCACCCAATGGCCTCTGTCAACATCAGCGTTAGCTTCCCACTTTCTCGTTAAAAATGGATACTTTTTGGAAATAATTTCACCATCAAAAAATGTTGTCAATGTAGGGAACTCAAAAGTAAGACCGTTGATTTTAAGGTAACCACATAAAAATGAGTTTTCCATGTCAACATGCTAAAAGAAATAAAAGTGTGGTATTATAATAAATTACTACCAATCATTTCAAACAATATCTGTAAACGTCAATTGATCTTAATCTCCAAGTAAACACTTTTTACTTGTTGTATACAAAACGGCTTACGATCCTTAATAAATAAATAAGTGAAATAAATAACAAAAAAACAGGCATTTAGATATGATCAATTGGGAGCTGGAAAAGGAAGTGACTTCCACACTATTTGTCGCTAGCTACAAATTTCGTAAGCTTTCTCACGTAGAGTCATTAGATTATTCATAACATTTTAGAGTATCGTTCCAAAGGAAACACAAAACCTTTATACAATCACTTTGGTGTCCGTCTTTCGGTCTGTTCTCTTTTTGACTTTACAACTCTCAACAACACGAAACATCTTTTCACTATTACATTTCTTACCTGTAAAACGACCTCCACATCATATGAGTTCCCCTGAGATTTTTGAAACCCTCTAAATTTAGAACCATTGTAGAGGAGGGTCTTGGTAACACCAGTTTGTTTAGAATTCGCCGGCGGCGGAGGTACTATGTCATCTTTGACGGGCATGCTGGAAGAGGCAACAAAATTGAAAGATATGGTGGTTTAGCCGATGATGCCCTTGTCAAACGAAAAAAGTGTATCCAAATGTTGAGCACCTGCAATAGAGAAGAAAACATTTGTTAAAAATAATAAGATTGCTGTTTATATATTTTTAGTCTTAGATTCCTAATCTTAAATTTTTGTTTGCCATGTACTTGAATACGCTGTACACTTGTAATATATTTTTACGGAAGACGTATGGTGTCCTGCAATTGACACTTGTTTTACATTACGACAAAAAGGCGTTGGCAATTTTTCTTTTAATATGAGTTGAAATAAATAGTAAATTTTATGAATTATGGGTAGTAAATCTACTCCCCTATAAACAGGACACACCAAGATAAAGCAGAATTAACAGCAGAGATGTACAGCAAGTAGTTGCACCAAAAAAACTGAGTTGCAAGGTTCCAAAAAAATTAGTAGGCACGACGCTTGCACGACTAGTGGTTGTTGTGTTTAGGATCTAAACAACAATTTAGACTCAACATAATGAAAACAAAGATACTAAATACACTAGCAACAAAGCTTACAGACAGCGTTCGGCTGTTTAGCTCGTGTAGATTTAATTACAATCAAATATAGCATCATTTAATGTGGTAGTCAACAAGCAGATAGTTCTCGAATCATAGAACGGAAACAAAACCATCAGCAAGTAAACAAAGAACAAACTAAAAATAAAAGAGAAACTAACGTCCGTTTGTACATCTGCACCAGAGCTGAATATCTCTATATTAAAAAACAAAAACCAAAGAAAATATACAATTCATCTTTCGGTTTGGCACAAAAGTGATTTGCCATCCGGAAGTTTCATCAAGCCTTAGCACTTGGATACAATAATTATGCTTACAACAACAACACCAACAACGCAAAATAATTTACTTTTTTTTTTCTTCTTGCATGACCAAGAAGGGAATGTAAGGGGTAACTTTCTTTTACCACTTCCCATAATTTGTGGTATAGAAAAGTACAATCAACAATTGTAAATGCATATTTTTTTTTTCAACTCTTTATTAGGGAAGTTCTCTTGAAAGAAGACAACCCCCAATGTACAAGGCCTTTTTTCTTGTCACAAGTGCACTTATCCAAGGAAACCCATAAGCAGAATCCATCGCATTCACATTTGTTCGCCTAACATGAAATTTTATTTCAAACTTATTTCACAAATACTTACACTTGAATACGTTTAGTTTTTTAACACAAAAGTCTTTATATCGATTACTAGAGATTTTTTGCGTATTGTTATAAACTTTTGACAGAATTCACATATTTCGTTGTTCGTTAGGATAAGAAACGAAATTGTTGGTGAACACAGCATAAACGAAACGATTACGAGATTTGTCACTACCATCAGCTGGTTGGAGTTTTTTCATCAATCGTAGATACTCACACCAGCAAAATGTCTGATAGTGGCGGAACGGATTCAGTTTATGGAGATGGATGGTTACATTCAGGTAGTTTAGAGTATTGGCTTAAATTTGGTCAAATTTATTGGGGAAGTGCCAGCACCGTTTCTGTGACAAAAACAATATATTGTAATTATTGTATAAAATCAATAAATTGTTGGAAATTTCAACTTTGCGGGCTGACTTTCTTGTAGGAAATAGAACATTTATGTGTCTTGCGTTACTCAAACCTAAAGTGGATTTATATTTTTGCGCTTTCTCAATTTACACACTTTCTTATTGTAATGATAAGAATCTCATACATGTCTATCAATTACTACACATTTTGAATCCATCACATTAAGTAAAGTTGAGCAAAAACTGTGAGGATTCTCGAATTCTGTTTACGATTTGGCTATTAAAATATATTTTTTTTTATTGACAATAACATATTGAAAAGATTTACTAATCACATGTGTGATCAGTTGTAGATCCTTAATTTATCTTAATCAGATTGTGAATTTTCATGATTTTAAAAGTTCAGATGTTTGAGAATACCTCAGTGCCTGTGGGACACAGACTGGGAAATAAATACAACCTAATTCAACTGGGAATAAAAAGAACTCAAAATAAGAGCATGGCAGCCCTATTCTCTGTGGTGAGTTTCGTCTTTTTGCGAATGTAGAATGTCAGACGATAAGAAAAAAACTTGTTGTTTTGTTTTGTATACTTCACAGGTTTCTACATGATGTAAAGAATGTCTTTTATATAAAATTAATCAACAACTAAAGATTATTTTCATTGAACAGAATAACATTTAAATTAGGTTTAAAATAAGCCGGTTAAGCACTTCTGATTCCTACCCCAGACAAACTAGTTCATTTAAATGTTCAAAATGGATATGTATCCACAGGGCACACAATTAGATGTCAGCAAAAGATGTGCAAAAAAAAGCTAAATAAGTTCTAATTTCATAAAGGCCAAATAAGAAAGGCTTTGCTGACCCAGGACCGGCATAAATAGTTGTTCTAACAATGAAAATGTGCCATTCAAATGTAGATACTTACGTTTATATAGTCCACGGAATACGGCTGCCTTATGTGTATTCGGAACACCATATATATAGGCGAGATTAGTAATGTTTTGGCAGTTCAGTTTTATCAGTTCACCCGTGAGGAGTGCTGTCTACGAGGCAAAGAAACCATCAAATCAACAATATGGCTTTTAAATCTCAACCAAAGGGCTTCGCAACAAAATCAATTCACGTTGGACAGGATCCAGAACAATGGAACAGCATGTGTGTGATTCCACCAATTGTGACTAGCACAACATATAAGCAAGATGGTCCGGCTGAGCACCGGGTAAGTTTATACATATATAATTAAAATTAGACATGTAACATGGCGATTTTTAATTGCCATAGTGCTAATTCCAATAAAAAAAAAATCCAAACTACATGACGCAATGTAAAGTGAATTTGCGAGGAATGATTTGCCAATTTTATCTCCTCCCGCACACATGTTTGTGCTATTTATCGGTAGATATTGAACGAAGATAACACGCAACATCTCGGCGTATTGAAACAAATCAGTTGCGTTGAAAATATTACCGGTGAGGTGATTACACGTCATGGGTGACACGTGTGGCCTCTAAAATAGTTCTTTGTCGTTCTTGGTCAAGTCTACGCAGTCTGAGTGTGATGCTTTGAACTATATTTGTAAATTATATTGCCGTCGGCTTTTCTTGTTACGAAAATGTTCCATGCTTACTTACCATGCCCACTTGTTTTTCGGCATCTGTATTTTGAGTCTCCGATCTCCGACATCAAGTGCATATGATGAAATTGTTTATTCGCACGGAGTCATTATTATATAAAAATTCCCCCCACAAAAAGCACAACAAAGTTTTTATCAGATATAATTTCATCTGATCAAATTTGCCTCATCTAATTCATTTAAGTTTGTCTTAAAATGCAAACAAATAATAAATGGTGTTAACCACTACAACTTGCCTCTACTTAACGCCGTGGGTGTCTCAGTTCACACACAGGCCTTTCGAATTCTTGTTTGGAGCTTCTATTGCATCTAGCTTAACAACAACTACTTTCTATTGCCATCATTTGAAGTTATTTATTTAAAATACACATACGTAGCAGTTATTCAGTTGTTTACCACTCATCCTATTCTTTTCACTTTGTTTACCAATTCGATGCATTGAATTCCGGGGGAAAGATTGGAAGATTCTTTTTGGTGGAACGAAAGCTATTGCGAGACTGTACCTTGATGATGAGTGTTGGCTTTAAAAATAATTGGTATGTGTAGATTGTGGTTTGGTGCACAGTTTAAGTCTTTATGAATAGGATTAAATCTTGTCGAAAACTAGTGCACAATAGGGCAACTTGTTTAGGTGGATTAAACTTATTGTATTGTTATTTAATATTTAATTTAATCCAAGATTGCTTTGATTGAATCGGTAATATTGCACCACTTGAGTATAAGAGTACTAATATAATTTATGGATTGAGAGTAGTATTTCTGTTCTTGTCTGTAAGTTGTAATTTAATTGATTCCTCAAATTTTTAATTGCAATTGGCTTGAAATGGCCGCTTCTAGTTGTAGTTCGTTTGACCAGGTGTTTTATTTATCTAATCCGATGTGTAAAAACGATTTATTAATAATGAAAGAGTTGCTGTGTTGTTTTCTGCTATGCTATCTGCTATGTTAGCCATAGGAGCTTTATGGTGGAGTAGTCGAAAGTAATTATTTCAACTATATTTGTAAACTACTGTTTAAAACTATATTTGTAAGCTACCAACTGGCTAGTGCTACGATTTCACTACGACTCTCATATGAAATCAATAAGCGGTCAGCAAAAATTTCTTTAGAGTCTCTAGATTTATGGTTGAGTAGTCGAACGTAATTATTTCAACTATATTTGTAAACTAGTCAGCTACTAGAGAGTTAGGGGGTCGGGGGGAAGTGTCATCTGTGTCACTGCGGCCGCGAGTGGGCCTATTGTGACTGACCCCACTTAGAGCTCACGCAAAAAACCTGAGTTCGTGATGAATCTTAGGACACTTTTTAATGCCTGCCAAGGTGTCGATGACGTGTTAGCAGTTACAGTGACACAATATGTGTTCCGCTGTTTCTTCGTCCTCGTTGGACATTCGACAAGTATAATCCTGCGTTAAGCCCATCGCTTTTAGGTGTTTGTTTACTGGGCAGTGCCCAGTTAAAAAGCCCGTGACGGTTCGAATTTAACTCCTCGTAAGACTCAGGAGTTGTTTCGTTCACGCGATGGAGGTAATTGGCATGAACGGTTTGGCTTGTCTATTACCTACCGTTTGTGTCCAGTAGTGACTAATCATTAGTCAGCTACTAACTGGCTACTGCTATGATTTCACTAGGACTCTCATGAAATCAATGAGCGGTCAGCAAACAGTTCTCTAGAGTCACACATTGACAATGAGAATCTTTTGGAGATTGGTGGCCCAAATGAGACACCGGAGTCTATTTTAGACCTCTATCACTCATGAACTTGAATTTATTTGATTTTTTGCGTTTTACACAAGAACAAAGGAACTAAACAGGTATTTTTATTTTTATTTTTTTTATTTTTTATCTGTTCAATGCTGTTTTCTGATGATTTGTCAGTTTGGGTCCTTGCTATAAGCCTGTTCCAAAGAGTTCAAAAGTGGAAGTATTTTGTATGTACGGTCATTATCAGGATGTGGGCCGTGGCTTGATTGTGCGTCGGAATGTTAAGCGAGAGTACCCGAGTACGAATCCAACCCGGCGAAAGAATATCAAACAATTTTTCTGGCCCACATCCAGCAAAGGACTGACAATATTCCTGGAGTACTTCTGTTATGCAAAGTTTTGATAATGAAGATTCTGGAAAATATCCATTTTCCTATTTAAATAAGTCGCACTCACTTGACTCAATAAAGAATCTAACGTAGGGTATAGTTTTGGCTTTGTTTCTGTAGCTAATTAAAGCAAGTTATTTTAGTTGTGATAAGGCAGGTCGGGCCAATCTACTCTTTTATAGGCTGATATCACATGCAATTCATCGTATCAGTATGTAATCAAAAAGCCTGAAAAACATTTTCAATTAAAAGTTGTTTGCATATAGACAAGCTCAGGAAATCATAGATATTCATAGGGGAGTGTCGTCGTGCTTATCATCATTTTATTGTAATCCCTTCCCATTTTCTTGAGGTCAATATGAAATGTCAAGAATGACGATGTATGATGGGATGCTTGAATCCATTAGAAACGACAATAATGTACAGTAAATATGATGCTAGAACGTCTTAGAAATTTCATCGCACAATCTTGTTATCACAAAGAGAATGTAGCAAATACTTTGTTTTCTTAAAAATGAAAACGAAATTAATTATTTTCGTCAATGAGACACAAACAGATAAAGTTCTTTGCTGGAGTCCAAAGCTTTATCTACGTCAGTGTCAGCAGGTCTTCATGTAAGAACGACAGAATTACCGAGAAGTGTATTTTAATTAGATTTGTCTCTGAATTAACAACAATCAAGCCAAAGGAGCCGCCTAATCTCCTGATGCTTGACAGTGATGCTTCATGAAATATCAGAAATTGCAAAGTCAATCTTCATTGTCGTTTAAATTACCGAACATTGTTTGCCATTTTTTTTTTTCTTCCAATCAACATTCATAGCAACGAGTGATTGGTGGGCGTCTAAATTAAGACAATCGTGTTAAAGAGACGAAAAAATATGACACACCAATTGAATTGAATGAGCACTTAGCGTTACCATTGTTTATTTTCCACTTATAGGTAATCAGTTAAGTGAAATTGTTTATGAGAAGGGATTTATGAGGAATGAAATAAAGTTTAAAGAGTTGCTATCACCTCTAACTGATAAGATCTCTTCTGCTTCATTTCCCCTGAAATGAGGCATTGTAGAAGCAAGGTTTCTATTATCATGTCTTCAGAATAATAAATAAGATCTTGGGATCTTTTTCTTTCAAACGAACCCAACATAACCTCAAATTGTCTCGTCACCTTAGATTTTAATATAAATTATAATATAAAAATAATAATATATCTGTGTAACATCCTATATAGGGCCAGAGTCTAGCTTTTTAGCTGGCCGTTGAGAGCCAGAGCCGCCACTGTGTTGTGCGCGCTTTAATTTTAACACATGTGGAAAGGACCTTCTGTTTCATGCTGGTTCCGAACTGCGAATAGTCAAGACTTTTCATGACAAAAGTACTCCAGATCTAAATCTGTGTAATAACACGGTTAAACTAAGTCAAACCTTGCTTCTTCTTCTTCTTAATGCTCCTCTCCGCTACGGAGGTTGGAAATCATCACTGTTGGTGGCTCCTTTCACTATCTGGATTGCCGTAAGATTCAGCCAGTCTCGCAGATTTGATAAGCACAACAGTCTCTGCCATCCGACCGTTCTTCTTCCTTTTATCGTTCCTTGGAACAAGTTGTAGGAACTTGTACTTGCCGCTTCGTAGTTTCCTGATTTTGATTAAATATAGCAACTCTCGCATTGTGCCCATCCGTCGAAGCACTTCTTCATTGGATACCCTGTCAACCCAGGAGATTCGAAGTATTCTACGAAATATCCACATTTCGAAGGCTTTAATTTTTCGGGTTATTCCAGCTTTGAGCATCCAAGTTTCTACTCTGTATAATAGCACCGACCAGATGTAGCATTTTACCATTCTTTTCTTTAGACTTAGGTCGATCTCCCTGCTACAGAACATTTTTTCATTTTACAGAAAACCGCCCTAGCTTGTTCTATTCGGCCTTCAATTTAATTGTCCGGGCTGACATTGCTCTCTATAACTATTCCTAGATATTTAAACCTGTCGACTCTTGCTATATTTTGGTTGCCTATTTTTAACTCCAGATTAGGCGTTGGTTGCCTTTTGGTAAGGACCATGAACTTCGTTGTCCACGAATGGCCAGAGCCTGGCTTTTCGCGCCTCCACTGTGTGCGTTAAAATTTTGACACGTGTAAAGGGGACCTACAGTTTATTGCTGGTTCCGAACGACGAATTGCGAAAGCTTTCCGTGACAGAAGTACTCCAGGAGGATTGTCAGTCGTTCGCTGGAGGTAGGGCCGTGAAAATTGTTTGTGGTGGTTTTTCCCCGAGCTGTATTCGAACCCGGGTACTCTCGCTTAACAGTCCGATGCGCTAACGATCAAGCCACGGCGCCCACAACTTCGTTTTGGTGGTGTTTATTTTAAGTCGATATTATAAAATCTTGCTAATAACAACTTTCCATAACTTTCTCCATTTTTTTCAAACAGGGCTTCGAGTATTCTCGCAGTGGAAATCCAACGAGAAACGTCCTCGAAAAGTGCCTGGCCTCGTTAGACAACGCCAAACATGGACTCACCTTTTCCTCTGGACTGGGAGCGACTACCGCCATTCTAACAATGCTTAGCAATGGTGACCATGTTGTTATCAGTGACGATGTCTACGGAGGAACCAATCGCCTCCTTCGGTAAATATGACAACATTCACTGCTTGGAAGCCATTTATAAAACTTAAAAATTACAGTCAAGTAGCAATGCGTCTAGGGCTGGAGCCAACATTTGTCGACCTCACGGACTTGAAGGCAGTAGCAGCAGCAATCAGGAGCAACACTAAGCTGCTTTGGATCGAAACCCCCACAAATCCTCTAATTAAGTGCATCGATATTGAGGCTGTTTCGAAATTGGCTCACAAGCAAAAGGACATTATCGTTGTCGTCGACAACACCTTCCTTACGTCATACTTCCAGAGGCCTTTAGAATTGGGTGCTGATATGGTTGCCTACTCGCTAACCAAGTACATGAACGGACATAGTGATGTGATTATGGGCGCTGTCACCTTGAATGACGACAAGTTGCTCGCACGTCTTCGTTTCTTGCAAAATGGTAATTAAAAACCTCACATTTCGCTTGTACCTTGTTAATTTCGAAAAAGCTAGGCTCTGGCTCTCAACGGGCTGTTACGCCGCCCAATACAATTGTTAATTTCATGGATTGATCTCTTTTTGTCACCAGCTACTGGAATAATTCCATCACCTTTCGACTGCTACCAGGTGAACCGTAGTTTGAAGACTTTGTCCCTTCGTATGGAGCAGCATCAGAAGAACTCGATTGCCATCGCTAAGTTCTTAGAATCACATCCATTCGTTGAGAAAGTTTTGCATCCAGCGTTGCCCTCACATCCTCAACACGAAATTGCCGTGAAGCAAACATATGGCTACAGTGGAGTGTTCTCCTTTTACTTGAAGGGAGGAATAGAGCAGTCGAGGACATTTTTGAAGAGCTTGAAACTCTTCACTTTGGCTGAGAGTCTGGGAGGCTATGAGAGTTTGGCTGAGTTACCGTGAGTTTTCTAAATGATTTCTTTTTTTTTTTGTTTTTCATAAATTTAACCTCTGTCTTTAATTTCTTTAGGAGCGTAATGACTCATGCATCTGTTCCAGCTGAGGATCGAGTAAAACTTGGAATCACTGATGCTTTGATTAGATTGTCTGTCGGATTGGAGGATATTGATGATTTGATTGAAGATCTGCAACAAGCTCTAGCTGCTGCCGCTGCCTAAGCGAAACCCTTCCAATATTTTCAAGAAAACAATAAAATTACCGATAGTGTCTAACCGAACAGTGTTGAGTTTCAATTATTCGAGTTAAGGAAGCGATTTCAGTTCGACTTCAGTTTAGATTCGCTTTGCCATGGTAACAAATGCAAGATTGGTGTTGATATTTATCTATCTCTAAGGTATGATGGACTGCTTCTAAGTCCGTTGTACACAAGCGTTTTTAAATCTATTTCCCACAATGTGCAACTTGATATAACCTTGCGCTTACATTAATTTGTATTAAGTGCCAGCCTGTTTTTATCAATTCGAGATTCGTTGCAAATCTTCGTTAAGAGAATTTGCACTGTTTAAGAAGACTGTGCCAAGAATACGACCTTCAACCATCGACATTGAGGAGTTCAAGATTTCAAAGATTTGCCGATATCATTGATGTAGAGTGAGAACAAAAGTGGACCCAAAATAAATCGCTGGGGAACACTTTGTTATACTGTCAGAAAATCCGGTAAATCATTTTCAACACACACAGTCTACTTCAATTCTTCAAGACGTAAGTTATTGAATATCAGAAGTCATCATCATCATCATCTGTGAAACAACCGGTGTCCGGTCCGGGCCTCCTGCAGCAAGCACTTCCACCTATCCCGATCGCTTGCCGACTCCATCCAGTTGGGCACCCCAAGGCTTCGGGTGTCCTAGTCTACGCCATCCTTCCAGCGTAAGCGCGGTCTGCGTTGCTATCTTGTATCATGAATTGTACCGCAAAGAGCTTTCCGAGCAGGGTCCTCTTCGCTCATACGAACTAGGTGCCCAGCCCACCGGAGTCTACCGAGCTTTATTGTCGTTATAACATTTGCTTCGGGGTAGATTTCATACAACTCATGGGTGTACCGTTTCCGGAATTGTCCTTCCTCACGTATGGGGCCAACAATTCTCCGTAAAACTTTCCTCTCAAACGCGGGTAAGAGGTCAGCCCCCAAGTCTCGGATCCATATGTGAGTACTGGTAATACAAGTGTCAGGATTAGCTTTGTTTTATTTTATTAAAAATCAACGACACAATTGTACATACGAAAATAAGTATGTCTGGAAGAGACCGCTTACTACACCAGAATGAATCGATGTATTTCAAAATGGATACAGGGATGGGAGTTAGGAAAAATGCAGGGATGACACAAGTGTCTTATATAGCAGCAGTTTTGAATTCATTGTAAGGTTCTTGGATTTGAAAAGTCTTGCAAGACTAGTAGGTTCTGTTGGCTTTATGTAACCGCCGGCGTATTTCTTCTTCCATGCTATTATCCGCGGCTACTACTGACCCTAGGTAGCTGAAGGATTGCACGATTTCAAATTCGTGCTCCGCTACCTTGACTGTTCTGCCAACATTTCTTGCACACGATGCCACCATGTACATTGCCTTTCCTTTATTTATGTGCAGCCCCAGGTTTTTTGCCGCCTGCTCGATCTGGATGAAGAAGTTTTGTACAGCTTGTTCACTTCGTCCGAAGATGTCTATGTCATCTGCGTAAGCCAGTAATTGAGTAGACTTGGTGACGATTGTCCCTCTTCTTGATGTCTCAGAGTCCCGGATTGCTTCCTCCAATGCCAGGTTGAAGAGGAGGCAGGTCAGCACATCCCCTTGTCGGAGTCCATTGAAAATCTTGATGGGTTTGGACAGCAATCCGGCTACCTCAATTTGGCTTGAAATATTGGTCATGGTCAGCCTACATAGTCTTGTTTACTTGTTTGGGATGCCGAATTCTCTCATGGCTTTATATAGTTCTACCCTGGCTATGCTATCGTAGGCGACTTTAAAGTCTATAAACAGGTGGTATGTTGGAATGTTAAATTCGAGACATTTTTCCATCGCCTGCCTGAGGGTGAAAATCTGATCTATTGTTGATTTGCCTGGTCTGAAACCACATTAACACTTCCCGATTATGGTTTCCGCGTATGGGGCTATCCGATCTTGTAGAATAGAGGAGAATATCTTATAGGCAGTACTCAACAATGTTATAACCCCTATAATTGCTGCACTCTGTGATATCTCCTTTCTTGTGTATGAGGCAAATAACGCCCCTTCGCCAATCTTTCGGCATCTCCTCATCCTTCTATACGTGCACTATGATTTGATCAATTGCTTGGTGTAGTATTAGGCCTCCATGTTTAATCAGCTCGACTGGTACTCCGTCAGCTCCTGAGGTTGACTTACAGCCTTTTGCACTTTCTCAATGCTTGGTGGCTGCAGCATGAGGGTGTCTTCGTGTAATGATGATGGAGCCGTCATTTCTTCGGCGAGCTGACCGTTGAGCAATTCATTGAAATGCACTTCCCATCACTCCAGAATGCCTTTAGGATCAGTGATTAGATTACCCTCTACGTCCTTACAGCATGTGCAGCGTGGTGTGTACTGCGTCATGTTTCGGACGGATTGGAAGAATATCAAAAGTAGGCATGTTAAAACAGCAGCGTACTTTTCTAATATGGGTATCTGGGTTAACCAGTCCAATCTTTACAATTTCGATAGCTACAACTAAAGGAGTAGTAGTAGGTGTAGTAGAGTTTACACACCACACACAGAAATCCATAGACTTTACGAATAGCATCATGGTTGAGATCCGATGCCGAATTACTTAGCTGCTACTTCAAGTTCAACTAAGGCCCAAATTTCTGACGTGAAGAGCCAAGATCAAAGATTAGAGGCCAAGGTAATGCTCTACAAAGCACTTATCCTGCCGAAAGCTGGACGATAAGCAGAACAGCAGACCTAATCCTTGACTCTTCCAAAAGGCAAATGTGGAGGCGAATATTTGGTCCGATCTACAAGGAGGCCAACTGGAAAAGAAGACATAACCGTGAAGTTTTTAAGACTGTATAGACTGGAGGGGAAAAATGCGTAAACTAGGCCACATCGAATGCATAGATACAAATGCTCCAGCTAAAAGGAATTCTGAATCGAAACCCCTTGGTTCGAGATGAGGAAGATCGAACCTTCAATGTGAAGATTAAGTAAGAAATCGACACAAGACGGCTTGGTTTTCGAACCTGAAAGCAGTGTGCCGAGACCTCCAGGTATGGAAGGATGAACTTTTTGGGACGCAGACTACCCTTGCAAACTTAATTATCAGCCAGCTAAACATAACGATAAGTTTCACATTGAGAACCTTTGAAAGGGCCATAACTGGTATAACCTGAGCAGGGCCCAGTATAACAGGCATTGATCAACCCAACCGGTGACATCATTGGCCTGTTTCATGTTCATCCGATCGGTTCGATTGTCGAACTGGTTGATAGTCCATGTCCTCCAGATTTAACCAGAAGTATTTGCACTACCATCACGATTTACTTCTAAACTTTTTTGCGCGCGCTTAAACATCCAACAAATCTCGCTATCCATTTCCACAACAAAAGTTTCATCGTGTGAAGTTTTGTTTTTTATTTCGTTACTATTACAAAAAGATGGTTTAACTCGCGACCAAGACGAATCTACGCCTTAACAGCGAACTTCCTCTGTGGATAGATCGACCGCTTGCGGATCTCCTTCAGGGTCTTCCTGTTGGCGTCTCTGGGCGACAGAGCCTTACGCATAGCACGGGTACGTTTCTTCCTCAAGTCAAGGGGCTTGTACTTCTTGTTCTTGAAGACCTTACGAAGGTTTTCCTTTTGCTTCTGGTGCATAACAATGTAAACACGAGCGATGGCCTTACGCACAACACGGCTGTAAATTGAAAAAGAAGTGGGGATGAGTATTTGACTGTGAGAGAGGATCCATAAAACACTTGTGCGTAATGAAAAACTTACATCTTTGAAAGCTTCGATGGTGCTCCACCGGTCACTTTGGCAACACGTAGGCCCAAGAGCTCATTTTTAAGCTCTTCGAGCTGTTTAGTGAGCTCGGCCTTGTTTTTAGTCCTCAAATCGGAGCACTTTACTTTGACCTGAAAAATAACATTTTATTAGAGCGGTTTGTCGAGAAATACACTTTTATGTCGATAAACAATTTCATGAAGTTGCAACGTGAGTTAAGTAAATTAAGTTTTATTCACGGATTGCACTAAAAAATTCGGAATTAATCGACATTGGATTTCGAACGTACCATCTTGAAAAGAACTTATCGTCAAAAAGAAGTTTGACAGGCGTGTTTGGCAGAATCTATGTCAAATTAGTTCTCGTGCGGTGGATGTTTGAGTGTGGTTGGTGACATGGAATATTGTTATGCTAATGTCCACTAGGTGGATGGTATGTAGTTGTTGAAATTATATGAGAAAATGTTCAAATGCAATCGCAAGATTTGCAAGCACGGACAATCCACACAGTAATTCACGAATTTATCTGAAATACTGGAAGCATTTGAACAGTAATTCATGAAGCATCGAACACTAGCTCGTCAATTTGAAGCACATTTGTTTGATTTGTTCTTCAAAGCTCTTACACGCACAGACACAATAGCCGTGTTTTATTATGCACGGATGATCCGTATGGATCATGTGTGTAAATAAAACGCTCCAGATCATGGAAGCATTTTTATTTTGTGTTCTGACAGTAGTTTGACAATTAACTCCTGCCGATGCTGTGATATTTGCGGGCAGTGTTTCCATGCCAACATAATTTTTCTTCTCTTCAGAGCAAGTGTTTGCACATCTTTTACGGTGATGATTACAATTTTCACCGGCAAACGCAAAACAATTGCGCAAATCACACAAAATTGTTAGAAATTAAAATTGAAATACAAATTTTGTATTACTGTTAGCACAATATTACTTAATGAAGGAATAAAAGTGAGTATTAAAATCTAGTTCAAAAAATAATATTTTGTATACTTATCAGGCAATGCTGTAAATTGGAAATGGTTTCCAGGCAAATCAGCTTCCATGAACCTAGCAGGGAATAGCGGAATCAAATTTCAGATCACGATAAATGATCCCGATAGCTATCTGGATCATGTGTTGTTGTTGCAATACGTGCAAACCAATGATCTATATAGATCATGAGTGCATAATAAAACACGGCTCATTTGTGTTTAAAAGACTACAAATTCTAGGGAGCGAGACCTTAAACATTATTCTGTCTTGTAAATAATTTGTTAGCGACAGTAAGGCAAACTCGATTGAATTGAATCGCCGCTCTGTGGGATACATAAAAAATTTTACCAGCAACCAACGAAACTCACTCCGATGCCTTTCACGCTCTTCTATTACACTCCGCCACGTAGTACTAGATCTCCACAAAAAAACTGACAGTTCTTTGACCAGAAACGCAAAAATGACACAAAAAAAACAACAAATTGCCCATTGCCGCAAAAAGCCCAAAGACATAACAAATTCCAAGTCCCATTCCTTCGCATTAAAAAGGTAAATTGGCCGCTTTCCAATCTTAAATAAATCAAAATTTACATCCCTCCAATTGGTTTCAGTGAATAGACCGAAATTCAATAATGTCTGACTGGGCTAAGAAGGCAGAGGATCAGGAAATCTCAAATTTGGTAAGTAAAAGTTTCATGAAAAGAAAAAAAAAAAAAAAAAACTGCATCTGCCAATTAACAATGCCCATGTGCGCCGTGGTAGGTCGATAAGTTGGACATCAAGAACAAAGACAATGCATCGTATGAAGCCAAAAGCCAAGACCCCTCTTTGCAGGACGACCAAGGAGATGTTGTTAGGTGAGTGATATTCTTCTGCAGGAGCATTTCATTGCATGCCGTGTTTACTTTGTTGGATTTTTCAGCCCCGCTGAGACAAGCCTGCTGTTGAAAATCATCCGAAAGGGTTTGGTAGAATCGAAACTGGACTTGGAAGTTCAACGCAAGGATCCGACGTCACCGCTTCACTCGGTGAAGACATTCGAAGCGTTACATCTGTGAGTATGACTGTGGGTGAGGTGATAGTGGTTCATTGCTGGACTGCAAACTTTGCTTAAGGTGTTCTATGTCAGAAATCGCACGATTGGAGCGATTCGGGACAGAGTAAAGAATCCTGATCTGAGCTTTGTGAGGTTTAAAATTGAAATAAGATAGGACAGAACAGGTCCTGCGTGCCTTCTAACATATCAGAGAATTTATTTTTAATGGTTTTTGCATAAATTTGGGTTGTACCTTTGTGTTTGTTAGCAATTGTGGTTACCAGCAGTTTCCAAATCGAAATTTCGTTTCCCAAAACCTAAGTCGCTATTAAATAAATTTCTTGAGCACTCTTATGATCGGCAACAATATTTTCTTTAAGACGTCTTAGAATCTCTACAAGTTTAACGGAAATTCCACAAAATCATAACAAAAACCCTAAGTCGTAGTCGAAATCCAAAAATGCAATCAACCGTATTCAACGTCGTAGGTTCACCAAGAGACCTAAATATCCCCACATGCATCCAAAACCCCAAAAGCAATAGCCAACCCCCATGGGACCTTTGCAGCCACCAATTAGTCACAGAACTCTGCAGCTACACCGAATCCCAAACCAACGATCTCATCTTCAAAGCCCTTTATTCAAACATCTCCGACAAATACAAATCACTTGGCTAGAACTTACTGTTTACAGATGCCTCTAAAACCGACACTTTCACCTTATTTGCCGTGGTCAGCGAAAGTACATTAGTACTCTCGAAAGCCTTTCTTCCGCACTAAATATCAACATTCACCACAGAAGCTCGGTCGCCATTCTCCAAGCCATAAAACTCTGTAAAAAGAAGAAAACCATAATTTTCTCAGTTAGCCAATTAGCAATTTCAGCCATTAGGAACTTTACATCCCCAATAGCAATTATTAATTCTATCCGTGACCTTTTCATCTGCAACAGACACTCTTGAAATCGCCTGGATTCCCGGCCATATTTGTCCCATATCTATCATAAGATCGTGCCTCTAGTATTGGCCTGTGAGCTCCTCACGATCTTCTCAAGTGGAATATTGAAAAAGTCACATGACAGCGCTTCGCCTTATCTAAGGCCTTTTTTAATATTGAAGGTCTGGGTGAGTTCGTTACCGACCTTGATGGAGCTGCGAAAGTTCTTTTAGAAACTCCTCAACTGCAGGAGATTATGTGAGACATTATTTTGGATGAAGTTCTAACTGCTACGACTTGAAATACAGGACTCACTAAACAATATAAAAATGTCTATATCACACCTTTTAGAATTGTAGGTTAAATATACGCTCGATCATGTGTACGGTGACTAGAGTCAAAAAAAAGATCAATCGTTTTAGCATCTGCTTAATCGCATGTAATATGATAAGCCTAGTGAGTTATTATTATTATTAAGCGCTAGCACCTGAGGCCTTTGGCATTAATGTTTTAAGCAAGCTGGTTTTATATACTATTTTCGAGTTTAAGTATTCTTAGAAGATAATATACATTTTTTATATTTTGTTCGGAGGGGTGGGAGATAAGGTGGAAGGTCTGTACATTTCTTTAATACGGTTGGGCATTCTAAGGTGAGGTGGTTGATGTTTAGGCTGTTTCCAGTTTGGCATAGATGGCAGGTTGGTGGGTTGTTTTTTTTTAGGAGGTGTTCGTGTGTAGCTTTCGTGTGGCCGAGCCGAAGTCTTAGGTAGCATTTGTTCATCATGGGTGTTGTTTTGGTTGGGTATGCGGTCGGAGTAGCTTTTGGGTTGATGCCGGAGTAGTGATGAGAGTATTGACTCCAGGCAGTATATCGTATGCGTTCCCATTGTGTGTTGGCCAATTTCCTAAAGTCTTTCTTAGGTGGAAAGCAGGGTGTTAGCACGAGTTCTGAGGACGCGCGCTTTGCTGCACGATCAGCTAACTCATTCCCCCTGATGCCTGTATGTCCAGGGACCCAAATGACTTTTAGTTTTGGATGTAGTTTGATAATGTTGTCGCGAATCTTGTCAATGAGGTTCGAACGATGGTTGAGGTTCATGATAGCTTTTAGCGTAGAGAGGCTGTCGGAGCAGATTAGTGTCTTTCTGCGGGTGTTGCTTACGATTTTCGTGGCTGCAAGATGTCCTTTGGCATCTACTACAGCAAAGCTGGTGCCCTCGGTGCTTTTGGAGCCGTCGGTGAATATGATGTCCCAGGCGTCTTGGATGTACCGGTTACTCAGTTCGTTGAAAAGTTGGGTGTATATTTCCTTGGGAGTGTTGGGTTTGCTTCTTATGGAGAGTTTAATATTGATCGAATCCTGTGGTAACAACCAGGGTGGATGTGTTGTAGGAGGCGTAGGTTCTGGTACCGTATTAAGCCCCAGGTTTTTTGTAAACATCAGGGCGTTGTAGGCACTTGAGGCGCATTTAGGAATTTTTGTTAGCTTCAGCAATTTTTTGGCGACAGTAGCTATCGGTGAGTTGCGTGAGTGGAGGATGTTAGGAGCAAGGCGAGTCATGAGGACGTCTCTCTGGTGTTCGATTTCCGGTAGACCGGCTTCTGTGAGCATGTTTCTGATAGGTGTTGTGCGAAAGGCTTTTAAGCACCGTCTAACCGCTGCGTGGTAAGCTGGTTTGATAGTTTGAAGTGAAGATTTTGTGCATTTTCCGTAGATTGCCAAACCGTATTCGATTGTTGATAATATTATAGTTTTTGTGAGAAGTATCAGAGTGTTTGTGGGTATAAAGGAGTTTTTGGATGATAGGAATTTGATAACATTTAGCTTAGAATCTAATTTTTTCCTTAATACTAAACAGTGATGTTTAAAACTAAACTTATTGTCGAAAAATATGCCGAGAATCCTTAGCTCGTTAACGGTAGGTATTGCTGAGTTCTTAAACATAACATCGAGATTTCTACAACTTAATTTTTTGCATATATGTAGGTGCTTGCTTTTACTAGGTGAAATAGTTGCTCCAGAGTAGGAGCACCAGTTGTCAATATCAACAAGTATATTCTGGAGCGTTTGTTTTGTTTGCGTGTTGTCGTTACATCTAGACATGATGATTAAGTCGTCAGCGTAAAGTGTGTGGCAAACCTTGAATTTTAAAATAATAGCGCTGATATCATTATAGGCGACTATGAATAGAGCAACTGAGAGGGGAGACCCTTGGGGAATCCCGTTGAATAGGTCATGTACCCCTGAGTAGAAGTTGTTCACCTTAGCACGGAATTTTCGGTTTAAGAGAAAAGCTCTTATGTACGAGTACATTTTGGGTCCGATTTTCCATTTTGCCAAGTTGTTGAGAACCACATGTATAGCAGAGGCGACATATTCGTCAATATAGATTAAAGAGTCGATCGTACTTAGGCCGTGTTTGAAAGCTACTTGGTATGAATAAATAAGATTATTCCTTTCCATGAACCACACTAACCTACGGGAAATTATTTTCTCTAATAGTTTTGCCGGTGCAAGGCAGTAGTGAGATGGGTCTATAACTCTTGCAGTGTGTTAGTACCTTGCCGGTTTTTGGGATCGGGATAATAGTGGCGGTGTGTTATTCAGCGTTATTCATTTTATTTTTGTTAACTGTGCCCTTTGGGGCTTGAAGACCACTCTTTGAGCTTGCAATGCAAATTCTACGCCTCTAAGAATTATAATCAAACTTCTCTGCCAGCCTCACATCAATCTAAGATTCATCTTCTTCCACCATTCTTTTTTTAACTCACCCATTGTTTTTTTTTCAGAAAACCAGAGCTACTTAAGGGAATTTATGCAATGGGCTTTAATGCGCCCTCGAAAATACAGGAGACAGCTTTGCCCACATTACTCGCGGATCCGCCGCAAAATATGATCGCCCAAAGTCAATCTGGAACGGGTAAGACGGCTGCTTTCGTTTTAGCAATGTTAAGTCGTGTAGACACAAAACTCGATTATCCACAAGTAAGTCCACTTACATTTTTTGTAGGAATTTTTTAATAGCCTGCCGGTCCTTTTTTAGGTTCTCTGCTTGTCGCCAACATACGAGTTGGCCATTCAAACTGGCGAAGTTGCCGCTCGCATGGCACAATACTGTCCAGATATTAAACTAAAGTTTGCCGTTCGTGGCGAAGAAGGTATGTGTGGCTTGCTTCAACCAAACACTGTTCGATTTGTAACCATGGCTCATTTCAGTTGCACAGAATGTTAAACTCAACGATCACATAATCATTGGAACGCCCGGTAAAGTTCTGGACTGGGGCCTCAAGTACAGAGTCTTCGACTTGAAACAAATTCGTGTGTTTGTTTTAGACGAAGCTGATGTTATGATTGCCACACAGGGACACCATGATCAGTGTATACGTATTCATAAGTAAGTCGGAATGTCTTCGTGGTTTTCGTGATTTAAAAAAGTATTTTTTTTTTCCAGACAATTATCCCCGAAGTGTCAAATG
This sequence comes from Syritta pipiens, assembly GCA_905187475.1. Taxonomy (NCBI): domain Eukaryota; kingdom Metazoa; phylum Arthropoda; class Insecta; order Diptera; family Syrphidae; genus Syritta; species Syritta pipiens. The sequence continues at coordinate 4,908,591 of LR994571.1, forward strand.
CTATTCTTTTCGGCCACGTATGAAAAGGATGTTATGGATTTTGCACAGCATATTGTTAAGGATCCTACAATTATAAGGCAGGTTATTGTTGTGCCTTTGAGGTAAAAATAATTTAAGATGATATTATTGCAGACTGCTGCGAGAACAAGAGTCTCTGGATAACATTAAGCAGTACTATGTGAAGTGTAAGAATGAAGATGAGAAGTACCAGGCGATTCAAAATATTTACGGTGGCATCACAATCGGCCAGGCTATAATATTTTGTCATGTAAGTTTATTTATTTATTTAGCAACATAATTTACAAATTATTTATTATAAAAGGCATCGGGGTATATAAATCGTTATTGGAGGTTTAAAAGCGCGAGAAATTGCTGGTCATTGAACAGGAAACTTTTGTGGATGAGAAAGTTCATCACTGATATCACGCTCGGGGTTAATCATTATCGCGGTTGCGTTGTCTGGCGTCTATTTTCATCGGTCTTGATTAAGAATTTTAGCTAAGCGAAGCGTTTGTCTTGGAGCTAAAGTATAGAAACAAACATCGCATTGCATTGCAACTCCCATTCGTTAAATTTATTCGGAAAATCGTTTTGACGCAATGCGCTCGTTGAATGACTCGAACCAGCTCTGGTAACATCGCGGAAAAACCTTATCTTATTGATTTTCTTTGTTTTCCGTAGCAGGCGCGATAATTTTTACACTCTGTATTAAAAATTCTTTCATGTTAACTCTTTTTTCCTAGTTTCTGTTTTCTTATAATTAGTCATCATCATCATCATTAGTGGCGTAACAGCCCACGAAGGGCCAGAGCCTAGTTTTTCGCGCCTCCACTGTATTGTGCGTGATATTCTTTGACACATGTGGAGGGGACCTACTGTTTATTGCCAATTCCGAACGGCGACTTGCGAAAGCTTTCCGTGACACAAGTACTCCAGGAGGATTTTTAGTCGTTCGCTGAAGGTGCGGCCGTGAAAATTGTTTGTGGTGTTTTTTCCCCGAGATGTATTCGAAGCCGGGTAATCTCGCCTAACAGTCCGACGCACTAACGATTAAGCTACGGCGCCCATTAATATTATATAATTAGTCATGCCCTCTTTAAGCATTAATTTATTCCAACTATTAGCTTTACGGCAACGACATCTTCTTTGCGCTACGCTACAGTCCGGGTTGAACCTGTGCCTCCTTTAGCAACCTCTCCCATCCAGCACGATCCCGTGCCAGCTGCTTCCAGTGACCTACACCGAGTTGGTTCAGGTCCTTCTTCGGATTCGAAGATTCTTCATGGCTTAACCACCGTAGGCGTTGGATCCGTATACGCCTGGGCAGGCGCATGCCGCCGTACAGTCTGTACAGTTCGTGATTAAACATTCTCCTCCAGTAACCTCCAATGCAAACAGGACCAAAGATCGTACGCAGAACTTTTCTCTCCAAGACCAAGGGCTTCTTCATCCGCTTTTGACAAAGTCCATGTCTCCGCGACATAGAGCAGGGCTGGGATGATCAGGGTGTTATATAAAGCCATCCTGGTTTTTCGAAACAGGGCTCTATTACTCAATTGCCTCTTAGCAACGATATCGCAAAATGTGGAATGAAAGCAGAGCAAATTTGTCTACTGATCGGCTAACGAATCGGAAATAAATATGACATGGGTCGTTATTTGTAAAAAAAAAATGCTTGAACTCCAATGCCAACTTTGATAAATTTGATTCCCATCCAAAACCAACAAGTTAAATTTTGATTTATCACTCCAAATATTTATTTTAGATCAATAGGTTTGTTAAGTACACCATTAAAAGGGTCAAGCATAGTGGAGGAAACATTGAATTTTGGTGTGCATTCTGTTGGTATGGTGTAGGTCCTATATTAGGTATCCAATATTGAAATCTCAATATGGATAGATTAATTTTAAAGGACATTTTAAAAGATAAAATTGAGCCCCTCTCCTTCGTATGCATGCCCGCATGCATACATTTTCCAACACGATAACAACGCTGAACACACCCCATGCGTAGTTACGAAATTACCTTTTGGGGACAAAATTAATGTTGTAAGGTCCCGACTTAGACCTCATTTATGGAAAGACGTAAAAAAAGCTTAAAGCATGTACGATCGAAAAACGTAACACACTCATTCAACAAATCAAAACCATATAAGTTTCTTCAAGATTACCCCGATCTGAACTCATTATAACTTATTTATTTTTTGGTTGAAAATGAATGCATATTTACAAAATATACATATACCTATATCTCGTGATAGTCTATTTTCTACTATTTGCTAACAATCGGACTATTTATGGTAGAGGTATGGTATCAGTCAGGTATTCAGTTGACCAGTATTACAGTTCTAGTCTTTAGATAATCCTTTTTACTTACTTCACTCTTTCATTTCTTTGCAGACCAGAAAAGCAGCTGGTTGGCTGGCAGGTAAAATGTCTTCAGATGGGCATTCAGTTGCCGTACTCTCTGGTGATTTGACTGTTGAGCAGCGATTAGCAGTTTTAGATAGGTTCAGGGCTGGCCTCGAGAAAGTACTCATTACGACTAATGTCTTGTCAAGAGGTAATGATCTAGTTTGAACTCTATCATAATCTCATCTTTCATCCGATCTCCTCTGTTTCTCTATTCAATAGGCATTGATGTAGAGCAAGTCACAATCGTTGTTAACTTTGACCTGCCCACAGACATGAAGGGCAATGCAGACTGTGAAACATATCTTCATCGTATCGGTAGAACTGGAAGATTCGGTATGTATTTTTACCCATCACATTCATTTCATTTAATTGATATAAATTATTTTTATTTTTATTTTTGCAAGGTAAAAATGGAATAGCCATCAATCTTGTAGATAGTGAGAAATGTATGGCAATTTGTCGCACAATTGAAGGACATTTCCAAAAGAAAATAGAGTTCCTCAACGCGGAGAATTCGGACGACATTGAGAAGATTGCAACATGAGCGTCCAGCTTTCGCATACCAATACATTTTTTTTGTTTTTTTTTTCTTTGTCATGCAAACTTGTCTAGTGTTGCAAGTTATTTAGATATTTTTTTATGTTAACTGAATATAATAATTAAAAGCAAAAGTACATTTTATATAAAAAAAATGCTTCGAATTACACAAAAAACAAAATTACTCAGAAAGAAATAATCAATTCATTCAGTTCGCAAAACCAACATTCCCAACTGCTTTTCTTTTTTTAATAAAAAAAAAAAGTTAAAACTTTTATATCAGCTGTGATCTTTTCATTGGTTCTCGGCAGAAGGACCGATACTTACTTACTTACTTAGGTGGCGCTACAGTCCGTGGTGGACCTGGGCCTCAACCAACATGCCTCTCCAACTGGCCCGGTTGTTTGCCAGCTGTTTTCAGTTTCGCACGCCAAGTTGGTTGAGGTAACTTTCCACTTGGGTGCGCCACCTGAGGTGGGGTCTTCCTCTGCCGCGATTCCCCATGGTGGTAGATTCGAAGACTCTCCGGGCCGGAGCATTGGTGTCCATCCGCTCTACATGGCCCAGCCATCTAAGCCGCTGGATTTTGGCTCTTCTGAGAAGGTTCATGTCGCTGTACAGCCCGTACAGTTCGTGGTTGAATCTCCTTCTCCACTCGCCATCTACGCAGACAGGTCCGAAGATCACGCGAAGGATCTTTCTCTCGAAACAACCAAACAGGTCCTCACACTTTTTTGATAATGTCCAAACCTCTGCGCCATAGAGGAGGACTGGGACGATCAGGATCTTATATAATGTTAGCTTGGTTGTCCGAGAGAGGGCTTTACTACTCAATTGCCTTCACAGCCCAAAGAAACAGCGATTGGCAAGAGTCACTCTTCGCTTGATCTCCAAGGTGTTGTCGTTTCTCGAGTTAACCGCGGAGCCCAGGTAGACAAAGTCCCTGACTACCTCGAAGTTATATCTGTCCATATTGACGCTTTGTCCGAGGCGTCGGTGTTGGGTGTCCTTCCTTGATGACAGCATGTACTTCGTTTTTCCTTCGTTGACCGCTAGACCCATCGTCGCCGCTTCTTCTTTAATGCTCGCGAATGCCTCACAGACAGCTCGCTGTGTTCTGCCAATTATGTCAATGTCATCGGCATACGCGAATAGTTGCACGGACTTTTGAAAGATTGTGCCTCTGGTGTTGGCGTGGGAGTTCCGCACAATGCTTTCAAGTACAATGTTGAAGAAGGCGCATGACAGCGTCGTTGGTAAGGTCACTGCCGACCCTCACGGAGCAGCGAGCTTTCTCCATTGTCATCCTGCAAAGTCGGACCAGTTTAGCAGGGATGTCAAAACCAGACATGGCTTCGTATAATTTTTCCCGAAAAGAAGAAAAGAAGGACCGATAGCGAACTTTTAAGGTATCACCTTTATGTATTCCCTCCAGCATGTGTTTTATATTAAACGAGACTCTTTTCTATATTTTGGCCAATTTAATCAATGGCCATATAATTTATGGCCTATATGTTATTCTGATATGCAAGCTACATTATTGTAAAGTTTTGCGTGATTCACTCGTTTTTGCATGAAAGAGTAACAAACACCCATACAAACATTCAGCTTTATAATATTAATAGGATCTAATTCACCTTTTTTAGACTTTCCTGGTGAACAGTGTGCGTTGTGTGCCACTTTGTAGTAGTTGGTCTATAATCACGATGAGTTAGATTATGTCTCAGATCTTATTAATTCCGTTTCTCAAGCTAAGTCTTATTTTCTCCCACAATTCCAATCCGTAACTATCATTTATTTTATTATTTTTTGTATGTGGAAGTTTTCATACCACTTGAAGAACAGATGAAATGAGGCAGTCTACTTTAAGTATTTGAATCTAAAACATGGACACCACTAGAATTGATTATCACTTGGGTGGCTTGCACAATTGAGAAATGCCTCCAGCGTTCAGAAATGAAAGCTCCTTGTTAAATCCAGGCCCATGTGAAGACGTATGTTTACTGGAAAAGTTGGCTAGAAGGTGGTCTTTTTTTTCGTGTAGAAATGTAATGAAATTGTTTTTTCAAATGAAAAAGACCGGCTTAACAAACCGTTTCCGGTCCTCTTGCAGCAAGCACTTCCATCTATCCTGATCGTTGGCCAACGACATCCAGTTAGACACCCCGAGGCTTTGAGGTCCTGGTCTACGGCATCTTTCCAACGCAAGCACGGTCTGCGTCGATGTCTCATTATCATCATCATTATCATTTTCTGTGACCGCATGTTCTACTAAAGGGGTTGCGGGGGCAGTACACGCAGAAGAGATCTCCAGGCAACCCGATCCTCCGACGCCGACTCTAACTCATCGGCGGGTATGCCCAAGAGTAACCAGGCGAACTTTTGAACTTGATCCAACCATCTCATCCTGGGTCTACCGAGCGGTCACCTACTCGATGGAGTCGCATACAAGGCAAGACTCGGTATTCGTACTGCTGGGAACATTCGTGCCACGTTACCAAACCATCGAAGTATGGATCTTTCCGTTCGGAGAAGTCCCTGCTCAACATTAAGCTCTCCATGCACCGTCGTCTTTCTCAATCCATCTCGGCGAGTAACTCCCACAACAGCACGCAGAAATCTCATCTCCGCAGCTTGTAGTCGCGTCGATGTCTTTTACCATGAAAAACTATATTTTATTACAAAGGTCCATTCATACGAGCTGTGCGCTCAGTCCACTGGAGTCTTTACTTTTGTTATGATATTTGATTCGACGTATATTTCACACAACTCATGATTGAGTCTCCGGAAATATCCTTCCTCACGTATAGGGCCAACTATTCTCCGTAAGACTTTCCTTTTGATCACGGCTAAGAGATCAGAGTGCTTTTGGCTAAGTACACAAGAGTCAGATTCATATGTAAGTAAGGGTAATGCTAATGTCTCGTACAGCAGCAGTTTTGAATTTTTTCTGGATTTGAATACCTTGCAACATTGTACAGTAAACTCTCGATAATTCGAATTTCATGGGACCAGGAAAAAACGTCGAATTACTGAGGTTTCAGAAAAAAAGTTGTGCTCACTTTTGTCACGTACGCATATCAACTAACGGTTGTTGAAGAAAAAGAAGTAAACTTCACTTCGAATTAAAAAGATTTTCATGTTGCTTTTACACGAAAATAAATTCGAATTAGCGAGAGAACCAATTTGCATGCGTTTTTTTCGATTTACAGAGGTTTGTTCAGGGGACTGAGAATTCTTCGATTTACAGAGTTTATCGAATTATAAAGGTTCGAATTATCGAGAGTTTACTGTAGTAGGCTCTGTTGACTTTAAATAGCCGCCTGTGTATTTCTTCTTCCATATTATTATCAACTGCTACTACCGACCCAAAGTAGTTGAACGATTGCACAACTTAAAACTCGTACTCGTCTACTTTGACTGTTCTTCCAAAATTTCTCGCAGACGATGCCACCATGTACTTTGTCTTTCCTTCATTTATGTGCAGCCCAAGGTTTCTCGCCGTCTGCTCAATCTGGTCGAAGGAGTTTTGTACAGTTTGTTCACTTCATCTCAAGATGTCAATGTCGTTACAGTCGTAGTAGATACAGCAGCTGACGCAATACAAGGTACAAGATGGAGAGGGGGAACGAAGGAGTACTGCGCAGTAGTCACGCTTGACGTGAGAAATGCATTCAACTCAGCGAGCTGGTCGCTCATCAGGAGAGCGCTGGCTAGAATGGGTAGGGCTTGTTACCTGCGGATGATATTCATGGACTACCTCAACAAATGAAAGCTTAGGTATCACTCCAAGTACTATAGCGTTTCTGCGGGAGTTCCACAGGGGTCAGTGCTCGGCCCCCTGCTATGAAAACTCCTGTACGAGGGGGTCCTGCGCTTGTCGTTACCCGTGGGTGTTAAAGTGGTCGGCTTCGCGTACAACATCGCACTGGTCACTGTGACCAAGCACGTGCATGAAGTAGAACTCAACACGAACGAGGCGGTGCGAAGGATGAAGGACTGGCTCGAGTGTGCCGGCCTGGAGCTAGCTGCCCACAATAATTCCATAATTCGACTTCGGCGGCTCCTCTTTGTAGCTACAGATTTGTCCATCGCCTGCCTAAGAGGGAAGATCTGATGAAATGTTGATTTCTGAAACTACATTATTTCATGTAATAACTAAACTCATGCTGCATGAGTCATTTTAACGTGATGTGATGGGCCACATTTAGCCAAATTAATAAACATTTGCAATAGGTGAGGTTATATCCGAACTAAAATCATGAATATGAGAAAATTTAAGTCAAGTTATAAATATTTGTAACAGCGGTCAAAGATGAGTAAAAATAAAAACAAAAAAATAAAACTAATTTGTTGAAGTGACCATGGTTATAAAGACCCATGGCTATTACTCTGACCACCACTGCAAAAAAAAAAGAAACAACACTTCGAGCAAATACATAATCGTTTATTGTAAATATATTCAGGGACTACACGTCCTTTGTCTTAATGTGAAATAAAATCTTACTTCTAGTTCTTACATCTGTTAAAAGTCTAATGGTCTGCGTTCATTTGTAATCAAGTGGAATTAGGTAGTTGACAGGCCCTCACAGCCACCAACTGTAGAAGTACAAAGATGGGTGAAAAAACCTCACTGTATTCCAGTCCTGTCTGTCCGGAAAGCTTCAAGCATAGCAAGTACTTAAAAATTGCTATCAGCACAAGAAAATAAGTACTCCATAAAAATCGGTTCAGTGCCTTCCGCTTATTATCAATGTACAAATACATTCGGATGGCAACGATAACACAAAAGTATGCATTTAACACATCCGCACAGAATAGAGGACTGAAAACTATAAACCAATCGACCAATATGTCTTCCAAAGTCCCGGCAATTTTAAACGCCAGCGTCAGCGAGAACACGAAAAGGCCACAGAGGTTTATAAAAATCTCGAACTGTGTTAAGCCCAACCAACGAACTAATTCCGATAACTTAAACATTTTTTTTTGTCGTTTTTTTTAAACAATATTAATGACTATTCTCTGTTAAATGAACATGGATTAAAGATCAATTTCAAAATCAGAATTCCTTGACACTTTGATGTGCAGCGCAGAGTTCATTCTTTTCTGAATCAAAAGGTCGTCCTTATCCGAGAGTGGATGGAGTTCGTCTGTGGATGCAAATGCAGGTAGAATCAAGTGAAGAGTAGACAAAATGAGGTTCTTACCTATGAGTTCTATAGTTGATGTGTTGGCTTCATACACCAGGACTCCGTTTGAATTGTTGACCAAAGTTAATGCCAAATTGATGCCACGACTGATGGCTTTCCCCAGACAATGTAAGTAGATATCTTTTACTCCGCTGTTAAGGATGTTTTCACATTGCTTCAATTGAGCCTGCAACAGATGGGATTATAAATGTGACATGATTTCATGCCTCACCGGCAGATGTATACCTTAAAATTAGACTTGGAAGTGATGTAAATGTCGTTCTCTCGTTGGTAAGGTTTCGATGTGGGTCGTTTTTTTAACTCGTGACTACTTCGGTGTCTGGGTTTTGGGTTGAACTTCTTTTTCGTTTCGGATTTATCATTTAAAGGTGTGTCCATAATAGAATCTTTTTAATTTTTACGCGAACCAAAACTACATTTCTTGGAAGCACACACCACACAGATGGTAACAAATGGTAACAAAACACCAAAGCGAAATATTACATTGAGAACTGTCAAATGTGTCAAATTTGTAGGCTTTCTCTCTCTCACCCACACCGAGAATTAATTGAGGAATATTATGAAATTGAAAAAAAAAAAATGAAAATGAATCATTTTGGGTTTGTTTGTTTGAATGTGGATGGACGAATTCAGGTAGTCAGATTGACCGAAGTCATTTCAGAAGCTATTTTGATATACACGAAAAGTTTGTGGTCCTTGTCGATGATAATTAGGCAAGAACAATTTTCATATGAAAAATTTTACTAGAGGAATTGTTTAAGTCCAACTGAAGCCAGGGTGGGTCAAGTACAACTTTCTTTTTAAGAATGCAATAAAATGAAAAAATCTAAATATTGTTCATGTATTTATTATGGCCTTATTAAATAATTTTTCATTTATTCATCTATTTATTTTATAACTTTATTAGTAAGGGCAAATGTTCCCATTATAAAATACGACGCCATTTAAGTGACTGTCTCAACTGACTTCGCAGAGACGCTTTTCGTCACTTGAGTCTGAAACCATGAAAATCTTATAGTTCAAGGCTGAATCTCACGGATAATTTGGATGATATTGGCCTTAAGTACTTGATGAGTTCCCGGCTTGTTGGCAGAACATCAGTCCTTCTCAGTTTTCCCGAATAACTTGGATGATATTGGCCTTAAGGACTTGATAAGTTCCCGGATTGTTGGCAGAACATCAGTCCTTCTCGGTTTTTTACAAAAAAAAAAAAAGTCCAAAGGGATTGCATGGCAGCTCGAAGGCGGCCAATTGCCACTAAGACGACTGATAACACCATTTCTTTTCGTAATCTCACTCCTTGGGCTACACAGCACTCACTTTGGAAACGAGTTTTCATTATTTTCAAATGTTGTACAAGTGTAAAGCGGCTGATTTCATTCATGAGAGGTATGATGCTGACTTTCCGTCAAGCTTTTGAGCATGAAACAGTTGTCAGTGGCAATATAACTTATGATTTAAGAAAAAAATACTGAATGGCCCATCTATCTTTTAAGACTTTAGCTTATGCAAATGAAACGGATTTATTTATTATTTTATGTAACAATAACATCTGCCCCTGGATAAGAAATCATAAGACACTGTAAGACCTGTCTTAAATACTTATTAAAAAAAAAAAAACTTTTGCAGTTCGCCTTTGTACTGCGAGATTTTCAACAGGGAATAAAATTCCGCAAATGCAATTCAAAAATACTTGAACACACATTTGTCTTAGCAGCTTTAAAATATTTTCAGAATTAATTTAGTTTTCAGATGAAATTTGATTCACAAATAAAATCAAAAACAATTAAAGAAAAAAAATATTAGGTTGTCAAATATCTCCCTTCCGCCTCTTCGTTTTTTGAATTCTCCGGCGGAAGGGAGATATTTGACAACCTAATATTTTCATTCATTGGCATGTTGCAAGTATTCATTTAGAAGAGTCATTAGTTTCAAGAATAATAGAATACGAGATAACATCGTGGTGTGCTTCGTTCTCTTCTCTACGTCACAAGAGATAACGCCGTGGTGTGCTTCGTTCTCTTCTCTACGTCACAAGAGACCCGAAAAAAGAACCGAAGTTCATAGAATAAAGTGGAAACGAATCAAGGAAATTGGGTTTCTCCTGACGTAGATGCAGACCAAAGAAAGCGACGGCGTAATCTCTATTCTAAGAGTTTATCTTACCATAATTACCCATTGTTTTTATTCAATATGTATATTTAAAATCAACGATTCTAGCGAGGCACAGAACAAGACTGTAACGATTTGATCGTGTGATTATAATACAAGAGAATACAAATTTCACTATTAGATACAAGTTAGAAATTAGAGCCACCTATTACACGTGTAATGGTGCACACGTAGTACACGTGTAATTAAATTATCCGTGTAGGATTACGTGTACTTATATATTTGTAGACAGTAAAAAATGTTACAAACTTATATGAAACCGTTGTTGTAAATTCTGTGCAAATATTTTTTTAATATTCTTGTAATTCACAACCATATTGGAGTCTTTTTCGGAAGCTAACATATGCTTCTCTAAAAACTTATGCATGGATGCCGTTGGGTCTTTACCGTTCACAATGTTTTTAAGTATGTACATGCTGCATAAATAGCTGGCTGAGAAACACGGCCAATCACTACTGAACGAAAACGGAAGGTAATAGGCAAGCCAAAATGTTGATGCCAACTGCTTCCATCGCTAGAGCGAAGCAACTCCTCAGTCTCACGAGGAGTCAGATTCGAACCGTCACAGGCTTTCAGACTGGGCACTGCCCAGTTAACAAACACCTAAAAGCGATGGGCTTAACGCAGGATGACACCTGCCGAATGTGCAACGAGGACGAAGAAACAGCGGAACACATACTGTGTCACTGTAATTGCTTAGTCAGTACTCGTCATCGACACCTTGGCAGGCACTACCTAGAGGCAGGAAATATAGCTGCCAGCTCACCCAAAAGCATCCTAAGATTCATTACGAACTCGGGCCTTCTCGTGGCCGCACTGACACAGGTGACACTCCCCCACCAACTCTAACTCTAACATGGGTTCAAGTACGTTTACGAGTTCTTCAAAAAATATCCAGTCTTGTTCTGATATTTCGAGCTTTGTAGCCATTGTATCAGACATGAATAGCCTGTTGCACTGTGCTTTCGCAATGTAGTTAAATACACGTGTAAGGGTGCTTAAACGAGCTACACGTGTGCCCGTGTTTTAATGAACTACACGTGTACCTAAGGTGCCTTGTGATAAAACAACACGTGTCACAAATACGCATGTAAATAAATACACGTTTAAAATCTGGAACTCTAATAAAAATCCTCCCTCCTGCGCGCAAGGCAAACGAAAAAATCAAGGAAACTAGACAAAAACTCAAGTTCAGTGTACGTTGGTAACATGCAAAACTTTAATCGAACTCAATAAATAGAATTGAAGAGTTCTGAAAATGATTTTACCCATTTTTGATACAATTTTCTTCTTTTCCTGTTTTTGGGTCAGAAAATCACCAAATGAGGAATGAATCTCTTGATTTGGCATCGTTTATTGGGCTCGCTGCCTCTTTATTAGTTTTCAGGACTTGACTTGTAAGTTCTAGTGTTGTAAATGGGGCCAACTAAATTAACTCGTCTTACAGCGCAGACGCATAGCTTATCGTTCTTGCACAGTTAGCACTATTTCAAAGTCCCAATAAAACTAAAGTACTTAAAACTGCTACATTTTACGTATTACAAAAGTGGCAGCACCGCACGTGAAATTCGTATCGTAAGCCCACTACAAAACAAGTGACAAGGCCTCAATCTCAGACTTCTGTGAACACCTGGTGATGTATTCTCTCTTAACTTCAGTTCTCTTTTGAATTTGTACATCCGTCCAAGCAAACACGATCAACACCGCACACAAACACACTTTACCACACCATTAACTTCTTTTTTTTTTCTTTTACTTTTCGCTTTTCTCTTTTAATAACCGGAATTCAACACGAAGAGCCAACAAACAAGAAGCAACCCACAAGACACAACAATTTTCTAACCCAGGCTTTATCGATACGAAATTCCTCTGCAATGTGCAAGACAAACACAACCTCTCAACCGCACGTTTCTCACTTTCAGATCAACCAACAACAACGAGCAAAATTTAGCTCACAGCCATCGCTGGGATCAGGTATTTCGGTGAGACTCTAGGCAGGCCCAACTTAGTATTGTAATAGCAGTCTCCGGAGAAATCTAAGAAGCACAATTTTTCAAAAATTGTTGTTTATTCAATTTCTGTGTTCTCGTGTTAAGCAATTTTTATTTTGTTGTTTAGGCGGTGTCTGGGCATAGTTTTAATTTAAGTTAAGCAAAAAATACGAATCAAATTGAAACACGAAAATAAAATGTGTAGCTAACCGAAGTTTAAAGTGCACATAAAGTTAGAAAAGAAAAGAAAAATAAATTCGGTTTCCTCGGTCTCATCAAAGTAGTTTCTTTCCCCATTAGTAACCGACCAATACGAACAAAAAAAAAAAAAGTAAAAAATGCCTTGCTCCGCAGTTACACTATCGATAGCAACGATATCCGCCATCATTGCTACTGCCCTGTTGGCGATCGCATTCTCCACAGATAATTGGCTAAATTATGATGTTAAACGGAATAATATTCAGGTGTGTATGAAATTCATTCATTTTTTTGTTTTTCTTTTCAAGTTTTCTTTTGCCAAAAAAAAAAAATTAATACCGTAGCGCAATCCAACAGCAATGACCTTAAATTTAATTTTCTTTCTTCGCCTTTCGGTCTCGGTTTCGTGCTAAGACGCAGCCAGACGCAGTCTTCATGCAAATTCTTGTTAAATCAACAGATACCGTTTCTGGGTGGCGCTCACAGGAAGGCCTGTGAAATACGCTCCTCCATCTCTGAATTCTCAAAGTCGAGCGTTTTCTCCAAACATTAAACTTTCTACATTTTTTTTTGTGCCACCACCAACATTACCACCATCTGAGACGCGACGTTAACACAAACACCTGCAAACAACGCTCGATACGCTACCGCTATCGGTGGCTGGCTGGAATGTGTACACTGTACAGAGCGGAGTACCAACCGCCACCATAGTGTATCGCTCTGGCTCTTTCTACCTGATCGTGTCAACTGTGTATCTTGTACCTGGTCGTATCTGTTGCTTGCAGTGAAGTCAATGCGCGAAAATTAAAAAAATAAAAACACTCAGGCAGACATTAAGGAGCGTGAAGCTGAAAAAACCTACCTCAAAATTGCCTAATTGCACACGACAGAGAGTCAATCAGCGGCGAGTGTGCGTTTTTCGGGATACGAATTGGTGGTGCATTCCATTCCAGCAAACACCCTGCACTCACACATTCCATTCCAATGAACAAATTTACGCATTAGCAAATAGCACATACACAGACTCAAATGGATGAGAGTGCGAGTGACTATCTCGCAAACGATCATAGGAATTTTCAAAAAAAACATGAAAAAAAAAACTCCAACTTCGACTTCGAGTTCGATACAAAGTCAGAAACTCGTTTTAATCGGAACAACAACACACTTAATTGAGATCTGTTTGTCTTTTTTTTTTGCCGTGCATCAGTTTCGAGATTATGAAGATTTGTAGTTCCGGGCTTTTTGTCTTTCGATTGGGATAGATTTTCATTGTTAATTTCAATCTTCTTTTTTGAATTATTCTACCTGGAGAATATAATCTGTTTTCAATCGTGTAACGAGATAAAAAATGAAAGTGTGGGAAGTGCTGGGTATCTCGGGCTTAGACGGGCCTTTGTAATTGGTATCTCTATTTACTCGGAAAAATTGTTTTCTTCTCGTCTCTGAGATTAGGTACAGAATCGTAGGTAGGTAGAAGTGAAAGAATGCAAAGATTCTCTGTTTGTTGTTTTTTTTGTCATGAAACGAGCGTGTTCTGCTGATAAAATAGAAAATAGAGAAACAACAAACAGTATAATTATACACTTTGTCGAGGTTCATTAAAAACTACTCTGAAGGAGATTTTCTTGTAATTAGACGGGAGACTTCAACCGGAAGGGAGTGCATTGCATGTATTCCTTTATAATGAACGGACGAAGATGTTTTTTAAGGGCTCGAATTGATTCAATGCAATTCAACGAAGGTTATTATCTTTTAAGGGCTCGAATTGATTCAATGCAATTCAACGAAGGTTATTATCTTTTAAGGGCTCGAATTGATGCAATGCGATTCAACAAAGTTTATTGTTGCTAGAAGGAATTGATTGCAAAGAATGAGTTTGCTTTTTTGGCTGCAATCAATCGTTTAAACTCTAATTATATCTTTCGTTGAATTCATAGAAGGCTTTTTTTTTTTAAAGAAACTTGTCTTTCTTTATCTTTGGATTTCTCTTGATCAATTTTATGAAGCCTGGTTTTGGGCTCTTTACAACAAGTCTATTATTTCGCGTATTGCGAACTTTGGATTAACTGATACAGTAGACTCTCGATAATTTGAAAGTCAAGATGTGAGAGAAATTACCACGAGTCCAAAATAAGAAGAGATTGAATAACCAAGGAGAAGGAAGGAAAAAAATCGAATGAAAAAGATTCTCATCAAAATTCATGACTTATTATATTTTGAAACATGGTACACTTCTTTATCAGTGTTCAGTTTGAAAAAGAGTGCGTAATTTCCTGTTAAGTGAGCGATTTCTAGCTATCACTGTCCCTTGAATTTTCGATTTAGATAAATGACAGGTTAATATTAAACAGATTACAGCTAGCACGGAACAGCAGATTTCTGCAAAAAAGCGTTTCAAATTGTAGAGAATAAAAAAGACAGGACTCCAAATGATTGAATGTTGACAAGCAATATACAATTTGATTCGATCGATAGTAAAATATCGAATAATTTTTAAGAGATCGAAATCGAATATTATTGTTTTTATTGTTTATTAATATACAATTGCAAATTACATGTTAATATAACTAGTTTTAGAGCGCTAGCTTCAAGTGCTTTCCACTCAAAGTAACGTACATTTGCAGTATTATGTAATTAACTTATTTGTTCTGAGGAATTTATGGAGTAGTACGGAATAGAGTAATTTTCAAATTACAGTGTAATCTCACTCATATGAACTAATGATTATTTGGCGAGTTCATATAACCTAAGTAATGAAATTAAATTGCATACTACAAAACAGAAAATAATTAATTTTATTTTTTCTTTTGAGTTAAGCTTCTTTGAAAAATTTGGATATTTTGGGCTGAGCAGTTGTTTTTTTTAAATTCAAGTTCTATAGCTCTTTCACGTATTTTTCTCAGCACCTGTAGTTCTTCATAAGGAAGTTCATTTTCTGAAGCATATCGACATTATGAAGTTTGTAGTTTTAACACAAATACAAATAACCCACCGACACCGAACCGATGTTGCCTCTTCGATACTGAATACCAGCTGACTTCCACGTCCAAAAACAATAAAAGCAAAATATGTAGATCGTAAAAAAATCTGTCTAGACAAAATAATTGTCTCAACTTAAGAAAACCTTCAGTAAAATTCACTTGTATGACCATGCAGTACATTTTATAGCGTATTAGTTCATATCATATAACTGAATTCCAGAACAACTATTTTATGGTTCATATATTGAAAAAATTCTTATAACTGAAAGTTCATATAAGTAAGACTTCACTGTATGACGGTATTCAATTAAACGAGTATCAATTTTGTCCTTCTTTCCTTCTTTTTATGTGTTCTACAAGCAAAACAATTCAAATCTTCACTCTGGGTGTTTAATGGACGACTTTGGTAGGAATCCTTTCATAGGTTTGGCAGTTTAGTTACTTGGCATTCAATATTAAGGATATCGCTTTTGTTACTTACACGTTTTACTTTTACAATTTAACCGAACAAGCTAAATTTTAACATAGATTTTCTCACTCAAGTCCAATTTAGTCGAATTAACTGCGTTTTAAAGTGCGAGTTCTATTAATGGACTTAGTTTGAAAGACAAAGCAAACAAGTTGGTCGTTACTTGTAATCCTTCCACACCCCTTAACTCGTTCGAACTTCTTAGTTTCCTGTTTACGTGTGCATCTCTTTATAACCAATGGAAGTTTGGGATAATGCGACGATAATGTTAGAGCTTTGCATTTTTTTTTTGTTTGGTGAACTTAGTTTAAGAGACAGGGCAAATAGATTGCTTGTTACTTGTAATCTTTCTACATATCTTAACGCTGCAAGTTCGTCCTTACTTAAGCTTCCTGCTTACTTTTGCAAATAGCCAATGGAAGTTTGGGATAATGTTAGAGCTTATTTTTTTTTTTGATGGACTTTAAAAGACAAGGCAAACAGGTTGCTCATTATTTGTAATCCTGCCACATCCCTTAACCCTGCAAGTTCGTTCTAACTTCTTAGCTTCCTCCTGCAAATGCTTACAACCAATCGAAGTCGAGGGGATAATGCGATGAATTTTTTTGATATTAGTTTTATTCAGATCGCGCGAGACAAATGATAAGGCTTTGTAAATTGATTGCGTAATGTTTTTCGAACCGCTACGTTTGAGTATTTTAACTGCAACATCTCTGGTTTTTATGTAAGATCAGTTTTTTAATTGTCTTTTCTAATGCCTAAGTCCATATCAGCTTCTATTTAGTCTCTACACATAATTTGCAACGAAGGCACGCTTTATTGAAGTAGCTATTTTGAAAATCTTCAAAAAGTACGATTGCTCGCCAACTATTCAACTTACAGTTCTTTATCCAGACTTTTCTAGAATTAATTTAACCACGGGAAAATTGTTCACAGAAGCGTCATAAAAAGGGTTATGATCTACTGATAGATCATCGTTGTAAGCCAAGTCATCGATGGTTTTTACCTTGAAGAATCTGAAAATTACTGTAACTGAATAAATTTTTTCACGAGGTGTTACGGTCATAAAGTATCACAAAACTCTATGCAGAGATAAAAGGGACTCACGGTTTACGAAGATTTCTGATGAATAAAGTAAGGTTAAGTAGAAGTAAAATAATTTGATGCGGATTCTCTTTGAATCTCTATCCTGAAGCTTCTGTGCAATGAAATGGATTTTTATTTTAATGTTTTTTACGAATGTTAACGAATTGAAATTCTAATAGCAGTAGTAGCCACAGTTGTTTAAAGATTCTGCATTTTTACATGACTGTTGCTGGACAGTTTGATTGCGTAATATTATTGGAGTTCATTTGATTGCATGATATTATTGGAGTTCACGCCCTAAAACATGGTTGATAGAATTATCGATCAATTGATTTTACTTGTTTGCAATTGGATACAAGTAAAGCTGGAGCTGTGAATAGACGATATCATTTGCCAAACAATTATATAGAGAGACGTAATTTAACTAATTATATGAGTACATTGTTTGTTAGCTGCTTTTAATGCGGGAATGAATATTGCTTTGATTATAAAATCGTTGGGGTTGATAATCGTTTGTTTTGCTATTTTTCTCTTAAATGTTTAGTGGCAAATGTTACCAAGATTCATTAAAATTATTGAATGCATCTGTTCATGCTTACAAATAAATAAACTTGAACAAATTGTGCAAAAGTTTATTTACGTTTGTTTTGCTATTGTTCTCTTGAATGTTTTGTAGCAAATGTTACCAAAGTTAAAACAAAATTATTGAATGCATCTGTTCATGCTTACAAATAAATAAACTTGGACAAATTGTGTTGTTTCTTATGTCATAAAGTTGAGTTCAAGTTTTTTTTTCAGTATTTTTAGCGAGGCTGTGTGAGTTTAGTAGACAGCACTAAGTATTTTTCAGAGACATTATTAATGTAAAAACGAAAATTTTTTTCCGTCGACATTAGAACTACCAACCGGTTTTGAGCTACAAAACTGTACTGATCTATTGAACGTACTGATTTATTTGTCCTAAAATTTTGTAAAAAAAAAACGACCTGTGTTCACAATAAATGTAAGAAATAAACGTTATTTGTAAAGGATTTTATTTTTTACAATTATTGAAAAAATTGAAGACAAACCTAAACTAGGCCGAGCAGAGGAGACTCTCAATTAATTCAAGGCAAACATGAGATAGATTCGTTTCTTTACTAGAAACAACTAAAGTTCAGCCAATAAACTGCACAAACTTTTAATTCAATTAATTTTAGAAAGTGAATTCTTTTGCTCGTGCACGGTGCCGTGAAATAATGCCGAGTAAAATAATGCCGAATTTCGGAATTTGGCGTTATTTACTCTGCGTTATTTCGCGGCGCCGTCCTAAACCTAAAAAGAAAAACACAACTGACAGATTGTCAAGCATATCAAGTCTAGAATGGAATTTAAGGAGCCACAGAGCACTTGCATTAATTTAAAACGCTCCAAATTCACTACTCGCCCCAATTCAGATCGGAATCTAACCTCGTTTGTGCCCGAAAAGCTAAGACCATGAAAACCGCATCAATTATCGCCGACACGTCGACAATGTACAGAAAATCATCTCCGACGTGTCGTTACACCGCTCGACATCACTCATTGAATAAGTTTTGTAATGATGACTTAACTCTTGACTCGCATTTCCAGCGATGAGTTCAACCAGTTCGACGAAACCCGATGCGATCAAGTTGATCAATCATTTTCTTTTTTTCTTTTCGGGAGTGCGACTTAAGGTGAACAAGCATAGTCGCCCTGCTCTGATTGTAACATTTTTTGAGACGCTTTTTTTGGGTTTATTCACTCTCTTATTGCGCGCGCACATTGACCGTCAAAGTCACACACCATTTTTAAATTGAATTAAAATTATTGCAAAACCGTTTTCTCAAATGAACCCAATTAGAATTGACACAAATAAATGGATTATAGACTCAAATATTTTCAACAGTTTCCTGTGCGGTGAATATTTTCACACTTTTTTTTTTGTTACTTTTTTTCGTTTGCGTCTTGTGCTATCGTTTTCGTTGTGTGCTTGGCTGCTCTTATGAACTTTTGTCAGCAATTTAAAAAAAAAAAATTAATATATCTTGTAATGGGATTACAAGCAGTTGTTTGTACCAAGATTTTTGGGTAAAAGTTTAAGGTAAAAGGGCATGCTGTTAAATTTAGACTTTGTGTCTAACATCTTGACATTCGATATAATCACTAAGCTGATGTGGATTTGTTTGTTATCTTTATTGTTGGGGATTGCGAGATGAATACTCCAAAACCTCGCTTTTCGTCGTTTAAACATGATCACGGACTCAAAGCTGCGTCAATTTTATTTCAGTTTGTACTGTTCACGAAACTAAATAGGAGTTGTGGACTCCAAATACAGGGGAATCGTCAAGTCGATCTCCGCCGTATTTTCCTGGTCCTAATTAACGATGCAATGAACGGCTTTGGTGTACTCGGCAGGAGCACGCACAAGACTGGACACAACCGACCAAGATGTAAAACCCGACAGCTTAACAAAATTTAAATCAAGCTTTCTTAAGTCCTGGCAATTTTTTCTTAATTTCTGCATCTGTAAGAGGGTTGGCTGGCACTCAGGAATCTATTTTTTTTGTAGAATAAATCTAGAGGATTACTTAACCTTCTTAGCCTGCAGACCCGGAGGCAGAGTCTGCTTCAATTTCTCGGCCTTCTCCTTAGCGGGGGCAACCAAGGTGTACAAAAAGCGTGAGCAACCAATCTTGAACTCGGTGTTCGATGGATTGTGCTTGCTTTTCACAGCACGCGCATCAGACCTGCGGGCTATACTTAAGAATTATTCCTTGACTTCTTTGATTTCACGCGGCATGTTGCGTTAAGTTTGGTGAAATAAATAAAAAAAATTAGTAGAACGACGAGGAATCCAACCAATGTTGACATTTTCACGTTTCCGCAGTCAAAATTAAGTCCCATCGTTCTATCGATAAAATTCTACACAAATTTACTGATAAAAAAATTCAGAATAGAATGTTGAGTTTTACACACACTCATTCCGCACAAAACTATTCTCAAACCTATATAGCGCATGCGACAATCAAATACCTTTTTTTAATCCTTTCTCTAAATACAAGTGTAGGTTTCTGAATATAACTTTGATTTCATTTAATCGCGACCTCTTTGTGGTAGACTTTGCTGTTAGCAAGATTTTCTTCACAACATCCCATTCGTTTATTTTTTATTGCCTGCCGTGCCCTGTCATAAAATCATGACACTCACACCGGTAGCTATTTCTTAACAAACACGCAAAAACTCCTTTCAAAATACAAAAAAAACACCTTGAATTTATTTGCATATTCGCCAACTGTTCGAATGGTAGGAGAACCAACTGCAAAGAGAATGACCTAACAACCAAAGTATTCAATGAATCAACCGTAAAATTAACAACATTACTCGACTTATTGCGATGTAAATTTTGCACAAAAACAAGTGTCACTGATAATCTGAACCAAACTAGGTTCAAGTCCAAGTATTTAGCCAAAAATTAAGCCCCTCATTCCAATCCATGTCTACTTTCAGTTGTTTGTAGTATACCTCAACTTCGGCTTACGGCGGATTGTGGTTTTCTCAGCAAACTTGTTTTAACTTTTTTTTTGCTGCTACTTAGTTTGTCTAACAGAACAAGTCGGCCCATTTGGCCATGTAGACACATGCGATCAGATATGTTAATACACATTCGAACCTTAAATTATGAATTCTCTTAAGTAGACTAATAAAAGAAAAACACAACACGCATGCTCGATGGAGAGAAGAAATACCGTTGAGGCTCATGAAAGTGATAAATTATTTATGAGATGCATGCATTTGTTGCAACACTTGCAGAAGCGTATCTTTTCGTCTCTGTGAATTTTATGAAGTCTCGCCGAATAAAAATTAATAAAGTTTGGTTAATGTACGACTTGGCGCGTCAGTTGTGAGGAATGAGTTTATTTTATAGTTTGAATGATGTCAATAGGTTGGCAAAAATTCAAAGGTTTCTGCATTCAACTCGTCTTGAGTTTTAATGTTTCGCACGTTTGTTATACAAGTTTAGTTAGTTCCAGTTACCCTCGTTAATTTTACCAGAGATGTTAAACTCATGTAATTTTCTTTCAATAGTTTTTTGATCTCGGATCTATGG
This sequence comes from Syritta pipiens, assembly GCA_905187475.1. Lineage (NCBI taxonomy): Eukaryota > Metazoa > Arthropoda > Insecta > Diptera > Syrphidae > Syritta > Syritta pipiens. The sequence continues at coordinate 4,929,760 of LR994571.1, forward strand.
AAAGCTTGTTTTTTGAACCTATTTAACATAACCTAGTTTTTGAAAGGCAATCTATTAGGATATTATCAGTTTGTGTGGTTATAATTCTTGCAAGAAATTAAATTTGAATAAATACTAAACTGGGAAAAAACTGAATCACAAGGGTTCTTCAAAGAAAATTGCTTTACATTGACTTTGACGTAAATTTGTAAAATGTGCAACCAGTATCACTGAGGCGCTTATATGAATAGACATTTTTTAAATTTATACATTTTTTTGTTGAAAATGTCATGTCAATCTTAAGACTCGTACACTTAAATATTTTGCGCACTTGCACTTTCTTCGCACAAGCAGTAACCAATTATAAACAATAATGATTGATTGCTAAACAGGGTGAGCAGTTTTGCGCTATGCCTACGTAATGATGGATGACCATTTTAGAAAGTTAAGAATTTTTTAGTTCAGCTAAAAAAAAAAATCAGAAAAATGTGTTACTGTGGCTTTTGTAAATGAATTCATTCGAAATGAGATATGTGACTTGTAACGAAATAAAATAATTAGCTGCTGTTCGAAGCTACTTATGCGGACTTACAAAAAAGGGGAATCAAAATAATTGTTTTTAGTATCTTTTTACGTTTTTGATGTCTAGTAGAGTTGTAAAAAGTACATTCATTTTAGTACTGCGGTGAATTGAATAAAACGATTAATTTTCTTTAGTCATTTGGAGAAACACTTATCTGCAAAAAGTATAGTCAGTAACTTTTATAAGTAATTTATAAATGACTAAAAGTAATTAATTAACATTTAGTCAATTAACTGCGTTACTTTTAGCTTATCGCATAGCTTGTCTAGTTACTGCATTCTTTTTATCCATTTTCGGCTTTTCGTGGTTCGAATCAATTTCTTTATTTTAAGTGATGTGGCTCATTTGCTTTTCTTATTGATGTCTTCTGAATTTAGATGACTATTCTGTCTAAATTCTGCTCAATTAATGCATAATGCTGCAGTCTGAATTGAAACGCTTCAGCTGCCAACATAGATCTCTTTACTACTTTGAAGTTTTTAACTATGTTTCTCGTCTTTTTAAGTGGACGTACAAAAAACACTGAAATGTAACTCTCATAATTTTATTTTACCGGCTATAATTACGTTGGAAATTCAATAATTTTATTAAAAGTCAATAATCTTATAGCGTCTAGCCTGACCACATTATACTAACTCATGTGTTATAATTTTTGGCTAAAAACGCGGAGTAAATGACCGTTTGTGTCGGATGATAAAAGACAAGTAGTGGGTTTTTATTACTTGAAGATAAGCTGATCTAATGACCTCAAAATGTACAGATATGTATGTAATTATAAATTGAGTGAAAGTAATTCAACAAAAGTATTCAACTTAATAATACAATATAACAATAATGTTTATAATATATGTAAAATTGAAATGTAATGTAATTTTGTAAAATCTCAATAAAACAATGCATACATACAACCGCCTAAAGTTAATTTTTCACGCTTTTTCAAAGAAGAACTTTAAACTTTAACACTAGAAATACCAACCGGACTTGTGCTTGAAAAATATTAAATATAATTCAACAAATTTATTGTAGAATTGTAAAAATTAGAATTGTTTACACACGACGACACAGGTCATATTTCTTATAAAATTTTAGGAAAAATAAATCAGTCAATCAAGTACGAAGTACACTGCTGTAGCTTCAAACCAGTTGGTAGTTCTAGTGTTAGAATTCTTCTAAAAACTCATGCGAAAATAAGGAAGTGGTAAAACTAAACATTTCTTCAATTTAATTTAAAATTCCAGATTTTATGTCGTGAAAAGCGAAACAATACTAGTTTTGTTTCAACTCGATTGCGGCGGCTATTGCTTGAGACCACAAAATATACGAACTAGTCTTTAAATACTAAAATTATCTACATGACTAAGAATAAACTTCTACATCAAACATAGTAATTGATGTCACAATTGACAGAGAGAGTATAAAAACAAGATCTCTTTTGAGCACACATCTAGGAACTAGTGACCAAAGAAGCACTGGTGAAAGTGACTCAACCCTCAACTTAATTTCATTTCAACTTCTAACTTGATCAGTCACTCAATTATTTATGTCAAAGTAGTAACATTTTACTGCGGTGGCTCTACTTATTCATTCATTAACATGAGACGAGCTGTGATATTAGTTTCAAAGTTGTCACGCGTCTGATGTCAAGTTTTATAATGGGTTTGGCTTGAACAGGAATTTGTGAATTGGATATCGGACGAGAAACAAATTGGAAAATTTTTATTAAGCTGTTTAGTTAACAATGCCATATTCTTTGCCTTGTGTGTGATGTGTTTCCGATTCTTTTTCTTTTTGATTGTATAAATAACAATCTTCTTTTTTGTAGAAATTTGAACTATTGAATTTGCGTTTGGTGTTAGGTTAATGATATTTAGTTAGCGGCATATGAACAATTTTTATGTTTCTACTTTGACACATTTCGGCTTTTGTCCAAACTCTTGTCTGTTTAGCCCTTTGTTGACGAAGTATAAGCAAGTGAAAAAATAAACGTAATAAAAGTGGTTAAAACTGGGACAAATAATCATACCCAACACATTAGGTGGGCATTAAATGGTATTTAAATCTATTAGCGACTCCTTACTATATTTTTGTAACATAGAGTTTTTATTTAAAAAAATATTTATGAGCACCGCCACCATAGGTTTAGGGCCTAGATTTTAGTTTAGACAATAGTTATCTTGACGCTATTAAAATCACTTCTCATTGTTCAATATTCTAGTTTCAAGTACTTTAATGGTTTTAGGTGAGCGAATAAGTAACTGTAGGAAGTCTTATTTTTAATTAGTTCATGACGTTAACTATTAAAATCGTCGAATTCGTTTAAATTTCAACCGATCTGAAAATACAGGACAACGTTACATGTGTGTTAACTACAAAAATTAGCAACCACATGATGAATTCCAGAAAATCGAAGACATTTCCGTTCATAAATTTGCCACATCGGTTGGATATAAAATACAGGTGGTGCTACCGGGAGCAGTTTTAGTAACCAAGCAACTAATTATGTTGTCGATACTAGTGCAAATTTTTTATCGAGCCCCTTGAAGAGCAAAACAAAATCCTACTACTGCAAAATTACTGTTTGCCGCACTCATATTTGGAATGAATGTAAATGACATTTCAATTCCTATGAGGCTCTAGATAAATGTAAATTATATTTTATATAACTGTAGTGGGTAAATCTGGTTAAAAATGCCAAAGTAGAGCCTCTTTTCTCTAAAATTACAGTATGCAACAAAAAGATAGCACATGTACATTTTTTCGTATTTTTTTACTTAAAGCTAACAAAAACAGCTTCATTTTGCGTATTAATCATTTAATAAAAACTATTAAAAATAGCAATGAAATACAAGTTAGAGCATAAAACAAAAAAAGATAGTTCAATATATAGTGTAAGTACCATAAGTGATGTAACAAAAAGACAGACATTTTTTTTTTTTAATGTGAAAAGCCGAATGTAGAAAATTTCTTTATTTCAGGTGATAAAAACTAATAATGCGTTGATCCTCCTTCTTTCTTAAGGAGAAAATATTACACTTAAACGATGAAAACAGTATCTCAACTCTTAATTCTCCATAATCTTAGAAAATCATGTCATGTGCTATCTTTTTGTCGCAACATTAGTCATATATCTCATAATGAATATGAGTTTTAGTTTGTAGGATGTGAGAAAACTTACTAATAATACTGTGACTGTGATTATATTTGAATTTAAGTAGTCTTTTTATTATTATGTGACAAATAATTAATTATAAGCTAATATTGTTTACAGCACTAGATACCAGTGCTTTCGGCTATATTTACAAAAGGAATGATTACAACTTATTAATTACTCGTAAAGAGTAGAAGAGGTAGAAAACTAATTTGATGTTGATTGGAAAGGGGGTGGAAAGAAGTTGGGAAAGCTGGAAATTCGGAGAAAATTAACCTAGTTTGGATTGAATTGTTGTACAGTTAAATACAATATTTTGGTTAGTCAACGGCTGGATGGACTTGCAGAGGTGGCATTGTGCATCTTAGTGTGTCCTTAGTAAAGAGATGTCCGTGGGTTAATGTAGTGTAACCTAATCTTAGCCGTATGTTGGTTTGACCATGTTTTATGAAAATCTGGTAAAAATATCAGCTTATACATAAATTTGTCAGCAGGCAGACAACTTACTAGTTGGTGGCTCGAAGCAGGACTTAATTGATTAGTTCTAACCAGCTCCACATTTGAAGTTACAGATTCTATTTGCTAGAAATATTCTGCCACCGTGTCCACATATCGAAGTACTCTGCCTCACGTCTTCATGATTCCATGCTCAAGAAGTTACACACACTACTGTAGTTTTTGACCACCAGCACTGTTTGCTCATTTTATAATCGGATCAACTTTTCAAACTGTCACACTTTGCTTCTCTATTTGTTCTAGTTCATCACTCCCATTTAACTATTCAACATTCCTGAATGTCAGCCTCGATGAAAAGACTGAACAAAAAAAAAACTGAAAAAATACTTTCATAAATTCTACGTGATTACTAATTTTGCTTGCATTTTTGGTACCTTGTTGTCTGCCATAAATAAATAAAATGAAAAAGGTTGAAAAAGTAAAAGTTTTTGTTTTTTACCGAGCGCCTTTTTGCCGCAGACCCGTAGTAATTGATATGCAAATCAAGTTCCGCGTTTCGTACCGCCGCCATTCTTACTTATGGATCGCGAAAACGCATTCCACACTTCCTTTCCTTCCTAGACTTTCTAATTATTTCAGTTTATTAAACTTTAACTCTCTTTTGAATTGAGTTGGAACCAGAAATTCTTGAAATCGAGAATGAATGCAAGAAAATTCCTGACGAAAAAGAATCCGACGGGGTTATTCGCCTGGTACTTTGCCTTTTATAGGCATTTCTTATGCAATCTCTTTCAAATTATAGTATAATCGATGACAAATATAGAGATATATTTTTTTTGTTGATTCTCGATGAATGAAGTTGTAGAAATGTTTATTTTTACGTTACGTTGTCGTTTTTCGCCCACCTAACAATAAGCTGTTGCGTGTGGTTGTGAACGTACTCCTCCTACTGTTGCTTTGTGACAAATGGAGTACGTCTTCTATTGTGGAAGGCCTTGAGAAATTGTTACCAAATTCGTGTTGTTTTGGTAGCGAATTTCCGAGTTTCTATCACTCACCGGTACAGTGTTGTAATTTAATTAAGACTTTTCAGTTTTTTTTTCAACGAAAACAACAAGTGTGCAGTTCATTAGCTTTTATTAGTTTGCAAGAGAAATTCAATTTGAGCAGGAATGCCGAGTTAGAGATGCTTGACACCGAGATAGCGTGTCGAGGTGCTAATGGTGCATCCATTAGGTAAAGTATTTAAAAAAAATTTAGCTAAAAATTCAACAGCAAACACATGCCGGCTTCTATTGTTTTTAATCAATGAATTCATAGTTGCCAGAGCAACTGAGCAACTTGAAGTTCGGTTGGGCGGCCTTGCCTCGAGTACCCACATGTGATCTGGAAATTATCTGGCGATGGGAAGCGATTCATTGATGTAGTTAATTGAAGCTGGTTTAAATGGCCTTCAATTGATTGGGTGTTTTCATGCAAAGTCTTCGGATTAATAACCTGGCTCAAGAGATTGGTGGGATATTCACAAATACTGATGTGCAAAATCTGATCATGCTTGCAGTGTGGAGGTTCGCCGATCTTAATTTTTGGCATGTTCTCAAATCTAGTGTAAGGCTCCACTTCTGGTGTTCCTTGTATAATTCTTTTTATGACAATAATAATGATAATGACAGTGCATGATTTTGCATTACGCCGATTAACAACTGTTTAAATGAAAATTCAATCTTCAACCCTGGAAGAATAAGCTCCGTCGAATCGACGAGAAAGCTTGACTGATTTGTTTAAAATGACAAATGAATCTAAGCTTGAGAGCTGATTAATTTAGTAAGTCAATGGACTGCAACTAAAATTCTCCAAGACATTGACTACGTCTTTCTGACGTTAACAACAAATAAGACTCGGTTTAAGTTCGCGAGAGAACATAGAAATTGTACAGCAGATGACTGAAAACGTAAGGCATGACCAGAAAAAACAATTAGTCCGATAGTAACCAATATTGATGGTACCATCCTGGGGAGATCACCAATAAGCATTTTTGATCAAAAATGCAGATTTTTCCAGAGATGTAGTCAATGACCTAGAGAGCTCTAATTGCAGTCCACCTGTGGACCGATGGCGCGCTTACTGCTGTAAAAACATCCTTCAGTGTAAAACATTTGTTTGCTTTTACTTGTATCATCATAAGATATGAGATTACTTCTATTCATATCCTTTTACGGGCTGTAGCTTATGGTTCAGATGCAGTTGCTCGCCTTTTCTGACCTACAGTGGTCATAGCTTGGTTTGTATTACGCTGCTTATCTATCGTTTGGGTCGAGGAGCAACTCGTCATAGCTACAACTAGGTCTTCGATATATATTTTTGATAGTTTCATCATTCCTTTGAAAATCGCCATTTTCGCCATTTGACGGATAAAATGCCTTGGAAAGGAGTCTTATTACACGCAATTGAATACACCACAAACAAACAAAAAATTAAAGCACCAAGGAACACGTTAAAAAATGTGATTATAATGTTACATTTTAGAGTTTTTGAGACTTAAATATCGAATAATAGTTGGCTACAAAATTGATTGCACGCGGATGGCTTTTTTATTCTGCTCATTGTTTAAAAATTTTTATGTTGTCTGTCTTGTATTGTATACCATTCTGTTAAACGTAGTAAAAAAGTTCACAAAAAATGTTCAGCTTTCATTATCTAATTTTTTTCTGTGCATTGTTAATTACACTTAAAACAAACATGTACTCATTTCCGCACCTCTCTACATACAGTGAAACTTTACGGGCACCCCTATAAGGGACATGCGGCTATACGGGATACCTCTCTGGCAGAGTTGTAAAATGCTGCAATCTTTTCTAATGCAATCCCTGAAGTCATGGAAAGAATTTTATGGTTTGTGATTGATTCAATTGACTGTATTTGATGACTAAGATTTCGGCATTGAAATCTCACATTCTTTTTGAAGTCTTGATTGGAGCAATCTTTACGACCAATCAATCGATTGCAAATCAATTAAATGCAAATCTTTAGATTAGCATTGCATTCATTGCAATCACTTTGAAGTCTTTGGGATTGCAAACTTTTTCGATAAAGTCTTTGGAACTTGTGAGCAGTTTTGAAGAAATCTATAAGAGTGATGATGATGGAGAAGAGGTTGGGGATGGGAATGGAGTCGTACCAATACAAATGCTTTAGTTTTTTTTTTTTTTCATGCATTTTAGTTTTTTTTTCATGCATTAAGGGTGTGATTACGGGTTATGGGATTCCAGCATTTTGCTCTCCGACGAAGCTCTACGACATTTTGCAAGACCTTTGATTGGCTGGGGTTTCTATTTATTATGAATTGAAATGGTAACTATTTAAGGCTTTGCATGACTATAAATTACGAGTCGTGTAAGCGACGATAAAGAACTCCGGTATACTTCTTTAATATTATATATCGCTGCTCAGTTTGGGAGTTCCATTAAGTTTGATTGCTGAACATCGAACAGGCTGCCTTGGTAAAGAATTCAGAATCTTTCAGGGTAAAAAATTATTATATCACTTCATTTCAAGGTGTCATGCCAAATAAAATCAATAAAAAGAAATAAATAAAAACGTATAGACTAATGCGTTATTTTAACCAGCTTCAAATTCAACAATTATTAAAACTGCTAATAAAATTTGTTGTTTTTAGTTTAATAAATATAAATTTAATTCTTTTTTTAGGCGTTTGCCGCAAAGCATTCAGACTCAGAGGCTTTGCTCAATAGCATGAATACCAAATACTTCTACTATACGAGAACCAGAGGGCTGTTTAGGATATGCTTCCCAAAGGAGAGACCACCCACATCTGCAGGTAAGTCTCAAGTTAAAAATGATAAAGTTAAAGATATATTTTAGAGTTCTGTTGTAATTAATGTGAACAGTGGTTTTTAATTAAACATCAAACAAACTCTTCAAGGAAAACAATGTTCCTTAAATCGATTTTCGAACTGAATAGTTATCCTCGCTCAGACAAGTGTCTGGCCTAAGTGCATTATGCCACGTGCATTGCGAAACCACTTAACTTAATCTAAAAATTTCTGTATCAGTTTTTCAAATTGAATTAACACAGGCAAATAGAAAACAAAAAAAAAATAACAAAATGACTTTCTCCTGTTTCGTGGTGCAAGAAACTTGCACGGACTGATAAGCAAACACAACTTTGTGTCACAGTTGAGGAAGGTGCGTGTGGCGCAGTTAATAAACAGACACCGCACCGCTAAAAGTTATTTTCAAAAGCAATTAATGTAAATTTTATTGTTTGCCTTTTTTTTTTGTTCTGTGTTTTTAGTAAACACGAACGGAATCGAGGTGTCACTTGTCAATCAGATCAAAAATGGATGTTCATAGGCACGTCACAAGCCAAACGCACAGTTTGTTGCTTTTGTGGCAGGCTTTTTATAAGAGTTTTAATGTCGAAGTATTTCTATTGATTTTGATTGACTCCCACTAGCGGAATCAACTTATGATGCCTTATTAAGAAGAGACGTGTCTTTTCAAGGTAAGACATCAGGTGTGGAATAAAAATGTAAACGACCTTGTCCATAAAGCTTCATACACAGAGCATAAATGTGTTCACTCTTGTTAAAAATCAATTACTGCGCTAAAGAACTTTGCTTTAAAATATGAAATTTTAATTTGGACCATGTGCAATCAGTTAAGTCTTGACAGAGGAATTGAAAATTTACATTAATCTTTTAAGACTAAATCGAGTTTAACAAGGTAAATGCATAATCTTTCATAAACACCTGTGCGGAAAAGTAGATAACTCAGAAGAGGTAATTGACCATACGTTTATCGAAGCTATCAAATACTTTCCAGTGGGTCTCCCATGCTTTATCTACATAAGAGTAATCGTGGAAAAGTGGAATAGAGTGGTTTTTCATTTTCCAAACAACAATTTATTTTTGCTTATTGAAGTTCCGTGTAGTAACTTCTAATGTCACTGATAAGCTGCGTTTGGCTGCATTAAGGCTCTGCAACCACGATACTTTTCAACCAAATGATCCATAGACTTCCGGTACAGAAAATCTTATCTCATCTCATCCCAGACTATGAGAAAAGCCATAACCACATATTGCCATAGGGTAGAAGACATGTAATTTTAGGAACGACTATAAGAAGAGACATTACCACACGTTGATAGTTCAAATAGGTTTTCATTATCCGCCTTCAGTAAGTCTCAGCCAAACATTTTTCATAATTTTCAAACCACTACTGGTAACTCAAGCTACAACCTGCTCTTGCAGGTGATCAGTGTAAGACAACTCATCAAACAAATGACTTAGATGATTTACAACGATCCCTCGCATTTCATTTTAACGCTTTTGGTTTTAAGCGTGTATCATAATCGTTAGTGCCTCGTCATTGACACCAACAGCATCAACATCAGTCCATTCACCATGGATTCACACAATAAAAGCGCTGATCATTGCGTCGGCATTAGAGTGACGAGCAACAAAACTCAGAGGTCCTCAAGTTCAATAGACATGCACCGCTTGCAGCCCACATAAAAAGTAAAAGTCTCCATTTATCTCGCAGCCGAATCTATTAATGGAAACACTCGGGGAGCATATCAGAGGCAGAGGCATTACCGATAATTAGTAACCGCTACATGTTTGTGGACGAGTTTTATGGCTTTACGTGTTTCTGCTTTAATTTTTTGTATTTTAGTTTTTTTTTTTTACAAATGAAACGGTCTGTGAAAACGTGCAGTGGATTTGTTTAGTTGTTGGTTGCTTTTATTTTTATTTTTACAATTTAATTTTAAAATATTCAAATTGTAATAGTTAAATATGGCTCAGTAGAGATATTGTAATGAGTACTTCATGCGGGATTTTTTAAGTTTCAAAAGGTTCTCTGTTATGTAATTAAATGTATTGTATGACGCAGACTAGGCGGATATGTTACTCGACTAATCGATTTTGGTCAGAATTTATGTCGGGAGGAAGCAAAACGTCGAAGGGGTTTTAGCTTTAATAAATTATGTAACCCGCAGCTTTTTTCTGATATGGTTGAAGATGCCTTTAGAGAGTCTATCTGGACAAGGGAATTTTCCACGTTTATTTTCAGTATTTCCATAGCAATAAAGGACATTGGTACTACTTGCTTTTGATACATCCCAATTCCATGTAAAAATCACTTAATTATTGTCATACAGACAGGAATTAAATATGTATGGGGAAAAAACAAATCTCAATTGATTTCCAGGATGGCAGCTACTAATGTACTAATGCTAATGAGTTTATACAGAGTTTTTTGCACTGCACAGAGCTTGTTGTTCTACACTTCATTCTTGTATACTTGGCAGGCTAGCTTTTACTAACATGTTCTTAATGGAACCTAGGAAATCGAGTTGACGAAAAAAACTAAGTCATTCCACATATGCTGACGATTTATACATTGTATGCAAACTTAATGACCTGAGAGCTACTAAATACGTCTTGGAAAATATCACTCAGAACATTTAGATCCAATTCAACTCCTCTGATGCCTCATTGGCTTCTAACAGGAATGACTTTACCTACTTTAGGAATTAAATTTAACATGAGCTAAGGCCCCTGAAGCTTGTACTCATAAAAATATTGTTAGCATGTAATTTATTCCATGTTAATAAACAATAAGAATAATATATTTAACAATAGATTTGCATACAGCTGCGGTCAAAATAATAGCAGTAATAGTGAGAGAATGTTTATTTCTTGGAGACTTTGGGAATGTTCTTCTACTTTAGAACAAAAACTGAAAGGAATAAACGATTTTTCAATTACTCCAATCATTAGCATGATATTACTTAACTTGCAAGAAGGTATCCTTCAAAAAGCAGCGCTGCTATTATTTTTACCGCAACTCTGCTTCGAAAGATCTTTAAGAAACGCCTTAGCTATAAGAACCAGTATTATTAGTCCCAAAATAAATTGGAAACGCATGTCTTTGCCAACTTACTAGATCCTTAATTTTTATCAAAATAGATTATGGATTCTGTCGGCTAGAAAATTATTAACCACTTTTTGTAGAAAAGTATATATTTGCCACAACTTATTGGTATTGGAGCTATAATGAGTGTTCTTTTTGGGCCACAATCCCACAGGATGTGTTAAAAAAATTAATTGAAAGTATGCCAAATAGGGTTCTCGCTTTAGTGGAAAACAAAGGAAGTCAAAGGCGGCAATAGGGATTACGTGAATCATTTCCACGCGACTCTTTTTTGTGCCAGCCTAGCTAGTATCTACTTCCGGTCAGGATTTTTCAGCCTGACGATCAGTCTCTTGCACTACGGTTCGTTTTTAAGTTGAACGTGGTCGATCCTGACTGCGCACTCCTTGCGATGCTCAAGTGAGGACCATCCTTGTAATGTGCGTGATTGATTGATTGATTTATTATGATTCATTTTCAATTTAAAATATGACTCATAAGTAGCTTATTTTATAGTTCAAGTTCAATGTAAGTTGAACGTGGTCGATCCTGACTGCGCACTCCTTGCGATGCTCAAGTGAGGACCATCCTTGTAATGTGCGTGATTGATTGATTGATTTATTATGATTCATTTTCAATTTAAAATATGACTCATAAGTAGCTTATTTTATAGTTCAAGTTCAATGTACGAAATTCAGTATAAGATCAAGGAAGATGAAAGATTCTAAGAGCTATAGAAAACATTAGTAGAATGAAAATAAAAGATACATTCTGTAGTTGTAAAACTAGTGACGAGTGTAAACTATAAACATAATGATAAAATAATACTTGAAGGCTAACGGAGTGTCGAAGAAAGCAAAGATTTGAAGCAGTGGACAACAAAAAAGGATTATTAATTTTTTTTTATGGTTATGTCCACCTCTGTTTTCCGTGTTATGGGTATCTTCGATACTCTGTGTTGGTTATCCATTCCGGCCAGAAAATCTTCAGGATTCGTCTCAAGAACTCATTGACTTTGTAAGACCTTAAGCTTGTGAACGATGGTGATTTTTGTCTGCCAAGTCTCACATCCGTACGGATTTCATGTTGGAATAAAAAATCCTGGGTCTCCGATGGGTTTCTCCATCGATAGTAAACTTGAGTGAAGAGCTGGCTAGATCTTCAGACATTGCCAAATGAGAAGTAATATTGCTTTGTACATTTATAGAATGGACAACATTTTATTATCTGTGCACTCAAGTGTCATTTTTTAACGACACTCAAATCTGCGCCTTGTTGTTAAATCAATCTACACCTGTTACAAAATCTTTGCCCTAAAAGGCTTACTGCTGTAAAGACTTACGTCAATCGCGATTACGAGTGGCGCTAAGTACTTCTCAACTGCCCCTTAGGCATCAAATAACAGTCTCTTCTATCTCCCGAAAACGTTTTGTTGAATCCGAATTTAGTCCTACGGCGGCGTTAAGCCAGACTTCCTAAAACAATTTTTACTAATCACCCTGTTCTTCATTGCCGTGTCTTCGCCATTCATCTTCAAGTAGCTATTTTTGCTTTCATAGACAAACAAAAAAACTTTTGCGCTTGTCATTGAACAACGATTGGATAACAATGAAATTCGTACTTCGTAACCAGTTCCTCAAATCTCTTTTTTTTTTGTCTCATTTCAGTTCCAACATACTTATCACCTGTTGAAACACACTGCTTCAACGTCGACTACTTCCCCAGTAACGACGAAGAGAAGATTCCAAATGATGATGCGACATCAAGATTACATTTGGCACGGTCATGTGTGGCTTTGTTCATAATTAGGTACGTCCCGATGAATTTCACTTTCGTCCGTAGAACAACTAATGAACTTCTGATCATCATCTTTTTTCACAGCTTCGTTACGATTTTCTGTGCTTTTTGGACTGGTCTCTCTGGGTGCTGGAAACGATCAGCGGGTGCAATCACAGCGACGGCAATTTTGTTGTTGGCCGCTTGTCTTTTAGCCGCCGGTGCCATGGGCCTTTGGCATACGGTTGAGTTCTTTGAAAAGGAGAAAGTCGTTGGAGATGACTTCTATCAGCAATGGACCACGGTAAGAAAGTGTTTTTTTTTTCGGTTGAGGTGAAGAGAGCACACATGATAAATATCAAATTGATTTTAGGTTCTTAAGGACAACACAAAAGTGTCTTACGATTGGTCATACATTGTGGCTTGGGCTGGTGTTGGAACGTGCCTTTTGGCCGCAATTCTTCTGTCTGGTGCTGCTGTCTGCTTGAAGAGCGAACGTGAGAAGGAGGAACAACTGAACCTACAATACTTGATGCCTGGTAAGTGTGTTTGTTCTTGATGTTCATTTATTTTGTCTCTCGATCTCGAGTTTCACGAGTTTTTGACGTACATGGAGCATTCCAATTGGCTCGTGTGATGATGATACTTGAATTAATAACAAAAACAGCTTTCAAGGTCGTTATTAGGTTCGATTGATTGTTACTCATTGGGTATTTTGGATTTCCCATTTGTGACGCGTGAGAATCTGATCATCACTCGGTTTGAGGTGAACAACCAGTCCCATTTATTTGGTACTTTTTTTTTCCAAATCACCTTACATTTCTTCATCGGGTTAAGACGTGTTTGAACTTTTTGACTTCGCTTTCTTTGGTAAACTTTCGCTTTTAGGTCAAAGCGAGATTAAAAACGTACAAGCGACAAAAACTCGCACCGCAAGTGACATCCAGACGTTTTGAACGGAGACTTATGGCAGGTGGCCGTACACCCGCTTTTAATAATCAGCTTTCAACTGTTAGGTGTATGCCTGACCCAGACTGGGTTTCTCTGAAGATAGGTCACAGAAAAAGTTGTGTATGCTTTTCTTGTTCGATCGCTAACAATTAGATTAGGTGCGTAAGTTCGTGGCAATCTTATTCATTGAGTTTAACACGTTGAATGCCATGGGGGTCCGGTGACCGGCACTAAGTTCGTTCGCAATTGGCGTGGCATTCAATGTGCTAAATGAATCGATGAGTCCTGATCATTCGCCACAGTAAGTCACATTTAGATTAATGCGGTTATTTATTGAAAAACTCATCAAGCAACTTTTACATGATCGGCTTTTTATCGACTGCGATCCAGCGATGACTTACTCTTTGTAATCCGGTCATCTTTAACATCATCGTAGTTTTTCAATCAATCAATCAATCAAAGTTCTGATGACTGTTTCTTGTCCGTCGTTTTACTTTTTCAGATACGCCGGAGACTATTCTTTTGTTTTACCACTCAAAATCTATAACAATTAAAAACAACAAACCTTTTTGTGTTCTTTCAGTGTATTCCCAGAAACAGCCACCATACCCACCCTATGCAAGTTACCCACAACCGCAAATTTATCCCGCCCCGTACTACCACGGATCACAATACGGACCTTACAACTATTAGAACAGAACAAAACTTTAACCATCGATGGAGAGTTACTTATCGGGACTTAATTTTAAAATACAAATTTACATCGAAAAAAGGAAGGAACTTTTTTAGATGCTACAAAAAACCAATGCAAACATTATTCATACTAAAAAAATTGATTGGAGAAGCAGTAACAGGCACCACACATAAATTTTGCAAAACAATATTCGGTCGTATTAATTTTTTTTTTGTCTGATGGGAAATAACACAAACGATATGAGTGTACAGAGTATTTTGAATTAAACGATATTTTATCAGCAGTCATTAAGAATATAAAAAAAATACATCGAAGAACAGAAACCATAAGAACAACGAAAATAAGAAACCAATACATATGTGTACATAAAATGTGTATGTACATATGTATCTTATCTATTCAATAAGTATATATAATTTTTATATATATATAAATATCTATATTTTAGAAATTCTAGTTGCATTGTAGTCAATTTAGAATGATTCGTCAAGTTCGTACGTAAGTCACAATGTCTAGCAAAAAAAACAAATTTCATATTTTTACCACATAACTCTCTCGAATATACTACATGAAGTTTAAGTCAAAAACAAACAAACAAATTTATGCACATGAATTTGTATAGAATGCTCTTTTATTATTATTATTTTTTTTTATCCAGAATGCTTAGAAGGGCATTTTTTTTTTGTTCGTTTAGAGGTTAAGTAATAAATATAAATGTCTTCCACGGAATTAAACAACAGAAAAACAAGTTAAACGGTTCTTTACTTATAGTTTTAGTTATATTTATCGTTTTTATTATTTTTTATATTCAAAATAGTTTAATTGTTTTATTTTTTTTTATACAAGACGTGTACGCCTTTTGTCAACGAATACTTCACACGGAAAACAGACACAGAAAAAAAAATATTTTTTTTTATTACAAATGTGTAAATTAATTTTGTACGTACTTATATCACATAATGATTTATTTCAAAGACTGGATGGTTGCAAACAACTCTGAAATTTCATTAAAAATACGGGTGAAAGTGTATGATAGGCCTTGTCATCATTTTTTTATAAGCCTACAGGGGTATACACATATGTGGTGTATATCAGTTTCAAAAAATGTTTTTTTTTTTAATGTAAATAGAAATTTCGTTATTTCTTAATAAAAACTATAAAATAGATATATACGGTGTGTTGTTTTTTATTTTTCTTTACTTAAAATTTGTAGTTAGAATCGGAGATAACGTCGGAGGTTTGATTGCTTTTTCCACAGCTGATGCCAATTTCAATTGCAAACTGCAACTACAAACTTGTACTTGTACACGACAATAAAACACGCAAGATTCTTAAATACAAAGTTTGGTGTAAAGACCAAATTCACAATCTGGTTAAGAAATTAATTTAATCTCAAAATATGTGGTTAGGTGGCTTATACATTCGACTCTCGATAGTTTGAAACTCAAGGGAAAAAGGTTATCAAGATTTCAAAATAACAAGAGTTTAAACAATCAAGAGGACGGAAGGAATTTATTATAATTTATTCGTCATAAAAGCAAGTCACAAAAGTAAGTACAGGTGTTTTGTACATATGAAAAACAAATGCAAAAGAGACAAACTAAAAAGAACTTAAATGCAGTCTTATTTACAAACTTCATAGCTTTTCCAGCAAAAAAAAAGAAATTCTACAAACGAACAACAGCTGCAGAAACCAGCATGACAGTGGGAGAGAAAGAGGTTTTCGAAGATGCAGAATTGGAGGCATTACTTCATCAAGACTCATGTCAAACGCAACAAGAATCATAAATCATAAATAAATCGTGAATCATAATTGTATAACCGGTTTATTATAATAAAGCTGACTGCAATTGTTCATTTTGAAAAGATGTCTGTAATTTTCGATCGAGTGAGCGACTTGCGCTATCATTTATCTACTTAATTTGATAACAAATAAAAAGTAGGTCTGAACTTTAAACGATAGGATAGTATAAAAGACGATAGTAGGGAAGCCTGGACTTTAAATTGAAATTACATGTTGATGAGCAAACACCATTTGTTCAACTTCAAATCACCGAGGAAACAAACTATTACCGATTTTATTGAATTTTCAAATATTTTTCAAGCGACTATTATCTGCTTTGGTATACGAAAAAGTAATGACCAAAATGGAAATCAAATTCGAATCGATAACTGCATACCTGCGAAATTATATGATCAATATTCAATGCAAGCTTAAGTCTAAAAAAGGCACCCATATGAGTAAAGTAAGTAAGTAAAAGTAAATGATAAAACGGCCAAAGACCGGAGGGATCCCTAGAGTCTATTACAATGATAATAAGCCAAAGTTAATGAGAATAATCCAAGCCAATTAAAATAGGGCAAGCTATTGCAACACTAAGGTACCGAACGCTATGGACAATTCATGACTCCTACTATCTACTATTTCTCAAATGAAGCGCCTAAGCCATGATTAAAATAATGTTTTTGTAAGTTACGATGTTAAATGCACAGAATGGTATCTTTGTGCGCTGCACAGAAGACAAAAATTTGTCCAATAATGACGCGATCACGTCTCATGTATGGACAGCAAAAATCCAGCTTATAGTTTTTGAATTCAGAGTTGTAAAAGAATGAAATTATTTTGGATTGCATTCTTTTATGAATGCAATTTTTTGAAGGCAATGATAAAGAAAAAGAATACAATCTTTCGCTGCTAATTGAATGGTAATTGCATTCTTTTTTTTTTTTTGGAGTCTTAAATGAAGTCAATAAAAAGCAATCAAAAAATGTCATTGCTTGAATGTTTTTCGAAGAATGTAATCGTTAATGATTTCATTCTTTAATAACTCTATTTAATTCAAAGCTTACCAGTTCAAATAAAAAAATATTTAGATTGAAACTTCGGTAAAAAGTCCAAGTCATTGCAAACGTAACATCTTAGTTTTTAGACTGGAAGTAACGTGGAAGGATCAATTATGTTCTATATAAGTTTTTGCGTGTGAACTCTACGGCAAACAGATGAACTCGCGGCGAAGCTTCTTCACACACATTTGCCACAATACCGGGGAGAGGTGGATCAAGTGTGAAATCAGCAGCAAAAAATTCTTAACAAAGTGACACCTGAATTTGCATGCATCAAAGATGTGTAACAACATAAAATAATCATAACTCAGTCGGCCAATTTAAAAAAAAAAAAAACATAATTTAAGTCACAATCACTATCAAGAGTAAGGCTGTACAACCTCCTAGTATATACTTACGAAGTAATTTTAATTTGTTTTGTACTCATGAAAAACAAATGCAAAAGAGACTTCACTAAAAAGATTCAAAAACAGTCTTATTCAAAAACTTCATAGCATAGCCCTCCCAGTAAATACTTACGAAGTAATTTCAATTTGCTATAATGCGCTCGATGTTTGTAGCAGTATAAAGAAACGTCTTCTATGAAAAAAAGAAAGAAGAAAAGAAAGAAAACATAACGCAAGATTACGAGCGAAGCCTGCATGAGTCGCAATCCAACTTTGGCCCTACTTAAAACTTACACCAATCCCACTAAGCTCTCTTGTTTCTTTCATAACCATTTGGACGACAAGCCTTACCATTAGTCCAGTATTTACTGTCATATAACTAACAAATTAAGTTAAATCAATAAATAGACAATCTCTTCCGTATTTTTTATATAATCGTTTATTTATCAATGACTGTTAACGTTTATTGCGTAACGTGGTATTCTAAAATAGACACGAATCCAGCATGCTTTTTGTTTTTGTCTTACATTTTATTTCGTATGTTTGTTTATTTTTTCTTTAATTTTTTGAATCGGTTTTATGTTTTAATTAAATTTTTTCCGCTTTGGTATATTTGTCCGAATTTGAATTGAAAATTGTATGAATTTAAATTTAAAGCAAAATAGAAACAAATACTTTTCACATCTTGTTCTTATGTTCTTCTTATACTGAATCAGAGTCTTACAACATTTATTGTTATTACTAAAGGTATAAATTATTTTGTCATTATTATTCACTTACAGTATAGCACCGAGTACAAATGTATTTAAGTATAATAGTATTTTAATTTAATTTTTATTTTATCATATTTTTGTTTTTGTTTTCGTTTGCTTCTTAATAAAAAATTAAATCGTAATAATTATATAAAATCACTGCTTACAGCCTAAAAGCAAAATTGACCTTATTATGGCGCTTATAATATTCCCCCCATCTAAACCTGACCGTCTCCAGACATCTAAAAAAAGATTCGTGTGTTAAAAGGAATGGGTTTTGTTGAAGTGGAAGGAACTCACCTGAGATTGTGAGCTATCACTTTCAACTTGTTCGGAATAACAGTGTTTGTAGTTGAGATAATCTAAAAGTCTTCTTGGCAATGGCAATGTCTGTAATAAATCTTTTCGCACTACCGCTTTCAAAATAACAAATCTGGAAAGAAGGAACAAAGTAAGTCGTTTTCAAAGGTTTGTTCAGTGTTTACTCTACCTGCACATGTGCTGTAGACTTTGAATATGTTTAAATCTAGAAACAGGATTCGTTAATTGTACTCGCATTGGCCCATGCTCTGGTCTTCTATGCAAGAAGAACAAGTATCTGAAAATTAAATTTTTAAGTCTTTGCTTGGATGGTAAATTGAAGTCCACAATTACCTTCCACTCCGTGAGTGTTCGACTGCCTTCTCAATGAATTCAGTGATCGTTTGTGATTTGAACTTAGCATATGAACCAAATGAAAAAGTTCCTTTAAACAGAACACAAAATTATTGGTGAATTTTTATAATTTTTGGAATTAAAAAAAAAAAATTACCTTGGTCCTGCTCTATTCTTACATGTCGAACGCAGTTGTTTAGCTTGAAACTTAAGGAAAATATGTAATGATCATCGGAACTATCACGAACAATAAAACTGCCATCGGGTTCATTCGATAGAACTTTCTCTGCAGCTTCACTTGATAGTGGGCCCCAATACCATCCGTACTAAGAACAAGAAAGATGACACAATTTTGACTGTGAATGAGGAACGTTATTTTTATTTTGACTTACATCTTTGACTTTTTCTATGCTCGATGTAAAATGAAATGAACGTAGTTCAGTTTTCTTTCTATCTTTGTCTTCGACATCCGACAAGCTCTCTCGTGTTTCAACTCCAGCTACAAAGAAAAAAAATGGATTTTTAAATTAATATTCAAATAATCTTTCAATCTCTATTCTATAAGAGAGCTTAATGATAAACAGGGAAGACAGAAAAAAGCTATGTTTGAATGCAAGAAACACGATCTATCGACTTGGATTGAATATTTTAATATAGTAACAACGACCGCTTGGCAGACCTATAATTAGAATGTTACCACCACACACCATTTTTCAATGATAAACAGTTTTTCACTGCAGTTATTCTCAAAAACGCAGAAATAGGACGATAAAGAAAAATTTAACCTAAATTGTCAAAACAGTGGGATCTATGTCACCTCGTTTAGGAGGTAGTGACAATTTAAAAAAATTAATTAACATAAAAAAAAAAAAACTTTAAAAAACAAGGCCAACACTTAAAATAATGTACTCTTCCAGTTTTGAAAGCCAGAAACGAATTCTTTAATTATACATTTAAGTTCATTTATTCATGTCCATAGTTTTTGAAAAATTTGCGAACTCAAAAATTTGATTGAAAAAAATGGAAAAAAGTTGAAACCATTTTTTTTTTCAATATTGGAAGACGGAGTGCTAAGTTGGTTTTTGGTGTTTAAGAGTTTTTGAGAAAATTGAATTTGAAATGAAATCTAAAAATATATTTGCTGGTCTTGTTGTTTTATCCGTCACTGTATATGGCTGCTTGTAAAGTAGAGAAATTTGGATATTGGACTAACATGGTCCTTCTGATTCTAGTTTTAATTAATTCCGAGTCGAACCTTGAATACCAACCCGTCAGGAAGACAACCGCTCGGCAGACCCAGAATGAGATGGCTGGACCAAGTCCAAAATCTTACGTTGGGGCATATCGCCTGACGAGTTAGAGGCGGCGGCAGAGGATCGGATTACCTGGAGATCTCTTCTGTTTGCATTGCTCCCGCGACCTCGTTAGCGGAACATGCAAGCACAGAAGATGATGTTGATGATTATTATTATTATTTATATGGTTCATCTAAATCTCGGACTTATTGTACAACTCGCCCACCAAAAGATCCACGCACTAAGCATTCATTGTGTTCAATTTTTTGACACCAATTAAAAGCAAATTTTTACGCAACCGACATGTGGGTGCTTTGCCAATTCAACATAAGATACTGTCAAGGTTACCACCACACAAAATACCAAACTAACAAATAATTACATCAACAAACTGAAAAATGTCTGAAAATCTGTCACAGAGCCAACTGTGTTGCTTGTGTAAGCACGTTTGTTTTATCAACTCGATCAACAGCTTGACAATTATCCAGTATCTCAGATGTTCCTGTTAAAGTAACCGATAGCTACTCGATGTAGCTTGAAGGTGGATGGAAAATCAAAGGCCACTTAAGATGCAAATTACAATTGCCTCAAAGCAAAAACATGTAGTTGACATACAGTGACGAGATGGAAATAAAAACATGGGAACATGAGCACAATGAATTGGAGAATGAGCGAGGAGGTGTAAAATTTGTGGCAATTTGAGTTTATGCAAAGTAACAAGATTGGGTGCCAACATTGGACGTAATAAAGTGGAAGAAATGTGCTCCGAGATTTACGTTTAATATAAGGGTGTCACGTAATTATGAGAACCCAGCAATAAATGCCGAGTTGAAAGTTCATTTCTTGCAGCAGAAAAAACTTGGTCTGTAGGTAATGAACTAGAAGAGCTACTTGGGCTTTACGCATTACATTTACATTGGTTGGTGTAACAGCCCGTTGAGAGCCAGCGCTTAGGTTTTTCACGCCTCCACTGTGTTGTGCGCGTTATAATTTTGACACATATGTAGAGGACCTACAGTTTAATGCCGGTTCCGAACGGCGAATTGCGAAAGCTTTTCATGACAAAAGTACTCCACGAGGATTGTCAATCGTTAACTGGCGGTGGGGCCTTGAAAAATGCTTGTGTTGTTTTTTTTCTGGTTTCGAACCCGGGTATTCTCGCTCAACAGTCCGACGCACTAACCGATCGAGCCAACGGCGCCCACTAAAACTTTATGCAAATATGTAAAAATCAAAGCCATTTGTAGTTAATATAAAAAAGAACATTAAGTGGCTTACATTGGTTAATCTATGATCACAAAGAATCATTCATTTACGTTTTTAAAAAAGAAAGTTTAAACCTTTCATAGATCTGTCTGAAAACTCGCGTGAATATCAAGAAGTAACATTTTCACGATGCGTCGTGACTTGGAGAATGAACGAAATTCAGGGCGTATACGTAACAATATTTACGCAACACTATTAGGTTGTATCGTATGAAATGTTCGGTTTCGCGCAGTCGGAAATAAGAAGTTTTCCAGTGAACGTCTGCACCAGAATTTAATGTTTAGTCCCATATTTGCATTGAAAATGGCAGTAAACTTCTTCAGAATTGCCTTTACAGCCCTTTTGCTTTTCCCAAATTTTTCTCAATGTTAGATTAATGCCCCTCTTCTGGTCGTGATGTAGTCATAACTCACAAATATGAGGATAGACAAAACAAAACGAAAGATATTGTTATTGCCTTCAACAAACATATATGGATATTTATCCCCTAACAAAGGTTTTATTTTTTTTTTATATAGAAGTTGAAGTGCAAACTTTTGTAGAGTTTTTAATTCCTTGCCAGTCAAACAAACTAAAATGAGTTTCTGTGGAAAGCGTGTCGAATTTCACGTGTGTCCCCTGCACCATCGATAATTTCTCGGAGAAATGCACACAGAAGACGTTTCCAGTCCAATGAAATCGGTAATTACACTCAACTAATTGCCACCCATGATGCTCTGGTGATACCACCGGTGGAACGTAATGTAATTCAAATGCTACATGCGACATTGCGATTATATTCGCCGAAGCGGAGTGATTATAGTTCATAACTATACGGCAATAGAGTGTCTTTTCAATTCCACAACAAAATTAAGGAAGCTTTTCCATCACAATAAGAGGGAGATGTATCTACGTAAAACTACTGACGTGATATTCGATTACATACATTGTCCACAGAAAAGCAGAAATATTAATGAAAATAACAATTTGAAATATTTCCGATATAAATTTCCCTACTCGAAGGATCTAAACTGAGTTCAAGAAAACAGTTTGGTAACTTTTACAAAATGATGTAGGTCATGTGCAGCGTATGAATAACACTGATTCAGTCTGTAGAGTCTTTGAGTCTGGTTCACACAACTCAGCAAGGAACTCATAAGTGCTCGTATTCTAAAGCGCGCACTTAACCAGTTTTTTTTAAAGACAATAAAAATATGTCCATGAAATAAACTAATTTGTAATTTATTTCATTGCTATTTATTTTATAGATTTCGGGCAAAGACTTGTGGATATTGGCAAAGACTACATCTAGTCTGCGGGATTGGCTTAAATATTATCGCAATTCAAATCACGAGAGGAGTCACCAACAAAGTTATGCTAATATCGATAATTTAAGACGATTTTGCCATTTCGTTTAGTACTTGTTCTAGATTTACATAGGCAAGGGACAAAATTACAATAGAATGTGTCATGTTTTTCTGGTCCGTATTAATGTCGCAAAGCGCCGCCTTGTTGCAGATTTTACCGGTTAAGTGAAGGACACTTGACATTATTCAATAGTTCTTCTGTGCAAGATTCGAGTTAAAAAAAAAAAAAAAACAATTATATTAAGAGAACCTTCAATGGATTTTTCTTGGCGAAGAGGACTGTAAAAGTATTCAGATCCGACCCTTCTGGTTCGAGAAGAATAGACAGACCGGATCTCTTATACAAAGACCAACAAATCACGGATGCAAGGCAGCTTGGTTTTCCTGACTGGAAGAAGAATGCACCATCAGTGCTGGGTGGCAATTCAAGCTCAGGAACAGTAATTAAAAAAAAGACGGTCGAAACTCTAACATAAGCACTAGATCATTCTAGTTAAGTCTGGAAGCAGATTGCTTGCATTGCACCTCAAAAAAGAATAAAAGAGTGTCAGTAAATAATAATAAATAAAAAAAACACCACAAACATTTTTCACGGCCCCACCTCCAGCGAACGACTGACAACCTTCCTGGAGTACTTCTGTCATGAAAAGCTTTCGCAATTTGCCGTTCGGAACCGGCATTAAACAGTAGGTCCCCTCCACATGTGACAAAATTATAACGCGCACAACACAGTGGAGGCGCGAAAAAGCTAGGCTCTGGCTCACAACGGGCTGTTACGCCGCCCAATACAAAATACAGTTAATAATAAACGTCCATTTGACACCTTGCTCATAGATTTAGATTTTTAATTTTTTTTGTGTCCATTTGTAATTCAGATCTGATGATAAATTTGTTTAATGCCTGCGAAGCAAAGTACTTATCAGCAGATGATTGCGCAACATTCGTTACTTTAATACCGTCTAGTGAATTTAATAGATCAGTAAGCAAATAGGTCTTCAATTTTTTTAGGACGATTTGGTTCACTATTGTCCAACTTATCGGAGAAATAAGAGTTTATAACCTTCGAAGTTGTTCTCAACTCGAGATTTGACCGGAGAGTTGAAAACTAATTTTGTTCATTACTTTAACTGACCGAATAGTGACCGAAAGTATAAGACCGCGGACACAAGCTGCCGAGATGCGATTTCTGCGTACTGTTGTGGGAGTTACTCGCCGAGATAGGGTGAGAAGTACGAATGAATGCGATTCCGTCAGGAAGGCAACCGCTCGGCGACGGAGGATCGTGTTGCCTGAAGATCTCTCCTGCGTGCATTGCTCCCGTGACCTCGTTAGAGGAACATTCGGCCACAAAAGATGATGATAACTTCCACTGACAGTTTGAAATTTATTTATTTATTTATTATATAATATCAGGAATTTCAAAGTAAGCTGATAAAATGAAAGAGTCTAGCTGCGAGGACTATTGGCTCGATTTCAAATTTAAAATCCAGAAGTTCTCTAACTTTCAATTTTTGAATTCCACTTAAGATTTTATTAAAAATTGACACATAAATTTCAAGGTGTGCGCTGTTGGTATGTAAAATTAAATATTTTCAAAGTAGAAAAAATGTAAAACAAAAACAAAATTAACCAAAGCAATTCCTGCTTTAGAATTGAAACGAGACACAGTGGACGTGAACCTCAAATTCCTTTTCTCTTGCCCTATGATTTTATTTGATAGCTTTTTATAACATTTTGTGTCTGTGAATATGTGTCAGCTGCTTTGAACAACAAATCAAACACATTTGCGTAAAAATGATGAGCAAGTGTTAGATGATTCCTGAATTAATACCAAATTTGTTCAAATTTATGAATTATTGTCGAATTCATCGATGGGCGATGGGAAATAGCATCTGATCAGATGTCTCAGGTAGTCTGGTGTATGAACGAGCAAAGTTAGATGGAGATTGTGTTGCTAATGAACTACAGCATTGCCGAAATGTTAGCGGCCAAAATATTAGCGAATCCTGCCGCAAGAACGTTTGACACAATTGCGAGTTAGCATTTTGAAATGTTAGCGGTCAGCATATTAGAGAATCGATTCAATTGCGAGTTTATATTTGCGATTCGTTAAAGATTCTCAACATTCGTGAGCATTCGTCAGCATTTGTGAAATAAATTTCGTTTGGACGTTTAAATTCCAAAACAAACAAATACTTAAAGGAACAAACAGAAATAGACAAAACCGCTGGCTTTCTCCGTTAACTTCGGCTATTTCCGTAAGTTAAGAAAATTAGGAGTTGATACAAACTTTCGAGTTGTAAATTAAAAGTTGAAATGATATAATTTGAATAAATGAAAACAAGGACAGAAGTCGAGGGGAAAAATCCTAAGGTTATGTTCAACTTTTAGCGAATAAAATCCTCATTGGATAAAAAAAATATTCAAGTTAACTTACATTTCTTGGGTAACGGCGGCAAAGCCCTCGATTGAAACTTCCTCCGCTTGTCGTCAGCCGACTCTGCTTGTTGATTCGTTGTAGTCGATTGCTCCTTATTCGAAATATACTCCACCGAGTCGGTTGAGTTGGCCCGACATCGATTGCTGTGATTCTTCCGGAACCGAAATATACTGCAGAACTTCTGCTTCAAATTCAACGTGAACTGCGACTTCTTCTCCACCTGAATGGTTGTCATCTTGCTGATATGATTGTTGTTGATGTTGTTTATGTTGTTGTTATTCGATACGTCACTGGTCTTGTCGGCGGCTATTACTAATTTGGTATTCTTAATACTGGCAGAATTCGAGATGCTCTTTGAATGATTAATTGACAACTGTTTCAATGTTGATTGCTTGTTGGGGCGAGGTGTGATTATTGCACTGAAAGTTCCATTTGATGAACGATTGATTGTGGAGTGGGTTGGGGTCTTATTTGTGGCCGTCGACTTGTGTGCCAAGCTCGTCGCGGTGGTGCTCTTCAGTGGTATATCCTTCGTATCTGAGTACAGAGTGTGATAGAATTGCTTCACTTCGTCCAGGGTCATGTGAAGCGGCTCGATTGGATTCTCTGGCACGCTGTGTCGCTTATCTTCGGGCTTATTTGCTTTAGTCTTGCTCTTGTCGCTCTCGGGCTTATCAATTCCAGATATGTTGTCGTCGGTGCTTGTGTTGTTGTTGTTCAGGTTGTTTATGTTGTTATTGTTGTTCCGTTTTCGCCGCTTGTTGTTCCGCGAGTACTTCAAGCGATTCTTTTGGTTCGATTTCATGGTGTCCTTGTACTTACTTATAATGGTATCTTTGGTATCGGGCTTAATCATATCAATGGGAAACGCGTAAATATCAGAATCGATTGGCACATTATAGAAATCCGATATTTCACGGGTCAGCAACGCGTCATGTGACATCGCTTGGGTTATAAAGATTGAGTCGTCGGCCTTGTTTGCGTTCGACACACTGAGCGAGTTGTGGGAGCTCGACAGCCGACTGTTCAGTGAGTTTCGGGAATTGGGCCGGTTGCCACTGCCTCCGGAATGATAATGATACTGATGCTGGTAATGGGGATGATGCAATGGACTGTACAGGAGTCTTCGTTGTAAGCTACTGTCGTTCTGATATGCGCTGCGCTTGAGGCCGTAATAGAGATCGTAGTCGTGAATGTCTGAGAGGCCGGCCAGATTGAATTTCTGCAATTGCATCTGTTGGGTATGCGTGGCGACGTCCTGCTCCGACGGGATGGCTCTGAAGTAACGCGTATGGTCCTGAAAGTGAGGGCACAGCGCCAGTTTCTGCTGGTCCACAACATCGATGCTGTTGCCGACGGATGAGCTTAAAATATCGTTTGGTTCGTCGTATATGTTATCAATGTGGCTTGTGTTCAATATGGAATCACTCGAGTAGATATGTTGCTTGGAGTATGAGTCTTTCAGTGCACTCTCGCCGCTCGAAATGGTTGAATTGTGTTCTATAACTATATTTGGCGTGGTCTTCTCCGACATGTCTTTGACTTGAAGCGACGATTGCGACGACCACCGGGGGATGCTGGTCAATAAGTTTTTCGAAAGAGATCTCACCAGTGTCGTATGCGGAGAATCCTTTAAGAAGAACAAAACAAAATAGAATTACTAATCAGAGGACTGAAAAGGGATTTGTGTTTACTTGAAACTCTGGTGGCGGGTCAATGGGGGCAAGCGGTCCTTTTTTCAAAGTGTTAAAGTTCTCAGCGCTCATTCCTCCCTCGGAGCAGTTATCCAGCGAATCGAATTGTGAAACTTCGCCATCGCTTTCCGCTAGCTGCAAGAATAACGTTAGTGACATTTCATTTCGGCAAAGAATTTTAAATTTACCTCCATTTCAAATTTACATATACCCAAACGATATGAATCCCCGCTGGATATTGAACTATTGGTGGTCAGTGGAACTCCTGAGTCATCACTTAGGGAGGTGGCGGCATTCAATTCTATGCTATTGGCACTGATTAGCTCGTGGCCGGGTGCGATCATTCCAAAGCTATCACTGTTACAGAGATTTATGATAGCCGCCGATGGATTTAAAATTACGGATGGAACTAAAGGATCATTGCAGTTTGTGTCTTTAGCTTTCACATTTTGAGATTCCATTGTTCTCCCTTTGTTTAATTTATTTATATTCTCTTTTGGTTTTTTTGGTTATGTTACAGTCTGGAAAGGGAAATTTTATTTGAGGTTAGTTTTAATCTGGATTAGGTGTTGCAGGATTCTGAAAATTGAGAAAGCCCACTATGGCTCATAACGAACACGAAGAAGATAAAGTAAAGTTTATCACAGAGTGAAATAAAATCAATGGACATATTGGCAACTAAAGAGAAGTAAACCGAAATGTAAATGGATTAAATAACAAACACGGTGGTTGTTGATAGAGAACCGTGATTAGAAAAAGCCGCGAAAAAGCTAGGCTCTGGCTCTCAACGGGCTGCTACGCCACCCAATGTAATGATTAGAAATAGACTCACGAAGCAGAATTCATTCGACTGTAGACAATTGATTAAGAATCAACTTGTAGGTGGACGAGGGTTCAAACAGTAAAACTCAAAAGCAAGAGTAAGTACTTCTTCTGTCGTTTTGATATCACCAAATTCTAAGAGATCTAAAAAAAAAACAAATAACAGAAAAAAACCCTCTCGCTTATATGCCAATATTTATTGAGCAGGAACTTTATTTCCCTCTATTGAACACGAATTATTGGGCGCTTAAATGATTAGTGCGTTGAGCTGTTAAGCGAGAGTACCCGGGTTCGAATCTAGCTCGGGGAAAAAACACCACAAACAATTTTCATGGCCCCACCTCCAGCGAACGAGTGACAATCCTCCTGGAGTACTTCTATCACGGAAAGCTTTCGCAATTCACCGTTCGGAACCGGCAATAAACTGTAGGTCCCGTTCAAATGTGCCAAATTATAACGCGCACAAGACAGTGGAGGCGCGAAAAGCTAGGCTCTGGCCCTTCGCGGGCTGTTATGCCACTAATGATGATGACATTTTTTATAAAACGTAAGTATTGTAACTTGTTACTCGTAAATCTAAAATCTTATTGAACAAATAAAAGAAAAAGAAAAGACACTACTAGTTTAATCTCTGTTGGTTGCATGGTTGAGGAGCATAAATTTCCGAATGATTGGGACGCTTCTTGTTGGAAAGAGCAAAAGCAATTAAGATTCTTATCAGAATTTTTTTTAAAGAACTCATATACTGATATTCCTAATCGCGATATCATGATTAGGAATAACCTAACTAGAAAAAAATATATTTTTAACTGGCAGTTATAGAGGTGATTAGCAACGTAAACGGAAGAACACTTTGATCATAAGATCCCACGACAAACGTTAGCTGTTGAGAAATATTGCTTAGTGATTTCGGATGAGAGGAAAAAAAGGAGGAAAAGCTTCATACTAAAATAAAAACACAACAGCTGAAGGTCCTAGCAGCCAGGCCTCTATACATTAGCTTGTAGTTTTAGTTACCTGTTAATCTCTATATATAAAAATCAATGTTTGTTTGTCCCTTATAGACTTCTAAATGGTAAGAGATAGAGCATTGCAACTTTGTTCAGAATTCTGTCAAAAAGATTTTGGTACCAATTATTTTGGGGGGATGGCTCCCATTGAGGTGAAGTAGGGTCTCACTTTTAAAGTTCACCTGATTTTGTCAATGGATGTATTAACCAAAAGGTATTTAAAAATTAGATTTCGGGTTTTGTCAGTGAAAAGTACCGTTGAAAAGACAAGATTATTTTGGTTGAATTATCATCATCAATATTGAAGAAAAAAAAAATATGGTCTGCATCGATCAGATATCTGGGAATAATTGGCTCCAGAGCAGCAAAGGGTCAACCAAGAATTTCTGGCAATAATTGAGTCAACACAGAAAACAGGGTAATTGAACGTATTGCAAAGACAAGTGGAAAATGTCTTGACGGTACAAGAAACCTTCTTCTGAACTCTGTGCTGGCTCATCAGGGTTTAGATCATAAAATAGATCTTAAAAATTATGTATCGAACTGCATAAATTTATAACTCAGCAGTCGATGTATTTTATGTTGTTAGGGAGCTTTGCTGTTTTTTATAAGTATTTTTACTTTTTTGGGAGAAATTGAGAAGGTGCGATGGAGGAAGGTGTTATCAAATAAAAGTGTTTTTCTCATTCCACTCAAAAGTGGCTATTTTTTTTTTTTTTTGACTGGGCTTTGAAAAATTATATTCTTAGAAATTTCTGAATTACACGGACCATTCAGGCTTTAACCATCTTATCAAGAAATTGAAATCTTTGATGATAACTATTGCCGACTCTGTCTGGATGGTAATGAGGCGTCGAAGCACTTCACTGACTTCATATCACTGATGACAACAGAAGATGTACAACATTTGGTACACTTAGGCTTAGGTTAGGTTAGAGTGGCTGGCTGGGGTTACAAAGGCCCAACCACATTTAGGCCAGACTAGGCCCATTGTGATACCACAATGCGGAAATCCATTCCGCACCCTAATGGAACCAGTTGGAGCATTTTACAAAGTTACGAATCTGATTGATGCTGATTTTACTCAGATCGCTCAGACTATCAAGAAAGTGCTTGTCAGATGAGTTCTTCTAAGAAGCCCCAAGGCCTCGCATGAACATAAAAGATGGAAGATGGTTTCCTCTTCATCCTGACAACTTCTGCAAAAGTCATTGGCAGGGACTCCAAGTCTGACACTTAGGCTTAAGCTTGGACCATTGTGCTATGAACTAATCGGGGCTTTCTCACGCTACAGTTCTTTCTGAATCTGTCATTGAGATTGGGTATATGCCAGAAGACTTATTTTGCTACGTTCTCATTGTGATCCGCAGCAAGAAATTTGTCCAAGAAAAATGCAGAGCCTACACATGATGAAGAAAGGTATTAAGATTAAGTTCCATAAAGTTAAACATGTTACTATAGACCACAGACAACCCAATATTGACTCATTTGTGCTAGAGACCAAACTTATGATCGATGCGCTACAAAAGATATAAAGCATATGCTGTCTATTGTCTGTCTAGGTCATTTAATATAAAATCGTTATATCTTTTAACGCAAGTTTAACCAAAACTGTTTGAGCGTGCAAAATACAATCAACTGAACTGAAATTAAAATCCTTACTTATATCATTTAAGCTCAAGTTTAACCGACATTTTTGGTGTCTGTAAAGGAAAAACGGACAGGCAAACAGCATCAAAATCTAGTAAGTCAAGCAAAACACGGCATCAATGTATTCACATGAAGCAGCTGTTTTCGCGGGACTCTAAAAAAATCTCAACAAAATGAATATTCTACTTTTTCGCGTGTGCAAAATAAGATTTCTTCTTGAATACCGAATTCCACCGGTAGGTTTCTTGTACACACAAAAATATACATATAACAAACAGCCCTGTAGAAAATCGTATTGCAATTCGCGAGGATCTGAGGATTGTCAGTCGTTGTCATTGAGAAAATTATAACGAACAGCCAGACAGACCAAAAATTGACAACTGACTTCACTTCACAAGTCAGAAACACGAACATCGTTTGTGTCAAACTGACTATAAAATCTCAGCTCCCAGACGGCAGCGAGCTGCGCCCTAAAACCCACCAGAGTCGCCTGCTGCTTGGCTTCACATAAAAATTCTCTGTATAAAAAAAAACCGAAGAAAACACACAACTGAACATTCTCGTAATTAGCAATGCCATGCAGCGGAGGAATCCTCCCACCCCAGCCGCAATTGGGTGGGTCACTTGCAGACGACTTGGCGCAGGACCATTAAAGATCAACATCTCGTCTGCCTGAAGTAGGCATTTTTCAAAGTCACCACAATCAGGTGACAGAGCCGTACGAAGTCCATCCAGCCTTTGTGGCGTTTCTCACAGAAAGCAGGAAAAAAAAAAAATTCGCGCACTATTCTTGAATATTCTCGTATCTCTTCTCCATGAATGCACTTCCACCACCACCACCACCATCACCATCCCAACTTCCCGACCGACCTTAAATTGATGAGCACTTTTCACATTTTTCAACGAAAACTTCCCAACAATCTTTTGCGTACTAAACCTTCGGCATTTGAAGTTCAAAGATGACATCACGCTCAAGTCGACCTTAATCACTTGACTTAACAGCACGGCGTGTAATGCAATCACTCGATTCCAAATGGAAACTCAAATCGCAGAGACACACACTGCCAGCGAATCTTGAATTTATTGATTTCTTTAAATTGCCCACCACCACGACTTGGTGTTGGGTGGCGAGTTCTCGCCCGCAATGAATGAACACCATTTGTACACATATTTCTTTTTTTTTTTTCTCTTCTTTCGGGATATCACACACTGAATTCGGATTACACCAGGAGGAGAGAATATGGGAAATGGATTTTGCAAACCTTTTTTTTTTGTGTTGATTGGTTAATTCATGTTTCCAAATCCAAAACACTTTTTTTTTCGCAGAAAGAGACACGGAAGCTGCTGTTGGGTACGGGCGCTACGTACTCGTGCGTTTTACTGGTGGTAAATCATTATTTCGTCTGTTGGAGTGCCTGGGAGTCGGTAGTTTGTAAAAAAAAATTAGTTTTCCTGTACAAAAGTGGTGGTACGAAATCTTTTCACAAATTTACTATACGTCTGGGCGGCCATATTTACTACAATTTGTTTAGTTTAGTTTTTTTGTGACACAAAGGGCGAGCGTTCGGAAATGAGTGCTGGTTAGGAGCTGTCAGTGGGTGACGTTTGAGTGAGTAATTTCGGTGGATTGGGTTGGGTTTGGAATTGTGTGATAGGCAGGAGCGCTAGGTTTGGGGATGGTGTTGTCGGTTGGCGTCTTGTTATAGTCGAATGAAGGGGCCTTAAGGTGATTTTCTTCTGGGCGTAGTGGACTGAAAGATCTTAAATCAATATCATATTAACTGGAGTTCTTCTAAGTTCCAATTGGACTCAACGAGTAACGAGGGGTGTCGTCCACAGGGTGTCATCACAATGGGTCAAATTTGGCTTAAGTACGGGTGCAGGTTTTCTGCAGCCGGTCACATCAACATACCTTCTTACCCATTATTAGCTCATTTGTGCTTCTTGCCTAATTGGAGTGTACATAGCGGCTAAGAGAGTTATCATTGACGGATTCTAAATAGTTCTCTGGGCAAGGAAACTATGAGAATTAAGTTTAAATGTTTAAGATTATACACAAGGTCAAAATAAAAGCACATATTAGATGGCCCCTATATACGTTTGCCGTTTAATCAGGTGTTCACAGCGTACTCAAATTATTCACAAAATCAGAACAATTATTAAAAAATTAATCTTCCTTGATTGAGCAATTAAACTCTGCTCTTTTTGATCAAAATTTCGATGCCCAATGGAAATGCAAATGAGATTTACAGAAGAGCTTAGGTTCCAATTAAAAATAAATTGCGTAAAGTACGACAACAACCCACACTGAGCTTGGTGCTGCCCGATTTTAATTTATTCGTCAATTCTAATTGTGCTTCTAATCGTTAAGCTAGAAACTAATGTTTCACTCCAAATCCTGGGCTCTCATCGCGTAACACGACTATCGTCTGACGATATCGTTTGAATGATAGCTGTGCTTCACGTAAGCATAAGTGCATCAGTATTAATATATTAATTAATTATAGTAACAACTTTCATAGACAATCAAATTATTAGATTCAAAACATTTTAAGATTAAATGGTGCGGAGGCGGAAAATGGTGGGAGAACCATATTTTAGTGTGGGCCAAACACAAGTTTTCTCCAAACTATGTTTTTCCCATGTATTTTGGTTTTATTACAAAGTCGTTTGCTTTTAATGGAAATGTTTCTTGTTAATCATAGAATACAACGTCGTTCAAGTGGCTGTCTCGACTGGCTTCGCAGTAGCGCATTTCGTCACTCCAATTGTCCAAGACTTCGTGTTGTAGCTCACGGCTTGATAGGATGCTATTTGTCTCAAGTACTTGAATCGTTCACTGTTGGCGTAACATCGATATTTCACAACAAGAAGTCCAAAGAGCTCAAATCCAATAGAAATCCCTAAGAAGGCTGACAAAAAGATTTTTTTTTCAAAAAGACCACTGTGGGCCAGTATACAGAGGCCCACAGCAACCCACATTAACAACTTTAAATAAGTACAGCTCCTGAAATGAAAAAAGCATCAAAAGAGTAAAAACTCAAAAAGATCTATTGAATTTTATACTTAAGAGGGGCTCACACCTGACTACAAATCGTAAAATTTGCTTGACAACCAAATTTGCCTTAACTGAATGCTTGACAATTTCAGTTCAAAAAAACTCCAGCCAACATTTTTTCTTAGCTTGAAGACATTTTTTCCGCTCCGCTGAGATGCACAGCCATCAAGATCGCAAACAAAAATGAAAAATACTCCGAAGTTGGACGAAAAGTGATCACCCTCAACTACAAATCATTTAATCGAGGGAAAAAATTGAAAATATTGAACTTTCTGAATACAAGTCTGCCGATTTGTAGTTTCGAGTGTTCACATTGACGATTTGCAGTCGTCAGGAACGATTGTTAAGCAGTTTGTAAAATTTTTAGTAAGGTGTGAACCCCGCTTTAAAGAAAACAGCTTTTTTTATATTTTAAACTTGAAACCCCTTGTAAGAATAGCTTAATTCCTTTTATTGTAATATAATTTATGAATATTTCA
This sequence comes from Syritta pipiens, assembly GCA_905187475.1. NCBI lineage: Eukaryota > Metazoa > Arthropoda > Insecta > Diptera > Syrphidae > Syritta > Syritta pipiens. Next base: position 4,963,982 of record LR994571.1, read on the forward strand.
ATAATGTTATAATAATAATATTAACTTAAAATTACATAAGCAAATTGAACCAAAAAGAAATAAACTAACAAATTCATAGCTTATTTGGCCCATTTCTAAAATAGGGCAAATAAAAAAGAATAAAACACATTTTTATTGACATTAGTACAGTCGAAGCCCTCTAAGTCGAAAACTCCTCTAACTCGAATTTTTTCGACATATTTTGGCATTCTCTTTAATTTTCCATACAAAATCCATCCTCTAAGTCGAACGCCCTTTAAGTCGAAAAGCCCTCTAACTCGAATACGTTTTTTCGACTCTTAGTCTATTTTCAATTCCTTTTTTTGCAAAAAAATAAACAAAAAATTTCCTCTCGCAACTTGAATCAAGCACGGAACTTGTATTGCATGCTCTGACTCTCTCTCAATTTGGCAGTGGACGACGAACACCTTTCATTTCATGTTGATTTTTTGGTGCAAACACGGCGGAGAAAGAGGCTCATGTGGTTGCCCTTATATTGTTCACCTATTCAAGAAAGAATGAGAATGTTCACAGCAAGAATGAGGATTTACATGGCCACCTACACAGCAAACATCGAACCCTAAGAACATAAGAAAATCGAAACTATTCGCCAACGGTTCTCCAAGCACAATCATGCTGGACGAACACAATTGTCGTCTAGGGCCACATAATCGTCGTCTACACACAACCACAAATGAGCTATAGCCTATAGGTTATTTCAGCACACAACCGTACGGCTCTGTATGAATAAGTGCGCTGCTTATTCGTTGTGTTAGCGGTTGGACCTCAAACAATTTGCTTTTAATATAAAAACAGTTAGGTGTCTGAGATGTTTTCAAGCTTCATTTAGTGAATGCATTGAGAGTCCGGATGAGGTTTAACACTGCCATTTTAATATGGAGTCCTTTTTTTAAAAAGGCTTCATTCTCCAATTTTAAAGACTTAATCCAAAATTACAAGCTTGTTTAAGTAATTTCCTGTGTTTTTTCCTTACATGCTCCAATTTTAAAATAAAGGCTTTTAAACCAAAAAAAAAATTAATCTCTCTAACTCGAATTTTTCGAAAAATCCCTCTAACTCAAACTAATTTTATAACCCGGTGAAAATTCGACTTAGAGGGCTTCGACTGTATTTGGTATACCCCTTCTATTATTCTATACCAATTTTAAGCTAATTAGAATATAATTTTACTTACTTTATTGGCTTTTACATAAGCTATTCTTATCCATTAGGCAGCGTTCAGGTGGTTTTTGTTAAAAATCTTGCGTTTGCGAATACTTGCATTCAAAAGGGACCACAGATTTTCAATCACATTAAGACCCGTAGGCTGTGCTGGCGAATTCAGATCGTGTAAATAAGCCAAATTTGGACAAAACCCAAAGTACTTTTCCGTTTTTTTTTTTTTTTTGTAAACTGGAAAAGTGTCTTATTTTCCCAATTCCCGTGCAGTTTGGAGAATGGTGTTCAAAAAAATTTTGACTTTCAAACCCCCGCTGCTAGCACACAGGCCCTTGCCACGATTCCCCAACATTGTTTAAGTGCCTTGTTTTGTTCCGCCGAGGTATTATTTTGATTTTTTGTCAAAATCCGATGAAACAGCTGGCAGTGTCAACATTTCGAGTGGGAAATATCTGTCAGTGTCAAAATCATCTATGTTTTTAAAAGTAACCTTTAGATGGCCCATCCTCCCTGAATTATGCTAGTAGTCGAAGAAATTAATGTTCAAATAGGACAGATTGCATTGTGGAGCTTTGCATCAAATGAAAGACAGGAGGCACGCATCTTTAAAACTCTAATTACAATGCGAATTGCAAAAATATTCGCAAAACTCGTCTTTGCTTTTAAACTAGTTTAAATCCCAGAATTTGTACTTATGCAGCAAAACACAGCAAATCTTCAATCATCATCACGACATCAAAATTAGTTCGAGTTAGAGGGAGTTCGACTTAGAGGATGGTATTGGTATGGAAAATTGGGAAGCGGAATGACAAAATATGGCGGAAAATTTGGAGTTAGAGGGAAATTCAACTTAGAGGGAGTTCGACATAAAGGGATTCGACTGTATATTGTAGAAAAGTGCTTCTTGGAAAATATGGGTGAATTCGTTAATGGGGACGCAAAATGCATTAGTAATTTACATAAATAGGCCCAACTCGGCTTAGGTCAATATGCTATATACAATTTGCAGCTAAATAAGTCTGCTATCTCCTATTTCTCGCAGAAAACTATTAATTCGCAACAGAGACTGATTTTGATCAAACTGGTTGAGTGACAGACCAATGGGCCAATCTCTGTTCTAAGTGGGTCGTGAATTTTCGCGACAGTCATACCCTAGGACTTAAGACTTAAAATATATGTACACGTATGCTAATAAACTAATAGGTGTAGCTGAACAGTACCCACGATAGCCGCGCCATCTATACTCCAACACTACAACACGGCTAACTTCCAAATACCAATTTTCAACCATTTTTAAATATTATTACTGTAAATGTCTGTACAAGACAAAGCTTGTTTTTAAATAAAGAAACGCATATTATTAGCGTTTGTGATTTCATCAGAGAAACCCATATTTGGTGACCCCGACTTTTAAAAAGAACAAAAGAAAATTTGGTGCAAAGTCAAACTAATACTAACAGTAACAGTTAAAATAAGTGCAGTCTGTTAAAAATAAATTTAAAAATCAAAATGTCCACACATTCTAACTCTGCAAATAGCAATGCTGAAAGTGATGCGCAGCAACCACTTGAAGTTAGCACATCTGCTACTGCGCCATCAACGGATTCTCAAATGGGTGCAATAAACATTTTGAGACTTCCACCTTTCATGCCCTCAGATCCAGAGTTGTGGTTTGCGCAAATTGACGGCCTTCTACATGTGAATAAAATTGCATCCGATTTATCAAAATTCTACACGCTAATCACTGCGCTCGACCCCTACACTCTACGCCAAGTGTCCGACATCGCAAAAAATCCACCGGATACAGGCAAGTATGAGAAATTAAAAAAAGAGCTTATTACTCGCTTTGGTGTCTCCAAGGAACGTCAACTCATCAAGCTTCTTACTGGACTGGAATTGGCAGACAAGAAGCCATCACAACTGCTTCGTGAGATGCGAGATTTGTCTGCTAACAACATTTCGGATGATGCTCTGCTAACCTTATGGCTACAACACCTGCCGAACAACATCAGATCCATATTAACAGCCATAAAATATGAGAACGATGCCACCTCTCCACCATCCCGTTCGCTGCAGGATGATATGGTGTTGTTCTTATTCGTTGTGCTCCAATCATGTTGGTTAAAGATGAGAATAAAGCTGACTCAAATTGTGTGCCTTGATCCGTTGTGATAGTTTTTGGTGTACCAAATCGGGATATCCAATTCGAGTAAAAACTGTTCGGCAAACGTGTGTTTTCAAAAATTGATATCAACAAAGCGTACTACAATATCCCAATGTATCCAGACGACATTCAAAAAACAGCAGTTTCAACTCCATTAGGATTGTTTGAGTTCGTAGTAATGCCATTTGGTCTTCGAAATGCCACTCAAACCTTCCAACGATACATGGATTTCATCTTCCGCGATATAGATTTTGTTTACTGCTACGTAGATGATATTCTCATTTTCTCTGATAATCCGGAACAACATCAAGAAAATCTTCAAATAGTATTACAAAAACTGAAAGACGCAAACTTGTCCATCAACATTCCCAAGTGTGAATTCGAAGTTGAAGAGCTTGATTTTCTCGGGTATCACATTTCACCATCAGGACTGCAACCACCACAAGATCGTATGGAAGCCATTAAAAAATATCCCAAACCATCAACTATTGTCGAACTTCGTCGTTTTCTTGGTATGGTGAACTTTTACCGAAAGTGCGTTCCAAAAATAGCTGCCCTACAAGCACCATTAAATAGTCTTTTTAAAGATTCGCGCAAAAACGATAAGCGTCAAATAGAGTGGACTTCGGTACTAAACACCGCATTCGAAGATTGCAAGAAATGTGTACTTGAATGCACGAAGCTCAACTTTATCGCCCCAGGTGCACCACTATGTTTAACCACTGATGCTTCAGATCAAGCAATTGGAGCACACCTCGACCAACAAATAGACAATCAATGGCAGCCCATAGGATTTTTCTCGGCAAAGCTCAAACCCTCACAAACAAAATACAGTGCCTATGACAAAGAATTACTGGCAATATACTGTGCTATCAAGTACTTTCGACATCTCCTTGAGGGGCGACAGTTTGTGATAAGGACTGACCACAAGCCGTTAACATACGCTTTTCGTCAAAAACTGGAAAAAGCTTCACCACGCCAAGCCCGACATCTTTCATACATAGCAGAATTTTCAACGAACATTGTACATATCTCTGGAAATGAAAATACGGTAGCAGATGCAATGTCGCGGATAAATGAAATAACCATGCCAACTCTAATTTCACCTGAAGAAATACAAAAACATCAACAAACCGACAGAGAACTTCAGCAAATATTAACAGGAGATTCATCACTACGTCTACAGCGACTTTCAATCCAACCTGGAATAGACATTTATTGCGATATCTCAACATCCCGTATACGTCCTTTCATACCAGCAGCGCTCCGGAAAAACGTTTTTGGTGCAGTACATTCATTTTCACATCCAGGAACAAGAGCCACAGTGAAACAAATTAAAGAACGCTACATTTGGCCATCGCTCAACAAAGATGTCACACAATGGACTCGTGCTTGTCTCAACTGCCAACGTGCGAAGATTAGCAAGCATGTGCATCTTAAGCCAAAAGAGTTCGCAGCAGTTGATCAGCGATTTGATCATGTTCACCTGGACATCATAGTACTTCCAGAAGTAAACGGCTATAGGTACTGCCTTACTATGTTGGACCGATTCACTCGCTGGCCAGAAGCAGTTCCAATGAAAGACATGTTAGCTGAAACAGTAGCGAACAGTTTTTACTCGAATTGGATATCCCGATTTGGTACACCAAAAACTATCACAACGGATCAAGGCACACAATTTGAGTCAGCTTTATTCTCATCTTTAACCAACATGATTGGAGCACAACGAATAAGAACAACACCATATCATCCTGCAGCGAACGGGATGGTGGAGAGGTGGCATCGTTCTCTTAAAACATCTCTCATGTGCAACCAACACTCTTCATGGATCCAAATTTTACCAACAGTTCTGCTAGGTCTTCGTACTTGCTACAAAGATGATATTGGTGCATCAGCTGCTGAAATGCTGTACGGAACACAGCCAAGACTTCCGGGTGAGTTTTTCATTAATAAAAATGAACCAGCGGACCCGCATACATTTCTCCAACAGCTACGCGAACACATGCGTCACATTCGTCCAATTGCGGCAACTCATCATTCTGGAAATAGAAACATTTTTATATACCAAGACATGTACACATGTTCACACGTTTTCCTGAGATCCGACCACATCAAAAAGCCACTAGAACCACCATACACAGGACCCTACAAAGTGCTGAACCGAATATCCGACAGAGTGTTCACAATAGACATCCGAGGCACACCAACAAATATTTCGATTGAGCGTTTAAAACCAGCTTTCGTCCTTCGCAATCTCATAGACGATCCAATAGAAGACCCACTCGAAACAACTGAAATTCAAAACGTCAACACAAATTCAAAAAAATCAGTTTCTTTCAACATTTCTCGGAGGGGGAGTGACTGTAGCTGAACAGTACCCACCAATGATAACATGATGCACAACTCGGCTACATTTGTCGGTCAGGGGGTGCATATAGTAGTGTGTGTGAAATGACGATTCACTACCACCAGTGCAAATTTATATCCAAAATGTATGAAAAAACGCACACTATTTGAAGATTTATATCCAGAGACCACGAAACTCACTCATTTACCGATAGCAGTGCGAAAAATCAGAGCTACTTTATCTCTCTTGGTAGCGTCTAACGATGGTATGCGCGGTTTGTGGCTTTTAAAAACATTTATATACATACGTTACAAAATATTTTTTTTAATTTTACGAACTTCTCATATATAAAATGAACTTACGATATTATATTGATAAGAATGTTAAACAACTTTTTTTGATTACACTACATTTTTTTGATTTACTACATTTGCGAAATATAGAAGTACATTTGCGTGAATAGTGAATTTCCTCTTAAATTTTTTTAAGTTAGTATCAATAAAGCCAGTCTATTCAACAATGCGAAATCCTTTTCACAAGATGGTTTGGAAATCCAATGCTATCCAAGTTTGTTTGATTCAAGAGGAAAATGATTTTTTCAATTGTTTCACTAAACGTATTTAAAAGGTACTATTTTATTTTGTTTATTGCATATTAATTGGATAACTTACAGAAATAATTAAAAGAAATTAAATAGTTCAAACTAATACCTTTCAAGGATTGTTTGTCTAATAAATTTTTGTACGGACAATGATATTTCAAAACTTTCTCCATGCTATTTTGCTTTCCCGCTTTCCGCATTAATAGAGTTTTCAGTTCCAATGAATTTTTTGACCAATTCTAATAACGTATGTCTTGCAAATGATAAAAACATCGAGCATTTGTTATATGACAGAAACGAAAATTTAAGTGGATCATGGAAAAGTAAGCAGTAAAAGTGTCAAATGTTCATTACATTTGAAACACAAAACAATTTCACTTAAATCAAATAGTTACAAATCCTATAAATTATACTATTAAAACACCATTCAATTAATATTCAGTGTTTACAATTATTTTGAACCTTCACCATTCGTTCGAATCATTTTGTCTTATATTTTAGAAAATATTTGAAAAAAACGATCTCTGATTCAAAAAGTAACGGCCGAGTGATTGTGAAGATTATGCGCGCTTGCTGAATGAACCTTTTCTGTATTTTCTTTTTTGCTTTGTTTTTGTTTTGATGGCAACCGTCGTTTTGAATTCGGGAGCCAATAGGAAAAGAATAAACAAGAGCAGGAACGGTAAATTTAAGTTCCTTTATGTGTGTGCAGCCTGAGCAGCTGGATTTGGTAGCTCACACGTATTCTCATTCATGGGGTTCATGGGTCGGACAGGGGTTGCTATATGTGAAAAACTACGTTACCTACAGGGGAAGGAGAGGCGGGAGTTGTGCATCATGTTATCATTGCTCACACGTATTCTCATTCATGGGGTTCATGGGTCGGACAGGGGTTGCTATATGTGAAAAACTACGTTACCTACAGGGGAAGGAGAGGCGGGAGTTGTGCATCATGTTATCATTGGTACCCACGATAGCCGCGCCATCTATACTCCAACACTACAACACGGCTAACTTCCAAATACCAATTTTCAACCATTTTTAAATATTATTACTGTAAATGTCTGTACAAGACAAAGCTTGTTTTTAAATAAAGAAACGCATATTATTAGCGTTTGTGATTTCATCAGAGAAACCCATATAGGCAACGAATAATTAAAAAGTTGTCTTATTGTACAATTTTCATTCTCGACATTTCTGATAGAAAAAACACACAGTCTTACCTACACTCTACCCTACCGACAGCCCAAGTGGCATAAGAAAAACTCACCACGAATGCATTCTCTCATTCAAAAAAAAAAAAAAACATTCAACACACACGCACTCGCTAACAGCTACTGGCGCTTTCGAAATTCCATTTTCGAAAGTTTAGGTATTTTCATTCGCACACCTCGCCGGCCATGTTGTTATTGTGTTGCCTAATGTGAAGAAAGCAGCAGATATCTAGACACGTGTTTAACTCGTTAATTCTTGTGTGAAAAACTATAAAAAACTACAAAAAAAAAATCTCAAAAACCCGCAGAGACTCGCCAAAGAATCACCTGCAATTCAGCCAACAGCAATTATCCAATTGCTTCCAATTGTAACTGATTATTTCCTGAGGTAAGCCTTTTTATTTTGATCGGAACGACATAACCTATTCCACTGGTGTTTCAAGTGACTACGCAGACGATTATTTGAAAATAAATTAAAAAAATAAATAGAGCAAGCTTTAAATGAGTACGACGAGTAATGAAAGTAAAGTAAATTTCCTCAGTTTTTCCACCGAGTTGAATTGGTTTTTTTCTCGGTTAGTTTTGCACGCCGCGACTCACGTAGCCGTCGCATCCACCCACCACCGCCATACAGTAGCATTCGGCTCGGCTGTGAAGAAAAAGAATTTGCCAACAATCGACCGCATTGCGTAGAAAAGCATTCGGAAACCTTTCGGTGCACTTGAAAACAAATTGATTGGCTATTGGGGAAATGTCCCACGATTGGATTTCCCGCAAAGGGACGCTCTAACTACGATTTACACGCAAATTTTCGGTCCGCGGGCGTGGAGAGTCGGCATAACGAATTATTCGATTACGTCTCCGGAATGAGATAATCGCGAAAATGTCTACGGGTATAGATTTATGAATGAAACAGGGATTACTACGACGCAGTGGCAGATCGATGCGAATGGACGAGGGGATGGTGTTCCTATTTGGGGAGCCGAGTTTATGGCTGAGCCCTCGCCAAAACCGGAAGGCGTTTTCAATTGAGACACGGCCAATTAGGCTTTGATGATTATTTCGATGTTATTTCTCGGTGCGCTGTGTTTACGTTGATGCATGTGAAGTTCGATTTCATCACAGAGCGTAAGAGTGCACTCTTTTGCATTGTGGTGCAAGAAAAGGACCACACGGAATTTTAAGTTTTTATTGCATCAGCTGGTTGCAGCTGTTGTCTGTAACTAGTTTTTCTCTGTAGGTCGTGAGTGCTTGGGCTCTTGCAGTTTCTTGCAAATCGATTGCACAACAATGTGCAGCACTTTATGTTGCTTGCATACGTCACCTCTGCGCAAGATAACTGTGGTTGGAAGGCTGCACTTTTTCTGCCTTCTGATAGTCGGTGTTATCAGTTTTTGCACGGGAAAATTAATCCGGGTTGGTTGTTTACCTGCGAGAAGGTAGACGTGCCTCTTTTGTGAGTATTGCACGCATATACGACGGTTTGTCTAGCGAAAGACGCTCCGAATGGCGGTCGTCTTAGGGTTGCTGTTTCAAATGAAATCTCGTTTGTGGGTCTTGACAAACAGCTCATTGTCTGCAGATATTCACAAACACGTGGTGTAAATTGTTGTGGCTTTTCTTTGCACTTCTTTGGCTTGTCTGGTCGTTCGAGAAAAACGTTTGCAAATTATTTTACTTAAATTCAATGTGAATATGTTTTTTTATGCCTTTAAAATACAGAAAGTTGTCAAAAGCATTCCTGAACTGCTTGGCATGATTGAAATTTGCTTCCATTTTTTAAACTATGTTGTTGTTTACTCTATTTTACCTCTCTGCACGTTCTTGTGTCTGCCTGAGTTGAATGACAGCATTAGGCATCAAGGAATCAGCACAAGCGCTTGTTTCGCAGTTTAAAAAAAGGACCAAGAGTCACGATAGCTTTCAAACCACGTTTTTGTTTCTCCCGTCTTCAGTGTTCTGTGCCGCATTTGTTTACCCGTCTGGTAGGCAACCGTTCTGCGTGAGATGATCGTCAATCATTGCAACGTAGGTCACTTTCGACAGAGTTCTGATCTCAACAAACTTTATAAATTATAATCACAACGAATTCAATCAATTTAAGTTATAAATACTCTGGGTATGGGCCCATAAAGGGACAGAGCCAAGCTTTTTTGCTAATCAATTCGGAAGACAGCAAATTCATACTTCCATTCATTTTTTGTTTGTCCTGTATATAAAAGAAAAGATATCTTTATGGAATTAAGAAAAAAAATTGAAATCTAAATTCACAAAATCCTTCAAAAACCTTACGTTAACAGTGCAAAGGTTGCTCTCAAATGATGCTTTCACGTGCTCTTACTACGCATACACTTGTATAGGGCTGCGTGTTTTGGAATAACTCCGAATGCTCTAAAATCACTTAAATCGTTTGTCAAGATCCTTCTCTTGGCCTCTGCATCTCGCAATTGTTAGCTCCACGTCCAAGTTATGTGCCCTGTCTTTTCCCTGTAGACTGTTTTCTTTTGATTAAGTTTTGAGACAGTTGGCAAATAGTTTTTGTTGTTCTGCCATAAGTCGTTGTTCAAATATTTTGCAATCTCACGTAAGTTAAATGCAAATGATGCTTCTGCTATGTATGCTTCTGAATAACTCTGCGTGCTTTCGAACTCTAACCAATCGGAAACCTCTTATATCACTGAACTCGCTTATTTGGACCACTTTATGAGCGTCTACGTTTCACAATTGCTGTTGGGTCACAATTCGTTTAGCACATGCTTTGTAATCTCACGTCCTTGCAACGCATGCTTCTAAATTGCTCCGCACGCTTTCGAATAACACCGCGTGGTCCCAAATCAGTCCAGAATGTTGTTATATCACTGAATTTACCGTCAGGCCCGATTACGTCCAAATTCTGTGTCGCTGCATTCTTGGACTGTTTTTAACAACACTGTTTTAGTGCAATAGTTCTACTCAAAGTGCTACTTGGAGTAGTCGCTCTATTGGTTCTGCTGCTGAGCCAGATCTCGTTGAGCACATGCTTTGTAATCTCCCGTAAGTCAAATGCAAATGATGCTCCTGCTACGCATGCTTCTAAATAGCTCCGCATGCTTCTAAATTGCTCCGCATGCTTTCGAATAACACCGCGTGCTCCCAAATCTGTCCACTATATTGTTATATCACTGAATTTACCGTCAGGCCCGATTACGATGCATTACGCCCAAATTCTGTGTCGCTGCATTCTTGGACTGTTTTTAACGACACTCCTTTTAGTGCAATAGTTCTATTCAGAGTTCTGCTTGGAATAGTTGTTCAATTGATTCTGCTGCTGGGCCACACTTCGTTGAGCACATGCTTTGTAAACTCACGTAAGTCAAATGTAAATGGCGTCCTTGCTACGCATGCTTCTAAATAGCTCCGCATGCTTTCGAATAACTCCGCGTGGTCCCAACAGTCCGGAAGGTTTTTTGATCACTGAATTCACTGTCCGGAGCGAGATCTCTTAGCATTTACGTATCACATTTCTTTGCATTAAGTCCAAATTCTGTGTCCTTGCATTCTTCGACTGCTATTAACGACACTCCCTTTAATCCAACAGCTTATTGGAATGCCATAAAAATATTTGGAAGTCTTACTGACTCAATTCTGGAGTAATTCGTTGTTTGGGTCTACTGTTGGGTCAGAAATCGTTGAGCGTAAGTCAAATGCATGAAGTAAAAGTCAAACTAGAACTTGATGACCTTCATACTGAGCCTTCGCTGATGGTAAAGACCTCATAAGTTACGATTGCTTCTAGGCTCTTCACGACTAGGATGACCTTGTACGGTACGATAGTTTTTCGAGGTCTTTTAATGACTAGGATGACCTTGTATCGATGTCGTCAGATCGCAAAGTTGATCGTGCGCTAATTAAATGGCACATGACAGGTCTATGAACTGCTGAGGGACGGATGTAAATGAGTTGAGCTTATTGGGTGGAGGCTGGGTTTGGAATTGGAAATAAAAATTAAATTATTTCTAATCAGGAAAGAAATACTTTGACTTCTGGCTGCAACGAAGAAGAAAATGGATGGTAAAATAAATTCCTGACTACAGATATTGTTTTGAAAATTCTTTAGCAGAGTACAGAAGCAAAAAGGCACAGAGACAAAGATGCACAGGGACACAGAGGCACAGCCACAGTGACACAGGGCAACATGCACAGAGGCTCAGAGGCACAAAACAACAGAGGCGTAGCAGCACATAGTCAGAGAGGCACAGAAGCATCGAGTCAGAAAGGCACAGAAACAGGCTCAAAGGTATAGAGATATAGAGGCAGAGAGGTTTTGAGTACAAACTGTAAAGCACTTAGTAACAGAGGATATAATTCCTGACGTCAGGGTTTTCATAGAATTCTTTTGATTGAAAGTTGCTAAATAGCATAGAGAAGGGATTGGCAAAAGGACAGGTAGCAATGGAAGATGATAATCTCGAGTTCGAGTAAGTCATAATGCTCTTACGATTGATTTGTACTGACTGTTAGATTTTTTGGTCGTCCTTTAGAACTCGTTGATGTCAAGTTTGAATTTTTACAAATAACGTACAACAAATCAAAAAATCTAAAGGTGGCTAATATTTAAATTACAACCGCATTTCCTTAAGTCGAACTCCCTCTAACTCAAAGTAATTTTGATGTCCCGTGAAAATTCGAGAGGGATTCGACTGTAAATATTTTGTTAAGGATATCTGAAGCAAGGTGTTTTAATTATGAACATGTGCTATTCAGCTCATTCGGATCATCGTATTAGTATGAATTCAGATTAGTTTTGGTATAATGGCAGAGATAAAAAATAAAAGATGTGGAGACTGTGTTCTTTATCTGCATTTTAGCAAGTGACCTACTCATTGGTGTTTTTGCCTACTATTGGGTGATGTAACGACACATGGTCGAATCTGTTTATCCTATCTGGTGGCGCTATAGTCCGGGGTTGACCAGGGCCTCACGTAGCAAACCACTTCGGCCAGCTTGGTTCTGGTTAGCTGCTTCCAGCGCCGCACACCAATCTTTTTCAGGTCAAGTTCGCTATCTGTTCGTCGCTTTTCCTCTACCTTATTAAAAAGTCTTTGATTTTTGATGTCATGTGTTTCTATTGGTGTGATGTGTGCTGTTGAATCGTACATCGGTGTCGACACACATGTGCGAACACAACTGCGGTGTCTGTGGGCCCTTTAAGAGAAAACTATTAGAATATCTGCCAAGACCGTCGAGTTAGCAATTACTCGTGGTGTCACTAGATATAGACAAGATGTATATTAAGGTGACAAAAAAGTGTTTTAGAGACTCCTTTTATTCAGATAAAGACTAGTTATTGTGACTAATAATAAGTATAGAAATGTTCTTGCAGTGTGCCAGCTACTAAACATGCTTGAAGTTCGGTATAAGTCAAGATTCCCATATAAGTCATTATATCGTTGCGGAATACAATTTTACATCTATCCCAATGCAGAATTTTCTCGTCTTTGATCTGAAGACGTTACAATAATCAGGGTAGTGGGCTTGAGACGATCGGCACACATGACTCACTTCGTTTTGTTTGAAATCATTCACACTAACACATTGAATTTAAAAGCTATGCACGATGGTAATTTTCTGCAAAAGCATCTGCTGTTGTTTTTAAATCGCCGGTGCTGGTTTAGGGCAGTTTCAAACACGACGATTACGTTCGTACGGAAACAAATCAGTCTCTGTCCAGTGTAACCCCTTTACTTGTTATGTTATGTATGGGCGGCAGTGAAACGCCAATCACTTAGACCAGTGATGGTCCATAGTGTTACTACCGGCACAGAAAATAAGTATTATAGCATCCCCCTACCCCTGGTTTACCCCCTGGACAGAAGGCTTTGGATGCAGTTGCGAATTTCCTTCACTTACTTTAATAAGTTTTCAGTCAACGGCTAAGGGGTAAGACCTGTGCCGTTCGACTGAAATTGTTGTGTGTGAAACAATTCTTAATGTTTTTGTTTTACACCTCTAAAAACTATTAAAGACTTCTTACATTGTAGAACAATGAATTGCGATTTGTTTCAGGATAAGTTGTTAATTTATGGAGTGAGTGGCCGTGATTAAACGACTCTGTAAATTAAAACAATCGGTATGAGTCGCGTTCTGTTCGCATCACATCAAAAAAAATTTGCTGCGAGTTTCTGTAAACAAAAATTTAAGCAGCAAGGTTAAAGGCAGTTCACATTCGATTTGCTATCAATCTACAGCTGTCAAAAAAACGAATAATTTGCTTTGGTTTTGTTATTGATGACACAATGAGTGTCTGGTTGATCTGGGAAACGCAAATAACAACTCTGACGGAATATTCTGGGACTGTCTGATCGTCTAAGACAACTTCAAAAGAATAGAAGTGTAAACATGGTCTGATTCTTCGATCAATCAGCTGAAAGGAAAAACTTCGGCTTGAGGTGGTTCAGTTGTTACGAGGAACGCGAGGGAGTTCACTGGCGCTATCTGAAACTCGCTCTTGATTGTGGCTCTTATCAAAAATAGATATAGTCCCCATGCTCACCTTGCGACTTGAAAACGACAAAAAAGCGATTCAATCAATTCGCTGAAATAAGGTTATCGCTTGGTTCAAGTCTCAGAGTTCACTCATCTCCATGTGTGCCCATTTTTGCTGACGGATATTTTTAGAGAATGAAACGCGAAGTCTGTCGTCTTTAAACCGAGAGGCAACAACTTTTTTTTTGCACACAAAACCACAACATAAAAATTCCCATAACCTTCACATTGCTGCTAAGCAAGTTCGTAATCTTCATAAATTTTTGTTTCACATTAAAACCACCCTCTACCCTATTCCGAGCTAAGCCATTACACCTTTCTATGAGGTAACATAAAATTACACATGCGGAATATCTCTTTTTGTGTATTTTTATCGATCAAGAGAGTGAGAACACCCAAAACGATCACCGCGAGAGGAAGGTTATGGTGCATTGGTATCGGTGGAGCACATCAACCATCAACCGCCACCAAATGTGTTTCCCTTCTCAGTTCAGCGCTATTTCAGTAGATAAGCAATCGCGTAGCCGTGAGCATTGAATGTCAAAGTAGTTTTCTATCGAAATAACTTACGAACGCTGATAACGATTCTTTTTCTGTTCTTCGCCATCATTCTCCTTTACGCAATTGTTACACGAATTCGAAATATAAGAACCCGGAAAAAGAACGGAAAATAGTTTTTTAAACGATTAACAAATGTAAAGAAGTCTTAATTTGTGTATAGAGCCCACTCAATCGATTCCCATCCATCACGAGAAAAAAAAAAAAAACGACGAAAGAACAGATTTCATAATCGAATTGAACGCCAGTCTAAAAATATTTGTCGTCTATGCGCGAAATAGAATTACGAGATCGAAAATAAGAAGAGAGAAAAAGGGAACTAAAATAAAATAAAGAAAAGAAAAAAAAACGTGAAGAAGGGAGCGACAAGTGCGATGCGTACTTTTGGGCAAATTTCCCAAAGAATTTTGATTGCACGTGATTGCATCGGATTTTGTGTGTTTTGAAGGTGAAAAGTGTAACACAGCCGACGAGGAATTACGGGGAAACCAGCAATTTCATCTTCCATCTGCTTGAACGGATTTGCGTGTTTTCTTCTTGAATATTTCGTTTCGGTTACCGTAACACACGGTGTTGTTTATTTTTTTTTTCTGTTTTGATGTTATCTCAATGTCGGCGCTGATTATATTCGGAGGCGGCAATTAATCTAACCGAAAAATATTTTATCTTTAACCTCTCTCATTGACTCGTGATACTAGAGTGTTTTATTTTTATTTTATGTTTGTTGTTTTTTTGTGTGAGAGCTTAGTTGGTAGTAGGAATTTGAGGTTAGAGGAGTCTTGCTTTTGCCACAGGCGTTCCACAATCAGCTTCACAGCAATCTGTCGGTATCGGGTGTGCGAACCTATTGGGGTTATCGTACGAAATTGATCGTTACGTTAGTTATCGATAGGAATGTGGTTTTAACCGGGTTTCTTTTTGGCGCGAGTTGTGCGTGCTGACAATTTTATCGCATCGATTAAAAGTAGAGATTTTAGAAATGAAAAAATAGTAGGAAGAAAAAGTAGTCCGGCAAGCTGGTGAGTGAGCACGAGCCGCTAACATGACAATTAACTTTTGCCGATAAATTTTGAGTACTGCCCTATGGTGCAAATGGTTTAGTTTGGAATACCTTGTTTTACCGGACATTCCAAAAACAAATTCACTACTTTTATTTACTTCGTGTTGAAATTGACGGCAGTCGGTTTATTACCGATCTTATTCGATTTTTCTACTAGCTCAAAGACTAGACTTATCACTCAAAGACTAGGTTTTCGTTGTTTCGATTTGTGTCTTGCTTTTTCTGATTTAAACGACGCAAAGTGAGGCTTTGGTGTATAAATCGATTTAAATTGTCCGTCTTTTGAAACTGTCGCAGTGATTTTGAAGAGCTATAACGTCGTTGAGTGCCTCTCCTCCGCCCAAGCTGTGCCATTAAATTTAAAGTAGCAAACGAGTGAGACGGCGAGACCTGAAGGGCTTTGAAACAGTTTCAATGATACGGTTGAGTAGTACTCAGTTTTATGTCAAAGAATACTTCATTTCACGTGTAAGAGGGTGGGCCAGTATTTTTTTTTTTTTAATTGCATTGAGGAATACTAGGGCGGGACACATTTTTATTACTTTCATTCAATTGATGTCCTCAGAAGTGAAGTTATGGATGTATTCTGTATCGCTTATTACCGTCCAAATCTTATCGTGATAAAAAAAATTAGAACATAGAAACTTTATGTTTCAAAGGTCGAAAAATCTATTTTCTCGATCTGCCATATGTTGCCCGAGTAGGTTTCGTAGGCGAATTTAAAAAAACAAAAATATTAGCGATAAACTGTTTCGTTTCGGTATAGTGATCAGGAGTGGAATTATGTGTTGTGATTGTTGGCAGCTACACACATCACTGATAATCACATATGATAGAATAATTTTTTTTTCGCCTGTATAATGTGATTATTTATATTATTTTGATACAAATGGATGTTAGTCAGGTCGAATGCCACTTTTTTCATTTAAACTGCTTATTTGGTTTGATGTCAATCAACGGAGTTTTTCAAAATCAAATGACTCTCTTAGTATGCTTATTAACCAAAGCAGCCGCTTGTATTCAATCTTGGTGGAAATATTATCATTATGTGGTTTTAATCGATTAAATCTATCATTCTGTTGAAAAATCAAAAAACCACAGAGGTACATATAAGATTGTGTTGGTTCTGATAGAACAACTTTAATTCCTTCTGGTCTTAGATAGTGTAGTGTGTGAATGGCCCTGTCCACTCAATAGCCAATTAAAGAGCAAGAGACTTGAGATATGTACGAATATCGTAACTATATAATGATCACTTGGTTCTTTACATTGTCCGAAGGTGGAAAAGAAATATGCGGCACTTCATTTCAATAAATAGGCACACACAACTCTTTTCTTTTGTTTTCCTGAGTAAAATATCACCGATTTAATCTCCATCCGTTACTGAAAAGAAGTTGCACTACAGTTCCTTGGCACTTTTTGATCCATAAGGTTTTTTTTTCCAATAAAAATGATTCCTTATTTAGCTTAATTCCTTTTAGATTTGGAACTGATGTACCGGATGATGGTTTGTCAGTAGGGCAACCGAAAATATGCACAAGCATGTTTTTTTTCGCAGGTCGTATTGAAAATTTAATTACACAGAAAAAAGTTTTATTGAAAACTAAACATTTTCAGACCTATTCGTTAAAACATGTTTGTGCTTATTTAGGGTATAAATCTATACTTTTACATATTTCACTTTAAAAAGCATATTTAGGTTTATTTTTGCATTTTTAGAAGATAGTTTAACATATGAAGTTTTTTTTTATACTTCTGTGTTGTTTTCATCAACTGAAAAGAAGAAAAAAAAAATTGCGAATTCTGTTGCTGTCAAAACTGCCTAAGAATTACTTGAACTTAATTTAAAAACTTAGTTGGCGTTTTTAGCAGCAATCTACGACTTTTTTTTCTACATCAATCAAGAAATTTGAAAGGAATGGTCTAGAACTTTCCGCGTATATAAACATAATTAACGACATAGAAACTAAATTTAGCTCTATTGACTGCAAAATGCGGAAAGAAATAAAGACTAAGATGTCAAATGTTTTGAAAAAAATTGAGTCTAAAACTTGAAAATAAATTTCTAATGCCCATTTTCACAGTAAGAGTTTAGATAAACCTTAAAATGAATTTAAACTTTTCGTTAAACTTGTTCGGTTTCACAGTCAAAAATAAACCTCAAGTTAGCAAAACGTAGTTTTGAAAGTTGTGTCTAAGGAAATTCTAAGGTTAATCGGCTAATCAACCATATGCTTCTTTACCAGCGATTCTCCTAAAATGACACCTTTGATAGGTTCCAATTTGGGGAAACGGATATGAAGAAAATGAAGGCATTAGACACTGAAGTATTTGAAATACTAAATAAATAAAAAAATAAAAACTAAAATTAAAAATGTGTAACTATTTTACAGAAGAGTTGAATTGCAGATCGCATAATACGGCATTAACCCTGGCAATCGTCTATCAATAAAACTCTGTTACTTAAGTTGCACCTTTAAAAAAATTTAATCCATCCAAAAATACGCTGCAATATTTTTCAGTGGGTTGCTGTTTTAAATCTCCTACAGTGCTGCATAGACTACATGTTGTTTGTTTTAAGTGTCTTTTCCATGCTGCAAATAAAGTTAAATTCTAATAATTTAATTTAATTGAGTTGAATCAAGTGTTTGGGGGCAGGCTTGTCTACCTTAGAATACCTATCGTTGCAATATTGTTGTAGTTGCTCCTTTAAAAATTTACCAATTTAATATTGAAACTGCATGAAGTCAACAATTCATCGAAGCCATTGGTCCATGGTTTCTCTGGCTTATCCGCGCTGTCTAGAGCTGCATAAAGACGCCTTTGAATTGTCTTTTCATTCATTTCAATTGAAAGTGATTTAGCAGATCCTCTCAATCAGGCCCTGCCATGCTAAGTCAGTGATACACTGTGACAATGTTGCATTTTTAATGTAATGTGCAAATGCTTCCTCGTGACCAGACGAAGATAGATCAGATCTGTAAAAATAGCTGCGTTTTCTGGCACAACATCAGGTGCGATTTGCATTCTATCTGCCATTATCGTTGTTGGTTTGAGTTTGCTGAATTTTTGTACTACAAAAGAAAGTGAAAATTTGAAAGAGTTTGAGTATTCCTTGCATATCTTTCGACGCACACACTAGTTAGCTTTTATTTCGTGTTGTGAATAGTTTCTGTTTTTAGAACAACATTCTAAGATTTTTTTTTTTTTTCAAATCCAATAGGACGCAGTTTTGTGTTTACAAACTACGCATTTGAGTAATTCGCGAATAAACATGAGGGAGATCTTTTTGTCAACAGTCAGTCAGTCGGAATCGAAGAAGTTCCTTTGTTTTGCGGCGGTGTGTTTACTTGTTCGTAGTTTGTTGAAGGTAAAGAGTGGTAGGGACAAGGTCAGGAGAGGTTGGATGGTGATTTAGGAAGTAGGCAGTTCGGGTGCAACTTATGACAACCAAACATATTTTGAAAATTTCGTACACTTTGGACAAAGCTAGGCAGATTGTGCTGCCAACCAATTCAATTGGGTTCCCACAAATAAGTGGATGTGGGCAACGAATTTGGTCGATGTGGGATGATACACCGCCAACTTATAACAAAAGATGTGTAGACTGTGTAGACTGGACTGGGCACTAAAAATATGTTGTGATAATCAATCAAATTTACATTGGCAAGAGTGTTTAGGTAGTTCTTTGTTGCCTCTGCGAGGGAATAAGAAACGATTAGCCCTTTATTGTACAAGCAGCGATATATGTCTTCTGATCTTTAAACGCCAGGTACTAAAAACTCGCAATCACCATTACAAAAATATCATTTTGACCATTGGCCTCTTCTTTTTTTTGTTGTGTTACATTCATATAAAAATATGAAAAACAAATATGCCAATTTTAAAGTTTTTTTTATTATTGGAACAAGGTGCGTGCATTAAAATGAGAGGAAAACTCGTGTTTCTTTAGGTTTTTCTTATTAGCAGATATGTTTATACACTCTTTCTATCTGAACCAACCGTTGATTTGCTGGTTGGTGTCCTAATCAGGAGTTGATTAATAGATAAATCTATTTCCTTCGTAATATAACAACTTAAGTATAACAATATTTGAACAACGTTTGTCTAGCTTGCACATAGATACGGTATTAGAGAACTTAATTGTTAAGGAAATACAGTTATGTAGCGGTTGGGCTATGCAGTTGAGTAATTTGAATGAAATTAGGATGAAAACAATGGACAAATCTTCATTTGAATCGAAATTTGATGTTTTTATTGAATTATTGTCTTGTTACTTATGGCGAATTGCTTGTTATGCCCATAGACTTCAATGAATAAATAAATTAAATTCTATCTCTTTATCGTTGATGCCTGCGACTTTATCCGCGTTGCTGTTAGACGATCTAATACTTGTATTTGATTGCTGCCAAATTGTTTTCAAACATCGTATCGTCTCCCATCAGTGTGATCAGTTTATAATTGAAGCTAGAATTTTACGATAAATCTTAGCTTTCTTTTGTGAGGCATCGAAAAAATATTAGTCGTTTGAATTGACAAAAAGAAAAACAGAAAAACATAACATGGATTCATGAAAATGTTGCTTATTTAAAAATACTTTTCAGAACCTTTCGTCGACCACCTTAGTATTCAAAAAGTGTATGAAAAAACGTTAAGAGAAGCGACTTTAAAGGTCAAGCAAGAAAGTCTCACGAACGAAAAAAGAAATCAGCGCCTAATTTCAAACAAAAAGTTATCAAGGTACAAAGAGACCTTTCTTACAATGAGTAGACCATCGCCAAAACTAACCTAAATTTTTCACTTTTACTGTTTCTTTCAGTACATATTCAAAATTCCATCAAAATGGTATCCAGTCGCCCATTATTATACTTATCGCCCATTGCAATACTCATTACGGGCCTCTTTTGGTTACGACGTCGAAATAAAAACCGTTGCGGAGATATGGGGAAGGATGAGAAGAAAATTGAACCCGAAGTAGAAGAGTCTAAATGCATTGTGAACAATGTCCCCAAGAAGTCTGCATCAATGAATATTAATGGTACGATTAACACAGGCGACGATAATCCGGCCACAAAAATGTTTGGAAAATCAGCTCCAATAAAAATCCAACAAAATAACAATCGGCCTTCACCCAGTAAGCAAATGCCAGTAGATTCGGAAGTACTTAGCACAAAAATTCAAGTTGCAGAGAATAAAACTCTACGATCAATTGACGAGGATTATGAGAACTTATCATCGCCAGTAGATTTACCAGATTCAGTGCATAGACGTGTTCCATTCTACGTGAGAGGCAATTCGCGGACCAAAGAGGAGCCGGTTGTTATCAAAGCGTCAGCTAGTCCAAAAATCTCCCCAGAAAATTCATTCCTGGAAAGCAAATACACTGTCATAGGAAGTGAAGAAAACAATAATAATAATAACAACAACAGCAGCATTAGCAGCAGCAGTAACAATAGTAAATGCCAAAGTGAAGCCGAGGTGGAGGCCGCAGAGAAAGAGTCAGCCGAGACGATGTCAATAGAAACAAAGACAGACGACGATGAGAAGACAGATTTGCAAAGTGAGAAGGTAGATAAGAAGCGAAATGTCGATGCGTCTAGTCCGTCGTTGAGTTTGTGCAGTATGCAGTCGGGAGATTCTGGCAAGGGATCAAGCTTACCACGATCCGAGGCCAATCGCAAAAAGACCACATATGAGTTCTTCTTCCCCAGTAGTCTTGTCGGTCAGCTGTATGGCCGCAAGCGTACATTCATAAACCAAATAAAAGCTAAAACGTCTGCCAACGTTATCTTGCAAAAGAATCCCTTCTCGTCGAAGGTTAAGATTTGTGTGATCGAAGGAACAGAAAACGAAATCAATGCCGCGCTGGTGCTAATCCGCAACCGACTGCCGTCAAAGCGTTATCCAAATTTCACCATGCAAAGGATTCACTTTGCCCTCCCACAAACTATTGTTCCTCTAGCTACAGAAACTAGGTTAAATTTACAGGTGAGTGAGTTATAATGGAGTCTCACGAATTATCGTATATATTTGATTTTCTTTCTTTCAGTTGAGTCTAATTGAAGGCATCAACAACGACGTTGTCGTGAGTGTTGTGATCTCTGGTGATCATTTCTTCGTGCAGCAACCGCTGCATCCGTCACACCCTTCGTTGGCGGTGTTACAAAGGTGCCTGTATGAGAGCTATAATGCTTGTGATGCACCAATGCTTCCTAGAATCGAACTGAACGCTGTGTGTGTCTACTCTGTTAACAGCGTGTGGTATCGAGTGCAGATCGTCGAGGTCGATGCTGAGGACGATCAACGCTGTATAGTTAAATTTTTGGACTTCGGAGGTTTTATGAATGTTCACTTGAATGACCTTAGGCAAATTAGAGCAGACTTCATGGGAACACCATTCCAAGCAACCGAATGTATCCTGTCCAATGTTCAACCAATTGGTAAATTATAAATTTCTTTGAAATTATTGTTTCTAATTTTTTTTTTATTCTTTTTCAGATAACTGCTGGTCACCGGAAGCAGTAGAAATCCTCTGTAAATTAACAAAGGGTATTGTTTTACAAGCACAAGTAGCTGGTTATGATAGTCACAATATACCAGAAATCTATTTATTCGCTTGCTTAGGACCCAACGTGAGTATAAATCCTTTGGTTTTTTTGGTTGGTTAGGAATGGGAGCCTGAAGGTTTTTCAGAACACGTAATAATAAGAGGAACTGTGTGGCGTTACAGCACTTTGAGGGTCAGCTTTTTCGTATGTTTTATTATTTAATTTGATACATGTGAAGGTGACCTAGTGACGATTCTGAAAGGCGACATGCGAAAGCTTTTCATGACAAAAGTACTCCAATCCGTCTGCCTTCTGTCTGCCTTCTGTCTCCAGTCAGTCGTTCGCTGGAGGTGAGGTCGTGAAAATTGTTTTCGGATCACGCCCGAAAATGAATTCAAGTGCACTTTAAGCTTTAATTGTTTTCATATTATAGTTTAAGGCACGCGAACGGAAAGAAGTCATTATTTTAACCACTTAATTTATTGCTTGACATATCAAGCGCATCAATGTCTGATAGGAGCACACGCTTTTAGTATTTTGTAAGAAAAAGTATTGCACTTATCTGATAAAGTCATAGTTGATAATTGTCTTAAGACATGGAATCAGAGACTGATAAATGTGTCGACTACTTGATACATGTTTTTTTTTGTATAAGCAATAGACCAATTAAGCAAATATGTTCTTGGTGTTGTGCGAAATATTTGAAAGAAAGTTAAAAACTTTGCTAATAAATTCAAGAATTCATAAACAAATATTTGGACGTACCACATAACCTCACTGTATGCGCTTAAGCATTGCTTGGAAGTTTTGAAGTCTTATGTTTGTACGTAAGGCTGGTAGAAAAAATCTTCTAATTATATTTTATTTAAAATAGAGATGTAACGAATAGTGATTTGATCAAATACTGAATACCGAATATTAGGTGACCGAATATCCGGCTATCCGGGCGAATATACTGTCAAGGGCAAAATATGTACAGGACGGTGCATTCACAGCTCACCCGCTGAAGTGGAACAGAAACGAGCAATTTCCTTACCTAGTAGTGCCATAAGTTCTGTTGCAAAAAATAAGAACCTATAAAATATATAAGTAAACATACTGATTCAAAATTGTTTCGTGCTGCTATAGCCCCCAATGACCACACTACTTTAAAGCTTGTGTTAAGGTAAACAATACCTAACATAACCTATCGCAGCGCTATGTATTTAACACTGGCCACGACACATTCAGTGGGATATAATTGAGCAGAGCAGAGACTCCTTAAACATTTAGAAGAAATTACGAAAGTAACCAGTTTTGGTCCTTTGTGTATCTCAGAAGTTATAGCACATGCTTACACATTAATAAGGTACATACAAAAGTAAGTAACGCTACGAGAAGACCTAATGTATTGAGCATTAAGAATTCATATAGTTTTGAATTTGGTGAAAATCTGAACTGCTTTATAACAACTTCTCTAGACGCTAGATTCAAGACAACTTTCTTAGGATTGATTCACGTTAAGAGAGCCCGGCAGAAAATTCAGTTGCAAATTTTAGAAATTAGCGAAAGATCGAAGACTGAATTTTTATGTTTTATTTTACCTATCCGGTTTTTGCCGAATATTATTACACTATTCGGCATCCGCCTGGATAGAAAAAAAGTGAAGGGATAGCCGGATAACAGACACTAACCAAATATCCGTTACATCTCTAATTTAAAACTCTTAAAATTGAAGTCCCCGCGGTCTAGGGGCCTTCTCTCCCAACAAATTCTCTTCATTGAGCCGGTTTTTAACTGTTTTTACAGACACAACAAATATTGTTAAATTTCCTTTTAAACCTAAAAAAAAACAGTCAAAATGAAGGTATTATTCTTGTTCTGCGATGTTTTTTCTTGGTGTGGTATAGAACCACTTCACCGCGTAGAAGGTAGTCTGGAAGTTGGTGATGTTAGGACTTTGTTAAAGTGATAAATTCAGGATTAGCTCGAGCCTACATCTCAATCCTGTTGAGAAATTGTGGAATGAGGTAATGTGGAAGCTAATATAAAACTGGTGTTTCAAATTTTGACAAGTTGTAGCAGCAGATTTGGCGAGCCTTGCACTCAACACGTGTTAGCGATGTTAGAGGATTATTTCATCAATTAACAGTCGGCGGGACATATTAATATTGCTTAGCCGATCAAATTTTGTTTGTTTTTACATGCTTTGCTAACTCGCCGGGCTACATATGTAAACAAATATTGGAAGTTAATTTCAACCTTTTTGTCAAAAAATTGAT
Organism: Syritta pipiens; assembly: GCA_905187475.1. Classification (NCBI taxonomy): domain Eukaryota; kingdom Metazoa; phylum Arthropoda; class Insecta; order Diptera; family Syrphidae; genus Syritta; species Syritta pipiens. Next base: position 4,988,439 of record LR994571.1, read on the forward strand.
TATTGCTTAAAAATTTAAAAAAAACACGCTTTAATTAGTGCGTGACTTAAGCGTATTTTTTAGTTTTTTAAACTATAATTTATTAATTCAGTGTAATGGAATCTATTTAATTTTTCCGAATTTGGTCTCTTCTTGTTCATGAAATATGTACCCGGATTGGCATATTTATAAAGTCGGATATAGAATTATTTGACGTAGCTAAGTTATTTGGCCATAACTTTGTTTTTTTTAGGACGTCAATATGCCTACATTACATTTACATTGGGTGGGGTAACAGCCCGTTGAGAGCCAGAGCCTAGATTTTTTTGCGCCTCCACTGTGTTGTGCGTGTTATAATTTTGACCCATTTGGAGAAGAAAAGCTATTGTTCATAAAAGCAACACTGCGGCAGTCCTATAAAGCAATTATGAACGCAATGCTTTGCAGGATTGCCGCATTGCTGCTTTGATGGACTCACCCGGGACTACAACTCAGCTGCATTTACATTAACTAATCTCATTTGATATTTTCTAAATATTCCTTCTAATTTTTCCTTCTTTTTTTTTCCAGAATATAATATTTATTAATAAGGAATTAGTGGCTAGGAATCTGGCAAAATGGGTGGAAATACGCGACTGATTTTATTCATACCTACACTGATATCACTATAAAACAAAAAAAAATTCTAATGCATGACCACCACTTAACTCACAGTTGAAAGCATTATTCATTAAACAAAAAAGCAAAAAAAAAAAAGTTATTTATGTATACTTAAAGTTTTACCAACTAAGATTATGTACTCATGCGGTTCATTTTTAATGAATACGGCAGCATTGCTTCTTAAAAAAAAAACAGACAAGAGTCTTAAGCAACCTGTAAATAGTTTAGACACTTTAATTGCTTAAAAGTAAATCCCAAAAAAAAAGAAAATTTCATTAAAATCAATAAATGAGTAAAAAAATGAAGACGAAAAACAAATGAAAAAAAAGGAGAATTTATTAAAATTAAAATGTACATATGGTAACAATTTAATTTCACTGCGCGTTTTAGTTACGTATTATTTTTTTTTTCTTTTTTGTTTTTAAATAAACAACTTTATATAGCGAATATACATAAATTATATTACTAAAAGGCATTTTGATATTTTACATGCTGAACTGAAACAAATAGAATTAGTTTAGTAAGTTACACACTTCATTAATATATTACGAGTTCAAAATACGTTTAAACGACACATACAGAGACAAAAACCGAGACAAAAGCAATGCCGTTGCCTTTCTAATTTGTAAAAAATAAATAAAAAAAAAATCTAAAAGAATAAATAATATTAAATTTAGGTCATATATTGTAGAAAAAAAAAAAAGTTTACATCCATCATTTGAGTGTGAACCAGAAACAATTATTATACCTCTCTTGTTATAAATAGTTATGCACAAAAAAAAAAAAAAAAAACAGAAAAACGGTTACAGCGGAATTGCAGAGTTTGAATTGAGCAAAAATAAAAATTAAAGTTGATAGAAAGTTAACAAAAGTTCTATGTCCATGATCCAAAAATACACACAACGGACATGAAGCAGAAAAGTTTTACACGAGACGACGATACCCCAATAAATGTTCTTCTCATTGCCTATTCAATTTTTGTTATGTTCTTTTCTTTAGTTCTTTATCTTTTTTTTTTAACTTTATTCAAACGTTAAACAATTGTAGCGAGTAGTTTAGACATATTTAGTTATTCGTTCTCTCCTTTATTAATGTTGTAGAAATGAAGATCTTCATTTTATTTTTAATTGTATCGAATGCATATGTAATTATCTAAGATTAAACATCAAAATGCCTTTTTATTTTTTTTTTTGTTTTATAAGATTATTCTAATAATGTAGTAGCATATACATTTATTTTTCCTATTGAGTTCTTTACTTTTTTTTGTGTAAGGTAATTTCATTCTACACTATTTATTAAATAACAAAAGCAAAGAGAACTTAACTCAAGTTTGATCTTTATATTTTCCTTATTTGTCAAATATTATTTTGATATATGAATAGTTGAAATTATTAAATAAAAGAAAAAAAGAAAATGAAAATTATTTTATTATAAATGGATATATGTGAAGGATAGTGTTAAAGTTAAGTTAAGGTAATCAACAGATAAACACAAACACACATTCTTGCAGCAGCAGAAGCGGCGACGTTGCGGAAGATGAAAGGAGATCACTTCTGGAGAGTGCGATAGTTGATTTGCTTGCGTAGCCGATGCCTTGTAGACTGTGAACTGAATTTCGTGCGGATTAATGAACAGCTTGCAAACAAATTAAAAGAAAATATCATTTTTTAAAATATCACCACAGGAATTCTGCACTGTACGACAAAGAATAATACAATAATAATTGATAAACTTTTAAATTAAATAAAATATGTATAAAACAAATTAAAGAACAACTTGAAATGTGTTTTTTAAATTGCTGGTTCAACTTACACTTGTTTTTTAGATGGACGAGGAATTTAAGGCGATATTCTTTTTTCAGAACCGAAAGACTCCTCCACACTTTCGAAACAATTGAATTTTTATTGGCGGGCCCATGGAGTTATCTCATGCTGAATGTAAAATGTAATTTAGTATTTCTGGAGATCCCATTTCTGCTTGGTAAAATTCTCCATAGTATCCGTATGGTAGATCTATCTCCGTAGTATTCGAATAGATCTCGCCTGAGAATCAAAACTCATCAGAAGAACAAAGATGCTCTACAAGATTCTCTATAGACCCTTATCCAGCTTGCTTTACTGTAGGGAGACAAAAGCTGGACGATACTTAAAACAGCAGGGCTCATTCTTGGCTCCTTCGATACAAAGAATTCTGTGGCGAATATTTCGGTCTCTCTGCAAAAGATATATAGCCCTCAATTTTACGAGCTGTACAAAGATGCGGATTTAGGGCGGAAGGCAAGAATCCGTTGACTACTCGGGCTCGGGCACATCGAGCGCACGGACACAAACTCTCCAGACGCTCGGATTCGAGACTCCTGTTCTAAGAAGAAGAGGGATACCCTCTGGTAGGAAGATCAAATGATTGGGAACGTAAGACAGTTTAACCTTCCTTACTGGAAGCAGCGTTACCCAGAACGGTCAAAGATGGAAGGCTAAAGCTGCCTTAGCGACACAGACCATTTAAAGATCGCTTGATTAGTAAGTAATTATTCGAATATTATCAGCACGAATTTAAAGACAGGAACTTATAGTAAGAAACACGGAGAAATCTAGGAAAGTTTTGAAGAGAGTTAAAAGAATTTTATGGGAGTTTTTTTGCCAGTAAAATTGTTCGTCATAGACGGGAGCCTGTAGTAAGAAACCACGGGAGTTCGGTTCGGGCGGTCTTATTATCATCATCAGTGGCTCAACAGCCCACGAAGGGTCAGAGCCTAGCTTTTTGCGCCTCCACTCTGTTGTGCGTGTTATAATTTGGCACATGTACTCTCGCTTAACAGTCCGACGCACTAACCGTCCACCATATAGTCCAGACTTAGTATCAAGTGGTAACTACCCGTTCCTGTTTATGGCGAACGATTTTGCTAGCGAAAAATTCATTCAAGAGTGGTTGACGAAAATCGGTAGCTATTTAGTGCTTAGATTGGGAGGTACAAATGTGCAGGAAGGTCGATGTGCTACAAATAGCTATCTTTGTCAGTGTTAATGTATTTCTTTCAAAGAACTTAAAATAGTCAAAAGATATTTCAACAAGATTTTATAATTTTCTCTACGCTTAAAGTGCTTAAAATTATAGGTCTCCTTTATCCCAAAACCATCCAACCAATCACACCATTTAGTGCTCATTGTTAAGGTACTAGGTAATCATCATGTCATTTCCAACAACTGGTGTCGTCGCCCTTTCTCAGATAAACCCGGCAGTGTTTACTTAAAAAAGTTCCACTACGATGTGTAATGCTCCACTATCCTCATAACTCATCAAGCCTGAGTGTGTAAAATTCTTTCACCGCATAATTAACTCGCTAGATCACACTGTGTACACACATTTCGGATCAAGGGGCACATTCCGAAGCTTGAATTTATCAATGATTCAACAGGAATTTTATATTCTCATTATGTCGTGTGAACTTGAGTCTCAACTGTGTCGAGCAGCACCACGTGTCAACAGATGAAGTAATTTATCACAAATAAGAGCGTTTTTTTTAAGGTCTACTTTCTTTGTGTGGAAATGAGTTTGTTTTTGTCGCTACGTACCTCAGTATAATTTTATCGCGATAATTTGATTGCCGAAATATAATTATCTGTGTACCTCATGGTGAAGTTTATTATATTTACCTGTCGTCACAATACGCGTGAAAATAATACTCCTATCTCATTATAGGTACAACAAAAAATGTATCCAAACAAACATTCGAAGAAGTGTGCGATTTCAAGCTTTGGAGTCCATGGGGGAGGGTTTTTATGTTTTTATGACTTTTTTGCAACATTGATGGAATGTGGCATTAAAAATTGGGTTCGATAATGGTAGAGAAAAAAAAAAGAAGAACTTTAAGCTTTTAATTTAATCACCTTTCTTACAATACTTCAGTTCACATGCGGCTCAATCCCGTGAACCGCCATTGCCCAGAAATCTATTTTTCCAATGGACAATTCGTCAGGTGCCCATGTACATAATAATATATAATGTTCTTAAATGCTAATTTTTACAGTGGCAACAGATTTGCACAGGTGCAGTGTTGCATAGGAACGATATTCTAGATACCGTTATTCTTTCGTCCTTGAATATATTTTTTTTAATTTGGCTTAGTTGAGACCTCATAAGCTAGATTTTAGCAAAAAATATTGTATATATTGGGAGTACAACTTGAAAGACGCGCATTGTTACTAACTTCATATATATTCACACGCGCCATTTTTTTGACAGTGACCGCTATTGTATGTTAAAGAGCGTCGAAAAATCTAGTTAATTCCATCTGTCAAAGTATACACAAGTTAATTTACAAAAGTTTTGTTTTGCGTTTAAAATGTCGAATTTTGTGCCTTCAAAACAACATTTGCGGGAAGTTTTAATTCACTACTTTCATTTGAAGAAAAGTGCAACAGATGCGCAACGTTTACTCATTGAAGCTTACCCTGGCTATTCTGTAAGTGTCAGAATGTGTCAGGAATGTTTTGCACGCTTTAAAAGCGGTGATTTTGATGTTGAAGACAAGGAACGTCCTGGCCAAGTGAAAAAGTTTGAAGATGCAGAATTGGAGGCATTACTGGAAGAAGATTCATGTCAAACTCAAGAGGAGCTTGCGAAATTATTGGGAGTCATCACTGGTGAACTCTATCGAACTTAGCTGATTCGTTTGAGCCGCGCAATCAAAGAAAAACGGCCAGAATATGCGACTAGACACGAATCGATAATTTTCCATGATGACAATGCTCGGCCACATCGCACTCAACGGGCTAAAAAATACGTGGAAAATGTTGGATGGGAATCGCTACCCCACCCGCCGTATAGCCCAGACCTGGCCCCTTCCGACTACCATTTGTGCAGGTCCATGCAGAATGCCCTGGCTGGAATACGCTTCACTTCAGTTGACGGTATCAAAAATTGGCTCGATTCATTCTTGGCCGCCAAGCCGTTCTTTTGGGACGGAATCCATAAATTGCCAGATGGGCAAAAGTTGTGGCTAACTTTGAATGACATGTATTTTTATTTTCATATTCAAATAAATGGTTTTTTTTAAAAAAAAAATACGCGTCTTTCAAGTTGTACTCCCAATATATTATATAAAAAATAATATATATTGTGGTCATGAAAGGTTTAACGATCTCTAGATGAGAAAAGCTGATTCAAATCTGCATAATGAGACACCATACCTACTAAGCGAGGGATTTACACAGGGTAATCACCGTAATACATCAGCTTCCTATCAACAGACAGAAAGAAGCCAATTTTTCTTAACTCTAACATTTTATTTACCCAGAGATTTGACTCAATTTTAAAGATTTCACCTTGGGATCTCTAGCGGCTGGGCATGTAAATCACATACAAGAGTCTACTTCAGGTGCCTTACCCCACACGATACCTCATGCAACTCATCTTAAACCATACTCTTAGTGCAATATGTAAATGCACGATAATGAAATGTGAGGGATTAAAATAAACTGCAGCAAGATTTTCCTTTCTTGTCAATGAAATGCAAGAAAAACCACAGATCTATTAAAAATGAATTAAATGATTTAATATTAATATTCACGCAATGACTGGCGATTTTTTTGTTGTGGTTAGACGTAGGATTTTTCTGCAAGTTTTCCCATAAAAATAACACCGGTAAGTTGAATTGCAATAAAATTTTTTGACACTTGGTTGTTCCATGAACTCCAAGATGAGTAATCAGAGAACCGCTCTGTCCACACCTAGAATTCAAATGCGTCATAAAGTTTCTTTTTGCTGAAATCTAAAATTTTCCATAAATCAAACCCAACATTTTTTCTTTCCAACATATTTCTATGAATTAGCACGAATTATAATTTCCATCAAGTCAATTCAAGATAAGGCAATAATTGAATTGGCCCAACGAGACGTCAGAACGCCGTACGCTGAAACATTTCAATTTCTTATTCAAACAATAATCTGAGCAATGCTTTTGTGGCATGGTACCAAGGCGTTAAGTGCTTATTCGCAGTAATAAGTCTACGTCAGAGAGAGTCATCTTGGTAAATAAATTTTATTCAAGTTGATTTTGGAGGTAATATTTACATCAGAGAATCTATGAGCTTATTTCTGCACGGTGAGTTTTTTACATTTCGACCTTTAAATTTAACCTTCATCCGTTCCTCGGTCGTTACTTTGTGAACCAGAAGCTGTCTTTTTTCTCAAATATGCTCTAAAATGCGAGACATAACATTTTGAAATCAAGGGACTAGTTTTTGTATGTAAAAATCGATCACTAGGTTCGTTGCAGTAAAAGAAATCAAAGTACAGTCGTCTGGGTCAAAAACGACCCGAGGGACGGATGAAGGTTAAGATTTAAACAGTCTCTAGGTATTTAGGTTTTAACATAAACTATGAACCACACCAAAGCCTTGCTTTCAATTGGTCAATTGGGACCAGAAAAGTACGAAGCAGATCGCAACGACGTAGGTCAAATTTGCGATTCCCTGTATTTTATTTCCAGAATTTCCAGTGGCATATTCAATAACTATTTTCACAAAATTTGTAAATTTTTTCGGTTTTTTTTCCTTTCACAACTTTATGGGTATAACAAACGTTAGATGACTTGAATTTTACAATGGGAAAATTGTGTCAAATTGCAGCTTTTTCGTTTCACCAAGACCGGCTTGCAGTTGTGATTTAAAATTGCTACGAATTTGTAAATTTACATTTCACGAAAAAATATGACTTCACAAATCTTGTGCAGTTTATAAGAATATTTCACAGGAGAAAATTCACGTGTAATTTTACAAGTTTAATTTTAAAGCAAAAGAAGTTATAGTAATATTGCGGAAAAGCTATAACATAAGTGATAGTAATCAAAGTGACAATGATAATATGGTAATATAATATTATATAAGTAAAACGGTAATAGACGTGGTATCATATGAGGTCGCATGGCTTAAAAGGAGTTGGCAGCCTCATAAATGAAATTTGACGGGTTTTGAAATTCTTGATATTTTACTCTATAATTTGACGCATAACGCCATCAATTTGGATATGTAGTGGTCGTTTTATACGAACATGACGCGGGGGGTCATAAAATCAAGCAAGGTTTACAAAAGAATGGGTATTGTGTATTGTCCCTACACAACTTGAGACGTTTTTCCAATCACCAGGCGTGAACCTTATATAAAATCCGTCCATTTTATTGGAATATAAAGTAAGAAAAAGAAAACTTTTAAACAGAACTGACCAAAAGACTGCTTTTTTTTTGTGGAAGGGTCAGGTAGGACCTGAAATTTTTCTTTAGACTTTAGAGATTACAAATCATTATCTAAGCAAATACACTGCACACAAAATATCATATCACCCCCTTTCTGCTATAACCTCGTTTCATTGAAATTGTTCATGAAATTGGATTTTTTATGTAACAATACTGGGCACCTCTTCCAAACATGAAGGCAAAAATTAATGCCTAATTACAAAAACAAACATATTTTAAAGTTAATTCTTTTTCCGTAACTACATTTATGTTATTGAGTTTCGAAGAAAACCGCGTAAGTACTGATTAGTACTGATTTGTAGTTTGTGAGGTGCTTAACGCTAAGCTATTTATCGTGCACTAGCTCGACAATAAAGGTGCACATTTATATCAATACTTCTGAGGACCTAGACAACTCTATTGGATTCCTAATAAATGCAGCTCAAGCGCTCTACCATAAAGGCTGGTGGTGGAAAAAGAACTATTAACTTGATATCTAGAAGAACTATTATGAACTTAATAAAATACAATGATTCCAATTCCAACTAACAAGACAATTGTAAGAGTGATTGGCTTCCAGGATCCCACCTACCAATGTTGTCAAATTTACAGTACTTAAATCATAAATAAAAGAGGGGTTGCAATAGATTCTTTAGGTCGCTGTACAAGTGTCTCAAAGACATATCTAAACTTCTTCAATTTGATTTAGGTGCCAACCATTTCATTAGATTCTTTCTCAGGAATGAGAATATTCAGGTACAAGGAAATTCTTATATAACTTACTATTTACCAGCATGAAAATTACAGTTTTACCATTTAAAAGTGTTTCCCATAGAAGCTAAAACCTCTTATCTACTAAGCCTGCATCGAAATTATATGAGAAAGAACCTCGTATCTGCCAAAAACTTTTATTACATGAAGGTATGAATATTTAAACGAAAATGCAAACTGCAGATCATTTACCAATGTGAAATACAAGTAAAACAGACCCAAAGTTTCAGTATTTTGCTAGATGGAGGGATACCATTCGTTTTTTTTAATTACTGAAAAATTGATGTTTTGTAGATACGTACTTATCGCAGAAAGGGGACGATATGTCCTTGTAACTTATTTATTTCTATCATGTTTCGCTCACAACATAATGTGTGCAAATACTTTTTTGACGTCAGTTTTAGTGTTTTTCTTGGTGCACTTTTATTTATTTATTTATTATTTATATTAACGACCTACCCGATATAATCGACAACTGTAAGACGGTCCTGTATGCGGATGACACGCTGATATACTCTGAAGGGAATGACGAAACGGAATGCATAAACAAGATAAATATTGACATTAAGAAATTAACAAGTTGGCTTGAGATGAACAAATTAAAACTAAACGAAGAAAAGACGAAATCAATGAGCATCAATTTTAACTGTACGCGATCTTTACAAATAAACAATAAGATAATTGAAAATGTACCATCAATGAAATATCTGGGAGTGATAGTAGACAAAGAGCTAAGATTTGACGCGCATGTGGATCATATTTGTAAAAAAATATCAAAAAAGCTTGGTTTCTTCGCAAGTATTCGACGTAAACTGGACATCATGACGGCCTTAACAATTATTATATGCAATAATAAAACCACACTTCGAGTATTGCTCCACCATATTGTATACTAACTGTAACCGTGGTCAAATAATGCGCTTGACGCCCTACGATGGATGAATATCGAGCAACGACTAAAACTTAATACAATGACATTCATACATAAAATGAAAAATGGGGAAGCACCGAGCTACCTGACGCAAGAAGTTCAAAACGTGGGACAAAGGCAGCCATACAGTCTGAGAAATAACAACGACCTCTGGTTTCCGCGACCGACAAGTAGTGCAGCAGGAAACAATACCCTGAATAAAGGCATGCAATTATTTAATAGTCTGCCGAACACGATTAAAAATGAAGTCAATAAAAGAAAATTCCGTGTGCTGTGTGTGCAGTTCTTAAGAGAGTCAAATTAATGTACAATATATGTTTTGGTTGTATACAAATTTAATGTTTATATGTCTGAACAAAAAAAAAAAAAAACAAATTGTAAAATGGATGAAAATTGTTAAAATGGAGTTTGTAAAGTATTTTAATACTAATAAATGTATACTACTACTACTACTACTGTAACTACTTTTCCTAATTCTTTTTAATTTTTGTACTCTAGGAGAGGTTTTTTCTTGTTCCTTCTTTTCACATATAACATTCCATGCAAACATTTCCGATAAACGAGAAATAGTCTAAAAACTGGGTGCGCAAATACTTTTTTGACTGACTGCATTTGTAATTGTAACTTGTATTTTGGTGAAACAGGCCACAGGTATTGTAATTTTGTGAACAGCGCAAACTGAAATAAAACTGATCCAGAAGTAAAACTGAGCCGCGATAGTTTTTTGAATGCCGCATCTTCAAATCGAAGTACATTGAGGCTTTGGTGTATTTTTTTGTGGTACCCATTTTTATCTCGATTTCCTGTTGTTCGTAGCAGTAGAACGTGTCGTACACCTCACTATGGCGTATTTTGCATTTGGATTTGCATCGTCGTCCTTATAAAACTCAAATTACGCAACAATTAAAGCCTGCTGACCTTTCAGAACGCCGTAGAGAAGCGTCTTCGATGTTAGAACAACAGACAATAAATGCCGTTGCGCATTTTCACGCTTTGGCGACGGATGTCTATTGACCACTAAGATCATGCAATTTTACACAGTTAGATTTTTTTCTATGGGGTCAGTCAAAGATTATGTTTACGCGCATAATCTCCGAGCTCTAGACACATTAAAAACAACATTACTCAAGTAATGGCCGAGGTACCGGCCGAAATGTGCAAAAAGTAGTTTAAAAGAATCGCATGACGCGAATCTTGGCTTGTTGAATGATATGATATTGTTTTTCACACTTAATGGCGAAATTAAATAGTTCATAACAAAATAAAATTGTTATAAAAAATTTTCGTCTTTGTGTGTTTTCTTACGTTTACTTTCAAAACCGAAAAGTGATAGACCCTTATTGAGACTTGGAACGGTGTGCGCTGGTGGTTAATAGGTGCGCAACGGTTACCCGATCGAATTTTGACAGGCCGAAGGCGGGAGTTAATTTGTATGAAAAATTGGAAATCAATACCAAATAAAAATACAAATTTAAATGTGATAAATAAAAGTTATAGTTATAGTTTTAATTGCAATGGCTTCAGCAAATGTGTAAGTATTTATTAAAATAGTTGTCAAGTGTTTAGGAGTGAAACTCAATTCAAAAACATGTTCATAAAAAAGCAAGAAAAGCACTATGTTGTTTGTGTAATATGTGTTAAGTGTAAGGTGCTATAAGTGATTCATTTATTACTTATGTGTTGGATTACAAATCAATAGATTGGATACAAATAAATTGATAACAAAAAATAGTGTTTGGTTTTATTTTGCATCTGGGTATTTGTTTGTGTCTGGGATTTTGGGTTTATAGTCAACTAGGGCGAAGGTTTATTTACGCTTTTGTATTTGGGGCGTTAAGTTCGATAATAATTAGGGTTTCGTTCCAAAGGAATAACGAAACCCTTATGGAATCACTTCGGTGTCTGTCTGTCTGTCTGTCTGTCGCCTTTTACATATTTGACTATAACTTATAAGTCCTTTGTAGTTAAGAGATGAAATTTGGACTGAAGGTGTATCTAGGCAACCCAAAAATAAATTATGCATCCTTTTTGGAATTAGTCGCAGATTAAAGAAAAAGTTAATACTAATACTAACGCCCGAAAAAACGTTTACTCACTTTGATGGTCGATATGGGTGTCATTGGAAAGGGGGCGGTGCCCTGATTATGAAAATGTCTGTCTGTCTATCATTAGGCCTTAACCTCGGTAATTGGCGAACCACTAAGAATTTAGAAATAAAACTTTGCTAAAAGACGTATTTCACTTACCCAAAGAAAGTTCAGGAAAAAAAAAGTTTTAAGAAAATTTTGTACTAGCGAAAAGCTTAGTACCAATACTAAATTTGGAAAATAAATTTCTTTTACTAGTTCCTTGATATGGGTATTGTTGGAAAGAGGATGATAGTTAGATCAAAAAATTGTACTATAGTAATCATCTCACTCTTATTGGTGAGAAGTTATTAGCCAACAAATTGCCGAAAACTGACTTGTGTACCGTGTCCCCCACCTTACTTTCTAGAATATTTGACCAAAAAATCTGAAAAAAATTGGAGTTATGGGGCAACTCATCGCAATAGCCCAAAATTATCCAAAAATCGTGTATGATTTTTTATTCATACTAAAATAAATTAATTACTAACTTTTTTTGAAAAAAATTTCACGGCAATATATTAAGTGAGGTACCATCGGATAGGTCTTGCAAAATGAAGTAGAGTTTTGGTTTTGAATTTTTCATTTGGAAGTTAAGTTTTCGAGATATTAAGCTTCAAAGTCGAAAAAAAGGCGTCCCCTCCCTCGCGTTTCCACACCCGTTGGTCTAAAAATCCGAAAAAAATCTAGAATGTAGATCTTGATGTAATCTTTGTGTTAAAATTGGTTTGAGCACTCTGGCTTTAATAGTTTTCGAGATATTGGCCAAAAACCGAAAAACAACAACATTCGAGTTTTGAAGATCCGAAAACGCCATTTTGTAGATCTCAGTGAAAGAACAATAAAATATTATGTAAAAAAAATTATTTTCATACAATTTTTCGAGATATTAACGATTTAAATCGAATCAGTTATCGCAAAAAACGATGAACTGACGGCAGTCTCAGTGTCGCTTGCGGCATTTCATCCCCTAAATGCACCAAAGCAATTTTCACACGGCTGGCGCGATCAGCAAATGGGAAAGGATTTTCTTTTGTTCAGTTTCGTTCGAAATGAAAGAATCTTAGTGATTGAACAGTGAATTGAGTTTAATTTGATTTGACTATTTTAGTTTGTTGATTTCTTAGACTTATATTAAGTCTAAACTACTAATCTGTTTGCGAACGAAACCCTCGGCGGGTGAGTAAAACTCACACTTGACCAGTTTTTTTTTTTTTTTTGCTTGTTTTTACTTGGGGTTAAACAGAGCAAGGTCGTCTGACACTGAATTCGACCTCAAAAGAGGTGAAGCCCAACATGGAAATTGCAGTACCTCAGTAAATTTCCATTGTGGAACTTCGAACATTTTTTCATTGTTTTTACTTTTTTTTTAGTCCGATTGACTAAATTCAAATCACATGCAGTTAAGAATGAAAATTTAAAGGGCCTATTTCACTTCGCAAAAGAAATAAACTAATAACTTATATCTGCAAAGTGGAATAATTGCTTTGCATAATGCACATTTTCAGGGTACAATAAACAATGTTTAAAATCACTTCCGACCAGTTAACAAGCATTAATATACAAGCTTAACATGTTCTTTATTGATTTTTGTTTTTATTTATGACTGTTTAATTCATAAAAAATGAATAAAAACGATTTTCTTTGCGACCGATTTTTCGAAAGCCCATATGATTTTCTTCGCGCCAATAATCTGTAAAAATCCTATCGGGACACGACGTATAATCTATATAATAATCAGAGGCGCGGAAACTAGTTTTCCAATCGTCAATACTATAAAGGACCTTTTCTCGATGCACTGCAGTGCGCATAAGGCCTTTATAGCTTTGGTGGCGTATACGCACCATTTTGTCGAGATTTTTCCTGCCTACTTTTACTAAATCTTAAGTGTCAGCTTTCAAACTATTTTTAGTCCACCGAACAAAAGGCAGCCAGTTTAAGTCTAGTGTGAATCTTAAAACACCCACTACATGCAAATGAGCACACAGGATGTAATAAATTGAAACGGAACTTCAAGCACTATTACTTTCGTTTTTTATTTTATTATTTTACCATCCTTTGTTCACTTTAACGGGTGTTTCCGGTACAAAAAGTCTACATCCAGGAAACTACAATATATTCTGTTCACGTACGAAATTTGCATTACCGGAAAATCTATAAAAATTTAATAATCGGAAACTACATTCCATTCACGTCAATAATTTGCATTGACTTGTAGATCTGTAAGGAGTCTCCGTTATGTCTTCTTAAACGTGATTTGGGAAAACCATATTTTTCTAAGGTCAAATTTTGCATTGTATTGTAAATCTGTTGATAGTAAGAAAAGTTTATACATGAAAAAAAAAAAAGATTTAGTTTGCATGTCGTATAAACATTTTTTTCCTCATCAAGGGAACTTTTCTGGCTATTTGTCCAGGAAGTTTGGCTTTTGTTTGTAGCAGACTGTTTCTTATTTCTACGGAAATCAGCTTGGATGACTTGAAAAAGTCAATTTTTTTTACCATATTACCATACGGCGATTATTTGCATAAGATGTACTTTCGACCAAGCTCTAAGTTCCTTTTGGCAACTTCCCGTTTTTCAGTGTAATGAAATTGTAAGAAAAAATCAACTGGAAAAAATCAAATCAAATCGACATTTCCATGTCGTTTGATTTGATTTTAAATTGCCCCTACCTCCTAAACGGGGCGGGATAGATCTTCCGCCCATATCAAAAATTGCTCGTTTTTAAACGCTCTTTGAAAAACCATCATCAATTTTTGGTGCAAAAAAATATCTAACTCTCCCCGCACATCAAAATTGATATCTTTCTAAGCGTGCAATGGATACATTGGGGTCAAGATGAACTTTTGTGAATTTTCGCCGTTCTATAGATGCGATCAAAATCGTTTGTACATCATTTTTTTTGGTGATGAAGTAAGGAAACAAATAACATAAAAATCGGTCAAATGGGAAGCTTTTTATTTACAAAAAACCATACGACCGTCGAGAATGTATCCATCTTTGCACGCCACTGTATGTCTGATGAGGCAAATAATGCTTCCTCTGAGATGGACATCTTGCGCAGATGGAACAAGCACTTTTCGGAGTTCTTCAATTCCAAACAGGACACTGAGGGTAGCAGACTTCTCGTCTTGAGTAGGGCGGAGAGCAGTCTTACGGTGGAGTAAGACACTTTAGCGATTGAAGCGTTAAAAGTCGACAAATCCACTGGGGTGGATGAAATCCGGCCAGAAATGCTTAAGGCGATGGGTAAAGAGGGAGTTTTATTGCTCCTGGGAATGAGACGAGACGTCTGGCGACAGTTTTATCTGGAGGCAAAACAAGGAGATTCAAATGTGTAGAAAAAAAAAAATAAATATTATGTGTGCACCTTCTTGTGCAACACACTGTGCGAAGGCATAAAATGCATTGCGGATTGTTTGGTTCGCGAATTTCGAAAAACAGCCGAACATCCAGTTAAGTGAATGGCCTCAAATCTCTAAAGCTTTTCAACGAATTTTGTATAAATGCACTGACCTCCAATTGTAGCGGTGATCAATTCTTAAAAAAAATAAAGCGTTTGTTACTGTGTTACATTTAACACTTTGTCTTTTTATTGTTCGCAGTATAATTTTTCACTCTACAAATGCTTCATGACCTCTCGGTTACACTTTTACAAAGAAAATTCTGGAGGAGTTTTCAAACCAAATATGCGACTGAAAACGTTTAAGCAGAAAACAATTTGTAATGAACGGACACTAAAATTTCAAACTTTCACAAAATATTGATATTAGTAAGGTTCAAAGCCTTAAATATTTTCTTCAGCTGAAGTAAAAAAGGCCATTTGCCTCCTTAAAGGTACTTATAAGAGACAATCGGAGAGTATTGGTACAAGATAATTGAACAAGTTATTTGTAGTTGGATGCTACCATTCATTTTCTTATTTTAAAAAAAAATCCTTTTTTTGCCTTTCCTTTCTGATTTGCCTTTTTTAAATTTTTGTGTCAAGAGCATCCTAAACTTGATTATAACAAATGTGAAGAAAACCTCAATCAATCTAAATTGTGTCAATAATAGAGGAACTGCTAAACAGTGGAAGTGAAAGAAAGAACATTGCATGAGCATGGCAGCTAGAAAATACGTTTGGCAGTTCCTCTATTATTCACACAATTTATTCCAGCCCTCTTATTAACCTTTCTATTTATGAACCATCAGAACATCCTAAAATATTCACTTTCCTAAACTTCCCCGCCAGACTTGCGGCTTCATTTGAGATATTCCTCTAATGTTGACACAAGCTGCATTGTAAATACAGGCTCGTTGGCGTTATCAACTCATTACAATTTCTCTGAATGACAACTAAGATAAAGAACTAATCCTGATCTACGTCTGTTGCTAACGAATGGCCATAAATATCAAATCGGAATTTTACTACAACTAAGCTAAACTACTGGCGTCATAAACACAAGATTTAACTTTACAGAATTGGATTCTTAAACAATAGAATCACAGTTCTCTCGCCAAAAAATATTCATCATTTCGTCAGTAAGTTTGACACTAGGATGTGCCCGGAAATAATGAGCCCTCAGTGTCAGCTGTCACAATTGTTTTGTAAATTTTACACAATCCGCCGTTGACTGGATTTGTTAAGAATTCGTATTACACTTTTCAAGGAAATAAATTTTGTTTTCATTTGTCACATATTGACACAGACCGTAGGGGTGTAAGACTTGTCAGTATGGCTTGACGGCAATTCAGCAAATCTAGTAAAGCGGCTAATTGCTAAGGAAATAAAAAAAAATAAGATAAAAAAAAAGCACAAAATTGTTTTGAGCTTCATTCATGAGATATGAATTTGTTGTCATTGTGAGTGAGACAGGTGTTTTAGCCGGAGAGCAGGCACATACCTGTGGGAAATGTATCTTTTCTTTCATTGTCGCCGATGCAGGTCGCAGTTTCACCTAGACCTTCGTGCGGACTGATCGGTGAGTTTAATCCGTGATCAGTTCAGTTACAATTTAGCATCGCTTGTTAACGGTTGTTTAAATGCAGTGATTACCGGCGGTTAGTTGAAGAAGAAAAAAGTGTTATTTGTGTCGTTTGTTGAATAGTGAAAACATAAAAATGGAGTTACACAATACGAGAGCAAATCCTGAAGTAAGTTGTTGGTTTTTAAAACGGCGGCGGATGGACTTTGTTTTATAGATTGGAATTGATCATCTGTAATAAAAGGCGTAAAATAAATATGTCAGTGAATGCAGCTTAACTAGGGGGTTTATAGTTCGGTTAAATTGCATTTGTTTAAGGCTGCAAACAGGTTTGAGATATGTAAAGAGAATATTTTATTTTCGATCTTTGAGCGACAAGCTTCTACTGCTAGTTCACTTCTTTTTTTTTCATGTAATTTATAATTTTGTGTAAATAAATAATAATAATATTTTCGATTTAAATGTGACTTGGTGATTGCAGTCTATTTGTGAATGCTGAGTGATGTCCTCGTGGACAGATAGATTTGTGCTCAAATATGTGAAGACCATTTGATCAGTTGAAATTTTTCTTTTCTTTAAAAACCGTTTGCTTAGTCCTGACGTTTGTATGATTGGTGAGTTGATGAGTCTCTTAATAATTTCACTCTGGAAGAGTTGAACATTGAAATTTCACATGAGCCGTTTAGTGAGCAAATCGATTAACTCTGTACAACAAAAAAGTGAGAAATTCAATGAAGTAATGTGTATTGTTACTGAAATAAATTACTTATTGTTCATTGGCCAACCAATTTTGTCATTTAGTGGTTATATCTTTATTAGTCAGTAAAGTTATTATAAATATAAAAAGTTATGACTAAAGTAAGATTTTTCAAAAAAGTGAAGTTAATCGATTTGAACGGCTCAAATATTGAAATCAAGTGGTTGGAATATTAGTGTTAGATCCAATTGTGTCTATTTTTTTTTAGTTTCCATTTTGTATGTAAGGAAGTTGGAGTTTTGGGTATATTGTACAAATAAAAATATTTTGAATAAAGACTGCCAGTAACAATGTTATCATATTTCATATTTTTCGTATTTATTCAATTTATATCTTACATTAGGAAGATTACAGTATCTTATAAATTAAATATAAGCTTTAAAAAAGGAACTAATTAAGTGAGTGCAAATAAACATTAACTTAAAGATCAAATATCTCCAGATTTTTCTGAGATTTGTTCAATAAGGCAAGCAATTTCATTTTTGTAAAGCCTTACTAGCTTGCCATTTATTGATAGTTTTGTAGTACTCTAAAGAATCTGGCGAGTTGAAAATCACACTTCTGACTCAGTCCACGTCAGAATAGCAAAGATGTTATTACGTTATTTTTATGAATCTTAATTTAAATTCGATCGATTACTTACTCTGTTTGTAATCGTAGAAAATGCGCAGTATTCAGTAAATTGCAAATCAAGAGCAGCAAAGATTTTATTTGCACTTTGATTAATTTTCTTGTAAGAAGGGGGTTATTTTGTATTGCAGCAATCAATCCGGAAATTCGTATTTTGTATTTTTATAGAAAATGCCAACAACTCGCTTTCGGAAATAAAAAAATTCTACCAAGTCATTTACGGAAATTTAATATTTTATTTTTCGAAAACTCGTTATCTCCTGCGGATTTTCATTCGATAAATCTTTCATTGTCGAATTGTTTGCTGTGCTTAAGTTAGTATCATTTATCCGTTTGTTGTTGATCGAAAGTATTACTTTTTGCTTTGAAAACATGAAATGCATAACACAGCGTGTGATTGCATTTTCTATTTCAAATACTTTTTGTTGTTATTTTTTAATACTTTTTAATAATTAATAATATTCATTCATCCTTAATACAACTTGTACTCAATTATACTTTTTTTGTTTTGTTATTATTTGATTACTTTATTTCTGAAAGAATTGGTCGTACCAAATTCGAACAATTTACAATCGAAAATTTTGGTTGGCTCACGTTTGTTAATTCGTCTTGTCAAATTTGAAGTCGATGCCCTTTTTAGCCAAGAATTTTAAAGTGGTCTCCAACTTTATTATAGGCAACATTACCTCGCATTGTGTCGTACTCGAAAGATTGTTCTGTATTGCAGTGTGTACAGAAAGCCTTCTTCTGATACATTATAATAAAAAAAACCTACACAAAACTTTGTTTTAATAAAAACTCAGCTATTTTGGATTAGTTTCACACAATAGAGCAAGTTTTTAATCTCCTCCTTTGAATACATTTTGATTTCTGCATCCTCACCAAATCAAATAGCATCAATATTCTTAATACAGTGAACTCTCGATAGTTCGAATTTCACCGGGCCATGAAAACTTCGAATTACAGAGGTTTCTGAATTACGGAGGTAGAAATCTGTTTTAACATCTCTTGTTCACTTGTTGTTCAAGAAAAAAAAAAATAGGCTTGACTTCGAGTTATGGAGATAAAAAATTAATTGGTTTCGAGTTAGAGAGGTTTTATGTTGTTTTACACAATAAATTCGATTTAACGAAAAGAAAAAATTACATAGGTTTTCTTTGATATTCATGGGACTGTGAGAATATTTCTACAGTCGACTTCCTCTAAGTCGAACTCTCTCTAACTCGAATTTCACTCTAACTCGAATTTTTTCGTCATATTTTGGCATTCCCCTTCCCAATTATCCATGCAAAACCATCCACTAAATCGAATTCCCTCTAACTCGAACTTATTTTGATGTCCACTGAAAATTCGACTGTATTTATAGATGTTTTCGAATTACGGACGTTCGAATTATCGAGAGTTCACTGTATTTGACAATTTCTCAATTCTTTTACACTTTTATACTGTTGATGAAAATCAACATCTATAAAATTAAATTATTTGAAATTGAGAGCTAAATTGCTTCATTTTGACAATACAGTTTGAAGGACAGTACGGAAAGTTGGCATCATTACAAATCAGAAAAAATAAATAATCTGCGTAGTAGTCCATACAAGGCCATAGCACTGCTTTTTCGCGTCTCCACTATGTTGTGCGCGTTTTAAATTGATACATGAGATGGGAACCCACGGTTTATTGCCGGTTCCGAACGGCGGATTGAGAAAGCTTTTCATGACAGAGGTTACTCCAGGAGGATTGTCAGTCAGTCGTTCGCTGGAGGTGAGGCCATGAAAATGATATCCGAAAGTAATACAAAATAAGCGCCTGATACTAATTTTCATAGATTTCCAATTTTCAAAAAAATAACAACTACCTATTTCGTAGAAAAGGAATTAAAAAAATAGAAATTAATATTTCTAGATGCAACAATGAATTAAGATGAAAGCCCCCAATTTCACGTGTAATCGTGTCCACGTAGCACACGTGTAATTATGTTATCTATGTAGGAACGCGTGTACTTAGATATACACGCATACGCGTTTTTGTAAAAATAGTATTGAAAAAATAGGAATGAATATTTCTAGATGAAATAATGAATTAAGATTAGAGCCACAGAAAGCACGTGTACTTAAATTTACAGGTGTATTTAGAAAAATATGTGTAAACAGTTCAAAATATTACAAATTCAGATGAAAACGTTGTTGTAAATCCTGTTTAAATATTCTTTTAGTTTACGACCATATCGGAGTCATTTTTGGAAGCTAACATACAACAACGTATGCATGGATGCCATTGAGCCTTCACCGCTCACAATTGTTGTAAGGATTTGCATGGGCTCAAGTACGTTTACGAGTTCTTTGAAAAATGTTCAATCCCGTTCCAAGCTTATAGCTATTGCAGAAGACGTGAATAGGATCTTGCAATAAAGTTAAGATAAAGTTATACGTGATTTCAGCGTATATTGATGGAGACGAAGACACCAGTTTGAGTGTCGAAAAAGTAAATGTTTTATTTTTACGATCACTATAATCACCTAGCTCTAATCGCGTACATTGTTAATAAGAAAACTTGTTTTTACTAAGTTCGGTGGGTAGAATGGGTGACTGAGTTCCGATCTTCCGAATACAGTTAATCAAGTGATCCAATTTTTAATCTCTGTCTGTCCCTGGACCTTTATCTGGACTGTAGTTTTACTATTTCTTATGAATTATCGATTCAAACTTTTTTTTTATCAGTAGTGCTAATAACACACAAAAACTGTATGCCTCATATTTTAGAAGAAATTGGAAAAACAAAGACTGCTTCTGTGTCAAAAAGATCCGTTCGTGGGACAGATAAAGGCTAAATGTTGGCATAAGGCTCGATGCATACAATCGTTTTTTTGAAGCGGCACCACTTTAACGTCTTACAATACTTGCAAATCAAGTGAGCGTCATCCACCGATCGTGCCCAGAAGTCCGATATACACGTTCCCAAAAAGTTGGGAAACACAAAAGTTATGTGGTTTTTGGTAAGAGACTAACGTCAATTTCGATTAAGTTGAAAGGACAGGTATTCCCCGTCTGAACTGCCGTTTTTCCGATTATAAAAGACTATTCATGCCGTTCAGTTCAGCTCCATTCGTTTGACATCAAAACTGACTTTCGATCACTCTTATGTTCCAACTCATTTTTTTCCGCACATATCTCAGAACGTATGCCTCTTGTCAAATTTAATTGTTACAGTCAATAGCAATTAAAAGTCAACACAATTCAAGATAAAATCTCCGATTGACCTGATACCAGTTAAGTTAGTTTAGGAAATGAACCCCGCAACGCAATAAGCAACGCTCAAACCAGTGCGCTTTTCGTCATGCATGTGATTTACATAGCGCAAGTAATTACTTGCTGAAGTAAGTCACCTTGTAGGCGGTATAAATAATTTTTTGTTCTCTTTAGCGGTGTCGATCGTCGGGGAACTCCCAACATTACACGTGTTGATGTCACCGGATTGGGTACTTTTTTTCCTTTCGTTCAGCTTTGTCATCAAAGAAGAAAAAGTAAGAGATACAAATTTCGGTTCAAGTTAAATGGGAATTTAGTTTGACACTTCAAATGTAATAATGAGGTGTACGTTTGGCGCATGGCTGATACACATGACTTATCCACTTAATCGACTTGGCGGTTCATGTGACTAGCACCATCATAAGTGCCAAGTGGTCCTTTAAACTTTTACATGACTAATTCTTTGCACCGCGTTAGAGGTATAAATTTCAACTACAAGTGTGTTTTTTAAGCACTTGTTTGTCTTAAGAATATCTGAATCAGCAAACAAAAGCGATCGGCTTTGAATGATTTTTGGCGATTATGGGTGACTAATATAACGAATATTTCACCTGAAGGAGAAGTCTGTTTTGAAAGATCATCTTGCGTCACTTAACAAAAATTTTATCAAGTACCTGCATGATCAATAAACTTTAAGACCTCAGATTAAACAATAATTTAAAAAGTACTCATGCCGAGTTTGTTTTTATTATTTTATTATAAAGCAGCGGTTATTTTTTTTTTAAATCTCTAAAAATGTTTTTATTATGAGCAAAAGGTTATGAAAAAGTTCGTGACATTACCACCCTCTTAGGCAGCGTTTATGGTCAAACGAGTTCGCATCTCGCGATGCAATCATGCTTATTCTAAAATTCGAACGATTAGCTTATTGTATTCGATATATCTATTCGTTCTAATGAATTTTTCGTATTCTGAGATTCGAACGAATAGTAATCGTTGTTGAATGATTGCTTGAAATGAACCCCAATAGATTTGACTATTGCAATTCATTCGTTTTAGTATCACCAGACTGATTTCTTATTAAAAAAAATAACCTCAATAAGTAGTCTTAGATACCCTGTAAAAGGAACTTTCTAAAAAATACCAAATAGAATTGAAATTCTTAAATTTGAGAAGACAAAAATAAGTACATATTCAAAAGGCAAGGACTCAACTGTCATTTGTTTTTTTTTTTAAATACTAGTGAAGACGGCGGGAAGCAAATATACAGGAGAAAAATAATGCGAAATAAATATATTTATGTGAAATCAAATTAGCTTGCAATGCTTAATACACATATCTTTTCCTCCAAGATTTGTTATAAACTTTCATTAAGCAAGAGTGTTTTCAAATGCATGTTGGTCGCGCTGGCTACCAAAATTCAAAACGGGGCATCTTTATTTCTTTCTCTTTAGATCTTTATTGTTTTAATTGAGTTATGGTCGTGTTCTATATAATTAAAACTGACATATAAAAAAAAATAATTAGTTTCGTTCTGTATTAGTAAAAAATTCTTAACTCACAAGATTCTAGTCGTCATCAAAAACTATACGACTAAAATATGACAGTTGATTTGAATCAATCGAATGTGAGAATACTCCTCGAAAATTAATTTTCGCTTGCTAAGGTGAAATTTCGAATCATTCAAATCTCAGAATACAAATCATTCGAATTCGACTCACTTTCGAACGAAAACGAATCTCAGAATAAGCATGATAATGACATTAGCGCGATTTCAAGTGAAGTGAAGTGAAGCCAACGAATCCGCTGGCAATTGATTGTTTATGGAGCGATTAGTTATTAGAATTTTGATATTGAAAACAACTTGCGTGCTCAAGTGAGCAAATTATTGTTATTCGAAAACAGTAAAGCATAGTAAATGTTAAAAAAATGTAAACCAAATTGATCCAATAATTGGTATTTTTGAATTTGGGTGTACCCCAATCATAAGCAAATCAACAATCACAGTTTATGAGTATGAGCATTTCACCATTTATATACCCGAATAAAAGAGTTTCCAGAAATATTTGAGGAAAGGACTATCCTATTGTACTATTAGTATATTAGTATTCATTTCATATAGCAAATTAAAAAAAAAAGTAAAATACTTCATTGGAACATATTTTGAATTGAAGAGTTTAGATGTGTGGCACGAGTACGATAACTTTGACGCCAAAAAATGATAACGGTATTTTGTACAGCGGTAAAAACCATGTATTTTTTACTATGGGAGGGGGGTCTATCTCGTCCCGTTTAGGAGTTAGGGGCAATTTAAGAAAAATCAATGAAATCAATGAATCCTGAAAAATTAAAAAAAAAGAAATTATTAAGAAACAACGGCAACACTTACGATGAAGTTATAAAAGCCAGAAACTTGTTTTTTAATGCTGTATTTAAATCTTTTTAATTGTAATTTTCGACTTTCTCCAAAATTAGAAGAGATAAAATCATTCAGTCAGTTTAGTTCAGTTTTTGTCTTTGATTCAGGATTAAAATACGCATCGACCACAAAAGTAAATTTGTCACTTTATTTCGAAATTTTGCAGAAAAAAATTGGTTTATACTTTTTAAAATTTTTTTTTATCAAAATTTAGCGTTTGCAAGCGAATTTTTCAAAAATTTTTAACACAAACAAAAAGATTTAAATCTTTCATTTTTTGCCGCCAAAGTTATCGTACTCTCCTCGGATGTGTTTCTTGGGTATTTAAATAATGTGAAGTTTGAGGTATGAAAGATCTTGCATTTTAAGTCAACATTTCAGTTTTATAAAATAGTAGTCATCATCTTCGTCATCAACTTTTCTTTTTTACAGAATTTCAGATTTTTTCTTTTCTATCTCTAAAAAGTCTTCTTTCAACCTGTTTTTCTTCTCATGGGTTTTCAAAATTGTATTTTGTACTAATTTTTTTATTTAGTTACCCTCCAAACTAAGTTTTTTTCAACTTCTTCTCAACACCTTCTTTTCACTATCTTCTTCTGATAATTAGGGTGGCGAAGAACCCACAATTCAACGAAACTTTCAATAATGTACGAGTAATTCCCTGTACTGATTCAAAATGTTTTGATTGTAATTTTTCGTCGTTAATGGTGGCTCAAAATTGCTTCCTGTCGCTGAATTCGCTTTTCGCACCTTCGCTCCGCCATAAACATCTTCATATGTAGACATGCAATTTATTGTTGTAGTAAATAGAATTAGATACAACAGCAATTTTCTTTCCAAGTAAATGTAGGTAAGAGAAGCTTAAGCTTAAACTTTCAGGGACAATTTCCAACCGCCAAGTGACAAATAATCAAGTCAAATAGTCAAGTTCAATACTTTGAGCAAAAAAAAAAAAAAAATAAATATGAATTAGATTCTGGAGGTCGTCTGAAGATGATGATAGAGGGTTCAATAAATTTGGCTGCCATCATTACGTTGAACATTTTTTCAATTGCAGAAGACAGATTTGATAAAACATTAAAAAACATTTTTTTCTTCTGTAAATCGTAAAGGCCTTCTTAACATAGAGCTATAAAGTTTTCGTGTACTCGAAGAGAATTTAAAAAAAAATTCTAAAAACGCTTCTCATTGACTTTGAAGAGCTGTTTTTTTACTCCAAAATAGTTCGAAGTTCGTTTTTCTTATGTGTATGTCTACTACATTTACAAGGAAATATATACAAGAAGGTCTTTTAGAATTTCGCGTATCTTTTACACAAAAAGTGACACAATTTTGTTTTTATTTTGATAATAAAAGTTAAGAATAGAAAACACCAACCATTAAAAAATTACAACCAATCGTTGTGTTTTGTTTTATGATTGATAACAAGTTTTATTTGACACCAAGAACGTGAAGAATCACTGGCGGTTGTGAGAGTAAAAAAAATAATAATCTTGAAGCTATTTGAAGGAGGTAATAATCGCACTGCGCATCCGTTTTTAAAAATGTCTGTTTCTGTAATAAAACCTTTTCTTAAGTAATTTCCCCGAGATAGTTTGATTTCCCTAGAAGTTCATGTTGCCTCAATTTGCAACACGGCATCTTCTAAAAATCGCATTCATTGACATTTATCCCACTGTGCTTAGATTAGATGACACATGCTACGTTCGCATTTGTCACGCAAACTTTTCAGTCAACTGTTTTACTCATGGGACGCTTCTAAAAGTTTTTTAATAGTGGCTAGCTTACAAATTCGATTAGAGTGCGTGAAAATGCTTTATTCTGCTTTCTTACGAGAAACACAATTCTGTGAAGCACTTAATTTCGAATTAATGTGCATGAATTTTGTTGATTTAATTGTTAAGACAATGATGGTTAATTAAATTTTGACGATTGTTTTTTTATACGTGAGACTTTTAAACAAAGGTACGAGGGTGTCAACTAGATTTCTGACGATTTTCTGTCGACATATACTATATTCTTCGGTTATTAAGATTTTTAAAAGTAACTGAAATTAGTTTGCATTTTTCGGGTCATTACCTTACTGGTATGCAAATCCGAGGCGTCAAATGTTGATAATGGTTTTTCTCCCTGTTTGACTGGTTTAGACGCTCACGCGAGTTCATCGCTATCACAGATGTAAAATATTTAACCCTACACTGCGCGACTTTTTTTTTTAATAAAAAAAATATTTTCTTACATAATTTATGGGTCCAAATACCAGAACTATAATAAAAAAAAACCCATCGGTCTATGTACAGTGGCGTACAAAAATGGATACATACTCGGCGGTCGTATGGTTCTTCGTAAATAAAAAACCTCCCATTTGATCGATTTGAATGATTTTTGAGTTATTTTTTTCCCTACTTCATCACCAAAAAATGAAGTACAAATGATTTTGATCGCATTTATAGAACGGTGAAAATTCACAAAGGATCATCTTGACTCCAATGTATCCATTTTTGCACGTTTAGAAAAATATCTATTTTGATGTGCGGGGAGAGTAAGATAACTTTGGCGCCAAAAATTGATAATATGTATCCATTTTTGCACTCCACTGTACATTGGCATGATTATTCCCTTCAAAGTATATAATGCAGATCATCTACAAAGTTTAACAGAGTGAAATTGTGGTGCATAGTTTATGAAAGCAATAAGAATTGAGTCGTATCAGATTTGCTAGACTGCGCAGTGTAGGGTTAAATCTTTCGACTTTAAAAATCCATTGACTTTATACCGCTGATTTTTCAATTCATAAATTAACTCTGCGAACCAGAGTTCATCATTGAAATCTTTCATTCTTTTTAAATTCATGACCAATCTTGATTGCATGATATATTTTCATGACATATTTGGGACTTTAAGAATTTTCGTTGAAGTCTTTGGGACTTCAGTATGTCCTTTGATCAACTCTGAAAGAATGACGAATTGCATTTTTATATGCAGTATGAGGAGTTTTGAGATGAAGATGAAACAATAAATAAAAAGAAAGTAAATGAATTCATTTCTTATGATTTTTGATAAATTTTTCGATTTGTGGTAAAATATAAAATTAATCTCTAGTTGTACGTTTGAAATGTGATTTTTTAGTCCTCCAGCAGAACACGGTTAAGCATCACTAATGGGTCGATTCGGCAATCGACTTGATTTTTTCTTGGCCAAGCACTTTCGCTCAATCAACTCGAATGTTGTCGACAAACTTTAATTTTAATTATTGGGTTCTCGATTGAGTCTTCGTCATTAGTACTCGTCACTCGTATTTCAGTGTTGTACATGGAATTAGTGCTGGTATGAAAATCTTTTGAACCGTACCAACGAGTTCTATTACCTTTACATTAAAAAAAAACCTTCCGGTCATTTCTTAAAATCTTAGAGTATTTAATAAATATTCTAACACCTTTTTTTGCCGTCGTTTCAAAGTGTGAACCACAAAAATCTTGGTATCTGTAAATTGTATCGTTCAGTATAGAAATCGATTAACTTCGCTTTTGAAAAATCTTACATTTAAGTGACAAAGCATCAAGTGCTTATAGCCATAACTTTTTTTATATTTATAATAACTTTCCTGAATTTTATTATTCTGACTGACAAAATTTTTGTTGGCCATTGAATATTAAGTAATTTGTATTGGCTATTAAATATTAAATAATTTATTTCATTAACAATGTTTAATATTTTTGGATGGTTGGATTTCTCTTATGTTAATCGATTTGTACTCTGAACGGCTTAATTATCATAGCTAGGTCAAAGCCCAGACTACATTTAATACCAAGAGGACTCATTTCTTCTTCTAAATGAAGTTAAATTGAGAAAGACGTCGTTAGTGTTTTCTTACTTGGTCTTACCAATTCCACTGTCATGCGTAAGAACGTTTTACTGATATCGACTATTATTGAATCGCTGTTAATAAGTTCTTTCTAATAAATATTTATGAACTTATAGAACTAGGGCTGTTAAGAAACAAACTACGGATGCATGATGAATAAAAAGCAGTTCGATGGGCTTTTTTATTTATCCAATTGTAGTATCGATGTTCGTTTGAACAGATGCACTATTCTTATAATCTATAAAGGAATCCATCAGCATTCTTCGACAGACGCACGATTCTTTTAATCTATGAAGGAATCTATCAGCATTCTTCAACTGTTCTGCGAATCCATTGCCACAAAAAGACAGAGATCTACTTTGGCCCTGGTTCACTTTGTAGATCATTGTGCTCTGTGTGGTCTGTAGGTTCAGAGCTTTATGATCAGAAGAAACCGGCAAGGCAATGGAATTCACATCGAAATTCAAGACTGGTATTGAAAAATTATGTAGCTACAAGAAGTTTGCAAGTATTTGTCGCATGAGTGACTCAAAGACACCGAAGCTAAACGTGCATGAGATACGATAAAAACCAATCTTTAAGAAGCGAACTAACTTACGAAAAAATCTCCTAGAAGTTCTTTTAGCATCCAAGGTGACATCACCTCCACAGTAACCTTAACTACGCCTCGAATATCTCCAGGTGCCCTAACTGCAACTAAATCTAAGTATAAAATATCACGACTATTAGCTAATAAATAATTCTTACTTCAGTGCATTGTCATTTAGTTAATTTTATTCACGGGCAAGTTGTCTGCGTCGACAAACAGAAGAGACAACCCACGGCTGGCGGTAACATTTACCTTTCCGTGTGTTTGTCAGTAATTACTTTTCTCAAGTAATATTTCTATTTTCAGAATAATCAATTAGATTACTTCTGTAAATGAAAATGTAAGTGAGAGCAAAGTAGTAAATACAGGGAAACAGGTTTAGTTGAAGTACGAGTTTTCCCTCGAGTCAGTTCCGGGCAAGGTTGCCATTTGTGGTAAAAGTTTTTTTTTTATTTTCTTTACAAAAAAATTGCAATGGAGGGGGTGTTTAGAGCGGATTTCTTTTGTGTTTGAAAGGAATAAATTTGGATTTTACTCGTGTTTTCCGGATAAAGAACCAGTCTGAGAATTGAGAAAACAAAAGTTACCGATGGTCAGATTGGACGATTAATCGATCGAGTTTTGAAAACCTTGCATGGAGTTCTTGTTAGTTCCGCAGGTAGTATAGTTGTGACTCAATAGCGACTAAACTCAGGACCGCTTGATTGTTACTGTGATTGTGTTGGCAAAAATTCTTAAAAACCTTATTCGTTCAAAACCATTCCTAAATTCAGACAGTGGTTCTTCATTTATCTGACTCTAGGCACAACATGTTCCAGTGAAACGTCGGTCCCTGAATTTAGTCTAAATTAGAAGTTTAATTAAGATCGAATATATGAAAAGTACAAAATATTATAAATTTAGATGAAACCGTTGCTGTAAATGTGCTAACATATGCTTCTCTAAAATCTTATGCATAGATGGCGATGAGTCTTCACCGCTCCTAATGTTTGTGAGGATGTGCATGGGTTCAAGTACGTTTACGACTTCTGCGGAAGATATCAAGTCCTGTTTTGAAAACTCGAGCTTTGTAGCTATTGCAGAAGACGTGAATAGGTGGTTGCACAGTACTTACGCAATATACTCGTAGTTATATACACGTGCGTGAAAATGAACTACACGTATACGCGTGCCTAAGGTGCCATGTAATAAGACAACACGTGTAACATGTACACGTGTAATTAAGTACACTTTTAAAATCTGCAGCTCTACTTCTTGACCGAGAAGAATACTAATGTTTTAGAGCTACATCTCCCGATATTAACTTCAAAAAAATGTATGGGATCTTGTGGATCAAGGGATTATGAAGTGAAAGCCATCGAATTGTTCTGAGCTGATGGAACGAAAAATATTACTTTATGCCTAGTTAAGTTATTTACTACATACATAAACTATACAACCACAAAACTATTTTGAAAGAAATTTATTAATCTGTTAGTTTTAAAGTTTTCTTGTGACGTTGATTTTTATTTTTTTTTGCTCGTCTTCGAACTCGTATTTGCAAGCATTTTTAATCTAATCTTGTAATTAGAAATGATAGGAAAACAATTGACTTTAAAAATGAGCAGTTACAATGCGTACAAGCAGTTGCAGATGATGTTATTCTTTAATCACCGTGAAAACTGCGATTATTGGTTGAGCAATCTCGCAATCTATTTATTTTGCACCAAAAACACCAAATGAAGACATTTGTCGCTCTATTTTTCGATTTCAGGGTGCAGCTTATTATACTTCGAACTACGGCAGCAAAGAGTAAAATCGCAAAACGTTGGGATTCTTAATATTGAGAACCGAAGCTTTTATAAATCGTATTATACGTTTGAGTTGGAATTTAATGTGTAGTAATAAAACTTAATTTTGGACGCTCCAAAACTTCTACGAAAATTACTCATATTTACGTTGTACTTCACGGATATTAAGATTCACATAAAGCTATTCGTAATTAGATAGTTAAAACTAAGAAATTATGGAAGCTAATAGAGAAATATTCATTCAGATGAGCAGAACAATGAGATTTTAGAAGCCTACAAAGGCATTGAACAATTAGTAAATTTGTTGTGTGTCATTTCGTTTCGCTTAAATCGGTTTTTTCCAGAAAATGTGTGTTCAGGTGATAAGTTGTTAAATAGTCCAAACAAATAATGGAGAATTTTTTGAATTTCAGATGAAATATTAACTCAAATTAAATGAATCAGTTAATTTGGTATTAAATAAGCTCTAATTCGGTTAATTTGATTTGGGTGTCAGTGTGGTAAAATTAACAAGTCAAATTAAATTTAACAAAAGATAGCAACTTTTTTAGTTATTTTTATATTTATACCGGGAATGTTTTGTGTTTAACTTTAAACTTTTGTTTGTACTGAAGTCAGGTTGGGAACTAATGAAGTATATTTTGAGTATACGAGTACAAATAATGGACAGTACCGTATATGTGTTCGTAATCAGTTACTAGCATTGAAAGTTGAAAAAGACACTAAATGTTGACCGACTTAAAAACTAAAGTAGAGAAAGTAGAGAAAATCGTGTACAATAAAATAGACGAAAAACACTTAACAACCCATTACAGCAACAAAATTGAGCAAACTGATGCAGATGTGGGTGGACAAAAGTATTATTCGTTGTTTCTGTAGCTAACGCCTTAGTTCGAGTTGAGTGAAGACGAAATTGGGATTGTTTCAGTTTTTACGTCATAGAATGTGAAATGATTGTACCATTTTAAACAAATTTTAAAGGAAATTATATGAATTTTTATTTAATACAATTTTTGCTACTTCCTGATATATACACACAGTTTTTAGAACGTTTTTAAAAACGAGAAAGTGCTGGTTTAGCTGCTGTGACCAGAGATTCCTTTTAAGTTCAAAGTATGTGTTCGATTACTTATTATTAAAAGTTAAATGGACTAAATTCTTGCTTTACAAATACTAGCACACTATTCAGAATGTAATGTACTAATGGGACTATACTTTGTGTGAGACTACCCCTTTTCATCCTTTTTTCTGGAACAAGTCGCTAAGATGTAGTATGTTAATGTTGTACTATGTTGTTGCACATGTTCAAACACATTCTTTAGATTTTAAACAAATTTAATTTTTCGTATATGTATATGTGATGTTTTTCGTATTATTTGGTGATCATAAAAAAACTCATTACTTCATTGGAATGCTTTGGATTAGAGCTGGGCCTTAGGTATTCATCGAGATTAGCATGAGCATTTTTTTAAACTGTGCTTAAACTTTTATGCTTTTATCTTTTTTTTTATTCTCCTAACAGAAAATAACATTCCTACGCATTTAGAAATCTTCAAAGATGTCATGTAGGCCCAGCAGCCCTATGCTTAGCTGGCGATCTAACACCTTTTTTATTCAAGTGCATACGTGAGTTCATGAGACGTCTTTCTCCTCCTCAAAAAAACGATCTTTTTATAGAATATTGCGTCTCAGAATGCAAGAAGACCCCATTCTATAACGATGTTGCAGCCCAGTAAAAAAAGAAAACAGCCACTTTAGAGTGGAAAACAAAACGAAAAACCAATTTTATTTTACAATTAATTCCTCCATTTCTGAGTCTAAATTTCTGACAAAAAAAGAAAATTTTCCTTTAAATACAGCAAAACATAAAATAAATCGATTGCTGAGTTATAAACTTATGCATGCAACTACGATACAAACGATTTTGGCTTGCCTGCATCAGTCTAATAACAGTTTAATCAGACGAAGCAGTGCATTGCTCATTGCAATGAGTCCATACATTTATAATTTATGATTTTTATTCATGCCCCTATTTCACGTGTAATTTGATACAAATAGTACACGTGTAATTAAATTATCCGAGTAGGAATACGAGTACTTATACGAGTATTTGTACGTGTATTTATATGCTGATGCTAGGATGTTCCATTTTGATGTATATTTTAACTTGAACTAATAAAATTATTTTTTCAGTGCCTCCTATTTTAGTTGCTCTATTTATATTTATTTTCTTATTAACCCATTGCCAATTCCTTTTTTCAGGCCAATGAAGATGAAAAAAATAAAACAGAAGACGAAAAGGATCGACCTAACTGGTCGAATGGTCTGGAATTCCTCATGTCCTGCATATCGATGTCAGTTGGATTGGGAAATGTGTGGAGGTTTCCCTTTACTGCTTATGAAAATGGCGGCGGAGCTTTCCTGATTCCATACATCGTAGTATTACTCCTCATCGGTAACTATTGAGAAATTGAATTGAAGGGCCAATAATATGATAAGCCACATTATATCAAAAATTGAGATTTTAGTTGAATTTACCGCAAGAATACCGTCGCTAACAATGCTTTTGTTTACAAATTTATATACAAACAAAAAATTAAATTAAAAATGATAAGAAGTTCCATTTTTTTTCATTTTTATTTATTTATTATTTTAAATCTTTTACAACGGGCTACAATGCCTATGACATTTCATAAAAGTTTGTAAATAAACTTTAAAAAGAACATTAATTGTAAATTAAATTAAATTTAGTGTAAATTTATTCAAATCTCTGAAAGCCATTTTCCCTATATTTTCTACTTCTACCTTATCACGTTATTGCAACAAGTCCTTCAATTGTAAGTTTTACTCTAACCTTTGATCATCTTTAAGGCAAACCTATGTATTATTTGGAAATGATACTCGGTCAGTTCACAAGCAAAGGCTCTGTAAAAATTTGGTCAATTTGTCCTGCATTTGTGGGTAAGTTTGTGACGGAGACACCTCCTACATTTATTTTAACTGTTGTTGGATTTATTTTCAGGTGTTGGAATGGGCCAAGCAATTGGTACGATTGCCATTATCACATATTACTCTTCATTGTTGGCCATGACACTGTACTACTTGGGTGTATCTTGTCAGGCTGTATTGCCGTGGACATATTGCAGAGAAGAATGGGGTCCTTTATGTGTTCCGTCGAGTGGAGCGACACCGAATTCAACAACAGCAATAGGACAGCTACAAACCAGCTCAGAGATGTACTTCCTGTAAGTTTTTTTTTTTATCATGGGAGTTGTACACATTGAATCTGTTCATTGTGAAATGAATTTGAAGCTGTTATG
This sequence comes from Syritta pipiens, assembly GCA_905187475.1. Taxonomy (NCBI): domain Eukaryota; kingdom Metazoa; phylum Arthropoda; class Insecta; order Diptera; family Syrphidae; genus Syritta; species Syritta pipiens. The sequence continues at coordinate 5,021,722 of LR994571.1, forward strand.
TCATTCTGTCCGCTGTTTCTTCGCATGATTATTATATTTGAAACGAATTCAATATGTTCCGGCGCTAGTCATCACACTAACCTCGTGTCTGCTGCTGCAGCTTTAAACTTTTTTAAAATCCGAGCAACAAGAACTGGATTTTAACACTAAATTTATTATTTAAATATACCAAACCTGTCAAAATGGCTGGCCTTTAAGAAAAGTACTCAGTGAGACTTCCAATCTTTATTTATTTAAAAAAAAATTACAAAATGAATTCAATAATATTCATTGTAGATTGTACACAAAAAATGATTCTTTAGTTATAGCTACAAAGGTCAAAAAAACTTTGTTTTAGGACTTTTAAATTGAAATTGCAAGACCAGTCATTTTGACTAGTAAAATCTAGTGTAAAATCCTTTCAAAACCTTTCAATACTTCACCTCAATAAGAACTGGACTTCAAAATCCTGTCAAAATCTCTCAATAACCATGATACTTTCTCTTCAATTTCAGAAAGGATGTGCTACACGAGAAAAATGACATCACAGACGGTGTTGGGTACCCCGATTGGAAGTTGACAATAACGTTGTTCGTATCGTGGGTCGTTATCTTTCTTGTCATCGCAAAGGGAGTCAAGAGCTCCGGAAAGGCGGCTTATTTCTTAGCGTTATTTCCATATGTTGTCCTCATTGCATTGCTCATCAGAGCTGTCACCTTGGAGGGTGCGTCCGATGGAATTATCTTCTTCTTACGCCCCAACTGGAGTGAGTTAGCAAACCTTAAGGTAAAATACTTGTCACTTCAACTTAACTTGTTTGTAAAACAAATTCTTTTCCAGGTTTGGAAGGAGGCTGTTGTGCAGTGTTTTTTCTCATTGGCCGTTGGACTGGGACCAATCATTATGTTTTCATCGTATAACAAATTTAATTACGGGATATACAGGTAAAGATAAAGGTGGGAGATGGGTGTTGAAGGTGATGCTTATTTGCCTCTTTTGTAGGGATGCTATGATTGTGACGACACTGGACACGTTCACCAGTCTTTTGGCTGGTATAACGATATTCGGAATTCTTGGAAATCTCGCTCACAATTTGAATGTTGAAAACATCTCGGAAGTTGTTCGAAGTGGAACTGGTTTGGCGTTCATCTCTTATCCGGATGCCATTGCGAAATTTCAGGCGGTGCCTCAGGTAAGAGATTTAATTTGCGTGCCATAAGCGGACAGTGTTTGGAAAGTACTTTGAGTGGAAGCGAAAGTTAGTGGATAGGGAAGGACCAGGAACAACAACTTTTTATAGAAAGAGAGACTGGCTAGTGGTAGGTTAAGGGTGTCATTTCTTAGCGAATTACATAGATTACTACTGCTTCATGGCTTAAAGGGTCATACAGCCCGTCACAAAAATCACCAAGCATTATAGAGAGCGCTTTGTACTTATGGAAAAACAGGCATAAAATATACTTCACAAATAAACTTTAGATGCAGCTTTGTTCGTAAATGGCATAGCTTTTCAAAGCAAAAAAATTACACCGATAGGGGATCTCTAGTCTGCTGGCATACCTATGATGTTGCAATGTCTTGTAATGTCGCCTATTAAGACCCTAATCACTGCTGATTAGGGCCAGCCTAATCAGTCTGCTTATCCGCAGATAAATGTTAGTAGGCTGGGCACAGTCAGTTAACAATATAGTGAATTATGTGAACCCATGTTTAAACGAATTACACGTGTAATATGTGTGCTGTGAATAATGATAACACGTGTCACGTGTAAATAAAAACACGTTTATTATCTGGAGCTCTGGTTCTTACCAATAAATTTTGGACAGAGACCAAAAGTACTGCCTTTCAACTTCTAGACTGCTGTTCCACACAGCCACAGTTGTAGGTAGCTCACGGGTAGAACTTGGCATGTTTCTATGGCAACAGCTCTGGCCTATTCACAAATCAATCTGCAGATTTTAATGTTAGAAAGCAATTATTTTTTTTTATGTATTTGAATCCTAATAAAAATTAGAAAAAAAAAATTAAAAAATCTGTAAAGGTCTGAAAACGTCCCTATAAAATTCCGGGCGACATAACTTATTCAAAATCAAACAATAAAAAATTTAAAATGCTTACAGCAAACAATTCACTCATTGGCCTCCATGTTGAAAAATTCATAAATAATTTTCAACTGTTTTTAAGTTTTTTATTTCATTTTAATCACATTTAACTGGTGTATCTCATTGCTGGGCCCTAAATCAAAATCAATTGTTGTTTACCACCTTTGCTTGGGGTGACTAGTCCCAAATAGTAATGATTATAAAATTCATTTTGGTGACAGTGCAAACATAAATACCATTCACAGGGCTAAATTTTTTTTTATTTCAGGTAATTGCATGTAGGTTTTTTTATTAAATTGTGGCACTTAGAGTCGCCAGCTTTGTCGGTATCTTTTTTCGCCTTCGATGGGGGCATTAAATTGATAAATGTGGTTCGTTATATTTCCCTTTTGGCATTTATTATGGCGGATATAAAATGTTATTTTCAATTCCATAGAAGTGGTTTATATCAGAATGTTAATCATCAATTTATTGAATGAAATAAAAAACTCAAGAAATCGATGTTTTGTAGTGATTTTAAACCACTTCAACTACTTGAATTGAAAAAAATTAGAAGTGGCACTGACCCACTATGTACTGCGACCTTAAAGGTCTATTGCAGCCGTTCGCTAATCTAGCATTTGAGTGCTGTATTCATAATTTTGCCAACATTCCTAGATGGGATGTTTGTGAGGTAAATCCCTGCTACGTTCGTTTATCTATCGTTTTTTTAGGGTTTTGTTCCAAAGGAATAACGAAACACTTCGGTGTCCGTCTGCCTCTCTGTCTGATTCACAAAAACGCTTATAACTTTCGAGTCGCCGTTAATTAAGGGATAAAATTTGGACTGACCAAAAATATTATTTCTAATTTGTTTCGGTATTGGCAGCTGATTAGTAAGTGTTCTATAATCTTCCGAACCAGGCCACAGTTTCTGTAGATTTCTATTGTGATGAGACCCATCTTGTAAAGGTGGTAATTACATGCTCCATGTAATTACCACCTCACCTCATTCTCACTCTCACTGTCAGGTTTTCTTTGCTTAGTTCCACAACTTCTTTAGCTTGTTTGAGGTTATGGCTCAGATTCATAAATTTTTTAGTTATTCCAGAACTGATTGTTGTTTGATAATTATTTGAAATACCTTGCCGCGAGATTCAGGGAAGTATTTGTCTAGAGTTTGTTGCCTTGCAATGAAAAGCGCTGGACCGGAGCAGAGGAAACGTGTCAATGGTTCTGGTTTCGCTGCGTTATTGCAACTGTGGCAATGTGTATAATAAGAGATCCCGAGCCTAGCTAGTGAGCCAGTGAGCTGTACTAATCGTTAGTTCGTGATATGTTTTCTAAGTCTCCTAAGATACTGCTTAACTGTGACCATCTAAAGTTAGTTATTTCCAAGAAGTGAGTTGTAATTCGTGCTTTTACTAGGCCAAGTGGAATGCCAGCAGGAATGACGAATTGGCCAAGGAAGAAGCTGTTATTTCTGCTGGTCCAAGTAGAATGAAAGTAGGAATGATAGTCCCTTCCTTGGCCAATTCGTTTGCTGGGATTAGTGGATAGTCCTTCTGCACAGCTCTTTTACCACTTTCTTTTATTACAGAGTACTAAGTAGTCAGGTACCTTGTAGGTAGGCCGAACGACTTTTGAAGAATCACAAAAAGAAGCAATGAAATTAAAAGCAAAAACCTTAGTAGTCAGGATCCAATTATCATTTTTTAACAATTTCAAAAACAAAAAAAAACTTTGTATGCGATAAATATTGTGCTTGATCTGGCGTGGCTGCTGTCGTCTATTTGTACCTCAATTAAATACACCCTTTAAATTTTGCTAATTATGGCCTTCTGGAAGTTTTTATTTGTAAACTCCTTCATCATCCAACATTTTCTTTTAATTGAAAGAAAAAATGTCACACATAGCTTTCGAAAAAGTAATCCGCACTCCAAGACTCGTCAAGACTCTCATTCCAATTAATCTGCTAGCATATTAATACCTTGAAATTAAACAATCCAAAACCCGTGGTTCTATTTCTATAGTTATTCGCGGTTTTGTTTTTCTTTATGTTGTTCGTCTTAGGAGTGGGATCAATTGTAGCCCTCCAAAGCACGATAAACACAATCATCTGTGATCGCTTCACGTCATTAAAATACACCCACGTGGCATTTGGAACTTGTACAATTGGTTTTCTATGCGGACTTGTGTACGTTACACCAGTAAGTGTTTTCAATATCAAAACTGCATTCAATATTTTTTAACGAATAATTGCTTACGTACTCAAAGGGTGGACAATGGATTCTAAACTTGGTTGACTTCTTCGGAGGGACATTTGTAGTGTTTGCTTTGGCTATCTTTGAGATGATTGGAATCGCCTGGATTTATGGTAAGTGTGTTTGCGAATTCTATAGACTTATTTATAAACTTGAACTTCTGAACACTGATTTATACAATTTAATTATCTAAAGGACTCCAGAATTTCTGTGACGACGTTGAATTCATGACAAACAAACGAGTTTCGATGTACTGGCGGTTGTGTTGGACAATCTTCACGCCCGGTCTTATGCTGGTGATCTTTATTTACTCCATGGTCACGTTGGAACCAATCAAATATAGCGGCCTGGAGTATCCTGAAGCAGCAAACAGTGAGTAGTCAATTCCATTTGTTGTCTGTTCTTCACGACTGTGTATTTTCAGTTGCTGGTTGGATACTTCTGAGCATCGGCTTCATACAGTTCCCGTTGTGGTTTATTTGGGTTGCATCGAAAAATTGTCATCCAAACCCATGTGAGGTAATGTATACGGTTCCCCTTTGCTGAACAAATGTCTTAATGTTCCCGCTTTTAGACACTCCGTACAATAACCCGACCCACAGAGGAGTGGGGTCCACTCGATCCGGATACAAGAGCCAGTTGGCTTCTTTACAAGGTTGACTTGGCAGAGCGAAGAAGAAAAACAAATGAAAGCAACAAAATTAGTTTCTTCTATCAGAAAATATACAACCTTTTCGGGTTGTAGTAGTTTTTAAGAAGCTACCCTCGGCTTAGTCGAAAAACAGATGACATGAAATAGTAGTTCTCTAAGCAATTGTATATTTTTATGGTAATAATACGGGCCTGGACAGAAAGGTCTGTGAATCAAATCATCGCCATGTTAGTATTATCGCGCTGTTAGGTAGTAAGTGTAAAAGATGACTTAGTTATAAGTGAATAAAAGTAAAATAAATAAGGAAGTCGAACACAGAAGAGTATGGCATTTTAATATTGTCTTCAAATGTGGTTTTCCTGCATTTTAGTTTCGCAGCTAGAATACGTACATTTATTTAACCTATTATTTTCTTTGGCTTATTGGGAAAGGCCAAGAGGTGATGTCTATTTCATATTTGTAAGCTTTGGGTGTTAAACTATTCAATGTAAGTGCCATATGGGCATCCCCCTGCACTTTTTTTTTTATTGGGAAAGTACATTATTATTATTATTACAAATTGACAAAAGATTACACATTTTAAGTCAACAAATTGAGAAGAGACCTAGCAGCAAAAGCTTTCAGCTCGATAAAAAATAAAAATTACTTACAAAACTAAATTGTTCGTAGAGATTAGCAGAGATACTATCTCTGAGATAGTTTGCTATTTCTAAGATATTTACTACGTTAACAGTATTTAAAAAGAATAGAATAGAAAAACCAGAAGTTTTTAGGCAGAATAGCGTTTATTTTTTTTGTATATACGGCATGATGCAAGTCCAAGGAGGTGTGTGATATTAAAGAGGTTTTTACAGGCCGGACACTGTGCTGAGTTCTCTTGGGAAGGAGAATTATTTTACATTTTATCTAAAATGTAAAATAAAAGTAACAAATAAAACAGTGGAAGGTTGCTCCTCTTGAGCATCAAATCAGTAACGGGGACTTCGTGAATAATTTCTACGTGAATTTGTCTTGGTCCCGCCTAGTCACTTCTGGCCTGGATTTGTCGTCCTATCGATGCTTTTTCCCTAAAGTTCACCTCTAAGTTAAGCGTGGTTATCGATTACAGCCTGGCCGGCAATATTAATTAATTAACCCGATGAAGAAAATGAAAAAGCCGGTCCCCTTTGGGTGGAAGAAAACGACACCACTCTGAAGTAATGCGAAAGCGGTCCCAGAGTGGATGGTGTCAAGGAGAAGAGGTCAAGATGTGGTTTTAGTGAAAGTGTCACACTACTTGAAACAGAACGGGCCTGTTTCACCTGCCTATTAGGTTTCCACGTCGTCCTTCCGTCGTGGTCGGTTTGGTATCCTGCTGCATACTCCTAGGCATCCTTGCAATGTCTATTCCCCGCTAACGTAGGGTATGGTATCTGGTTCCACTTGGGCTTTTGATCTCTGTTGCATTGGGTTTCAGCTAGTGATGGGCACGTTTTGTATATTGACATCTTTTTTTTACAACTAACCAGGTTAGTTTTCAAACTTTGGTTTCCAACAAGTGTTCCACCCTCTCTAAAGAAATAAAATTTGTGTTTCCAGATGAACAGCTGGAAGGGAGTTGTTATCATAAAGCCAATTGTTGGGTGGATGGTAAAATTTGAATCCAATTAATGTTTAAGTCTCGAAACACACCCATTTTGAGTAAATTATTGAAAAATCGGGGACAATCGAAGAAGGAATTGAACCAAGCTGCAGTCATCAGAATTTTAATCTCTGTTTTAGATTCAAATTCTTTAACTTTATTTCTTTTCAATACTTATTTCCTATTTTTAATGTGCCATAATAATAAAATCATCTACTAACAATGATTTCTGAAAGATTTTCTTTGTCTTAAAAAATACCCACGTAAATACCCGTTTGGGTAGAACCCGATAAATAAACAGGTATTTACACCGAGAGGGTATTTACCGGGTATTTGCCCATCACTAGTTTCAGTGAGACTTTACGCAGTAGTTTTTCCTTTGTTATCCATTCCGATCTGAAGACCTTCAGGATTCATCTCTAGCGTTTTGACCTGAAGACCCAAAGCGTCTGAGCAATGGTGGTGTTTGTTTTTAAAGTCACACTTTCGTATAACAGTATGGATCTCACATTCTAATTTAATATCTGAAGCTTGCTTAGGGTGGAGACCTGGCTGGATGTTAAGACGTTGTCAAACGAGAAGTGAGTTGAGCGGCTGTGTTTATACGATACGTCGGTGGGTGTACCTCTATCTTTGCACAAAGTGCTGCTGAGGTAGCAAAATTTATTAACATTATAATTGGACTTCCGTCTAGCAAAGGAGGTGCCTCACATCTTAAGCCAATTCTCATCAGCTTTATCTGCGTTGATTTTCAGCCCAGCTCTTCTAACGTTGATATCCAGCTCGTGCAGTTTTTCCTGAATGCCGGCTAAGAAGTTGAATAGCAGACAGATTCTGTTTGCGAAGGCAAAGTCAGGGAGTTTCTCCATCAGAACCATAGCATTTCGTTGGAGGTGGCGTTTTTTGTGTGGTTTAGAACAAAGTCAACGACTAAGATGAAGAGCAGAGTTAATGATATGCAGCCTCGCCTTATAACTCTGATGTTGGTGAGCGAAGTACTATCCTTACTGCTGAGACTCATCTGCAAGACGGTAAAGCGCGTGGTTAAGCTTGATAATGGAAGATGGAACGTAGCATTCTGATATTATTTTCAAATGGATTTCAAATGGACTTGATGCGTTTCAGTTTCGTTGCAGCCGGCAAATGCCGTCGCATACGTAAGGCAAAAGTTTGATAAAGAATTTATATACGCAAAACAACCAGCCGAGAGCAATCGGCCATTATTTTTTTTTATTGTTAAGACTGTTCCGACCGCAATCTTAATATGAAATGAGGTCGAATCTTTTTTCCAGTTGTAAACGTAAGTGAGTTTTAGACATAACCTTCTTTCTTTGTGTTGAACACTCTGCATTTAACCTGTTCAAATGTTCATTACTGTTTAATAAAATACTTCTTAACTTGGTCACAATTAAGTACCTTTATTTAACGAATATGTAACAATACAATTAACAAAACCTAAAGATAAGGATCCCATCCGGGATACAAACGACATAAATTATGTGGATTCATTGCTTCGTTGATTAACCTCTGAATCTGGACTTCAACATTTGGCGTACCCATTCTGCCCTCCTCTTTACCTTCCAGTTTGTCTTGCACTCTCAGTAAGGCACGTTGTGCGGTAAGATTTTTTCCTTCACCTATTAACGACTTGAGATTAAGGACCTCTACAAAAGGCACAGATAAATCTACTTACTATCTCCATTCTTATCTCCATCAAGAATTTTCTGAGACGACCACTTCCAAACATACAACGGATCGTAAAGTAAAACTTCCAAGATCGTTGTGAGGTATACGTGATTCTTTCGAAGGATTTTCATTGTTTTCTCACAGCACTTCCGGAAAACTCCATCGGATTCAGCAACGCCCATCGGAGCAACGATATCACGTGTAAGACGGAATGGCACGGTTTCAGGTGTGGGCATGATTTTACCTTGCTCAAAGGCGATACCTAAAAAGGGTACATAAAGTTTACTCAGTTTGGGGTGTCGGTGAAGTTAACTTACCAAAGTCAATATGAATTACTTCTCCTGTTTCCTGGTCGATTAGAATGTTTTGGACGTGTCGATCGCCTAGACCAAGAATGAACCCTACAATGGATGTTGTTGCAACACTAAAGAGAAAGGATGTGGATATTTTTCGAGGTGAGGAAGGTATTTAGTTACCTTTTTGTGTAAGCCAATCGGCGTTCAAACCAAATTCCGGGGACTAAGAACTTTTCAAAGAAGAAATAGTGGAAAACTGGTTTTATATTCTCACAGATGTGCTGGTAAACTTCAAGGCGATGGTCGAAATCGTTTTTAGCCAAAGCGTCCTGTAAATAGTAATTTATGCAAGACAAAATACCTTGTTAATTTAGGTCTAGTACGGTAGATGACAGTAGGTGTCAAATTATATCGCGCACAACACAGTGGAGGCGCTTAGAACCTAGGCTCTGGGCCTATATGGGCTGTTACGAAGATTATTTATTTATTTATTTTATGGTAGATTATGCTCATTGGCTCTCAATGAGGAACAAGAAAAAGGTTCCTATTCCCACCGAAAAAAACTTCTTACCATTGCTATTTTCCGACATTTTCCAATTGAATAATCTTGTGGCCTGTAGTTTTTATGAGCTCCCACATCTTTTTTGTCCCCACATAAATACAGACCAAGAGGAACCGTGTTCTTACACCATTCCAAGATTCCGCTTCGCTGTAATAAAAGAAAATCAAAAGAAGAACAACTAAAACACTCATGGCAAGTACCATTGAAAGCGGAACTATTCGATAAGTTCGAAGAATCAGTTTCTGATCATTCGTTTCCGGATCGCTTTTCAGCAAATTGTTCACCATCGACAGAACTTGCTGCATCACTGCATCCTGCCGGAGATCATCTTTACCCTTTAAAAGCTGCGGTCTGGCCACACCATCTGAACAGACGCACATCAATTTCTTCGGAGCATTGATGCCACCAACCAAACCGACGTTATCGTTCCACTTACGAACATCTGGAAGAAAAGGTCGGGATCACAGATGACTTTGATGGAAAATTATTTTTTGACATACATGTGAGTGTGTACTCCTTGTTGAGTGAAATAGGTAGCTCCATTGTTGGGCACTGTAGCTGGTCAAGATTCTTTAGTTTTTTAAGCTTATCACTTAGCACCAACGATGTACTCTTTCCTGGATCCTTATTGGCGAAATCGATGAGGGCTGTGAGAATATTTTTATTAAATTTTTTTGAAAATGAAGGGCGGTGAGAATACAAGTCGTTAACAAGGCCAAGATCTTAAAAGCCTACCTGAAAACATTGTCTCCATTTGCTTGATGCAAGCGCTGTTCGATTTGTCCTTAGCTTTGCTTAAAATATTCTTAGCGATGCTCACACGATCAGAACTTGAGCTGTTTCTAAATTTAGAGCGTACATCAGTAAGCGTTTAATGAAGGGTTTATGTTAATCTACGACTTACTTGGGATCATCTGCATACGCGAAGACCAAAGCGAAAATATTATACAACGTGTGATGTGGGTGGTCTTTGATACATTTAACTACAAGAAAACAAAATATTGCAAAAAGTCAAAATATGGGGAAAACGTTTTTCTTACCTAAAATTTCTTCGAGTAAATTCAGGAATGATTGGTTTTTGGAATTTAATCGGGCACTCATTTGATTGAGAACACAGAGAAACTTGTAACTTGGAACTTCATGAATGATTTCATTGATTTTTAAGCGAAGTTTTTGATCGTGCTTATTGGCAAACCATAATGCTATGATTCGGTATACAGCTGGACTAGTTACTGCATCGTCCAGTGTACAAAAGCGGATGTAGTTTCTGGAAATAGAAAGATGTAAGAGAGACCGGTATAGATTAAATTTGATTAGGTGCGAGGTGCTGGTTGCTGATATATTGAATCCATTGTGGTAGCCGGTGAATTAAAGTTACCATTTTCATTGTACAAACATTTGCTTCATTGCTTGTAACGATGCTGCTCATGCTGCTGTGATGACATGATATAAGGTACTCGTAATTGGACCATTTCATTTTCAGTTCGATCGATGCAAAATTAAAACAATATAAGTGATATTTTTGTAAAACAAAAAAACATCCGATGCTAATGGTGCTCCATGTATCAAATTATGTTGCATTTGCTCTCAACGCAAAGCTCCGCCCATAAGCAAAACAAAAACGGAAAAAGTGATATTGAAAAATGTGTTATTGGAACAATTGCAATAAGTACATAAATTTCATTCTAACAGCCAATTTCAGTTTTCTTAGTGCAAGAAAAATATTCAGGATCTTTCCCTTTGTTTTTAGTGAATTGAAAAAAAGTCCTAAACCAGGAATTAAGTGCGGTAATGAAATGCTTAGTATTTCATGTTTATATACAAACAAGGCCATGTGATAGAACGGGCGTGCTATCCCAATATATCTACAATTTTTTGCATTGTTTCGGATAGTTAATCTATGATTCAGCAAAACTTGGAAGAAGGAAAAAGGCTAATTGCAAAGGAAGTTCTGAAAGAACTTCCTTTATTTACTGCCGTTTTCAATGCAAATATTGAATTGAAAAAGATTATATCTGTGGCAACAAGACAGAGTAACTTATGTCGAAAAAAGTGATTTCGAGAAAAATTTATTTTTATCATACCGGTTTGTTCCGGTATGATAAAGTAGTTCCGAATTTTACGATATCTTTGTAGGTTAGTTTAGTGAGTAGGCGGGGTTACACTCTGCCTCACTCAGGTCCTTGTGGACCCCTTGTGTTGCCCAGGGAGGGGGGGGATTTCGGTCCCTTCCCCAACTTGCAAGTCCTATCCATTTGTGGCTCGATCCGTCCATTTGATCTTACTCAAGAACTTGGAAATATTCTTTAAAGGAACAGAGTTAATATCACAAAGAGCCTGGCAGATATGTCTTCCAAATGTTTCAAACCGTAGGTGACAACCTACGTACTGCCTCTGTCACTGGGCCAGTAACAGAGGCAGTATTGGGTGCCTTCCCTTTCCTCCTTATCTCCACAGCTCCTGCATATATTGTCACCCAGGAGTTCTATCCTGAAAAGGTGGCCTTTTAAGCTGTTGTGACCCGTGATTACGATAACCATCCTTGCGAGAGACTTTTTGTCATGCAAGAGTAGCACTTTCGTTTTGCTGTAATCGTATCGAGGCCATAGAGCCCTTGTCGTTTCGCACGTGGGTAGTGCCTGCCATCTATCATTAGCTATCTTTAATGTCCTGTCCTCAATTTGCTTCCTAACGAAACAGGTTGGTGGGTGGATACCTATCATCGCCTGATTTAGACCAAGTCTTGATCCTTCTCTCGCAAGCCTGTCTCATTTCCGGGTATATTACTGTGACCAGGGACCCAGCAGAGATTAATTCTATGCTGCGAGCCAAGATATCTTTGGAACGGACAAATCTTTTTAAATGAGGGTAAGACAGAAATGTGGACTTTAAAGTGCCAATGAATATCCATTGAAAAACAGAGATCGCTTATGTCGACATAAGCTACTCTGCCTTATTGCCACAGAATTATATACAGATACATTCTATAGTGAACTGCAACTTGAATTCAAAACTTTCAAAAAAATATTGATGTTAGTAAGATTACAATCTTTAAATGCCCTCTACTCTGTAGAGGGCCACTGCAAGGTGGCGTAAGTAATGTATAGAGGTCTGGCTTTACGAAAACGAAGAAGGAAGAGTTCGGATACGATAGGAGAATTGGTTTTGGGATTTATTCTTTTTACAAGCGTCATAGGGAGCGGTAAACAAAATTGTAACTCGCGAAAATAAATAAATAAAAAATAAAATTGCGTTTTCACTTTGAACAACAAAGTGGAGACCACAATAACTCTATTCAGCTGAAGTAGAAAGGTCATTTATTTCGTTAAAGCTGTTTGTTAGAGACAAACGGAGATTATTACCAACTAATTTTGATAAGCTATGCGTAGTTCGACGGTACGATAACCTAATGTGTATTCCTTTTCTCATTTTCTATGCCTTTTTTGGCCCTAAGTATTCAGTTTACCTTTTTTTTTACTTTTAATGACAACAAAAATATAAACCTGTTTATTATTAATTCACTTACTCCATTGCAATGCACAGATTGTCTGATCGTTTCGTCTCTAAGATTTTGATTTCCTTGTCATCAATGCCACAATTTCGGATCATCACGTTTATGCCAATCGACTTGTCCCGGTCCTTGGCCTGTTTTGCCAACGAGCGCGCTTCCTCTTTATTTTTCGTCATAATTTGAACTTTTGTACGAAAAGTCTCAGAGTTTAAGTAGGTATTCAACTGCGAGTGACAAAAAGACCATAACTTAGAATGAACCTAATTTAGAAGTAACTTTGTAGAAGATTTACCTGCATGTATTCCTTGTCAGCATATTTAGCTATTGTTTCAAATGCCAACTTGCGACTCTCATTATCAAAGGCTTCAAATTCTTTCACATCGAATGTGGATGACTTGAGAATTTTATCCATATGTTCTGAATATTTATTCAGAAGTTGAACAGATCGAGTAAAGAACTCCTCGTAGACGACATCAAACGTCTCATTGTTTGTCTCCAGCAGGAGTTCGCCGTACATTCTGTGTAGAGTGAAATTGAAACAAGTTTGGCTTAGTTCTTTTGACCCGAAACGTAATCATGTTTTAAACAGGATTCAAAACACGAAGACATTGAAAATGGCTTTCGGGACCTGTAGTTAGACTACATACGATTTTTTGACATTGTCCTAATGCTTTAAGTGACTCACCTATGGGCTTTAATTCTCTCGAGGCAGAAAATGAAGTCTTTGTTTAACATCACATTGTGAAGAATTTCCTTCGCCATTCTGGTCTTTCCGGTCTTCCAACATATTTCCGCGTCTTCGATGAGTGCCTTCGCCTGGAAGGAGCATATATTCATTATATTGTCACAAATTTGTTTATTGGAGGGCTTGTACCTTTGTTCGCTCTGATGTTTGAACATTTCGCAACAAAGCAATATTTCGGATAGCAAGGTTGATATTCCCAGCGTTCTTACACTCATTGATGCATTTCAGAATACACTCACCAACCGCATTTTTGTCCTGAAAATCAACCAAATTAAAGGAGAGTCCCACAAATTTCATAACCTAATAATAATTGAGTGGTCTAGCCTTAGTCCTAACCTAACTTTCTTTTTCATAACTTACCTTATAGAATTCTTTGATTTTCCTTCCTGCTCGAACGCCAGCTGTTTCGTACAGCGTCACTTGATGTGACAACACAAGTTCAGTACAATTGAAATTTCCATACTTCAGTTCTTGTCCCACATTCCATTTTTGTAGGATTTCATCTGCATGAGTGCTTGATGCAAATTGAATCTACCAATCAGTTAAAAGTTATTCCAACACATGTGCTCCAATTCAATCGTACGTACCATACAAAAATCTTCAGTCTGCTGGAGCAGATGAAGCCGAGTGAGGTATTTATAAACGCTCTGCAGGCATTCGATGCTGATTTCTTTTAGAATTGAAACAATTGCCTGTCGGGCCTTGTCAATCGCTGATAAACAGTTTACTTCTTCTTTTAGGTAAATCGACTTGAGTGCGTTAAAGTGATTCTTTTCGAACTCATACTCTAAGTCGTTTAGGCTGACAGTTTTTGAGTTGCTTTCCACAGGCGTGTCCCATTGGCGAAGACGCCAACAGCATTCGTAGTCGGGTTTTGACGAAAACTTTTCTGAGGTGGATAATAATAGGAGACCATTTCTAAAAAAAGAAACAGACAAGACGTCAGAGATTATTTTTTTTTTGACGAAAGGGCAATAATTCAGAAAAAGTTTGACTTAAACTGGCATGGAACCATAAGAAACTAGAACACGAGTTTTATTTTCGTGGTTTGTTTGAGGATATTATTTAAAGGATTCTCTGCAAAAAACAATCGACTCTAATTAAGAGTATAAGTTATAGTAAAATAACACTATGAACTCGGTGTGGGAAACACCTAAGCAATTTCCGTGAACTGCAGCTTGTCTGAATGAGAAGTAATAGATATTTGATAAGTTTTACTTCAAGCTTCGGACGGATCGACTTCTCCTAAGAGAAATTAATAAAGAGTTTTTCTAAACTATATACTTGTATTATTCTTCTATTTTTTTTTGGTTTCTAAAGAATACCAAAATGCATAACTTAAGCGCGTAGACGAAGTTCCGAGCTGTGGAAACGCGCAGCGACACGTCGTCGTGGGAAATGCAACTCTGCAGTTTCCAATTACGCACAGCAATCGTCGTCGAAGGAAACACTGAAAGCACCTCATTGTCATGTGAAATGGAATTCAGCACTAACCTCCTGCTAGATATTTTCATGTTTGTTAGATCTAAGTTAGTCTTTAAGAACAGCCCGGTGTAACCCGTTGAAAGAATCAAAATCAAAAAAGAAACACATAGTGTTTTATTCAATTTAACTTCTACCATAAAAAAGGCTAAATGAGTATAAATTTAAGGGGAACGAAGTACTTGAGCTGTCGCGATCGGGAATTATGAATGCTTAACCCTCATCCGGATCCTATTTTTGCATGTGAATTAGGTTTTGTAGTGTAATATCTACACTGTTGGATCTATTTCTAAAGTCTTCCGTATGAAAAACTTAATGCAGACAAAAACATAAATTTGAAAATTTAGCGGTGAACGATCGCACCATTCGGCGGTGGTTTGGTAAGTTCCGTTCGGGTGATCTAAGCCTCGAAAGTGAAATGCCGTACAAACCGGAAACTGTAATTGACGACGCCATTCAAGGCGATCTAAACCTTGAAAGCAAAATGCCGTAAAAACCGGAAATGGTAGATGGAAATCCAAGAAAAACGTTGAGAAAGTTCTTAGCTTTTCAAGATCTTGATTAAACATACCTCTTAAGATTTTGTACATAAAGACCGTTTTCCAAGTCGGTTGATGCATCGATCTCCATTAAAACCTGTGACCAGTCACCCTCCAAGTTTAAATAACCTAATCTTGAGTTGAGAGGGTCCAGAAATCCAGACATGGCTTCCAAACAATCAATCGATGTATACGCCTGCAAGGGAAGATATGGTTAATGGTAAGGTCTGATGTGTTATAGCTTTTATACACATACTTCCGTAGCTATCTCTTGAAAAATAGGATTCTTTATGATTTCTGTGTTCTTAGCCACCTCCTTGTCTTTTTCTTCCAGTGCCCACAGTTCCAAATATAAAATTCCCATGAAATACGCCTGACAGTAGATGCAGGCTTTAGCAACGTGAAGTATGTTGACTGGGACTTTCCTTAAAGTAAACGAATTAAGACGTCTTTCTAAATGGCTGAACTATAGATTCAGTTACTTTGTCAATTTTGTAAGAATTTTGTTATTCTTCTACATTGTCAAAAAATAGAAATTCAATTCTTTAAAAATTCAAAACGTTCAACGGCGAAGACACTTACCAGTTATTGTGGATTCGTATACATTCGCATATAGTTAAGAAGTATTTGATAACTTTCTTGTCGCTGTAAATGTTTCGCGGAGCCTTTTGGTCTTCCTGTAAGTGAAATAGATTTATAGTGACGGCTCACTAGATTCTGGAGATGCTTACATTTTTAATGGCCTCGAATGTACGGCAAAAGAAAGTTTCTAACTAAAAGGAATTCAGATGAAATAAGCTTTTTAGATCAATTCGTCTCTCGGTGTTGCTTACCATTGCAGTGATATTTTCAAAATGTGTGTCTTTACTCGCGAGTAGAACTTTAAAGATTGGAATTATGGATGATTCGCTAAATGAAAACTAAAAGAGGGAAGAAAGAGTCGTTACTAAATTTCATTTTTGGATTTACTAAGATTCACTTAGTGAAAGACAATTTCGTTGAAGAGAAGCTTGATACAGAGTGAAAACGAAGTTAGCTTCCTGCCAGAGTTGTAACAGAATGTATTCATTTGGAAATGCATTTTTAGAATTTGAAGTGAAATTCATTTCTTTATCGATGCAATTAAAACAAAAAGATCTAGAAAATTTGAAGCTAACATTCTCTTGAAGTCATTGATTGATTCATTCAATATTTAAGCCGTTCAGAGAACAATTCGATTAACTCCATAAAACAAACGTTTGAGAAAAGCTATGAAATAGTTTACCACTACGTTTTATTTAAATAGTTGCCATTCAATGGTGTTAATATCAATTATCCAGGAATGTAATTGTAAATATAAAAAGTTATGACAATACCAAGTGTTTTCACACTTAAATCGAAGGTTTTTTTTTTTTTTTAAAGTGGAGTTAATCAATCTGTGCACTGAGCGGCTCGTTTAGCAATCAGAAATTTGAAGCTATTTATGGAAGTCAATTGGATTCATGTAATCTTTTACTCAAAAGGCGAAGTCAATTTTAAGCATTTTTTAGGGGAATGGTTTGAAGTATTGAAAAATCATTTGAATGTGGCTGAATTAAGTTCACACTGATATGGTACAAAGAAAGATTAAACACATGTGAGTATGCAGAAAAATCATTTTCGGCATAAGTCTAATTAAGCCACTTTGCCTTTTAAGCAGGGTCGGAAATACTCAATCACGAGTGCAGATTAAATAGACTCTTACTCGCGAGCGAGTCAATGAGCATTGCGTTTATTGTATTTGCTCGTGAGTGAATCGAAGTTTCGAAAACTTGCTGTGAACCACCTTTTTTTTTAAAAGGTGGTTCACACAACTCTCAACGAGTCGAGTAAACACCGACACCGGAGAAGAGATTCAATTTGTCTCCAACATCAGCGGCATCAAAATATTTGGGTGGCAAAAAATATGACAAATTAGAAGGTTTCATCAAGTTAATGATTTCAAATCGTCAAGAGAAGAAATCATCAAACGATCGAGATCTTAAGCAAAAGTTGTTATCGTTGTGTCAAAGCAACTGAGCTCCTACACACTGACGTTTTAAACTGCTGGAATCGATGTTTCAAACATGATCAGGAGCTTTCACAACTTGCTCAAGTTGCTCTTGCTGTCCCCGCCACTCAAGTATCTGTAGATCGTGCATTTAGCGCACTTTCCAGCATATTGACTAAGTTGAGGACAAAACTTTCTAAAAAAAACTCTTTCAAATATTTTGTTGTACAAATTGAATGTAGAATTGTAGAGTTTCCTGACAATAAGACTTAGATGGTCTTATTGTCAAGAAACTCTACAATCAAATAGATTGAAATATTAAACAATGTGTTTTCATCAAAGTTCTTGGGTTCGGGAGCTTCAATTTACCCACAATAAAGTTTAGTGAATAATCACAGCACTCATTGACTCGCTCACGAGTAAAAGTTTTCGAAATTTCGGTTAACTCACGAGCGAATACGATTAACACAGTACTCATTGACTCGCTCCCTAGCAAGTGCTTTAAAAAATTTCAAACGAAAAATCCACTTATGATTGTGATTTTTATTCAAATGCTCGCGAGCGAGTGTATTGTAGAATTTTTCGCTTTGTTTCACTCGTATTTCCGAACCCTTAAGTAAAAAATTAGACTTGCATTCAGTTGTGAATGTAAATAAGTTTAAATAAGTTGAAGTCAGTGATTCTAGTTTTAAAGCAGTTGAAGTTAAAGACTTCATTTTAAAATCAGTCAGTAATTTTAAGAAATTTGAAGTTGAATATTTGAATGCATTTAAAGTCAGTGCGTTCTCATTACAACATTATTTAGTTATTTTGATCAAGAATTTAAATTATTTTAGATGGAAGTCTGTTCTCATTACAACATTATTAGAATTTAGATTATTTTAGATGGAATCAATACAATTACATTTTCTAAAGATTTAATTCTTTTAAAACTCCGTCTCTTACTTACATTCAATTCACACAAATCTGCAAATAACTCCCAGTGGCATTGCCTATATACACTTGCTGAGAACGCCTTCACCCACTCGGTGTAGCTAAGGTGTTCGTGTTCTTTCAAAATGTCCACTAAACTAAATGCCGACAGCGATAAGTAGCCATCCAAAACACTTCCTTGATCAGCTTCATGGAACACACTGAATATTGGAAACGAATCTGTAGAATTGAAATTTAGATAGTTTAACATTCATCGTCATTAGTGGCGTAACAGCTGGCCCACGAAGGGCCAGAGTCTAGCTTTTCGCGCCTCCACTGTGTTTTGCGTGTTATAATTTTGACACATGTAGAGGGGACCTACAGTTTATTGCCGGTTTCGAACGGCGAATTGCTAGAGCTTTCCGTGACAGAAGTACTCCAGGAGGATTGTCAGTCGTTCGCTGGAGGTGGGGCCGTGAAAATTGTTCTGTGGTGGTTTTTTCCCCGAGCTATATTCGAGCCCCGGTGCTCTCGCTTAACAGTCCGATGCACTAACGTAATCGTTAGCCACGGCGCCCACATAGTTTAACATTAAAAAAAATTGTTTAACATTAAAACCGTCTTAGTTCTCTTCAACGTACCCAAAACTTTCGTTCCGACTCGCGAATTAGCTAGATCCTTGCAGACGGAGTGCATTTCAACAACCGACGAAGAATCATAACGTAACAGCAATTTGTCCAGCAAACGGTAGAAACTCTCCACAAAGAACTCCATTGCATCATGATGAGAACACTCCTGCAACGAAAAATTATTTTAAAAGAATATTATCGGTTGACGACTAAAGCCATGATTTAACTGTGAACTCGTAATTGTGAACAGAAGAAACCCAAAAGATGGATGGCAGCACAATGGACATAGCCTTGGCCTAAGTGTACCAAAACTTCAAAATGTGTTGAGAACAAAACAAAATTGAAACTAACTTTTATCATCGTCAAATTAACTCACTTACCATATCATAGAAAGTCGTATCACCCTCGAAATAGAACGATGTATCTCCGATTTTGACGGCACCGATTTCTCCCAAGCACTTTGCTGCCTCGTTTGCTAAACTTGCATCACTTCCTTGGATGATGTCAAACAATCGCTTCAAGAGATCGTACAGCAAATTTGAGGACATTGAGCTCTCCGACGAGAGATTGGGTAAATCACTTTTCTTTTCAGCAATCTTTGGAAACAGAATTTGGTTATGTACGCAATGGCAGGAGATTGCAGCTACTTACACACTTCTTCATAGACCTCAATCCCACGGATCCCTTTGTGTCGGTATGAAGAAAATCCTTAACGACCCAGCGGAGGTCTGATTCCTTACATTCGTTGACACTGCTATACGCATTTTGGAGGTTCCTGTAGATCTCCGAGTCGGGAAACTTGTCCAGAAGTTTGATTTGTTCACTAAACTCGGTGGTGTTCTTGCAGACGATCATTTCAAGTAAATTTATTGCCATTTCCTGCACATTTGATCCACCGTGACGCTCTGCTATGGAAACCACAATGCAGGTGATGTCGTTCAGGTACTTTGCAACAATTGCTTTGTAGGTCAGCATGTTCTTGTCCAGCTCTTGGTGAATAAAGTGAAGTCCAGCTTTCAAAACTTCCACATCCACTGCAATTTTAAGAATCCTTGTCGAAAATGTTTACTCTACGTGAAATGTCACAACAAACCTTTTGGATCTCCGATCGTGTTGAGAAGGAAGAACAGAATGTCGCGAAGAAAGAAGATCTGTCTGTTGCCAGCCTGATTCGTCGATGAAACGGAATCAATAATGATGTCGGATAGGGCACAGAACCAATAGAGTGCTTTAAGCTTGTCGCCGATGAATATGAAGTCACTGATTTCGATTTTGAATGAAGCCAGGACGCTAAGCAAAATCATGGGATGTTTTGTTATCAAAAGATTGACGCATTCAGGCAGTGGGTCACTCGACTTGCAGCACTTTTGCTGAAATAAATATAAATGTGAACAATTTCAATGCAAATCGAATTGCACCCAGTCACTTACGATATAAAACTGCAAGATATGCTTAAAGCTTCCGAAGTTCAGCGCCAGTTCAGGGGGAACCGAATAAAGACTAAGTCCAAGTGTGGCAGCTAAATGGGATGGATCCCACAATTGCTTTGTTGCCTTCTGAATAGTTGTCCAGTGGATTTTAGTGTTGGCAGCCACGTCACAACCTAGATCCTTTAATGTACGAAGCAAGGTCTTTGCCTCGTTTATGTAAGTAACTGAGGGATGTTGTGTGTTTCCTGAGAGCAGACTCAATAAATATGCGTGGCATGTGGAAATGGTTTTCTGTGAAATGAAGGTTAAGTCAACTGCTGTGACACTTTGAAAATGATTTTACCCAAGTAAGCACACGTTTGTTGCCGTGCTTAAGATCTTGTAGATCTTTTAAGCCCTCTGCTTGTGAAAATCTGAATTTGTAGTAGCAAATGTCTCCAAGATGGGAAACTATAAATTGTTCTTTGTTATCCAAGCAAAGGAAGTAGGGAAATCTGTAAAGAGAAGGAAAAGTTTGCAAGTTAGAGGACCAACAGTTCAAAAAGATCTTTCTTTATACGTGTTTTACGATCGTTTTCTAAGTAACAAGAAGGCTAGTCTGGCATCCCGGGAGAGGTCTTGAAGTTACTCACAAAAGTCTGCCTACAACTGCAGCTAAATGTTCTCAATATCTGTTAAGCGGAAGGGATCTTATATAAATTCGGGAGGATCCAACGTCTGGTTCTCATTAGCAACGGGAAAGGTGACCCGTGCAATCCAAGAGATCACTGACGCTGCACACGGCGTCATTGCAACGCTGGACGTCAAGAACGCACTGCAAAGACCCACAATATCTTGAAAGTATCTTACGCAACTTCCTTTGAGACAGCAAGCTCCTTCGCGGATCTCCGGAGAGGCGAGGACACAAGAAGCTCATAGCAGATGCCGCTAAATGCTCAATTATGGGGTGGGCCTATGAAACATCGCTTATGATAGAATCCTCCCCAGGTCATACCAGAGAACATATTTCTTCTGTCATATGCCGACAACGTAGGCGCAGTCATCACGACAGCGTCTACACAAGAACCAAGCTGAGACTGAACCAGGTTATGAGACGTTTTAAATAATGATAAATATTAGCTAGCAGCGTCCTTTGGACAAAAGTAGCCGCATGCGTAGAAGTCGAACTTAGATCGATAAAGAAACAGGAAGAAAGAAATATCCCTCCAGATAAAAAGAGCCTCCTTTCGCCAAATTTAATTAACCTGTCGAAGAAAATGAAAAAGCCGGTCCCAAGGGGAAGAACACGTCAGTCACAATAGGCCCACTCGCGGCCGCAGTGACACAGGTAACACTTTCCCACCCCCTTCCCCCTTAACTCTAAGGGGGAAGAAAGGACACAGCTCGGGAGTAATGCGAAAGCGGCCCTTGAGTGAATGGTGTTAAGGAGACAAGGTCAAGATGTGCTAATAAGTTTTTTCCAACACACAAAAACCTTCTTAATAAAATTTCCATCGATAAAAAAACGCTGTGGCTTAATCGTTAGTGCGTCGGACTGTTAAGCGAGAGTACCTGGGTTCGAATCCGGCTCGGGGAAATAACACCACAAACATTTTTCACGGTCCCATCTCCAGCGAACGACTGACAACCCTCCTGGAGTACTTCTGTCATGGAAAGCTTTCGCAATTCGCCGTTCGGAACCGGCATTAAACAGTAGGTCCCCTCCGCATGTGTCAAAAATATTTCGCGCACAACACAGTGGAGGCGCGAAGAAGCTAGGCTCTGGCACTGTATGGTTTATATTTTTTTTTTTTATCGATAAAAAAAAGCCCAAACCAATTAAAAAAATTTACCTCGCAATCGGTTGTTTCTTCTCGGTCCACGCATAAAGCAACGAATTCGTATAGGGTTTTGTGAATGCAGGAAGGGAAGAGTTGTAATATCCTGCGATCTGTTCAAACTGATAAAAGTTACCTACGAAAATAAAATCATACAAATTCGTTCAATCATCAAATTACATGAACTCACTCTCATCAAGATTTTGCACAGCATAATAGTTGGCCAACTCCTTAAAAGCCGCCTCACGATGATACGAACTAAAGGCGAAAAGGGATGTCAAAAGCTGAATAGACACGCCAGTGCTGTTCTTCTTTACATCATCACTGTCCATCTTAAATCAAAACAAAAGAAGCATATGTAACAGCTATTTAAAAGAATCTTTACTCCAACTTACAGGAAGACTCTTCCAATCCAAACTAGAGTACAGAGTGCAGCAGAAATTGAAATATGCCTCCGCATTGGATGAGTGAACTACAACCCACTTCGAGTTCATGATCGCAGTAACTGTGTTGATGACGGAGAATGAAATTGCAACACTAGGGGACGATAGAAATTTAGCCGACGACAGACAGATTGTAACAAAGTCCTCGGAGGCGATCAAGTTCGGGCAGTATCGCAGAATCTGACGAATCGAAGTGATCAACTTGGCGGCGAGCTGAGTTGAGTACGATTTTTTGAAGGCGACTTTCAGGAATGACGAGATCATGACGAATGTAGTGTGCAACTCGTCGAGATATGGTTCAACGTAACGAATGATTTCTAGAAAATAAAGGTTTAGGAGCCCTGAACAGATAAGCAAACAACTTCGGGAGTACCTGGAAGCATGTCTATCATTTGTTCGCTTATCGCCACGCTCGTGTAGTAAAGCTGACAAATCGTTTTGAGTCTTTCCACAAACCAAATGGCAATCTCCTCGTTCTGCTTTTGCTGGCAAAAGATCTACAAGAAATCGAGTTCTTCAAATGACTTGTGGCACGTTTAAGACAATCCCTACCTTGATAATGGTCAGTATTCCTTGGGTGTTTGTTTTAGTGTTCAGTCTCTGTTGTTTTATGCATGAAAATGCTTTGGTCGCGTGTGCTGTCATGGAGCACAGCGTGGCGAGCAGTTTCAACGACATCAGCGATAGTTCTTGGGATTCTTGTGACTTTGTCGATTCTGAGGGAGACACATTGAAGATGGACATTCTAGATATATTTAATTCCAACTTACCAGCAATCCTAAGAGTGCACCCAACAAAACCAATCAGTCCGTCAATGTTATGCTGCGTCAAAAGGCTTAGGAATGATTTACAGTCACACATGTTGTGGAATATTTCCAACAGCACCCCAACAGGTTCCAATAAATCCGATTTTGATATCTGCTCTGCCTTAATATTCTTCAATTGAAACTGAAAAAAAAGCGATGGTGGACGAAATCTATACACCAGAGATGAGAAAGAAACTCACATCAACGTTGTTCAAAAAGAAGCCAATTCGTTTGATCAGCGGGCACCCCACGTAAGTGCCATCGTTGAAGATGTTATAATCGAAGAATTTCTTCATCAAAAGCACCATCTTGAGCAGACGGGACAAGTCTGTGTTAATTGTAGATAACTGCCCTTCCGTCGATGTCTCGAAGTTCAGCAGACGCATGAGAAGCTCGTAGTTGCTCTGAATCAAACACTGTGGGGGCTTTTCACTCGATTCTACTTTAGTTGCTTCTTTCAACTCTCTTCCATGAACCTCAATGCAAATGTATTTCCGGCAGTATTTGTAGTTAAGAAGATCCGTGTCGGTCTCATTGGAACAACTTCCTGCAGATTTCACTTCCCAGTTTTCACGTGACGAGTCGAGGAAATTGATGACCATCAAAGCACTCGTATCAGCAATAAGTTGCTCACTCAAAGGTTCGATATTCAAAAGTAAATTCTTTCCATCAACTTTATTGTTCGATTGATAAAGCCAGGTCAGAAGTTTTCCTGTAAGATCCGATGTCTTGTCCAGACCACAGTTTTCATTGTATCGCATAATCTCACGAATTGTTGCGATGCATTCGTTGCGTCTCATCGAACTGTTTGCGAGGAAGAAGTTTAACAGCGTCATACAATCATCAAGACAAAGCTTATCAGCTCGAATCAACTCCTGGAGCAGAAGGTGCTTCTCTTTCAACACATCTGGCTGGGTTGATGTGTCGGAGATGAGAAATTCAACGATTTTTGACCATTTTTCCAGCTGGATGTTCATTTTTGGAAACAAAAAACTTTCCAACTTGAGTAACGTGGTCAATCCAAGTCGCAAGCACTTCAAGTTCTGCCACGAACTGTAAACCAAAAGCGATCGTTGGAAGGAGTCCAAAATTGTGATGTAATTTGATGGATTGATCAGATGTGATTGAGTGATGATGAGCTCCATGAAAATCTCTGACCTAAAGTTGAATAAGTTAATTTATTTTATTATTCAAAACTTCCATAGCAGACTATGAAATCTTAAAAACTATTACAACAAATAATTAAAAATTCAAAAAAGATAGAATGCGGGATTTAAATTCATTTCTAGATTTTCAAAAAAATCTACATGAGCACAAATCAAATTAAAATTTTGTTTCGCGGGACTGGATATGATATTTCTCCGTTCCTTTTTTTTGTAACGTTGGGTATGTTCATAAATGCAACACTGTGGCAGTATTGCAAACTATGTAATACACGGATACGCGGGTACCCGTAATAGCGGCTAACCAGGTACCCAGGAAATTACCCGGATAGCAAGAGCACTATTGCAAAGCATTTCGTACATAAAAGCAACATTGTGGCTGTTGAACAATTATGAACGAAATACTTTGCAGGACTACCGCAGTGTTGCTCTTATGGACTCACTTGTGATTGGAAAATAAACTCCAACTCAAATTCGAAAACTTACCAAACCAGATTGAGTGATGCATTGTCCTTCGTGGTGGACGCAAGGATAGATTCAAGCACGTCCGTACTTCGTGGCATTTTCTTCCTCAGCTCATCACTGTTACTCTCCTGCCGCTGGTCACCAGAACCCCAATTTATCTTGAAAAAATAAATATACGATTGCAGGAACAGAAAAACCTAACGTCCTCTTACCAGATAAACAATCATAGCCGACATTTTAATGAAAACCTGAAGGCAGACATCATTTTTAGCATTTCCTGGCCGTTGGAGTTGAATCGTTTGCTCTTTTACTTCAACGTCTACGATGGACATAAGTTTTCGAAGAGTCCGAGGCCAGGCTTCATCTAGGCACACGCCAATTGGGTTGCAGTCACCTTTGTTGAGGTTCGGGTAGATGGCGTTTAAAGAGCAGTAGATTCCACGAAAGAGGAATGTCTGTAAGTTTCGAAAGCAACATGAGGATGTGATTTTTTGTTGTTTGTCGTTGGTTGTACCTTTGGTTCTGGTTTCATCCGGAAACTGTAGAATCCGCATAATATTGGCAGTATTTCTTGAATGTAACCGCAGACGGAAATGTGGTAGTCAACTGAAAGCTGTAAACCAAAACGTCATTTTAGTTACTAGGTTATAAGTTATTTCTATTCGTGTTTAAAAAAATAAAATAATCTATTCTTGTTTATGGATGTGAAATATTCGGCGCCTGTGTAAAAGTAAACAACAAGTTGCATTCAACCGTACCTTACATTGTATCAATCGTTTTGGAAGGTTCGATTATGTATCTCAGCCAGCAAATAATTTGTTGAATATATCTTTTCAGAATTAGTCAAAGTTTCGTGCTCTATCTACATTTTTTTGGTATAATTAATCTAAGACAACCGATATATGACCAAAATGAATACAATTGTCCGTGCCTTTATGTTTAAATCTTCCGCAAAACCTCCAATAATGTTCTTCTTTTCTGTAGAATTCCATATCTCATAATCTTAGAGAACTATATGGCATGCCACGGTTCAAGAGTGGATTGTTAAAAAGCAAAACCCAAAGCAAATAAAACCGATCACTTACGAATGCTATACGCTTTTTTTCCATCTTCAAGTTGAATCATTTAACCGAATTTTGAATTTCTGAATAAATATGAATTTGTTTTCTGTAGAATAGTAAATGTGTAACTCATTTTTTTTCATTTAATTTTGATTTTTGGTTTTAATTTTCAAATTTAATTTAATTTAGATTGATTTAACGGTGTTGATGGCTTTGTAAAAGTTGTTGTATTTGGAGCAGAAATGCAAGTTGTGTTCATGAACTTACAGGCGATTTCATATTTCGCTATTTTCTCTACGCACTCACTTGCTACGACATAGGCGTCTACAAGGAGCCACATTAGTTTAGGCTTTGTATTTGAACTTAATGAGTTGATCCCTTAATTTGCTTATGATGATGGAGGTGTTCTTAGGATTTTGTATTATTCGAAGCGTAGTCGAGCGAAAATATCAGAAAGAGGTCGCGTAGTTTTGAGAATGTGTTTATTTTCTACAGAATGGCAACTGTTCAGCTGTAAAGGTAAAAACGGCGTGGTGCCCATAATCCCCGCAGAAGTAAACCATTTTCACATTTTAAAGCGAAGGATTTGCAGTGTTGATGGGGCTATCTGTGCGATAGCCCGTAGAACAGAGCATAAGAGGTATTCGAACCGGTAGTCTTCTTCGTATATCCTGGCAAATCAGTGATGATGGAAGAATTGACTCAGCAGCTTGTATTCACGATTTTATTCTTTCGGTCATTACCCAAATTTCATGACCACAGGTGAGAGTTGGAACAATACCGAGTTAAAGACCTGGCCTTCACACCAAGCTCGGCTTTCCTGATTACAGATCTTCCAAATTCACCTAGCTTGGCAAATCCTACAGGAAAGCTCAGTAGCTTAGATTAGATTAGATACGATTTTATTAACGACCTCTTTCTTTTTTTCTTTTACATATTGTACACAAATCATTTAGCATGGCTTTGCCGTCTGCCAGATTGACTTTTTATTAACCCAAAAAAACAAAAAAAAACCTCTAGTAAAATTCAAAAATTCCCTGTAAAGATGCTATTTCTATAGCTTAGCGTTATCTTTCAGTATTTGAACAGCTTACCTAGTTCTGCTTCGTTTAAAAGAGATAAAATTTCCTGCTCTTATAAATATTATTTATGTATTAGGCGGCGTAACAGCCCGTTGAGAGCCAGAGCCTAGCTTTTTCGCACCCCCACTGTGTTGTGCGCGTTATAATTTTGACACATTTGGAGGGGACCTACTGTTTAATGCCGGTTCCGAACGGCGAATTGCGAAAGCTTTTCATGACAGAAGTACTCCAGGAAGGTTGTCAGTCGTTCGCTCTTATAAATAGGGTTTCCCAAACATGGATCACCTGGTTTCCTTTAGGATCGAGCACTTGCCGAGGAAATGCACGGTATCTTCTCGCTCCTCCAGATTGCACAAGCTGCAAAGTATAGGTAGATGTTCCCTATGCGGAATTAAATTCAGTTTTAGCAGCTTAAGCACCGTAGAGATCTAATCAATCTTGTAGTTATCTTTAAAATAGTTGCGACTCTCCAAATTGTGGTTAAGCCGGCTAAAAAGCTCAGTATTGCTCCTCCCATTACTCGTGAAAAAGATCCCGAGATACTTGAACTTCTCCACCTGTTTCAATGGGACTACACTAAGATGAAGGTGCATTAAACAGGCGTTCTGGAAATAACCATAACCTCAGATTTGTCCATATTAACTTTCATCTCAGCATCGGTACAAGCGGCCACAAACCTATCTAAATTCAATGTCAATTGCAGAAATGTATTTAGTCTAAGTATTCAAATATATTCTTTAATAATAATAAGTATAATTTTGAGAATCATTTTTTAGGGCTTAAATCAGCCTAACTGCTAACTCTGCTGCTAGGGCAGAGATGTTACTTTCCGTAATAAAAGCCAAACGATTAAAATATACTAATCACTATTTGCATATTTTGATTCGATCAATTTGAGTTTGTGGACACTACTGCCGCATCCAAGTGGAAAGGACGTCAACCAACTTGGTGGCAATCAAACGGGCCAGTTAGAGAAGCATGTTGGTTGAGGCCCAGGTGGACTATAGCGCCATCAAAGTACTAGGGACCCTACTCTATTAAGTGGAATGCTTTAAAAAAAATAGCTATAGAAATCTCTGCTCTAAGTTTTCCATGCATATCACTCAAATTTCCGTTTCCGATAACGCATTTGTTTTCTGAACGTCTGAAATAATGCACAGTGGCTTTTGACGAAGCACTTTCATGTAAGACACCTCACTTCATAGGCAACCAATTTCTTGCTTTCCAATTAGACACACCCTTTAAATTTTTGCGCAAAACAACTTCTCACCTCAGACGTAAACAAGTAGAACATCTTAATAACTTCCGCCTGCTTTCCTTCATCTCGAGCTGCCTCAGCAAACAATTTCACTTCTTCGAAGTAGTCTTTGAAGTCCGAACCCAGCTGAACGTACTGGCGACACAGTTCCAGAGTTTTGTTTATGCAACGTATCACAGATGACTTCAAGCCTTCATCCTCCGGCATGTTAACTTCGAACAGAAACGACAAAATCCCTGAAAGACCGCAAACATCAATAAAAAATGTCTCCCACAAGGCCTTCAATCACTTACTACTCAACTCGTTCACCTTCAAGTCCCGTGTGTTTTCTTCCGAGTCATAGACTCCCCTCTCCAGAATCTGCAAGAACAACCTGCCAAAGTTCCTAATGACCGTCCGGTTGCTAAAGCCGTTGAAAAACGCATTCAACACTGTTGACTTAGCCAGAAAATTGTTGCCATCTGGAAGTTTGGAAGGGAATTATCAACGATCTTATTATCATGTGTACAGGAAATACCCTCCAAGCTGTAGTCAATTAGCTTGTTGATGATGGAGCTATAAATGTGGTTCCTGTTGCGAAGGGTCTGGATTGACTTGCTATCGTGCGCCTCCTGAACCTTAACAGAGTGCTGTAGGAAATTCAGATTGAAGCTATGTGTTGGTTGAACTTCCAGTTGGACTCACCATAATCGCCGCATCGGTAGCACTGTTGAAAACTTGTCCCCAGGACGGATCAACTTTATCTGCTGTTTGAGCATAGAAGCTAATTAGATCGGTTTTTAAATTCGTAAGGATCTCATCTAATTTATCGGCCGACTTGTTGCGGGTGGTTACTTTTTCCGAGCATAGTTCCGCACAAATTTGACGAAGTCTATTCAGAAGCTCTGCCATGTTTAGACAGTGGTTGGAGCAGATCAGCAAAGTGTCGTGTATAGAGTTTCTGGGGGATTTTTTTACAAAAACATGGAATGTGATTTACATTTGGGTTGAACACAGGAAATAAACAGAGAAAAGTACACAAATGCCGCTAGAATTGAACATTCAAATGAATTCTTCGCACAGCTGTGTGGGAACCGGCGAAGGTGTGTTCGTTTTGTAAGATGCCGGTGAAAACGTCAAAATTGAGTGATGTTTTGTTGCAACAGACGAGGTCTGAAAAAAGTGGTCGATTTTAGTTTTTTTTTTTTTGTGTTTGAAATTATGTAAAAACCTAAACGTTAAGATCTAGTAAATATAGTCAGAGCAGCAAAGGTCTTCGGCTAGGGATCAATTTTATTACGAACTATCATTTGCCATATAGTTGGCACTAAAGCCGCGCTATGTTTCGCCCTGACGTGCACCTTTCGAAGCTGCATCGGTTGAAAATTATCGAAAAATTCAAAGCATGGAAACATGCACTCAAAATACACGAAAATAATTATTTATTAGAATTGTGTCTTAATAAATGGTGCAATACAAGGCTTCGGTGTCAATCTATCGGGATCAAAATAGATATTACTGAAAGCTGTTGAATTTCGACTGATCTGTGACTGACGTTGAGTCATATCAAAAATATACGATTTGTATCCGAGGGGAGGGTGTTATATTTCAGTATTGTAGGGGTAGCGAAGAAATGGATGACTCATTGACATATCTATCAACGAACCTTACAATGGTTCCAACATCTAGGGCGATATAGTCAATAAATGGCGAATTTGAGAAACTCACATACTGACTGAGAGATTCTCACGCATGGAAAGTGTCGCCATCTTATCCACATCTATGGATGTAATGCGTTTTCTATAATAGTGGAGAATGTTAGTTTCTCAAATTCGCAATTCATTTACTTTGCTGCCCTAGATGTTGGAATCAAATCACGCGTAGACAATGTGTGAAAGTGTCATTAGACTAGCAGTATACAAAAATTGATGCAAAAACCAATTATTAAAATTCAACAAATTCTTCTGAATGCTGTCATTTTGCGTCAGCGATTCGAATACATCCATTGCAATGGCGCCTGAAAATGGCATAACCTCAAATTTGTATCTGTCACTATTTGTAATCAAAGCCGCATCCAAAACGTTTTAAAATTCATTCGCTAAAGTTTGTTCGAAAACTTTATCAATACTCATTCTTCTAACACAAAACAAATAAAAAAAATCACATCAAAATGTCTGCTGCTATGCCAATTAATCCCAAACCATTCCTGAATGGTCTTACCGGGAAAGCAGTCCTCATAAAACTGAAGTGGGGCCATGAATACAAAGGCTATCTGGTGTCTGTCGATGGATACATGAACATGCAGCTGGCTAACACTGAGGAGCACATTGATGGCCAAGTCACAGGTAAATTGCACTAAGGATGCTTCAATGAGTGAGAGTTTCACATATTCTTCATTTGTAGGTAATCTCGGAGAGGTGCTCATTCGGTGTAACAACGTTCTGTATATCAAGGGAATCGACGATGATGACGAGGAAGGCGAAATGAGAGACTAAGTCGAATTAGTTTGATTATTTTTAATGTGGAGTTTAAGTTAATCTGAAGTGCGTGTACAAACTTTGAATATACAAAAAAAAAAAGTGGAAATCGAAATGATTGTTTATTTTTATTTGGCGCACGACAGGTGCTCCGCTGGCTACGAGTGTTTGTTTTGATTCGTCGCAGGATGAAGCGGTGCTTAGGTTCTTTTAGCTCGGACGGGTGCAATTTCTGCGGTTTCATTCTCTGGAGAAAATTTTCAGTAACAACTTTGGCACTTCTTAAGTTTTTCGATGAATTGGAGAACGAATCTTACATCGGAAGTACAGAGTGATCCCCTAGGAAAATAAGGAAAATGTTTATCATCTCTGCGCTACGACAAGTCTTGAAAAAGACCTTAGAACCACATACGACAACATTCATCGTTGCGGTTTATTTAATGCGATGGCTATTCGGAACGACATTGAGCGAGACTTGGGTATATTCATTCGATGGAGCTTCAGCTGCTTTACAAATCGGTGGTTTAATTATTTTTAAGGCTAAGAAATGGAGCACCCAGAAGGTGAAAAGTAACGGCTTCTCCAAAAACCATGACTTAGAACGTCTTACAGAAGACTTCCTAATGAAAACCTTTTAATCCTATTATAAGGAACCGAAAGCTGGACAATGTTGCGTCGTACATTCAGTTCAGTTTTGCAGGATAGGCAAACGGAGGAAAAGAAATAACACCGAACTCTATGATCGTCTGGGAAGCAAAAGTTCGTCGAATAGCTCAGTTACATTTGCGGCGGAAGACTGCTTAGTATTTACGAGTAGGTTACCCGTGATTGCCAAGACTAGAAGATAACTCTGGTTAAAGCACAGATTCTCTACCGGTTGCAAAACTGATAAGTAAGTTAGATCAGTGTATTTGATAAAAGAGCAAGTTTTAAATTATCGTAAACGACTGAACCTTAAAAAAGTATAAGATTTTCAGTAGAAATTTGTGTCTCCTCCCGTCTACTGTAATGACTGACTGAAAACAACTTCGGGATTCGAACCCGGGTACTCTTGCTTAACAATCCGCTTAAAAATCCGACGATCAAGCCACGGCGCTCAGGTCCCAATTTAATACCTTCAGAAAGAGACTAGATTGATAATAAAACAAAACAAACAAAAAAATAGTCGGCGTAACAGCCCATACACACAGCCACAGCCTAGCTTCTTCGCCCCCCACTGTGTAGTTACACATGTGGAGGGGACGTACTGCTTAATGCCAGTTCCGAACGTTCCATGACAGAAGTGCTCCAGGATCTCAGTCGTTCGCTAGACATGGGGTCGTGAAAAATATTTGTGGTGTTATTTCCCCGAGCCGGATTCAAACCCAGGTACTCTCGCTTAGTAGTCCGACGCACTAACCCACTAAGCCCAGTAATAATAATAATAAAACACAGATAGTTAAAATTTCAATATTTGAATGAAATCGAAATCAGTGGCTACGTCTGCATATTTGAATCTATTCTTCGTCAGAAACTCTCAGAGGCTAAAAAACCAAACTTGTTTAGAAGATAAATAGGGTATTCCCTTAAATCACGTTAGAAAAAGTGTTTCAATAAATTGGCATAGCAATGTATGTTGTATTCTGATTAGTACAACTCTTGAGTTTACAGTCTGCAGTTTCTTTTTCGACTTCTTGCTAGATCACCTTTAAGGGCACCAGTACGTAAAATAAAAAAAAGAACTGTCATATTTTTTTTTATTCCAAGTTATTTTTCTTCACATTTTTCTGAAGAGATTGATTTTTTTGTTTTTTGCTTCTCCTGAAACATCACGTTTTTTTTTTAACTTTAGGAGCATTTTGTAAAAAAAACTATAATATACAAATACAGGAATTTTTTTTTATAACTTTATTATTTATTTATTCGTCTTCTTAGTTATAAACTTATTAGACTACTTAAACTTACAAAATATGTTCATATATACAAAGAAAAGTATTCATTAAAAAAATTACTTAGAGCTGATAGTCTTGCCGCTAGTGCTCTTGGTTTTTTGTTATTAATAATGTATTCTAATATGTTGTTAGTAAAAAATAAATAAATAAAAAAATTGCATTCCATACTAAGTTAATTCATTTTAATATAAACATGTGAAAAATACAATTGTTCATAAATTAGATTGAATTCATCAGAGTAGTTTTACAAAAGATTCTAGACATATTGAAATTCATCTCATGTGCATACAAATTTTAATTGACGCAGGCCATAGTACTAGGGTCATTTCTCATTTAATTATTAATAATATTTAATAATTAGTTCTGCATTTAGAAATAAAAAAGAATAACTGATCTCTAGGTCGGAGAATGCGAGATGGGGTGTATAAGTTAAGCAGTGACAGCAAATATGGGCAGTCGATGTGACCTGTTAAAACATCGTGCGCGAAAAGAACTAAGTAATATGTTCTCCTTTTAGCAAGCAATTTCAAATCGATTAGACCGCATCTAGCTTCATATGAAGGCATGTTATTATTCTAATTCATTTTACGGAGAGCGAACTTCGTAAAATGCTTCTGAATTTTCTCAACTCGCACTTCAGCGTTTCTACAGTTTTTTTTTTTTTTGCCTTGAGGACGATGTGGAAATCTAATAGGCGGTGGATAGGTGGGACTGGCCCGCTCTGTTCCAAGTAGTGTGAGACTTTCACCTACTAAAACCACATCTTGACTTCTTCTCCTTGACACCATCCACTCTGGGACCGCTTTCGCATTACTTCAGAGTGGTGTAATTTTCTTCCCCCCCAAAGGTGACCGTCTTTTTCATTTTCTTCATCGGGTTAATTAATTAGTCTTGCCTGTCAGACTGTAATCGACCTTCGTTTGGGGGGATATTATCTCTTTTCTCTCTCCTTTTGGTTCTCAGCACTACTTCTGCGTATGCCGCGATTTTGGTCCAGTGGCTACTGCTGGATAGCATCTTTTCGACAACGGGATCAGTTGATATGCTGCCTATTTCCGCTTCCAACTTGGTCCTCTGCACTGCCCACCTGCTGCATTTCTATAGTAAGGGGTCCAAACGACACAGCTAAATTAAGCGTGTAAGGATCGTTAAACTCTTTAGAGTTGCTAAATAAAAAGCCAAGCATGCCAATTATATTAGGTTGTCAAATATCTGCCTGCAGAGCTCGTATCTGGCAATACATCATTTGAAAGGTCTTGACATAACCTACAAAACGACGCTATGCATGATTAGTTTGGATACGAGCTCTGTAGCGCTTTGTACATAGCCGGAAAATTCAAAAGACAAAAAGGCGGAAAGGCGGAAGGGAGATATTTGACAACCTAATATAATCTAGGTACAGTGAAAAATTCAACTAAGGATCGAAAATTACTCCTACAAATACTTACTCCTTATTCCTACAAATACCTTCTACATATATAATGAGTAATCTGAACTAAAATCATTAATGTTTATATAGCCGTTCATTAATTTAAAAAACAACTGTAGTTAAAAAAAAAATAGATAAAATTGTCATATTTTTTAATTAATTCATTAATTAATTGATCAAGTTAGATAGTTTTAGTTTAGATGTTTTGGAAAAAGCATGCAAAAATTCAGGGCGATACCTCAAGTGGTCGCAGAAATTAATGTACCTAAGTGGAGCATGAATTCGCATAAGATAACATGGGGATCGAAATTGCATACTGGCTTTTAAGAAGTTAAACACCAATCTTAGAGAAAATATACTAGTGCGATGTTTCCAGTCTCCTAATTGACACCGATTGCCCTTTACTCAGTTATTTCGTTCCTAAAATATAGTGAGATTTTTGAATTTAACTATATTGTATTTAACTATTTATAAATGCTGTATTTTCAACATATATGCGCCATCTATCGCTGCCATTTGTGAGATTTGTACACACATTTTAAATTTCCTGCATTTAACTGCATTCTTAACTCTCTGAACTTTCTTAACAGAGCACGCATTTTGATAATAAAATTCAATAATTTGCAAGCGTTGTTTGTTTTTAAGACGATTCATGGTTAAATTATAGACCAACTTGAAGATGTTTGACAGTGAAACAAAACACGAAACGTGCGTTAGCTGTTTAAACCAGTGTTGCCAAAAAGATAATAGCTAAAAAATCACCCTTTAGTTTAAATACATTCTGCCCTTTAATTTCACCTCAATTATTCGGTTAAGGCATTTTGCAAAGAAGTAGAAGCGTCAGTAGGCAGGATTAAACCCGAGTGCTACTATGCATGAAAAACGTCCCGTCTTTCTTTTTCTTTTTAACGCAATATCCTTATCAGGCTTTTGAGCCGTACGCTAGAATTCGGCCTATTCCGCTTTTTATTACCGGAAAAAACGACTTTAGAGTGGCTTGCCCGATTAATCAACTGCCTTAGTATTGATAGTGGAAATGCAACCCATTGGCGAAGAGTTTCCAGTTGGGGTGTTAAACAAATTTTCCAAGAGAATCCTTAAGTAGAACACATTCTTGTGTTCAAGTGAAAGCGAGAAATTCAGTTTTTTTTAAAGCTGCCATACTCCCTCCCACAGAGCGAGGAAACAAATGAACAAAAGAAAATTGGCTACCGCAATTTAAGCCTCGCGACATTCGTGACATCCGGGTTTTATTATTCATACGAGAGGGAGGATCTGTTATTGACTCTTGGCCAGGGTGAAGTTTTTCCATCGTCTGTTGGTCATTGCAGTGCGAGAGACCACAAAAAAGAATATGTAACTCCTCACGTTTCAGTACTCGGAAGGATGAAGAAATAACCCTAATTGGGTTTTGGATTTGGTTCATCATAGATTCTGTTGGGCGGGCTCGAACCCCCTGCAATTGCAAGTGGTATGACTCGTCTAGAATTGGAAAAATCTAACGAAGTGATGACAGTATGTCCTCGACTCCCCCCAAAGTCCATTCATATGTGATTGCACAAATAACGACTAACCCGCAACGCCACTATTGACACAACCTTCGATGAAAATCAATAGCCTGGCTCCAACACAAGTCCATCAGCGTTCTTAATTTTGTTTAGTTAAAGAGCTTTGCATTGATTTTTTATGGACTTCCAAAAACACATTTGATAGAGAAAGTCCCAGATAAATATATCCGATTATTCGATGTTCGGTTTTTTTTTTTTTTCTGTCGAAGTCACCTCAACAACGTTTGCCTTGGCTTTGTGGCACGATATTAGTTGGTCCTATCTATTGCGTGTGCTTGACTTGTGCTAAG
The DNA here is from genome assembly GCA_905187475.1 of Syritta pipiens. Classification (NCBI taxonomy): domain Eukaryota; kingdom Metazoa; phylum Arthropoda; class Insecta; order Diptera; family Syrphidae; genus Syritta; species Syritta pipiens. The sequence continues at coordinate 5,057,888 of LR994571.1, forward strand.
GGTTAAGCACTAAGCAACATAACAACACATACATTATGTGTTTTTATTCAGAATTATGTGCTTCTAACTAAATTATTCTCATACGTGGAAGAGCGACTAATGAACATTAATGAAATTACAGTGATAACGGTCCTCGTCAACCCTTGTCATCCATAATGTAACTCGAGAGCAGAGCAGAGTTATCCTCCGAAATCCACTTCACTTCGGGAAAAAAGAACAACACAGTGAGGATGATAGAAAGACAGCCAGGAAGGTAGATAGACCTGTGTATCCCGCATGAGGAGCGCCAGAATCAGGGCACGAAAAAAAGAAAGAAGTTATTTAATGTGCAAGCAGCTCGGTTGACGTTATGCTTATCACCTCTCGCCTTCTTCAAACAATAAAACTTTCAAAAAGTCCATATAAAGTTATAAATAGAAAATGCGTATACTATGTATACACTGGGCATAGTGGGAGGTATATAAAGACACATTGTTAAGAGAGACAATTACCGGGGACATTTACAGCGGCGACGGCGGGTGTTGGAGGGCTCGACAGCGGGCTTTGACAGCGGTATAGCGCGCGGGAAAGTTTTGTTGACTTGGTTACGCCTCCAAAACTGAATACCCAAGTGCGGTGTATCAACCATGCGACGAAAGTACCTAGAATTCAGGTGTCCTTCCATCCCCCACCGAATGAAATCATTATTACGATTGATAATTTAACAAAGTAAATGTGCAACAATAAGTTAGAGAGAGAGAAAAATGTGTAGTCTTGATGAAGCTATACTTTGAAATTGAAATGGAAATCCATTCAGTTTTGGCCAGGAATCGGTTGATTAGAGACACATACGGTCGACTGTTTGAATGTCCTTGGACACGGGTAATGAAAGGATATTTTTCACGGTGCTATTTTTCTTTTGAATAGCTCAGCTCACGTACGAACGTTGAGAAATAGATTTCTATTAACGTAACGAGTAATGATCGGTGACAAGAAGTGAATGGTGGAATGTTTTTTGTTTTTTTTTTTTCTTTTCATTCATTTTTTTTGCCGAAATCCAAAGGACAGTTTCCTCCTGCCATGGGCAGGAATTAGGTGAGTGGGATTTGAATTTTTATTTTGTATTTTTTGTGAAAACTTCAACGTGAGCTTTTCACATGTGGCATGTGTTTTGTATTTCGATTGAGGAGACGGAAGTAGGTCAACTGTGATAGGTATGGGACGGTGTAGCAGTAAACTTAACAATCGAAGTGGCCACGTGGCGATAAGGGATTTTTTTTTGTGGGGATATGTTGTCTTTCCTTTACAATCCTATGACGTAAATGGACGGCTATCATATATTTGGTAACATTTCGTTGGTTCTTTATAAAATTTTGGTCTCGAATTGATTGGTTGGGAAATTTCATTTGCTCTGAAGTTAAACGGCAAGGATCCGTCTTCCCTCTTCGTTGCGATGTAGGGAAATAATTTTGAGAAAACAAGAAAATACTCTGTAGTCGTTTGATTGTGAGTTAATGGCGCTTGTCTCATGAGTTGTGTGCTTGCGGCATCTAGAGTTTAATGGGACTTCCAGACAGATATTAAAGAGCTAATCTGCCATTATCATCATCATCATCTTTGTGGCCGCATGTTCCACTAACGGGGTCGCGTCTTACCGCTGTCTGTTAAAAATAGAATAGAATTTGGAAAATAATCTAGCTTAAGTGTACCAAATACAAGCATAATAATACGTTTTTTTAAAAATGCGGTAAAATGAACAAAATTGATTTTCTTTCATGTTTTATAGCTTTATTTGTAAGAGCAAACATCCCATGAATTATGGCATACAATGTCATGCAACCAGCCGCCTTGGCTGGCTTCGAACAAGTGCAATCTGTGGGTCCAATTTTCCAATTTTCCGATTTCGGCTGCAGCTCACGGATTGTATGGATAATATTGGCCGGAAGTGCATAAATCTTTTCCGGATTGTTGGTTTAACATCGGTTATTCACGGTTCCAAACAAAAAGGAGTCCAAAGTGGTCAACTCGCAGTTCCAATGGCTTCGCGAAGACACGATTTCCTTTCAAAAAATGCACTCTTCGGAGTACACAGAACTCACTTTGGATATAAGTTTTCGATATTTTCCAATTTTGTTCAAGTAAAGCGACTTATTTCATTCCGCGGAGGTATGATATCGACATTCTGGAGACATAATATTGACATTCTGTCTGAGTGGGTAACAGCTGTCAGTGTCAAAACAACCTATGATTTAAAAAGAAACTACTACATGGCCCATCCTTTCTTTATTCATTGGTCTTTTGCAGTCAGCCACTTGAAGCTAATCTACCGCAGGTGCTTTTAAGATGTGAGTGATAAAGATAAGACATGTCTTACAATTTGTTTTGCTCTTTTTCTTATCTTTTCCATTCATTGTCCTGAAACACTGCTTTTAACCTACACTTCATCCCAACAATTTTTTATCGCCCCACTGATATCTTCGGGAAGGGGTTTGTAATGAAGACAAGATAAATTATTTTGAAAATAAACAAAAAAAAAATAGAATAGGGGAAACTAATCAGAAAGACTAATGGACTTCTCTTGTAATTGGCCACAAACATCCAAAGGAGTTATTTTGCCAGCAAAGGGTTGTTGTACAGATCTGTCAAAGTTTCTTTAATCAGCGGAGAAGGGTAGTGGTCGACAAACGTTTAGTAGGGAACGACAGTGAAGTGGGGAGGACCTGAAAAGTGTATTGTTTGTGTAGTACTGAAAAGAGTAGTTGAGGTTTTTGAGGCTAGATAGCTGTAGGTAAAGATGTGGATGAATCAATAACAAAAAGGTTTTGATTTAAATTTAAATAGTTAATTGAAATACAACTGGACACACATTTTTATTTAAGTAATGTCTTTAGAATAAAATAGTAAAGGCGGTTGATAGATTTTTGAAAAGAAAAGAATTAGTGTGCTATAAATCACAATATATTCCAATAAAATACAAACAAGATGTAGCAAGAGTTGAGACAAAAATAAGAAGATCGTATTAGGTGTTTTTAATTACGTGCACGGCTCTGTAGTTTCCATAAGTAATGAGTCTTATACTAGGGACTTCTGAATTTTGACAGTTGATAGTGGCCATGTTGTTGAAGCTCCATCTCTGACATTGGCTGTACTAGACACTATTTCACACTATATTAGATTGAAGATCTGCACAATACTACTAAGATTGTTTTACTTAATCACCATGGTCTATTTTTACGGTCGCCATAATTGTCTTACTTATAACGATTGTTAGTTGTGAACAAATTTGAGTCTACTGGAGTAAACACTAAGCCAATGCAAGATCTGCCGAAAACATCACAGCTGAGGTAAATGACGTGTTTTCCACTTACAACTGATCCAGAAACTAAAGGTAAACGACCATAGAATAAGCCACAAATGACAGCGGCTATGAAAGCCAACATAGCCCATGTCATCGCTCAAATTCTGCCTGATTAATTTATTTTAAGGAGCTAAATATTACACTTAAATCCATTAGTAGTTTTTTGATTAAGGCTTTACAAAAGAGAAGTTTGTTTAGTTTGCAAAAAAAGAAAACTTTGTGGACCGAATCGAATAAGGTTCTATGAACGACTTACATATATTGGTATTACTTGGTTTGCCTACAACTTGCTTCACAGACCTTTAAACCTAATTACAAATCACAACTGAAAACGACTCCTTACCTTTACCGAGTGCCACCATTAAAAAACTGCCAACCATCAACCAGTTCTTACAACTTCTGGCATTTGCAACAAATTTTGTTAAAAAATTGATGAGCTTCCAGTACGAGTAATAATTCAAAAAAATAACATAATTTTTCCCTTAAAGCCACCAACCATTCATTAATCCCGCCTTCTCTGTGTGGCAGCATACTGCCGCCACTTACTAACGGCATCCAAGTGAATCGAATCAATTTGTCTAAATTGCCAAGTATATCTGCCATTCAAATCAAAAACTCATTCAGTTAATAGAACAAGCTCCTTGTGTGCGTCGTGCCACTTCCGAGGAAATAACATTATTTGTGACCGTTACAGTAATTGACGGTACAAAAACGAACGAAACTTTTTCGTTCGAAGATCTAATCTAACCTCGCTCAGTCCACGCGGAAGAAGGAAGGCAAGCTACACCACCACTTACCGACAGAGGGCAACTTACCCCGAAAGACTTTACCTAATCGAGTTATAATCAATCTACGAGATATTCTCCGTCGAAATCACACAGCTAGCTAGCGGTCTATCGACACAATAGACTCCTTCCGAGGACTGGTTCTGTTCCTTTTAAATATTTCATAAAACGGTGCTTTCAATGACGTTCCATGACCATAAAATTAATTACGTTTGTAGAGGCCACTCCTAGGTGGCGTAAGTTACGCATTAAGGTCTTTCGGAAGAAGGAAGAGTTCGGATATAAGGAGAATTAATTTTTGAGTTTTATTCGTTCTACAAGCGTCATAGGGACCGGTAACAAAATTGTAATCGCAGTCATAAATAAATAATAAATAAATGAAAATTAAATAATAAAGTAAAATTGCGTTTTTCACTTTAAATAACAAAGTGGAGATCCCAATATTGGTGACCCCGACGTCAGTTTTTTCCATCTGCGAGACAATCGCGGCGCCCGCAAAAAAGCACGCTACGTGCCGAAAACCACGCGGTTTTCAAACTCCTACAAAAAACAACGTGGTATCACGGCACAACGTGGCATTACTTCAAAATAACGTGGTTCTTGCCCTGCTACGCCAAAACCTCTAACTTAGAGAGCGCAGCTGTAAGTCGACTACCAACAGAGCTTAAGCTCCAACGCCAACGAGTGCAATCGTAGCAGAAATAAGTCACAGCTTTAACATAAACTCTGATGCCATCAGTCATCTTTTAGCCATCTTTTCGTCATCTTTAAACAACACCGCCGCCGAATCTCCAACACCAGCAATTCCAACATCAGCAGTCATCAAGAATTGCGAGAACCAGTGAGAATCCGGCAAACAACGAACCAACAACTACCGTTAATTTTCAATCCCGTTCCCCAGCAAACGTAACGGAACACTTAAGTACTCTACTTTACATTATATATACATACATAAACTTACCTATAGATTTACTTTGAACTAATAACATATATTTGCCTAAACACATTACATACATATTTAAATGATAACATTGAATTAATACTACTAATACTAATACTTATACTTACATACATAAAAAAAAAAAAAAAAAAAAAAAAAAATTGAATTACCTAACATATATTTACATATCTCATAGTTATATAAACTTACATTACATAATTATTTCAACTTTATCCAACTTTTAATCCATGTGAATTTTAACCTCTTTATTTGTTTTATACCCGTAATTTTCTGCAAAATAATTAAGTTTTACCCTTTCCAATTAATATTTTCTCCGAAATCTTGGTGTTGTAAATCCGTCCTCTTCCTTTAGTAAATATTATATTTTTTTTTTGTGTCCAAAATGTTGAGTGACCATCTACAAACGTCCCAAAGTGGTTCTTCTAACCCCCTAAGCGGTCAAACGAACAGTGTAATCGAATCTGTGGCTATTAAGCTACCAGAATTCTGGAAAGCAATGCCAGCTGTTTGGTTTTTTCGCGTAGAGTCTCAATTTTCAACTAAGAACATTGTGACTGAACAGACAAAATTCCATTATGTTGTTCAGGCGTTACCCCAAGACGTGGCTGCAAGTGTTTACGACATTCTCATACAAGAATCACAGACCCCATACACCAATCTGAAAAAGGCCTTAATAGACAGGCACTCTATGAGTGAAGGAAAGCGTATCGAAGTCCTACTATCGGGCGAGGAGATGGGTGATATGAAACCATCTGAGTTCTATCGCCGGCTTGTTACCATAGCCGGTCAATCTGTAATCGTTTCAGAAAACCTAGTAGTAGAATTGTGGAAACGTCGCCTTCCCACATTAGTCCAAGCCGTAGTTAAATCAAGTCCGAAAACTAAAATCGATGAACTCATTCACGTGGCAGACGAAATATTTGAAGTATGCCAACAACAAAGTACTTCAACTTTCTCTGTCACATCCCAAGCGGAAAAAACAATCAACGATCTTACCATAGTTAATCAAAACCTCCAAACCGAAATCAGTGAGATTAAATCAATGCTCTCAGACTTAAACATTAGCAATCGCGGTCCTCGTAATAGATTCACTTCGCGTTACTACAGCAATAATAGAAACACACACAATAGATCACGTTCTTCTTCACGACAAAATAGTTTCCAAAAGCAACCCCATAGCCCTGACATAAGCAGACGAGACGGTTCTATGTGCTGGTACCATGAACACCACGGTGCAAATGCACAAAAGTGCAAACAACCCTGCAGCTTAAAAAAAAACTAGTTTCTACTGTCGTCGCGACGGCACACGATAGTAGCACTCTAAGCTCACCAAGCCGTCTGTTTATAAAAGACCCTATTTCCAAAACTACATTCTTAATCGATTCCGGTTCCGATGTTTCAGCCCTTCCTGCATCACAATACAATTCACATAGTGTTAAGCCAGATCAACTCCTTTCTGCAGCAAATGGTTCTACCATCAAAGCTTTCGGCACGAAATACCTCCGCATGAGTTTAGGGTTCCGACGACTTTTCAATCACACATTTCTGATCGCCTCGGTTACGAAACCAATCATTGGCGCAGACTTTCTACGGAAATCAGGATTAGTTATCGACATAAAAAACTCGCAACTAATCGATCCCTTAACAAACTCAAAAGTCCGTGGTATGTCGTGTCAATTAAACGTTACAGCCCCACGTTTTTTTGCGGTAGAAAACAAATACCAAACCCTACTAAAGGAGTTCTCCGAGCTAATGGAACCTCCAGATTTTAACCTACCTGTCAAACATTCTGTCGTTCATCACATCCTTACGAAAGGACCCTTACCGTATACGCATGCGAGACGATTAAACGCTAAAAAATATAACATCGCCAAAGCGGAATTCGAGTACATGATCCAAATAGGCATTTGCAAACCGTCTTCATCACCGTGCTCGTCTCCTTTGCACATGGCCCCAAAATCAGATCTAAACGACTGGAGGCCATGCGGCGATTACAGGTTCTTGAACTCGATTACTGTACCGGACAGGTACCCGGTATCACAAATTCAGGATTGTTCGATTAACCTCGACGGCTGTATCATCTTTTCAAAAATCGACATTATACGCGCTTTCCACCACATTCCCGTGGCACCAGAAGATATACATAAAACGGCCGTGATTACTCCCTTTGGACTCATGGAGTTCAACCGAATGCCTTTCGGCTTAAAAAACGCCGCGCAAACCTTTCAACGTTTCGCACACCAAGTCACAAGGGGGCTAGATTTCGTTTTCGTCTACATAGACGATTTTCTCGTGTTTAGTAAATCGCAAGAGGAGCACGAGAAACATCTTAGAATCCTTTTCCAACGTTTGTTGAAGTTTGGAATTCGAATTAAAGCTTCGAAGTGCGTTTTTGGAGTCCAAAAGCTACAGTTTTTGGGATTTGACATCTCAAAAGATGGATTACAGCCATCGCGCGACAAAGTTGAGGTAATTGAAAAGTTTCCAGCGCCACAATCGTTAAAAAGTGCTCAAAGATTCGTAGGTATGGTGAACTATTATCATCGCTTCATACCAAACCTCGCGAATATTTTCGCACCAATTTACGATCACCTATCTAAATTCGGCAAAGCAAATGCCAAACCAAAAGATTTCACTTGGTCAACAGAGTGCCAAGAAGCCTTTTTAAAGGCTAAGCAAGAGCTTACCAAGGCAACTCTCCTGACACACCCCAGACCAGATGCTAAAATGAGTATGCTGACAGATGCATCAGACAAAGCTGTCGGTGCAGTCATTCAGCAGCAGAGAGGTGATGCGTGGGAGCCATTGGCATTTTTCAGCAAAAAACTTTCGCCTGCACAAACAAGATATTCGGCATTTGATAGGGAACTTTTAGCGATATACCTGGCCATTAAACATTTCCGCAATTTTGTCGAAGGACAGGACTTCTGTGTCTTCACCGACCAAAAACCACTCACCACCGAAAATATTTTTACAAAAGCCAATCGTTCGCCGAGGCAGGAACGACACCTCGATTTTATATCCCAATTTACCACCGATATACGGCATATAAAGGGATCGTTAAATGTCGTAGCCGACACTTTATCGCGACTGAACGTAAACGCACTGGATCTTACCTGTCCAGAAATTCAAGAGTTGGCCAAAGCGCAGGAGAGTGACGAAGAACTTACCACACTTGTTCGAAACCTTCCCTGCAACTCAACCGCAAAACTAGAGTCCATTATGATACCTGCCTGTAAAATTTCCCTGTGGTGCGAGACGTCCACACATATCAATCGACCATACGTACCTTCCGCCAAGAGAAAACAAATTTTCCAAGCAATTCACTCCCTCTCTCACCCGGGAATTCGAGCTTCACGCAAGAAAATTGGAAAAATTTATTTCTGGCCCCAAATGAATAAAGACATTGCATTTTGGGCGAGGAACTGCCCATCGTGTCAGGCAGAAAAAATCCAAAAACATACCAAACTACAGCCTGATCAAATTTCAATACCGGCTGGTCGGTTTCAGCACCTACATATGGACATTGTCGGACCGCTCCCTCCCTCGAATGACTACAGATTCATTTTGACTATTGTGGACAGATTTTCAAGGTGGCCCGAGGCCTACCCCATTCGTGATATACAAGCCGAAACTATCGCAAAAAAATATGTACGGGAACATGTTTCAAGATTCGGTGTACCACAAACCATCACCACAGATCAAGGATCTCAATTTGAATCCAAGTTGTTCAGGGAGCTGATGAAATATTTGGGGACGACTCGTATCCGAACGACTGCGTACCACCCACAGGCCAACGGCATGGTAGAGAGATTCCATCGCCAACTTAAGACATCCATACGTGCATCGGGAAATAAAGTTAATTGGTCAGAACAACTGCCTCTGATTTTGTTAGGGCTCCGAACATCTATCAAAGAAGATGTAAAGCATACACCTTCCGAACTCCTGTACGGAGAAAACGTGAAGGTCCCTTGCGATTTCTCCTCGACACCGGCTAGCGACTTTACAGAATCAAGTTTTGTTAAGCAACTTAAAGATTTTTTTAAAAAAATACCGAGCACAGCACTTCAAACTAGAAAAAGAAAAGTAAACATCCACATTCCAAATGCTCTTGACACATGCAGCCACGTTTTGATCAGGAACGATAAAGTAAAAAGAAGTTTGGATCCTCCTTATGAGGGTCCATACGAAGTTATTAAAAAATTAAGAAAACAATTCATCATCAAAAAGCATAACAAAACAATATCAGTGTCAATTGACAGAATTAAACCATTCTTCAATGACAGCTGATTTAATTAAGTGACAGGACAACTTAGATTACGCATACGCTGGAAAGGGGGTATTGTAGAGGCCACTCCTAGGTGGCGTAAGTTACGCATTAAGGTCTTTCGGAAGAAGGAAGAGTTCGGATATAAGGAGAATTAATTTTTGAGTTTTATTCGTTCTACAAGCGTCATAGGGACCGGTAACAAAATTGTAATCGCAGTCATAAATAAATAATAAATAAATGAAAATTAAATAATAAAGTAAAATTGCGTTTTTCACTTTAAATAACAAAGTGGAGATCCCAATACGTTACAACTCTGGGTGCGAGACTCTAAGCCAGGAGGGTTGCCCATGCCCGTGCCCGAGCTCCATGAGGACACCTCAACCCCTTTCTCTGTGATGGATGGCATGGCATGGCTTTGGTGCAGTGCTTTGGGAGACATAATGGAAATATGAAAGGGCTATTAAAGCACATTCGAGAATCTTGATAAGCCGAACTAATTGATGTCAGGGTCACTTCTGTTTATAAGTCTTCGCTTGTAGCATGTCCTATCTGGCATGTATTCGTATTCGTTGTAAATCTTTGTGGGGGAGAGGTGGACTAAATTTATTGGTCTTAACATTCGGTTCCAATCAATACCAGTGTACAAAAGACACTGGAAGGTAAATAAGCCGTGTGGAGGCGGTAGTTAAAGAGCTTGGTGAAGTTAACACTTCTCTATAAAAACGAACATAAATTGTGTTTGCACTATTTTGGTGCGTAGCTGTCAATATTCAATGTTTACCGTTCATTATTTATGATCGGTAATTCTCCTTTCGTGAACTTAGTTGCGAACACCAAATTAGCTAGAGGCCTCCTCCTCCTACCATTCTGCTGGGTGGCTTGTGCGACCTGCCAACCTCTGGTTTCAATAAAACATTTTCTTTTCAGTTGCCTAGGGGGATAAATTTAGAAAAATCCATTAAATGTAAGGAAGTCTTCGAATCAGGAGCTACTTGGCTTTGGCGTAGTTATAATGGAATGTTAGGGTGGCAAATAGTTCCAATTTAAGATGCCTTGTGGACATTGTGTATGTGTTACGGAGTCGACCAGAAGGCGGTGTTAAAAATGCCTTCTCTACGTATTAACTGGTTAAGTTCGATGTTACACGATTTTCATAATCTGGTTTATGGGTTTGTTTAATGTAAGGTGTTTTCAAATCGGTACGGGACACTTTGTTGCAACGCACGATGTAAGGCACTGCTGGGGGAAAATCTAAACGTTCAATTTCTATTCAGAACTATCTGTTTCGGATAGTTTATCAAAACTCTGATCATTTAACTCATAATATGATGGATTAACTGAAGATAATTGAGCATTTCTTGTGTCATTTAAAAAACTATTTAGATGATCATCTGAGACTATTTTCTTTTTAGACAGCGGATTTCTTAAATTAGAAAGACAAAGATCAGATCTAAAAAAATCTGCTTCAAGTTAGCTGCGTAATTCAATTCCTGCCTTTACCATGACCTCAAAAGTGTGTTTTCTTAAATCTAATCTTTTAAAATTTCAACATTCGGTGATGTTAGCCCTTTTCGTGCTAGTGTTGTTCGTGGACGACATGAATTTAATCCGCCGACAACTCAAAAATATTGGCGCTATTGCAGTAAAAGTGTCTTAAATTTATTTTAGAATCTAATTTGAGTTTATTCATTTCTGCATCAGACGTTCCTTAGTGCAAAAAAAGCATTGAAAACCTGTTAATTCGTTTTTGATGAAGAAGAAACAAATATTTTTGCTGCGGCTGGGATTAAGGAGATAAAAGGATTATGGAGAATCATATTCAATTTCTTTATTTTTTGAATTCAAATATTCTCGCATATTCAAATAATTTCTCATAATATGAAGACAAAATCCTAAGCAAACAAAATATAAAGTTACAAAAAGTTGCAAGAAAACTTTAGGTTATCACAAAGAAGACAACACAATATTCAGTAAGCAGCAAAAGTCTTGATATCGTAGCATGATCTTTCTTTAAAAAAAAAAATAAATAAATAGTCGGCTTAACAGGCCATACAGGGCCAGAGCCTAGCTTCTTCGCGCCTCCACTGTGTTGTGCGCGATATATTTTTTTGACACATGTGGAGGGGACCTACTGTTTAATGCCGGTTCCGAACGGCGAATTGCGAAAGCTTTTCATGACAGAAGTACTAATCCAGGAGGGTCGTCAGTCGTTCGCCGGAGGTGGGGCCGTGAAAAATGTTTGTGGCGTTATTTCCCCGAGCCGGATTCGAACCCAGGTACTCTCGCTTAACAGTCCGACGCACTAACGATTAAGCCACGGCGCCCACTTTCTTTAGATAATGAAATTATTTGATTAAAACTTTTCAACAACGAAAAATTTGCTTTACAAAATATTTGAGTTTTTGTATCTTCGTTACTTACTTACTTAGCAGGCATTTAACCCTTGGAGGATCTGTGCCTGAGCCAAAGCCGACTTCCAACGTTGACGGTTCCGGGCATGCTGCTTTCAGTTCGGAAGACCAAGCTGTTTTGCATCCGCGATCACTTGATCTCTGTACCGGAGGTTCGATCTACCTCTTCTCTTCTAACCAGGAGGCGAAACCATTTTAGCTGGAGCGTTTGTATCCATGCGCTCGATGTGGCCGAGCGACTGTAGTCGACGGATTTTTGCCTTCCGGACTATATCCACATTTTTGTATAACTCATAAAGTTCGCGGTTCCATTCGCCTTCCTCGAAGATTGGACCGAATATCCGCCGTAGAATTTTTCTTTCGAAGGAGCCAAGTATCAGCTCTGCAGTCGTGCTTATCGTCCAAGTTTCGGATCCATACAGTAGGACTGGCAGGATAAGGGCCTTGTAGAGCATGACCTTAGTTCTTCGAGTCAGGAGTTTTGACCCTAGTTGTTTGGACAAACCGAAGTAGCAGCGGTTGCCGAGGGTGATTCTACGACGAATCTCCACTACAATGTCATTCGTTGAGCTTACGTTCGCCCCGAGGTATACGTACTCCTCAACTACCTCGAATTTTAAGCTGTCTAAGGTCACATTTTGTATGTATCTTCGTTAATGGAACAGAAAATACATAAAGGATAACTCACTTTACAAAATAGAAAAAATAAAAATGTAACAAATATTGCAAAGGCGTGGATACCTTAAATAAAGATGGATAACATTTTAGGTTATGGTTCAGTTTTGCAAAAATAAAGAAAATATTTTTGTTAGATTTAATAGAGTACAAATAAAAGATTACTTATTAATACAAATTTTATTTGGAAAAACCATTTATTTAACCATTTATATGGAAAAATATACATTTTTAGCCAAAGTATTTATTAAACAAACCCTGATTTGTTGAAGACTTTTGCTTCTCACTGTATCAATTTATTATTACAGTCGACTCTAGAAAATTTGAAATTCAGAAAACTAAAGAAAAATTTCAAATTACCAAGAGCTCAGAATAAAAAGAGTCTTAATAGGTAAGAGTATACGAGGAACCATCACTTGTGTCGTTTCTAAGGGCGTAGAAGCGAATAGGAGTTAACGTTCAAAAGAAGACTAGGCGCACATTCTCCTTTGAACGACGACAGGTCTATGCATAAAAAAATGATTTAATTAAAAGAGAGTGGGGAAGCTCGAACTTTTAGTTATGGAGTGTTAAAGAGCAAGACGTCATTCTTTAAACTTCAAACTACGGGAGTAATTAACATTGTTTTAATTCAATTTATCGGGTACTTTTCAAGGGACCAGGAACGTGTGTCAAATTATCGAGAGACTCAATTTAACGTGTGTTGAATTATCGAGAGTCGTCTGTATATTCCTTGGGCCCTTTTTGAGGCAGATGCGTTGGTTTGAGTCAGCTTAGCTCTTATGTGAGTGACGAGGTACCCGGGTACCCTTTCCAATTTTAAGTGACTAGATAAACTGATTAACCTGGTAGTTAGGGGCGCGTAAACTTGTCTGAGCTCCTTACTTTTTGTTTTACAAATAATGTTAATAACTAAATGTAAAAATATCAATTACGAGCATGTCCACGTGCCAAATCTTTTCAAGCACCCACATCCGTGTGAAAATGTGTTCTTTTCTGCATACACATAAACTCGATAGCCATTACCCTGGAAGTAGCCCAAAAGTAGAAAGTTGAGAAAGAAAAGCAAGGTCTTTCGATGACATCCATCTGAAAAATCGACTGTCGTATATAACTTCTGTTCAACTAGCACATTAGCTCCAAGTTAACAACGATAGACAACGAAGAAAGTTCTTTGATCTCAAAAATCAGCTTCAGTGATGAAATGCTGGATGAATGAAAAATGTACCACGCCAACTCGTACGAGGTTCACCAGGGTTCAGCCACAAAAAATTACTGTTTTGGATCCCTGACGGCTAGCAAATTTGCAAATACAAAAAAGCCATTCTCATAACAAGCACAATAACCACGTAATCATACATCTAAAATGCAAACACTGCATCGGAATGCCGTGTAATCAATTTCCAACCCACATCTGAAATCACTCATTGCTTAATTGGATGTAAGGCAACTGAAAATTTTGGTATTCCACATTTTTAGACAGCATGTATCACCTCAGTTAAACTCAAATTAAATTTGAAACAATCTCTTAAAACCTATTCCAAGTTTTGACAATCAGATGCTGTCAACCAATTAACCAAAACTGTCTCAAAGTTCATCCTTTTCTTCTTCAACTTTCGACTTTGTTTATCCCGTTAAGAAAAATTCAATTATCGAGAGTGTTTTGGACGAGCCATTCCATTGGTAGACAACTGACGTGAGCTGTCATCGAAGTTTGAGGTGTCAAAGTTTAAAAGATATTTCATGTTGAATTCTTTCACCTGAATTTGTTTTCGGCTTTTTTTTTTTTAATTTTCATAATTGAACTCCACAGCTTACATTTTACTGTTCCCGCTGCTCCCGAGAGATCGTCTACGAACATCTTTGTGTTCTAAAAAAAACCACCCAAGTGAATAATAAATATTTTACGATTCAGCAGAATGTCAAATAAAAATTTAAGATTTAAAGGCTTTTCCGAAATTCGTTTCAACTCAGCAGAAGACTTACATGTCTGGTTCTGCTGTGTTTTAAAATGCAATTTGTCAACTGACAGGTTGTTTTCTTCATTAACGGTCGGTCAAGTAAATGACAGCCGTACCAGAAAGCGAGTATTCATTCGTCGAGTTGCATTTATTTGTATCGTTCATTGTTCAAAAGCATTTAAAGGGTTGGACATTTCCCGATGTCAACTTCTGTGAAAATAGACATGTAGACCCTAGTTTGTTGCAGTAGAACATGTCACGTTTGCGTTGAATTATTCCTCAGAAGAGGTTACCTCCATGTGGTGGCACACGAAGCAATTGACATGCTTTTAATTTTTTATGCATTTTCTAACCTCACATTTTGGGTTGTAAGGGTCGAAAAAGTAATTGAAAATTATCGTTGATTTGTGTGGTTGAGACTTTTGTCTGGATATCTTTTATAAAAAGGGCTAGTGCTTTATTATTTATGCATTTACATGGTGATTTTATGGGGATTCAACATAACTGCCGCCTGTGGCTGGTCAGAGTACTTAAATTTTCGAAAAACCTCTGACAGGTGATAAGAAATCATTCAAGAGTCTACACATGTGGCTTTTTTTGGGAATAGAGAGGGCATTAATTTATTTTGTGCATGACATTAATGGAAATGGTTCATTGTACGACGTTGACAGTCGACCGAGGTTTGCCTAAAACTAGAGTGTCCAATAAAAGTTTTAATTCATTTGAATAGCTAATGTAGTGGCAGGTGACAGATGTCAGGACTGCAAATGACAAGAAGTGTTCTAACTTTTTAAACTTTTAATTGCGTAACAAATCAGAAACAAACAACCGTGCAATAAATCTGAACACAATTTGAATTGGGGAAGACAGCAAATGTCACATCCACTTGTAATGAGACCTTAAAGATTTTTTGTACCTCCTTTTTTGGTCTAGGATTTGAGTGCAGTCTTCATGAAAAAAAATCTGAACAAAATTTCTTTTCGCTGTTCTGTAAAATCTGTCAAAACTATCAGAGCTGTCAAAACAAAACTTTAAAATACACATTAAACAAAAAAAACTAAAAAAAGAAACATTTAAAAAATACTTTGAAGAGAATATTTTATTGATCCTTAAAAAGTAGGCGTTTTTTGTAGTTTTTGCGTACGCAGTCTTGGTTCCCAACTGCTTCAATATTTTGGTACAAAAAAAAATGCAAATAGACTTTGTTTTATAATTTTTACCAGACAAACAAGTCTAAGGAGATCAGTAGCTTAAAAATCACGTTCTATTCATCTGATGCTCTTAAGACACCACTTCAACCTTCTCAATGGTCGGCCATTTACAAAAAAAACTTCATGTCACAGCAATCCAGTAAATTCTATGAATCAGTTTATTGTGATCCCCGCCTTCAAATGCCCTCACTACGAAAATTCTGAAACCTGTTAACCAAGTCCTTTAGTGCTCCCTTTCGAAACCTGCTTACACGCAAAGCCCGTTAAATTGTTAGCAAATTTGTGTGGCAACCAACTTTTTCCCATCGAAAATCGAAAGCCTACTCAAAGGCCTAAGCTGAAGCAATTCGCTTGGCAAACTTCAATCGTACCCTTCCTCCAATCACAACCCCACTCCACCCAAAACCCAACCACCCTTGTCAACGCAGATTAATCACCAAATAAATTGAGTCGCACTTCTCCAACCATCCTAGACCGCATAAACGAGCATGACTAAATATACATATGCCACCCTGTTCGCTTGAATCCTTTTCCCAATAAAGTCCTCGTGATATTTTTTTTTTTTTTTTTAAGGGTGAGTACCCAGCCATCGATGATATGGAGGCTTCTCTCAATTTCAATGACTACTTTGATTTGGTTAGACGAGTAGAAGTGATAAAGGCTGACGGCCTAGTGGGTTGGTGGGTGAAAGGGCACACCGAACCACTGGAGTGAAATAATGTGGGATCCACACAGACTTCATAAAAAAAAATGTGAGCTCGTTTGCGGTAATTTCTCTGAAGAGGAGGCCTCTATAAGGAGCCCTAAGAGTAAACAATGAAATTGGATGAGGAATTGATGTGATTTTCCGGAGTAGGCTCGTCAATATGCGAGTATAACTCATCGATTGTGTTTAGTCGATTGGATCTATGGCTCGAAGAAAGGGGTCCAACGAGAGGAAGTATCCTTAACAATTCAGTTAACTAACAATTGCGGTTACCTGTAGTGGTTCGGTTCCATATAAAGGTAGACTCTTCTATCGGTTAATCTTCCGCAAGTGATTCAGAAGCGAGTGACCCATGAAATTGAAGAGGCTTCGACGATCTCGAGTGGTCTATAAGGCTGACGAAAGTTTTTTTATTTCAACTGCGACCACGACAAAGTAAATCGATATTCATCCTCCCACCTTTTTATCGATCTCGTCGATGTTTGTACGTTTTTTTTTTTCTAACTTTGTAGTTCTAGTTAATGGACAGTCAGTCTAAGGCTCCCTTGGGTGTACGTTCTACTGACCTCTGATTTGCTTTTTTTTTTTCATTTTCATTCCAATCTCGTGCTAGGGCATGTTGTTAAAGGGGCAGGTGTCAACACGAAGATACCACTCTGACATCGTTATACATGCGTCACCCATGTCTGTCGGTTATGGGAAGTTAACGAGGACAAACCTTAGACAGAAATTTGCTGAAAAAAATAATAAATAAATAACGCAGACACCACCTTTCACAGAACGTGGTCGTCATTGCTGATGGTCATTGTCGTTTGTTGGTGTTAAAGTGGGAAGGCTATGCACGTCACTGACAAAAGCTTTCGGAACTATGGGGTAGGTGGAAATCGTAATGTGACTGACTTTCAGTCAGGTCTAGAACCTTGATGTGGTGATTTCCTTTTTAGCTGAGGATAGTGATGACGAGTAACTACTTACTTTGGAAGCAGTTATTGGATTTTGCTTCTGATGAAAACTAGTTTCTAGTCCAGGTTTGGATTTAGTCAGATTTTATGGCTAAATCTAGAACTAGTCACTAAATGCTTTATGGATTGATCGAATAATTGGTCCGTACTTCTTACGATACTAGCCAGAATGTTGCAGTCAATGGTGATCGCTAAAGAGTCTTGATTCGTTCATGAATTTAACAATCATGATGTGCAGGAGCTGTGGTTTCAACAAGACGGCACAACATGTAACGCAGCTCGTGCCACAATTGATTTATTGAAGGAAATGTTTGGTAACCGCAACCTTTCACAATGCAGACCCGTGAATTGGCCTCAAAGATCATGCGATTTAAAGTTGCTTGACTATTTTCTGTGGGGGTATGTGAAGTCGCTAGTCTACGCCGATAACACTGAAAAGATTGACCACTTGAAGGCCAACCCAGATTAGACTACTATTAGAATCCTCCAGATTAGACTACGTTCGTGCCAAGCAGAAATCATATTTAAACTTAAACTTAAGATTATCTTTTAAACAAAGTAAATTTCGTGTCAACTTAAAACATCATCTTTGTTTTATTCTATTTCAAAAATGCACTATATTACTGCAACAGTCCGTCATCATTTCTTACCAAGTGGGAAAATTGACCTTAGCTGATTGGGTTTGGTTCCTTTACAAAAGCTCTAAAGTATTTTTTAAGCACCCGAAAAATATTACAAAGGGACGTACAGTGCTTGGAATCGCCAACCTAATTGGACAAAATTATTTTGAGACGAGAATCATGTTTTAGCAAACAATTGTGTTAAGTTTTATGTTTTTTTATTGGTCGTCAGTTTTTTACACTACTCTACCGACATCCGACCTCTTTCGCAATTACTTTTTCAATAATAGAAAAGCAAATAAATGTGAAAATATTCCTGCCGCAATCAATCCGCCAGGAAATTGTGATGATTGTTTTAAGTACCAGAAATTTTCCGTATTTTTGTAGGGAAATGTTCCTGCAAAAACTTTTATTAATTCTTATTTTTCAAGTCATTTACTCATATTTTCAATTGACAACAATGGAAAAACTTCTTTTGGATTTGCCAATTTTCTTAAGCCAGATTGGGCAGATCATTCCTAAAATTAAAAAAAAGTTGTATGGCGGCTATAAAAACACTTAAAAAGGGTCTAAGCTATATGGAAGGGGACACAACAGAATCAGTTTATATAAACATTAAGCTGAACCATTGAAATTTTTAATTTTTGCTTCTTTTGAAAATCAAATTGTCTTATTGTTAGTTAAATTTCCAACATTTGGCTTCTTCTTCTTCTTTGTGCGGCGCTACAGTCCGGGTGTACCTGGGCCTCCTTTAGCAAACTCCTCCATCGTGCCAGCTGCTTCCAGTGACGCACACCGAGTTGGTTCAGGTCCTTATCTACCTGTGTACGCCACTTTAGACGCGGGCGTCCTCTGCTGCGTTGTCCCATAGGTTCGGAGTCGAGCAGCTTACATCAGAGCCGTCAACATTTAGCTAAATAAGCTATATAAAATTATAATAATTTCAATCTGTACATTTATGAGTGCATTTGTTGATTACGGCTAGATAACGTAAAAAAAAAAACTTTTAAAATTGAGCAACAATGGAGCCTTCTGCTGTCGCGTACTAGATAACATCGAATATACAACTCTAGTATTTTTTTTTAAAGTGAAAAATTAAAAATATTATTTGGATTATTATTCCATATTGTATTAGGAAACAAACAAAAATTTCAATTCGGACCGATTCGCAAAACTTTGATTTTTTGCATTTTGTCCACCTAGATTGGCAAGGATGGGTAATATTATTTATCTGTTTATTTGGTTCTTTATGTTGACAGAGTATGGCGGTTTAAAAAAATGCACAAATTTACATAAAAGTTTTACAAATTCAATTCATTACATTCTAAGTCGAAGTTTTGAAGATTATTGGCAGTGTTAAATAAAGGGTTTGATAGATCGAAGGATTTTTATTTATCTAATACAACCCAATCGTTTCAGTTCCATAAAAAAAAAAAGTTTAAAACTTCTTTGATTAAGCGATTGCAAAGTAAATGTCACCAAAAATGAATAGCAACGGTGATGATCTTGTATCGGTTACAAGAGTATCACTTAACACATCACACACTGATGAAGTTTCAGCCGAACGAAGTGAATTTTTGGTAAAAGCTAGATGGCCACAAGACCATTAGTGATTCGACAAAAGGGCTGATTGTCTTATAAGTAGAAAGTTTAACCGCATTTTTGTTGACACAAGCCTAATCTTTGGTGGATCTTTGTAACACAGGAAAGAAATGTTCAGAAACATGAAGTAGAGAGAGTAGATGAAAATTCAAACGCTTTCTTATCTTACTTACACCGCAGGAAAACCAGTTAATTTCTTTTCACATCAAAGAGAGGTCTAAGACACGTAATGGAGCCATCTAATTTAATCTACTAAACTTCAAAATTTGCAGCAATATCCAACGCTCTCGAAAATTTCTAAATATAAACTTAAAATTAGTTAAGTTTATTGGTCTAATCTTATTTCTTCCTTTTTTATGAACAACTAGACTAAAATTATCCAACTTAAGTTTTAATCGCTTCCAGTGGTTCGATATTCCATGGCACTTGGTACAAAACTCCTGAGCGTGCTGACGTGTGGCAAAATTAAGTGCCTAGGACTCTTTAATGAGTGCACATTATACAAGAAAAGTTTCTTATTAAAACAAACTTTTCTACAAAACACAAAAGGAAAAAAAAAATGTCGGCTAAATGGAAAGGCCCCTGCACACGCTCAGCAGTTCACTGAACCGCAGTTAATCGATTTAAATCAACGCCAGCACATAAAACCTCTTTCAGACAGAGTTGGAAACAGTCTTAGTTTTTTTGTAGCTGCTAATTGCAATGAATTGCAACTCACACGAAGCGAATGCAAATTTATTTTCCATCCGACCATCTGTTTGATTAATCCGCAGTGCCGTAGTTTATGTGTCTGGCTTCGTTTGTAAGCGAATCAAAGTTGCATTCATGCTAATTGCAGAAAAGGTAATAACTTCAATTAGAATGTGACATAATTTAAGCGGGACGAGTTATGGAGCGGTGAAAGAGATTGCCCTCCCATCCCGATGACTCTATTCCGTGTCATTTGGTGGTAATGGTTGAGTAAGGATCGATTCGAATTAAATATAAATGATGCAGTGACATTTAATGAAACGAAGAATGATGCAGAGATGTGGAGCATGGGGTGTGGGGTAGGAATATGTTAATTGATGTGAACTGCATTTAACTTTTGCAAGTGACACTTGGGGAAGGTCTTTTGAGAGACGGTGGCTTTCACTGGTTGTTTGCATGGGAAATGGAGAGGGTTCTCGAGCTCAATTTAATGTCGTCGAAATGAAGTTGTGCAGGGGGTAAGCTCAGGTGGGATGGTCTTGATGGGTGGAGTGATGTTAAGTTTTCTTGTTTTTATGTTGCTGTGTGTAAGACCCACTGTTGTCGGGACTTGTTGTGGTCGGAATTTTAATGTTTCGTGGTTTTTGTATTTGGATCCATTTCTTAAAAGTATATACCAATGCTCTAGTCTTAGTAGTTTATCTAGTTTAGGTTCACTCATTTAACTGGCATATTTCGCCCTTGTATGACAACACCTCATACACAAGAATTCAAGATAAGGTTAGGTTAGAGTGGCTGACTGGGGCATCAAAGGCCCGCAATCACACTTAGGCCAGACTAGGCCCATTGTGATACCACAGTGCGGAAATCCATTTCGCACCCTAATGAAACCAATTAGAGCTTACGAACTTGCGGATCTGATTGATGCTCAGACTGTCAAGGAAGTGTTTGCCCAGATAAGTTCTTCTACGAAGCGCCAAGGCCTAGCATGAACATAAGAGATGGAAGATGGTTTCCTCCTCCTCTTTATCCTGGCAACTTCTGCAAAAGTCATTGACAGGGACTCCACGAAGTCAAAAATGAAAAAAAAATGTCATCAGACAAACGGATAACGATATAAAGAATGATGTTGCTATAAAACAATCTTCACTGAAAAATTCTCTTTTTATTTGTAAAGCGTATTCGATTAGTTTATTTTAGAACAAAAAACTTAACTTCAACTTAGGCCTACTCAAACTGCAGCGAAATGCGGGAGCGGGAGTGGAAACGATTTTCACGCGGGAAGATGCGGCAGCGAAAACGCTTTCCCCATTCACACCAAACGCAAAACGGGAGCGAACCTTTTGTGTGATTTGAGTTTCAAAATTCTTGCGTTCTTGTATCATGCATCTTGGTAATATGAAGCTTGTCGATATGAAGAGACGATTAATTTCCTCTTAAGCAATCCTTAATGAGACCATTCCCTTACAGGCAGTCTAGATCCGACAACAGAAGAATGAAAGGCTTCTTAGAACAAAACGAATAGGTTTCAGATGGATGGTTAGCCAGATCTTGCTTGTCCATCGTACCTGAAACAGTTTATTGTTCGTCAGATTGATTGCTTCCTTTTTGTGGTTTGTTTTGATATTTGCCGCTTGGACATTCTCTTTGGTTTGAGAAAAGCTAATGAATTTTCTGAATAAAGCTGCATTTAAGGTTTTTCGTGAAGCCTATTTTGAACTTGTTTTTCCATGATTAACAAGCGCTCTTCATGGTGCATACTTACTTTTGTGACTAACTATCGACTCCCTCTAAGTCGAACTCCCTCTAAGTCGAATTTCCCTCTAACTCGAATTTTTTCGTCATATTTTGGCATTCCACCTTCCAAATTTTCAATACAAAACCATCCTCTACCTCGAACTAATTTTGATGTCCCATGAAACTTTTACTTGAATATTTAATATATTCGTATGCAAAAATATAAAATTAACATACTCGTTTCTTCATGAAATATGAATGTTTCCATGAATTAATGGAGTAAAATAAAAAAGATCCGTGAAGATTCTTATTGTAAAGTCTTACTTACCGCTGTCTTTTAATGAGCAATGCTTTGGAGCAGTGGAAATGTCGGAGCAACAAATTTAGCTAGTTGTCCGATGTTATCACTTAAAATATAGTGAGTAATGTTATCACTTATAGTTTAGTGAGAGTTTAGGGACAATTGGTACCTATTTTATTCTAAAAATACACACATTAACTTTCAATTCCCTATGAACCGTCTCCAAACTGTCAAATATATCTTTTAAGATAGGACCCACAATTTTAATGTAGAGAGAATTCTGTTTTTTTTTTACATATTTTGATTTCTAGAAACATTTTTATCAAATATTTGGTATTAAACTCGTTCACCAAATTGAATGTTTTTTTTTTTGCATGACAGAAGAGTTTCGGCTTTCGAACGCTGCCTGGATCAGCTGACTTCTGTGTTTCCCCGACTGCTTCCGGTATTGACTTTCTTTTCCCCAAACTTCATGATAACACCAATGCCCAATTTGAATGGCAAGTGAAAATATAGAAACGCTTTTGAATAGACTACACTTCTCCATGAATTACGCCTCATAGTTGGAATGACAAAAGAAGTTCTTCTTCTCAGTCCCAACTGTCAAAGAGATTGTTGTAAAGTGATTAGGACCGCATGTAAAAGTTCTCAAACCAATGTTTTTCCGTTGATAAGCCCCGCCCATCGTCGCCTAACGAGCTCTATGAATAACCTAACTCAAATCCTTTAAATTCAAAAGGATATCTTGCTTCTCTGCCGAGTTCGGTTCGCATTCCTTTTCATTTTCATTTTATCAATCACTTATTGATGGGGTTGCTGCTCTCAGAGAACTGAAAATCCCCATTATCACATTTTCCGAGGAAAAATCTCTATCTTTTATGTAAAAGTTAACCGTTAACAAAGAAAAAGATGAAAACCCAAAGAAGATAAAAAAAAAGAAAAATAGGAAAAAAAAAAGATAATCCTAGAGGCAGAGAGTGAAAGAAAGAAGACGAGTTGGTTAGAGGAAGGATGCGGCATTAGTGGGTAGTGAAATGCGTTTCCCATTATCCCGGAAACCATGCATTCAATTAAAGAAGATCTCAGCGTACATTCCGTGCCAGGGGAGCGTAGAAAATCCACTGCTCCGTGTTCTGTCGTCTCTGAAATTTCAGTTTAATTACGGGACAACTTCGTTAAAGTCTTAATCCTTGATTAGTTTAAAAGGAACTGGCAATTTCCACAAAGTGGCTTACTCCCGACGGAAGAGTTTTAAATTCGAGGCCATAAAATGTTTTCAAGGGGTGTTTGTGTGAATTTTACGTAGTTGGGGTGCAATTAATGTTGTGAATGACAATCGTGTTTGCATTAAGACATAGAACGACATGAAATTTCGGTACGATATGAAATTTTGTCGGTTGGGATGACGACATGGCTGTCTGTCGGCTGTCGTGTGTCGACTGCTAGCGTTTGCCTTGGCTTGTTTATGGAACCGGGATTTTTGGCAACATCATGTTTTTTTTTTTACGACGACATTAAATGAATGTGGGATTGGAGCCAAACGACAAGACAATACCCTAGACAAACTAACAGACAGCCGATCACGCGACAGAACAGCACAAAAACCCACTACTCACAACAGCAATTTACCAGCAACAATTCTACGACGAAACCACACGTGCACAAAATAACAGGACGATCATTCGACGAACATACGGGAAACACAACGCGACATGAAACAACAAAGTCATACGAACATACACACACACACACATACTCCTTACGAACGAAGAGACACAAAAGAGAACAGACAGAACAATTTCGTCGTCATTAGTCAGAAAACTTTCATCGCAAGAAGTCGTCATTAAACGCATTTGAATAATCTAAGTAAATTAAAATTAATAAGTAATGTAATATATTTTGAATTTAATAAAACTTGAATAATAGAAAGTGTTTTGCGTAGTAAAATTAAAATCCCACAAATTGGGGGCTCGTCCGAAATTTAAAAAATATCCATCAAGATTCCCAAAAAAAAAAATAATATTCATCAAAATTCGGAAAAAAAACAACATCAAGAAGAAGTAGCATTCGAGGAAACAGAGGAGCAGCAGTCGAGGAAGCAGAGAAGTAGCGGCGTTGCAGTGTTGCTGTGTTCCAGTGTAGCAGAATTGGCGTAATTTTTCTTTTCCATTTCTTTATTTTTCATTAATTCAATTTTAACACATCATCTTTTATCACACTATTATCTATTGTTATTCAAAATTTAATTATAAAAAGAAATATTGTATTGGTATTAAGAAAATAGAAGTAAGATTTTATAACAAAGCTTATTGTAATGGATGTTGAAACGATTCTGACAATGACGGTGGATGCGTTACGCGAGAAATTGTGTCAATTAAACTTGCCGACGTCTGGACTGAAAAGCACATTACAAGACAGGCTCCTTGAACACCATCAGCTGTGCAGGCCGCAGGCGACAACCGAACAGAGTTCCGAATCTGAAGAAGACGATTTTGTATCAGATCGTGCTCCAACACGCTGGTCCAAAGGGTCGTTCACTCTAAAGGATGTGGAGGATTCACTACTGTCTTTTGATGGCTCAGGATACCCCGACATTAATCGGTGGGTTCAAGACTTCGAGGAGAACGCAGTCATCGTGGGATGGAATGACCTTCAGCAATATATTTACGCCAAACAACTAATAAAAGGAGCAGCCAAGCTTTTTGTTAGGAGTCTCACAAGTGTGAACGATTGGCAAACATTAAAACGCGCACTGCTGAACGAATTCTCTGATAAGCGATCATCGGCAGAAGTACATCGTTTGCTGAAGAACCGTCGGAAGAAGTCCACTGAGTCGTTGCAGGAGTACCTCTACTCGTTGATGGAGATAGCGAACTCAATCGCATTAGACGAGGAAAGCCTACTCGAATATTTTGTGGACGGAATCCCCGATTCCCGTCAAAATAAGTCATGCTTATACCAAGCAAGTTCGTTAAAGGAGTTGAAGCATCAGATCAAACTATACGAGAAAGTCCGTGGTCCTACTCAGAAGCCATCATGCTCAGAAGTGAACCAGCAGGCATCGTCTAGCAGCTACTCAGGAATGAAAACTGTGAAGAAGGAGACCACATGCTTCAAATGTGGCGACGCATCACACTTGGCCAGGGATTGTCGGCTGAGAACGTGGAAATGCTTCAAGTGTGGAGCGCTAGGTCATCGATCGTTTGAGTGCAGGGCATCAACCCACACAACACAACATCAACCGAAGGAAGAAAGGAGAGAAACTAGTGAGAAAGAGGAAGCTGTCCCTAGATCAAGAATTTTTCTGGCGAGTGGCACTAACCGCGTCTTCAAGGAAATACAAGTCAAAGGGCAGAACCTATCGGCATTGATAGACACAGGAAGTGACTTGAGTTTAGTTCGGTATGACGAGTTCTTGAGGTTAGGACCAACCGAACTGCACAAGGGAAGAAGACATCTGTACGGCATAGGTCAAAGCAGTGTGATAACGTGCGGTAGTTTTGAAGAAGCAGTAACGGCTGATGGAAATGAGATGAAGGTAAGATTCCATGTAGTGGGTGAGAAGGACATGCAGTATGCGGCAGTTATAGGAAATGACGTGCTGAAGGAGGTGGACCTTGTCATAACAGAAGAAGGTGTACAGTTTAAGGTCAAATTCGATCGCGCAAAATCGTGGAAGGAAGAGTCGGTTAAGAGTGAGAGCGCCGTGAAAGAAGAGTCGACTAAGGGTGGAAGTGCCTTGAGGAAGGAGTGCGACGATCGTGATGAGATTCCTGGTGAAGGACGAGAAGTCAAAGTGAGCAACAACTCCGGACTTGCCGTAAGAGACAGTGTGAGAGAAGAGAAGATTGAGGTCAACATCGCGAAGGAGTTCGAGATGATATGTTTGGCAGCCGAGAAGGGAGAATTCCAAAGTTCTACGGAAGTGAATGTAGATCACCTGGATGAAAATTCGAAAGAAGCCGTGCTGAAGATAATAAAAAAGTACAAGCCACAGAAAACTGAGATGTCACCTGTTGAAATGAAATTAATCCTGTCCGACGAAATTCCTGTGTACCAACGACCGAGACGTCTTTCAAACGTTGACCAAGTAGCGGTACGGAAGCAGATAAACCAGTGGTTGGACGAAGGAATAATCCAACCTAGCACCTCCGAGTATGCCGCGCCCATAGTATTAGTTTCGAAGAAAGATGAAAAAATATGTTGTGAATACGCCAAGCTGAGACATGCAGATGCCTTAAGTCGAGTGTCCTGCCTTTTTCTCGAAGAGTCACTAAGCTATCGGTTAAGGGAGGCACAGCTACAAGACGCCTGGATCAAAGCTGTACGGACCATTTTAGAAAAGCAAGCACATGAGGATTTTTTCATAAAAGCTGGGTTGTTGTACAAGGATCCGATAAAAGAACTTATAGTGGTACCAACTCTAATGGAGCAGGAAATCATCGGCATCGCGCATCAACAAGGTCATTTCTCAACAAAGAAGACCAAGGAGTTAGTTGAACGAACATTTTTCATACCAAATCTGATGCCAAAAGTTGAAAACATTGTCCGAGGATGTATTAAGTGTCTCGTCACTCAGTCCAAAGCCGGTAAGAAAGAAGGATGCCTCGTACCAATTGACAAAGAAGATACGCCTCTACAGACATACCACATCGATCATCTTGGACCTATGGAGCAGACCCAAAAGCAGTACAATCATCTACTGGTAGTAGTCGATGCATTTTCAAAATTTGTGTGGTTGTATCCAACAAAGAGTACAGGGGTCAACGAAGTGATCGACAGACTCCGCAAGCAATCTGCAGTGTTTGGTAACCCAAAAAGGATAGTAACTGACCGAGGCTCAGCTTTCACTTCCAACGCATTTAGTGAGTACTGTCAAGAGGAAAGAATTAACCATCTTCTCATTGCTACAGGAGTTCCGAGGGGCAACGGGCAAGTGGAGAGAATTCATCGAATAATCATCCCGATGTTATCAAAAGCCTGTAAAGGGAATGACAAAATTTGGTATAAACATGTAGACCGAATCCAGCAGATTTTGAATAGCACCCCACCAAGAAGCACGAAGTTCAGTCCTTTCAGAATACTCACGGGCTTGGAACTACGCACACCTGAATACCCAGACTTAAGAGAACTGTTGAATGAAGAGGTGATGGAACAACTTCAGGAAGACCGTAATAAGCTGCGAGAAGAAGCGCGAGAGAATATTGCTGAGATCCAGAGAGAAAATAAGAAGACCTACGATAAAGATAGAGTGCCGGAGCCAAATTATAAACCAGGGGAACTAGTCGCCATTAAGCGCACCCAATTCGGTTCAGGTATGAAACTCAGGCCAAAGTATTTAGGGCCTTACAAGATACTGAAAATTCTCAAGCATGGAAGGTACGAAGTGGAGGAGGACGACAAGAAGGGCCCAATAAAACTCACACAGTTGCAGAATACATAAAAAAATGGAATCCTTCATTCGGGGCGAATGAGCTGTCAGGATAGCCGATTGTGGGATTGGAGCCAAACGACAAGACAATACCCTAGACAAACTAACAGACAGCCGATCACGCGACAGAACAGCACAAAAACCCACTACTCACAACAGCAATTTACCAGCAACAATTCTACGACGAAACCACACGTGCACAAAATAACAGGACGATCATTCGACGAACATACGGGAAACACAACGCGACATGAAACAACAAAGTCATACGAACATACACACACACACACATACTCCTTACGAACGAAGAGACACAAAAGAGAACAGACAGAACAATTTCGTCGTCATTAGTCAGAAAACTTTCATCGCAAGAAGTCGTCATTAAACGCATTTGAATAATCTAAGTAAATTAAAATTAATAAGTAATGTAATATATTTTGAATTTAATAAAACTTGAATAATAGAAAGTGTTTTGCGTAGTAAAATTAAAATCCCACATGAATTGAAGTTTGCTAAGGACACTAGTTGTTTGTATGTAGCAGGTCGGATTTTATTCTATGACCGTGAACCTCAGGCTGGACGGTCAGTCTTTGTTTCGGGTCGTGCTGTGGAATTTTGTTTTATCTCTCATTTAACTTTTTTGTCAGATTCTTGATAGGCTGTCAAATAAAAGAGCTTTATGTAGCAGCTCTGAGTCTTAAATATTTAATCCCGTCTTGGAGCTAGTGGTGAACTAGGCATTTGAAAAGATTTCTTGGAGCTAGTGCTGAACTAGGCGTTTGAAAAGAATTCTAATTAAAAATACTTTTCTAGAAATTACCTTCTAGAAATTACCTACGACCTGTAAGAAAATTTTTTTATTCAATCTCGGAGTTGTGGTAGATATTTTTAACCTAGTTGCCGCATTTCTTAGCTTCTAATGTTCTAAGTGAATTTTTGTTTCGAGTCAAAAGTTGATGCTATTGCTAGAAAAGTCAAGCTTTAAAAAAAATCCTCTGGAATATTTGGGTCTCTACAAAATAATTTTTAAGCTTCTTCTTTTGCGGATGCTAGAGTCCGTGCAAACCACTTTTGGCACGTTCGCTCAGATAGCGCATGTTCACCATTAACTTCCACTAAAATACAACGACCTTTGGCAGCAGAGTTCTTCATATGAAAGTAATGAAGAAGAACTCCCCGCAAAAACATATTTGAGTGAAAAAAATTATTGTTGTATACGCTTCAAATGAATGACATATACTGAAAAGACATATAATGACAGCTTTCCAACGCATGTTCCAATGGAATAATAATAACTGAATAGTACAAGTTACGCCATCTCTTAGCAAACCGCACGAATTAAGTTATAGACCCAATAATAAAACAAAAACCTAAAACACTAAAAACATGTAGAAGCAGAAGTATTGAAAAAGTGATAGACTTTTGTGTCAGAGTGTAAAGCTGAATCCTTTGCCTTATAAACCTTTTCAAAGCTTAAAAAAAAGTTCTAAAATTGGAGCACCAGAATCCACTTTATGAGTCTTTGTTCGAAATATTGATGTAAATTGCTTTCGACTCTGACTGTACCTTTAATATGCAATATTTGTTTGAGACTTTTATACAAAAATTTTAACAGCAATGAAAAGGGTAGCCGAGGTAGAGTACACTCTCCATCAAGTCAATTACATTTTCATGACATCTTCAATTTTTCCAAGTTCATTGAATCAACAAACAATTTCAGAAAATATTTCAAGTCGTAGTTTCTTGCTCAAGCAAATGCCCCGCCCGCTCTAAATACCCAAATGTCCAATACATTTGATACACTACGAGGGTTTCATGCCTTATTTATCAAAAGTAACTCCGAAATCAGTTAACTGATGGCTGTTGTCTATTGTCACGCAACGAGACACGGGTCTTCGCCAAAACAAAAAATACTGTCCCCTTTCTAATTTTGGCGCAGCGGAGGCATAAATTTGAATAAGAAAAAGAAAAAATACCGGCATATACCTCTTCCGAAGTCCTTGTCACCCCCGTGAACTCCTAAGAACTCCAGAGCTCGGTTCTTAAATATCAATTGGCGTGTCAAAATCGTACCCAAAACAGCCCACCGACGGCGGCGGACCAAAGGGGGGGACGTCACCATTCAAAAACCCCCAAAATCATTACAACTCAACCCTCCCCCATATGAATTTCAAATGAGGGAACATTCTGCCATCACTTAGCAGATGTTTTTCTCCTTTTCAATAGGCACAAAAAAATAAGGGAGGCAAGTTAAATATGGAAATCCCTCTAAAAAAAAAAAATAAATAACTACCCTTCCACTTTGTGGTAGGACAGGACGAGTGTCTTGAAGAATCTACAATGTCCAGGTCAGAGAATGCAGAGAATTTTCTATTTTTTCTTTGGATTTATTGTATTCTGCCCTCCAGCTCAAGCCCCTCATTCGATATTCCACTCAAAGTGCCAAAGTGTTGGGACTGTTCCCAATCAAATTTCGAATTTCTCATGCCTCACTCGGTTCCTTCGGTTCCCTTGGTTCCATCATCCAACCCAACGATTTGCTTAATAAATTATTTACAATACAGATTTTCAGTTACAACGCGAATCGAATTCGATTCGTTTCGATGCCAAGATACACGAGTTTTTTCGCCTTTTACTTCGTCTCCTTTTTTTTTTCTGAAATATTGTACAAACTCCAACAGAACACGAACACCGCTCAGAGCATTGTGCTCGGTGGCGCTCTGTGGAACATGCGCACTCCTGCCAATTTCCACAATCACAGCCAAAATTGCCATTGTCACTCGGCAGACACCAACACCACCACCACCAACGAACAAAAAGCACTTTATCCAAAAAAAAATTATTTCAAAAACGAGGCCAAAATCGAAAGTGCCAAATTCGAGGAGTTTTTGAAGAGATTTACTTCTTTGTTGTCTGCCTCTCAAAAACAGGAGCAAAGAAATGGTTTCAACTTGTTTTCTTACTACCCTTAGGAAGCTCGCCTTTTAAGCCCCATCGGCTCTCTCTCTTTCTGTCTGTGTGTGGAGGAGCGTCAAGCGTCGAGCGTCGTCGTCGTCGTCGTCGTGTATCAGCAGCGCTCGCTCCCTTTACGTTTTGAGTATTTCGTATTTCGTATTTCACCTCCCACCACATCGAGCGGCGAGTGCCAGTAGTGAAAATGAAACCATCCAGCTCTTCTGTTCTCTCCTCCTGACCAGTTCGTTCCTCGTTGTGTTGTGTGTGCTTCCCGATAAGTTTCTCTGTGTGTTCTTTTCAGGTGGTACCATAGGTACTGGATAATATATTATGTATTTGATGAAGCAGTTTATATTTGGACGCGTGTACCGAAAAGTGGAATTTTTTTTTACACCGTCTTGCACTGAATTCCTTAACTTTTTTTTGTTGACTTTTTTCAGTTCGCGTTCGTGTTGTATCTCTTCTTAGGGAATAAGTGTTAATTTTTTTGTTGTTATTTTTTTTTGTGTTTATTTCTTTTGTTTGTTGTTTTGCTTTCATCTTTATACAATATGAAGAAGAAAAACAAT
The DNA here is from genome assembly GCA_905187475.1 of Syritta pipiens. Taxonomy (NCBI): domain Eukaryota; kingdom Metazoa; phylum Arthropoda; class Insecta; order Diptera; family Syrphidae; genus Syritta; species Syritta pipiens. The sequence goes on from LR994571.1 coordinate 5,089,072, forward strand.
TGAAAGAAAAACCAAAACAAAACTACTAATGGGGGAGGAAGAAGACTTGTAAAGTGTGTTTTTTGTTTTTTTTCAAAAACACCGTTTTCAACCATATCAATCGGGTTTAGCGGTCATGAGAAAAGTGCGGTTTATCATAAATAATCGTTGTGTATACCTTAAGGAAATATCGTCCATATGCATATCACGGAATTGTTTAAAACGAATTTCTATCTAACGTGTATCCAACGTCATTATCATCCCCCGAAAACACTGTTTACGTGACACACGAGTGGAGAAAAAGAGTAATTAAAAAATAATTTAAATAAATAATTGTGGAAGTGTAGAAAAGACTCTTCCATATGACATGAATGTGACACATGAGTGCAACTAAAAACAAAAAAAAAAAACAACATCCAACAATGATAGTTCTAGGATAACAGCGCTCCTCAAAAACTGAGAGTCAATTTGAAAAAAAAGTTTCTCACACATTCAACAAAAGAAAAGAAAAAGAAATCTGCTAAAAGGTAAACGTTTTTTTCCTTAAATTTATCGTTTTGTTTGTACAAAAAAAAAAAGTCCCTGCCACGTTTCTGCCACAGATTTCCCTTCCGCCAGTCTATTTTTAAACAGCCAGTAATGAAATTGTAATGAATAATAAAACATTGCAATTTTTTTTTCTTTTTCCTTGTGATTAGTATCTCTCTCTGTATCTCATGCCCGTTGTCGTCCTTTCACCCCTGTTCCGTGTGGGTGATGACATTTATACATAGGGCCACGTAAAGTGTACATAGGAGGATCCCCATCGAACCGGCTTCGGTTTATTATCAAAGAACCAAACCATATGGTAGACGTTTTTATAGAGAAAACGAACAAAACACAACTTTTTTTCTTCTTTTTTTGTAATCCAGATATATAAATTCATCATTCTTCTCCTGTGTGTTATTGTATATCTGAAGTTTATGTTATTGTGGGCTTTGTATGTTTTTTCAAAGTAATATTGACAATATGATGCGAAAAATTTATTTATTTTGGATGGAATTACTACTTGTGTGTCTATTTGTATCTAAACATTTCAGGTGTGTGAATTGAATTGTGCTGGTCGAATGTAAACAACAAGCGAAAAATTGTAATTTTATGATTTTTTTTTTCTTCTCGGGCTTTTCTGCTTTCTTTTTTTTTTTTTGCGTGCCTTTTTTAAGTATCCACATGGTGAAATGGGACGGAATAGAGTCCTTTGAGATATTTTATTAAACGCGACGCAAAGGAAATAAAAATGAAGCCGAGTAAGTGCCGTTTGGATACGGTTTTATTGTGTATATAGCTTTAATCGTTTTGGCTTTTTGCGTTTTTCTCGCTTTCGACGTGAGTTTAATGCATTTTTGTTGGTTAAGTGCAGTGCCGGCGGGCGGTGGGTGGTGGAATGTGCTCTGACGATGTAAGTGATGAGTGAGTTTCCTTTTCGTCGTGGTGGGGCGATGAGAGAGGAATTATTTTTTTCAATATTTAAATACCCGGGAATGGATGAGCGCCGGATGGAAATGGAAATTCCTTAAGTGTTCATTAAATTTGTTTAAGTATTGAGAAGGGTGTGGCGAGGGGACGTCGGGCAGCAAGCTAAGAGAGATACAACTTTTATATTTTTTTTTTTCGTTTAACTCCAACACAGTCTGTGTGGGGGTGGTTGGCTTGTTAAAACGGAAATAATGGTGAACTCAATTAAATTTTCAACCTTGGGAGTATACAAAATTGCAAAGCGGAAGAGGGGAGAGACTTACCAGATTACTGTAGGGAGATTCTCGGGCTTTGATTCGGGCACATTGTTTGGTTTTCATTCGAATTAAGTTTCTCTTGCGAGGAATCTTTGATTAACTCTCGGCCTTGTGTGCGCATTATCGTTTTTATTTTCTGGCTCTCGCTTCTTAGGTCTATGGTTTTTATTTAATCCTGTGCAAGGTTTCAGTTTCTACTTTTCCGGCTTTCTATTTCTTAATTACTTTTAGTTCTTACGTCTGCTTCGTGGTTTAGTTCAGTCAAATCACTGTCGTGTTGGCCCCACTGAACTCGCCACTCTTGTGTTGGTCCCGACAATTCCCTTGTGGATCCATGCACGACTGTCAACTTTTCCCACTCAAACATAAACTCACTTTTCTCTGTCACATCTCTCGGGCCGTCAAATCTGTCAAACAGAACCGTGACATTTGGCCGCACACTCAACTCTAACCCACTTCAAACTGACACTGAGCACAGACTATCAATTGCAATGAATGAGATGATTCTAATAAATTGCTTTTCGCGTTGACACTTGCCTTGCGCACTGTACACGGTGCATGACCTACGTTGGGATTGAATACGTATGCACGAGAGTGCATCTCGTTGTATCTGCTATCGGATGCACGTTAGCTGGGTGTTTATGGCAAGTGTGATTCTGGTACATGTCGTGTGGTTTTTAATCTTCTTGAAAAGACGACGAACGAGCTTATCTAGCGGTTTTGAAGGGAATAAATGATCTAAATGTTGTTCGTGGATGGGGAAGGATTTGAAATTTGTTGTGTGAAAACGTTTTACATGCATCACTCGTAGGTTAGCTATAAAGTATTTTGAATAGGACGCTCGGTTGCGACGGTGAGATAAGGACCCTTGGCAATTACATTGCAAAATGGGAGGCTTATAAACTTTTTTTTTCTGACAAGGTTTTTTCTCTGTTTTGATTGAGAACAGCAATTTTCAACTGATTCTTTTAAACCATTTTAAATTCAATGGTGTAAGAAAGTTAAAAAAAAAACTTTGAATAACAATGTAACCAAAGCCAACTACTTGTTTGAACTTGTTTCACATTAAGTTGTGGTTTCTTAATAGTTCTTAACATTTTTTTTTCAGGTTTAGGAAATGATGAAAACGCTTTTAATGCATTCATTCAAAAAAGGTTCTCACACGGAGAATAGAACCGCGTAGGGTGATGAGTAACTTAGAGGGTAATGTATATTATTCTATAGCGTTTTTGAACTGCGAAATAATCGTAGTTTTAAATAATCAAAAATTCTGGTTTCTCCTGACGTCTACTACAGATACAGAAGGCATCCGCAATGTGTTAAATCAGAACAATATTCGACTCAAAATACGCTATTTGATCCATTGAATGATCGAAAAACGATAGAGACGTGCGAGCGAAACATCTATTCCTTTTCCAATAGGCATGGCATTCAACTTAGAGTTGTGACCAAGTCGTCTTATCAGGCTTTGCGGAACCTAAGCTTTCGCCAAAAAAAATCACAATGCGGTATTATGGTTATCGTTTTAGATCACTTATTCTAGAAGTAAAAAGATAATTTCTGGCATTCGCAAGTGTCAGGAAGACGTTAGAAAGTGTGAGACATTCTCATTTTGTTAAATGAGTAAATCATTACCGAAAAAAGCTAGGTTCTGGCCCACAACGGGCTGCTACGCCGCCCAATAATGATGATGGCATCATTACTTATTACCAGACAAAGGTAATGAACTCGGAATAACTAAAAAAAATTGTTGAAATGATAGAACAAAATCGTTTTTTTTGAGCAAAACATTTTCCAAGAGAGTACCATCAAACTGAAGAAGAAGGGAAAGCCATTTTCCTAATACTTAATTCTTTCTGATTATCAGTTCGATCTGAAAGAGTGGCAAAAAGTGAACTCAAAAATTAGATTATTTGATGTCATAAAAAGGGAGGGTCATCCAGTGGTTTTTTTATAAATCATTGACACTGATAAAAGTCTTGACAAAATTCAGTATCATACGTTTGCGGAACGAAATGCACAATGTTACTCATATTGAAAACTTGTACTAGTCTATTGATAATGTGTATTTATTGTGATATTGTGAAATTCTTCAAAATGTGAATCTCCAAATGTTACGTCGTTGATATCAGCTGAAAAGAAACTCACGTGATTGTTTATTGTTTTATTTATTTTGTTTTACTAAAATGGGAGAAGGTACGTGTGCTTGAATTCATAGTTCGAAACAAAGTTGCGGAAATTAATTAAATTGACAAAAGAAAAAGAAAAGAAAAGAAAAGAAAAGAAAAGAAAAGAAAAGAAAACGCGTTCAGTGTTCTTCACTGCTACCAACTTCGCGCTCAATATACTACACCAAAACTTTTCATTTCCTTGAGGTGAACTACCGGCATGTCATCTCTCTTATAGCGTCTCCGCATGTGAACTACCGAACACTGCGAAGATGAAGATCTAGTTTCGCTTATCCAATGGAGAATACCCACTGTCTGTTTCTGTAGTTTCATGACGTAAATGATCTGCTTTGCGTTAAAAATAGATAGCACAACATTTTGTATACGACTCCATAGGGTAGGCGACCGCTCGGTAGACCCAGGATGAGATGGTTGGATTAAGTCCAAAAGTTCGCCTGGTTACGCTTGGGCATACCCGCTGGGGAGTTAGAGTTGGCGGCGGAGGATCGGGTTGCCTGGAGATCTCTTTTGCGTACACTGCGCCCGCAATCCCTTTAGTCACTGAAAATGGATGGATGGATGGAGTACAACATTTTAATTCAAGAAGTCTGTGTCACAAGTTTGTGTTTGACAAGTCTGGGTCATCGGAGAAAGCACTGAACCTAAACCACCGGACAAAATTTCGGAAAGTAGAAGAAACTTAGTCAGTTATACTGCCCCTAAAGTAACGAACTCCCAAGCAATACAATGCATAAATATGCTTCCCGAATATGCAGGTCTAAATTAATTGGGTGCAAACACGACCTACAGTTCATTAAAGTTTAGGGCAGTAACAATAGAAAGATCAAGTCAAGCTATTCTCCAGTGCAAACTAACAAATTATTATACCAAGAATTGTTTTTACGCGGATTCCAATGTTTTTTTTTTCTAGTTTTCGAAGTGAATAGTTCGCCATTAGTGAATACTAAATCTTCATTTATTTTTGTCTGAACTTAATAAAAGTTGGTGGAGTGCTTTAAAAGTAATTTTGTGCTGTGATAAACGCATGTGAAGGTTGTTTCCAATTGCTAATAGGAACTAAAGAAAATCCTCCAGTAATGTGAACACGTATAAAATCCGACAACAGGACTCAGTGGAATAGGACACAGCGAGTGAGGAGGGGGACACCTTTCCCCTCCAATGGGTAACACAAGGGGTCCACAAGGACCTAAATGAGGCGGAACTTATACATTCTGCCAGCCCACCAACCTAACCTAACCTAAAATCCAACAACGCCTTGTTTTAATTTCTTTACATTATTGAGGGACTACTGTATTTAGCCCACCTATATTTTATAACACATATAAAGATCTGGTTAGATGCCAAGTTTAAGGTGAAGCAAAGCAGTGGTTGCACAGCAGTGCAACAAAAAGCAGATTGAAATGACTAAAGGATGTCTACATCGAAAAAAAAGAACAAAAAAAAAAATACATAAATAATTGCGATAAGGCGACCGACCTACTGGTTGTTGATCTGTAAGGAAGTGCATCATCAACAGTGTAAAAATGTCCTTGTTTTTGTGAAATGTTTACTTCACACAACAATTGTTCTTTTAATTATGCTTCTCGTTCTTTCTTACGAGCCTCCTTTTTCTACTTGAGCGGATGCGTCTAACACGAATAATGGTGATCATGTCGGAAACGTCTTCAAGGTCTGAAGGTGGTAACTCTAACGTATAACATTAGGAGCTTCCACGATGAGTAGAATATTATATGGCTAAAAATCGGTGTGACTTATAAACATATATGCCAACCTTAATTGAGACGTAGTGGTAATTCATTTTTGCCAAGTTCTTACAGGTTGGGACCAACTTTCAATATTTCGATTCAAAGATTTTGCAGAAGATTGCATTTTCAGACACCAGCTAAGCCACGAATAATTTACCATCCAGTGATATTTCTAGAGCCGTGGCAAAATAAAAAATCGATAAACGAAAAGACGGGTCTCCATTTTTGCCACGTTCCCAACGTTGAATGTTAAATTTTGAATGAATATTAACGTATTCCCGATATGATTCCAACGATTTATTATTAGAAATAATAAACGAAAAGGGAAAAGAAACAAAACAATTCCTCCCGTTGCCGCCGGCCGACTGAACGTGCGCACTTCTTCGACACGCGATTGTTCGCCCGGTTGCTTATAAATGCTTTCATAAATTATGCAAAAAAAAAAAGAACAGAATTTGCATTTTGTAAACCATAGATAAATGTGTTATATCTCAGACATACATATTTATCGTGTAAGCCAAATCACTTTAGTCATGACCGTGCATGCGAAATGTGTCCTGAGACATAATCAGTCATTAAATTGGTTTTAAAGTCACCTGTTCTAGTAAAGCTGGCCATGTTTGAAGCGCGTAAATGTGTCTACTTTTGTGGGCAGCCACTAGCCAGAGAAAACAAAAAAAAAGGAATGCGTAATGAAAAAAGGGTTCCCTAACCACATCCCAAGTCACAGACAACAACGTTACGATGAAGCATCACACTGGTCTATGGCAACTCTATTAAGGGATAAAATTGACGCTATTGGCCATTAATTAAAGGTTCTTTCTTCGCCGGTTTGTCTTCTAAAGACGGGAATTAAATTAAATTAAAAATGATTGGCTTAGTTAATTACTCTGGAGAACTTGAAGAAGTGGTGGTCCGTAGCCCGCCATTTGCTCGGTCCTAGGGAATGTGCTTTCTTCTTGGTGAGACGTTTTTTTGTTTTTTTTGTTGTTTTTAATTAGAGAGAGACAATGGCTGTAAGTTATGTGCGGCCATTATAATTGGAGGGATAATAAATAACTCGACATCGGCGGGCGGTGTGCAAGTTTTGAGGGCCGGCCTACAAGGGCGTTGGGTATTATGAAAAGTTTTAGTGTGAGTTAAGCTTAATTTGAAAACTTACGTTGTAACTTGAAAAGGTGAAAGTTGGAAAGATGGAGTGGGTGTGGGTGTGGTCTAAGACGATGAGTTGTTTTGGGACTTGTAAAATGGGTAAATCATTTAAAGACGCTGCTTGGATTTTTTTGTTTTTTTGCAAAGGCCAGCCTCACGCAAGGCATATGATGAGGTGATTGCAAGTGTCAGAGAGGTAGGATGTGATCGAGGATACATGAGTAATGATATTTATGTAAAGTTTTGGGATAGTCCTGGTTTTGTTGAAGGGAACAGAGCCAAGTGAGGAGGAGTCCTGGTTTTGTTGAAGCGAACACATAGCCAATTGAGGAATAAGTCCTCAGCCGTAAAAGCAAAAGTACGATCTGTTGTGTATCAGGCAGAAATGTAAGATTAATTCAATTATTATAAGTGTTTTAGAATCACCCTTTATCCCATTACCAGCATCTACATATTACATTCAATGATATCAATTTGTGCATCCTTCTACTATATTAAGTCTTAGTTTAAGCATTCGATTTTAGTCTCTCTCTTCTATCTTGACTTGAATTCATTAAGATAATTGCAGAAACTTATTTTCCTTTCAATAAGGTTATTATGGGTGATTCTTTTAAAGGTTTTCGCCTAGAAGTATACCACGCTTTCTTCTATGATGAGGGTGGGGGAGGCCAGCTTGTCAGGTGGGGATCCTGACAAGCTGCCGTTAAGAGTCGTCGTGAGCTGGTGGTTGTAGAGCTTGCTCGAGACCTGACGGGTTCAGGTTCGAATCCTCTGCTGGGCATCTGGGTAGATATCTTTTTTTCTTTCTCTTTACTATGCGCCAATATCGAATACTGTACTGAAATATAGCTGCAGATGATTTGGCCATATAAAGAGAGAATCTGTAAGTCTACAAAGAGCCCGGTACGGCATTCGATCTGAGCCAAGAAGATCTCCAGGGCACTTCGCCTCCGAAAGTAGAGTAAAACAGTGCCACAGTCAGGAGATTAGGAAAACTGGAAATAAATTAAAGTGAAAATTGAGGTTGTGATTTTTTTCCTTTTTTTAATATGTATAATATGTATATACACATATAAGGTAGGTTTGTTGTCATCGCAAGAAAATGGATAGATTGTTGAATGGCTTTTCTTTTCATAAGTGTTACGAGGTTTCCGGGGAAGCCGATCGAGTTCAGAGGAAGTAGCGGCAGCCAGCGTGGAAACGAAAGCCTGGGGAAAACCAAGGCCCCATCCAGCGGACTACGAGTAGCAGCGACACCCCACAATTCCATCAAACCATCCACAAGAAATTCGGCCAGCAAACCGCAAGTAGAGTGCAAATGAAGTATTCAGATCCGAACGCACCTCGTGTTTAAGCCGAGAAAGCGAATAGGGGTCGGTTTGAGGTCGCCGGTACGAACAGGCGAACGTTCAGATAACTTGTCGGGTCCCTGGTTGATAATCTGTTCAATAGCGGTGGGGGTCGACGCGTCGCCACTTGAGGAGACCGTGGTCGTGGGTTCGAGTCCTATTGACTTCAAGCTTTTGTTTTTTTTTTTCATTTTAATCCGTCGGGTGGAACACGGTTCAAATCCCGAGTGGGAGCTTGGCAACTTTTTTTTTGTTGCTAACGACGAAGATTTTGTCTTGCGGGCTCGTAGCCGGAGAAGAAATAAACCTTTTTTTTTGTTATTTTGAATTCGGCGTAGTTGTAAGCTAGGTTAAGAAAATCTATTGTATCTAGTTATAAGTTAGGTGTAAGATTAATTGAAGTAAACTTTATAACGTGGAAAGCGAACTTAATCTTTTTATCGCGGTTTAGAGAGGTTGAGTGTTCGATCGGGAGGGCAACCGCGTGGCGCCCATATTACAAAAAACCATCAAGTCCAACCACCCACACCCATCTCCGGGGTTGGCTAGGCAACCTTTTCGATCGAAGTCGCGAGGAGGGGAAATCCGACGGTAACAATTTGGCGCCCAACGTGGGGCTAAATATTTGGAAAAAAAAATCGCCAATAGAAAAGTTACGTCGCGTCGGTACGTGAGTTCGGTTTTTTTTGGTATTTTTTTCGTTTTTTTTTTCTTGCAAATTGAATTTTTTTTTGTTATCCTTTTGCTTTTTTTGAGTAATCTTAAGGTGGTTTGTGTTGGTCGGTGGGTGGTCGTGGCTGGTCCAGAGTTTGGCTTGGTTGCGGTTCACCTTGTGTTGTTGTTTTTTTATATACAGACGGCTGGAAACCTCGTAACACGATTTGGGGCAGCTAATTTTTTTTCCTTGCATGGCATTGTATTGAGTCAGGATGGACATCAATAGGTTGAATGATGAGGAGTTGTCTTATGAGCTGGCGGTGAGAGGATTAAAGGGAAGTACGGTGGAGGATAGTAGGAAGTTGTTAGGGGCGGCATTGAAGAGGGGCAGCAGTCTTATCTGCCCAGGCTACCTGCATAGCTTTGAAGAGGACATGGCAGCTATATCTGCGAAGCTCAAGGATGTAAGACAACTAGTGGGACAATTTGAGGACACTGAAGATTCAGACGAGTACTGTAGGGTAGAGGCGAAGTGTCTATGGGTGCTTAGACGTTTGGGGAGGGCAGTAGCTCTTACTAAGGAGGACAAAAGCTTCGTATATGAAGCTAGGCAGCGGGTGGCAGGACTTTTGGCGGATCTCGACACTAGGGCAGGGTTGGATGGGCCTATGGAGAGTGAGGAAGAATCGGAGAGGGTTAGTGGACCATCGATTCCAGACGCCCTATCCGCAGTTGTGGATTTATCGAGGGTGGTAGATTCACCAAGGGAGATGGATTCACCAAGGGTGGTGGAGACATCGGAAGCAGTAGATCTGTGGTATGTCCCTAATGTGAAGGGTGAAGCACATTTGAGCGAGGAGGAGATCGCAAGGGCTGAGGAAACAGCGGAAGAAGAGCGGACTGTGGGAGAGAAGTTGTTAAGAGCAGGGGATTCGGGGGAAGAAGTATTTCGTAACGAGAATGTAAGGAAAGAGGAGTTCGAAGAAGAGGATAGAGCAGAACAGTTAAACGGAGCTCACACCCAGCCCGTCGACGAGATTTTAGAGCAGGGGAAGGATCTGAGATTTGCGCGGATGATCTTGGAGGTATGCGCGGCTCACGTAAGCGCCGGATACCTGTCAACGGATTTTGAAAATAGGGTTTTGGAAAGGATAAGGTCGAGGAGCCAGGGACAGACGGAGACAATAGGGGTACATGTCGGCGTCATGCTAGGGCTGTCCGCTAGGTTGGGCGGACGGAAAAGCGAGGAAGTGGCGCTGGGATGGCACACGCGGGACGTGTCTCTGTATTTCCTTTCCCAGTTGAGCGTAAGGAAGACCTTGTCCTGTACACAGCCGGTGGGGATAGGGCTTAAGGTGGGGGATGTGCGTCTGGCAATCGAGCGATCAGGGGAAGATGAGCAGGTTTTCGAATATGATCCGAATTGTAGGGAGGCTACGGATGGAGTAGAAGAGAGTCTGGGTGCGGTGAGTCGGTGGACTATAACTCTAGAGAAGAATTTAGAGGTAGGACGATTGTGTAGGGAGATCTACAATCTCACCCTGGATGTACCCGAACCGACAGACGGGGGCGGGGTTGACTTGCCAGGGGTGTTGGGTTCAGGTACGTCCCGCACCATCATAAGTAGTAGAGTGGAGGAGATAGGGGGTTTGACTGGGCGAAAACCTTTAGAAAGAAAGGGGGGAATTATTATGGGTGATTCTTTTAAAGGTTTTCGCCTAGAAGTATACCACGCTTTCTTCTATGATGAGGGTGGGGGAGGCCAGCTTGTCAGGTGGGGATCCTGACAAGCTGCCGTTAAGAGTCGTCGTGAGCTGGTGGTTGTAGAGCTTGCTCGAGACCTGACGGGTTCAGGTTCGAATCCTCTGCTGGGCATCTGGGTAGATATCTTTTTTTCTTTCTCTTTACTATGCGCCAATATCGAATACTGTACTGAAATATAGCTGCAGATGATTTGGCCATATAAAGAGAGAATCTGTAAGTCTACAAAGAGCCCGGTACGGCATTCGATCTGAGCCAAGAAGATCTCCAGGGCACTTCGCCTCCGAAAGTAGAGTAAAACAGTGCCACAGTCAGGAGATTAGGAAAACTGGAAATAAATTAAAGTGAAAATTGAGGTTGTGATTTTTTTCCTTTTTTTAATATGTATAATATGTATATACACATATAAGGTAGGTTTGTTGTCATCGCAAGAAAATGGATAGATTGTTGAATGGCTTTTCTTTTCATAAGTGTTACGAGGTTTCCGGGGAAGCCGATCGAGTTCAGAGGAAGTAGCGGCAGCCAGCGTGGAAACGAAAGCCTGGGGAAAACCAAGGCCCCATCCAGCGGACTACGAGTAGCAGCGACACCCCACAATTCCATCAAACCATCCACAAGAAATTCGGCCAGCAAACCGCAAGTAGAGTGCAAATGAAGTATTCAGATCCGAACGCACCTCGTGTTTAAGCCGAGAAAGCGAATAGGGGTCGGTTTGAGGTCGCCGGTACGAACAGGCGAACGTTCAGATAACTTGTCGGGTCCCTGGTTGATAATCTGTTCAATAGCGGTGGGGGTCGACGCGTCGCCACTTGAGGAGACCGTGGTCGTGGGTTCGAGTCCTATTGACTTCAAGCTTTTGTTTTTTTTTTTCATTTTAATCCGTCGGGTGGAACACGGTTCAAATCCCGAGTGGGAGCTTGGCAACTTTTTTTTTGTTGCTAACGACGAAGATTTTGTCTTGCGGGCTCGTAGCCGGAGAAGAAATAAACCTTTTTTTTTGTTATTTTGAATTCGGCGTAGTTGTAAGCTAGGTTAAGAAAATCTATTGTATCTAGTTATAAGTTAGGTGTAAGATTAATTGAAGTAAACTTTATAACGTGGAAAGCGAACTTAATCTTTTTATCGCGGTTTAGAGAGGTTGAGTGTTCGATCGGGAGGGCAACCGCGTGGCGCCCATATTACAAAAAACCATCAAGTCCAACCACCCACACCCATCTCCGGGGTTGGCTAGGCAACCTTTTCGATCGAAGTCGCGAGGAGGGGAAATCCGACGGTAACAAGGTAACTAAAATCAGTGTTCAAAAAAGTAATGAAGCCCTTAAATCAATAGGCTATTTGAAGTTCTCTGATAACGTTTTTTTTTTCCCCGATTTGTATTACATCTGTCCTTGGACATTAAGTAATTGATTGTAAAGCATTTGCGGGATTCATTAACTTACAAGACCATTGTCTTATACAACACAGATTTTGCATCACTGCTACATTCCACACATTTCACACTTAAACACATATATTTTGTTTGAGGTCTACTGGTCTACGTCTTTTTAGTCTTCTTAGTGTTAATTTCTTGGTCAGGCAGGTTTCGAATTTAGTCGTTTTTTAATGGTTTGTTATAGCTATTTGATGTCCCTAATAAAGTTGAGGAGCGTTCGGTATTCCGGTCTAAATCACTTTTGTTTTTTAGCAATTTTGGTTTTTCAGAATTAATGCAAATGTTGTAAGCAATTGTAAGGTAGAAAAATAATCGAACAATGTTCTGGAATCCCTCCTAGAAGTTAAGTGGGGTAGCTGAGGGCCAGTGCCTATCTTCCTGCGCTTCCACTGTATTATGTGTAGGTTTTTTTTCGTCGGTCTTCAGCCGAGATTGGCTACGCTCGTTAAGCAATCCAACTCACCAACAAGCACAGACAAAGACAAAACAGGATATACAGTGAGGTGCAACATTGAGTCACAGCTAAAAAGTTGGTTTTTAAGTAAAAACTCCCTCTTAAAAAGACGTATTTTGAATAAAAATATTTCATAATTTATTAATAGAAACTAAGTAATAACACGAATACAATCTAGAAAATAATTCATTTAATAAAAATAAAATTCCACTTTCTGTGACTTATATAAATTGCAAGTTTTTTTTTACAACGAAGCGCAGGTAATAATCTAGTAGTATTAGTTTATTTTCAATTCATATTTTATAAATAAATATTTCTTTTTCATTAAATAAATAAATAAGTTCGGCTGTGGTTTAAAACCGTCTACCAGCAATAATCTAGTATTAACTGCAAAGTCCTTTTGCCAACCATGTAATTTTTTGGCTATGTGCTTTGGGTCTCTATCAAAGTTTTTTAGAAGCAAGTCCAACAACAGTGGCTTCACATTTCAAACGATTGCTATCGACTGCCAGGAGCCCCAGTAAGACTGGTTATACAAATAGAAAGGGCAAAAGGTATTAAAATGTTCGTTTCCTTAGTTTTCGCCCTTCTGAAAAACTGGTGTAAAACTGAGGCAGTAAAAATTACATGGTGTCCTTCCAAAATAATGGTTCTTTTAGTTTTTGCTTATGCCAAATTAAGGACACTATTAAGGACAAATTATGGAATATTTTTTTTTGAGACGCTTTTCATTTGGAGTTTTTGTTGATAAACCATTTTTCTTCTTTGAGGGAATCAGTATTGCAGCTTGCTGTAGCTAAACACCTCTCAGCATTCCAAAGACTACGACTATCTTGGCCGAATTATGGCTTTAGAGTCTTAGTTATTTTAATATTAAATAAAGAGGAAATGTTTTCTAATTTAAACCAAAAGGGTCATCGCTTGTAGGTTCATTGCCATTGAATGATTTGAAATGGCGAGTGTCACTAAGCCACTTGTACTGCAGATTAAAAGATCTAATGCACTCCCATCTTTGATTTAGGACTGCCTGCCTGCCTTCATAAATTCACTGCATTCATTCACATAATTGAAATGTATGGAAGATGAAAAAAAAGTATTACCCATTGCCTGTAATTGTAACTAAGGTTGTAGTAATCCACACAATGTAATCATTACTTTCTCAACTCGGTTCTTATTAAGTTTGAATAACGAATTGAACGTGTGTATTAATAGATATTTTTTTTAGATATTGTATTTTATTTCGCATAAATTTACAATGAGGTTGGCACACAATTTACATACAGAGATTCGATAACTGGTTATGTATCTTACAACTGAAATATTATCTGGCTTTGACTCTAAAAGAAGCTTCAATGTAAAAAAGTGTGTGTATTAAAATAATTAAAAGTAGACACTTGCTTTAATTATGTTTTATTATTCAGAAGAGTTTGTGGGCGCCGTGGCTTAATCGTTAGTGCGTCGGACTGTTAAGCGAGAGTACCTAGGTTCGAATCCGGCTCGGGGAAATAACACCACAAACATTTTTCACGGCCCCACCTCCAGCGAACGACTGACAACCCTCCTGGAGTACTTCTGTCATGAAAAGCTTTCGCAATTCGCCGTTCGGAACCGGCATTAAACAGTAGGTCCCCTCCAAATGTGTCAAAATTATAACGCGCACAACACAGTGGAGGTGCGAAAAAGCTAGGCTCTGGCTCTCAACGGGCTGTTACGCCGCCTAATACAATAAAAATTCAGAAGAGTTTAGATAGAGCCTTCGAACATAAGACCACAATTAATGCCTCTTGATAACTGTTTGTGAAGAAATCAAATGAATTATCCACAAAACGTTCTGTATCGTAATTGTATTATAAATTACATCCGTTCAAACACAGCTATCCTACTTTATGGTTCAAAGCAAACCTGTCAATTAAGGTGTTTAAGTGAAACCATGCTACAACCCCCACCAGCATCATAAAGCCCAATTCTATCTCTACGGCGAAGCTAAAGCGCAACATCCTTTTTCATTTCCGCGTAATCAATAAACACTCTTCCTGACTAGCACCGCAGAAACAAAACAAAACAACATAAAAAAAGCAACACAACCGCCATCCAAGTGCACTTTCCCCTCCAGAGAAAAACATCAAAACAAAAAAACAATACAAAAAGCAAAAAAAGGACTCATCTCCCCCAGTCAAATGGATACACTCGTATAAGAATTGCCGAGACCCGTGACTATGACAAACTGACGCTGGAGGAAACAACTCGGCTAGAAACAAAACAATGCGCACACATTTTAGTTCACTGTTAATTAGTGACCTCCAAAGGCGGCGAGTTGCAGAGTTGGCATACTGGCGGGTTACAGAGGCCTCGGAGAATAATATTTCCCGCAGATCCCCACCCATCGGAGCGCGCATATAAATCACACAAAACTTATGGTTCTAGTTGAGTTGTGCTGGTTGTTGGATCTCTTTGTGTTAGCAGGACAATAAATCTCGTGTTGAATTATCTTTTTGAATGAAATAAGACACTTTGCATTGTTTTATTGGACGTTGGCCAAGAATCTCCTCATTCGTAGGCTTGTTCTTTTTTTGCGCTGCACCTTCTGTGTCCTTCTGTGGAGGTTCTTTTGGTGTGGTGGCTGCCTTTAAATTGTGAGACACACGTTCGGTAATGTGAATCTATTTTTGAGTTCTTGGCAGTTGGTGGTCCTTGCCTGTTGCGGACGGTAATGGTGTTGGGGGATGTATAATGAAGGCGCTTTAGGTGGGATTGACGGTTTTATTGCTGACGGTTTTTGTGTGTTCTACAGGAAATGTAAAACGCTTTTAAATGGATTTTTAAATTTTCTGGGCTTTGTATAGTGGTCCATTTCCTTGATTGCTGGTCGAAAGAAGAATGGCGTGTCGTACAGCTAATGGGACTAAATGCCGTTGGGAGAAGTTCAGATGGGAAAAGTTTTACTGAAGGAGATTTATGGTGGGCTAGACAGAAGTGGCAGCTGGTTCAATCATTTTGTTTGTTGTATTAAGAGGTTTGTATGATTGATTGTTCAATACTGGGTCAGTGGGCTCTTCAACAGAAGTAAAGAGGTTAGACGGTTTTTATCTTTGCGGCAAGGTAAGCTGTTTAATCCATGAGTTTAAGCAGCTATGCAGCTTGTCTTCTCTGTGACGCCATAACATTCGGCAACAATGTTGGAAAATAAAACCTTCGAAAGAGATGACCTCAAGGATTTCCATTAGTTGTGAATTATAACACATGCACTAAAATTGATGCTTAAGACATCAACAAAAAAAAAACTCAAATACAAAAATAATATAAAAAATAGTACAAAATCATTTAAAAGGATGCACTGAAAGGAAATGTAATTTCAACCGTTTTTTGAGCGAAAAGAAAAGATTGGTTCTATGGAACTTTCCACTTAAGAAATAAAACGTTTAGAGTTTCTAAAATCACTTCAGTAACGAATGCAACATTTGCAATATGAAACAATTTGCAACCATTTCCCATCAAAAAAGTTTACAATGAAAACAATCTAAAACTCTTTGTTTTTGTCATTTATTTTGACACTCATATTTATGTGTTCGGATCAACCAGTGTCAGAAAATCAATGGCGACCATTTTATTGCTCAAATCATAGAATAAATAAATAAAAACAATACGCGTCATACTGCGACCAATTGACTGCATTTTATTTCAATTTTAAATCATATCGTTCTTATTGGTAAACCACATTTATGGTCATATTTCGTCATTTTTATTTGCGATGCTATTTATTATTGCTGTTTTATGGGAACATTCTTTCTCTTAAATGACACTTAAAATTTCACGCAATAAAAATATCCCTACATAGGTATGGAATAGACTAAATCACAAATGAGTAATTCGACAATATTTGTTTTTGTCAGAGCTGTAGACGAATGCAATCATTCGAGAAAAAACATATATTTAGGGATTTATTCGGAGACATTATCTTAAAAATGTGAGAAAACCATTCATTTTGACTTATGAAGTTGCATTTGTATGTAGAAGGCTTTTTATTGTACCTCCGCGGAATGAAATGAGTTGCTTTACGTTTGGGGAACGTTGGGAAATATTTCTAAAGTGGGAGCTGTGTATAACAATCATTGGGCTTTTTGAAGAGAAATTTTTTTAGCCCCTAAAGTGGTCTTATTTGAAATATTAAATTAGGTGTACAACTTTGCTTCCTCCGTTTTTCTCCGAAGTTCGAGGCTTTATTGTAATAAACTGGTTATACATTTATAATTCGTTTTGCATTTTATTCGATTGCATTTGACACGAGTGATCAAGTAATGCCTTCAATTCTGCATCTTCGAAAACCTTCTCTCTTCCACCGCCATGCCGGTCTTCGACGTTAAAATCACTGTTCTTGATGCGTTGAAACCACTCTCGGCACGTTCTTTTACTAATAGCGGTCTCACCATAGGCATTTGAGAGCATTCGATGAGCCTCAGCCGCAGATCTCTTCATATTAAAGCTGAAAATTAAAACCTCTCGCAACTGACGAGAATTTAGCTTGTAAGCTGACATGTTAACCTTATGATGCAGACACAAAAGACTAATATTTCGATGGCGTTATGCTTACAAATATCTAACTATTTATTTCGACTACCTCTTACCGCTACAGCCATCTATTGCAAAACGGCGGAAGCAAAGTTGTACACCCAATACTTGTGAAGTAAAAATCAAAAAAATTAAGAACTTTTGTTTCTTTTTTTAAATTTTCCTCAATTGTTTTTAGTTTTTTCCTCAATTTTTCTCCTTTGTTCTTAGTTTTTGTTTTGGCAATAGACGTTCGAATGTAGATAAACGTTCGTGTGCTTCCAAGGTGGGGTTTAATATTATTTTGACAGACTAGTATTTCTAATTTTGTTGTTTTCCCCCCAAGAATTTTATATTGCCAGAAAGGTGTTTTTTTTTTTTCTAGAAACACAGTCTTTAACTGCCTGTGGCAACTTGCAGATTTAGTTTTAAATGAGTTCTACGTGATAGCAGGTCTCATGATTAATCGTTGTAAAATTCCCCTGGTATAAGCTGAAAAATACCCGTGGATCAATCCCTAAAGTCCGTAAAGTTTCTGTTGCATATATTATTAACCATTTAATTTTGCCAATTGGAAACCTGTCAGAGAAGGCTGCTGAGGAAAACAATAAGAACTTCAAATTGTTTCGACGAGACCACACAAGAAAAATGTCAAAAGCAATCACAAACACGAATTTAATGCATCAATTATCATTAAATTCGTATTTGTGATTGCTTACTTATAACAAGTATGAGAAATTAAAAAAAAAATCCGAAAATGCTTTCCCATCCGTGTTTTTAATCTTATTAAAATAATAAATGCGTTTTTCTGTTAATTATTTGTACACAGTATCTTTTTGTTATTGGGTAATATTTCTTTATTCTACAGTCTACATTCATACAGATTGGGCTTGATTAAAAACATAACTTAACTATAAAACTTTGCAGTGTAAAAAAATGGAAAGATTTTCCCACATTTTGAATCAGTAAAATAATTTTGGCCACCTTTGTTCAGAAATGGAACCACTGTGCGACGTTATGCCATTACTATCCAAGTAATCCGTATTTGGTCCACCCTATGACTAGGCCCTAAGTGGAAAATCTAGCTGGCTAAAATTAGAAAGTGGGAATTTATATGAACTCCGGATTGTTAGTTTACAGTCAAATATATAGCAGTGCTGTTTCCTGAAGGATACCTTTTTGCAACTTCAGTAATATCATGCTAATGATTCGAGTAAAATCTTTTACTCCTTTTAGTTATTGTTTTTAAGAAGACGAAAATTCCGAAAAGTCTCCCAGAAAAAATATTCTCTCACACTATTCCTGCTATGCACTGCTATTATTTTGACCGCAGCTGGGTTTCAGACAATCAATCAATTTGCACTCTTCATTAGGCTATCTTGTTAAAATGCTAGAAAGCTAGCTAAAAGAAGCTCTTATTGTATAAGGAAATATTTTTCTTTTTATTTAAGCCGGATATACTATTGTTTTTTATTTTGTAAAAAAGTAGTTGCAATAGGCGAAGCTTTTTTGAAAAATTACCTGCAGTTCTTAGTAACAGCCTTAAAAAAATGTAGAAGTCATAAAAGCATCACAATTTAACACACACAATAAGTTCCGACAGTAAAATTCAATTTAGTAAAATTACATTTTCAGACATGAAACTTTCATTAAATTAAAATAAACAAAAATGTATTCATTTCCATCCATTCATCACTCAAAGTTGTGACTAGTCTTCGTTATTAAAATTGCAGCATGCCTTGTCATTGAAAATTTCAGCCACCTGATGATCAATATCATCACATTGGTTTGGACAGTTTTTGGTCGGAAGCAGATTCATACTTTTTTTTTTAGAAAATCACTTTCGTTCGGAATAAATCTCCGTTCGATGATGACTCAGTGAAATTGTTCAGTCGTCATCTGTCAGTTGGTGGCTTTAACTGTCGTTCATCTACCTTGTGAGTCACACTGCACTAACGCATTGCAAATCGATTATATTTGCATTTAAAAATATATTTCAACAGACAAAAAGAGAAAACTTTTGTGTTGGTTATGATAAAAAAAAATTGTGCTAGCATTTAATATATTGTCTGTCTACGTAGTAGACATCTATGTCTTCGGAAAAAATGGATTTAAAATTGAAAAAGGAATAATGAAATTTCACAGTTGTCATCAATGGTTGATTATTTAATAAAGGGTAAAGTCCCACCTATCCTGAAACCATTATTAAACTGCATACAAAATATTATTTGGAGCTGTAACTTTCCATTATATTACGTTCACAACCTGAAGTGTTTTTTTGTGGTTTGCGGATGTGTAATCTTCGTAAGATACTTGCAACCCGTGTTACCAGCATGCACGATTCGCAGGATATTATTCTCCTTTTATCTCGCACCTACGTACTAAACCACACCTTTGCACTCATCAACTAACCATCAGTCATGGGGCTGGTTAGCTATTTAGCTCTATTTAGTGCCCCTTCGGCTCTTCTCAGGCCTCTTCTCATAGAACGGCTTGTACCCTTACGATGAAAGAGCTGATCTCCATCCACTCGTCGTCCGATCTAGTCAGTTGGCTAAATGGGTTTTCAGGGCTTGGTATGTTGACCCTCTCTTCTCTGAATCATACGAAATGGAATACTGCGTGTTCTGCGTCCTCCTCTTTATCTGGGCATTGCGAGCACACGGGTGAGCTATCGTGTCCAAATCTGTAGAGCCGATAGTCGCCGTGACCAGACAAGAGCTGCGTGAGCTGGAAGTTACAGCTTCCCCTTGCTCTCTCCATCCATGCCGCGATTGTAGGGATCAATCTGTAGGTCCACCTACCTTTGGTGGATGCGTCCCACCTGGTGCCAGTGATACATCCAGCTCTTCTTTCTTGACCCTCGTTATGCTTATGCCGCTTGTGCGCCGCCTAAAGTACATCCTCTGGTATGTTGACCCTCTCTTCTCTGAACCGTACGCAGTATTTGCACAGCCTAAGGTGTGCAAACACTTTTTTGACTTCGATTTTGTTATTTTGAACAAATGAACTGATTCTGCGAAATCATCACCAACTGTAATTATATTTCCACGTTAAAAATAACGGCCACATCATTCGGCTTAAGGCTTTATTGACATCTGGAGATTTGACAGATTATATTTGAAGTTTAGTCTTTATTAAAATAGAAATAGTGTACAAATAGCAAACAAATGTTAAAATCTTAAACTAGTTTGACAAGAATCTTAAACTCGTCTCTTTCGCCAACGTAAATTTCCTCTAGATTATCATTAATGCTTTTTTTCACGTTGTACAAACATTTATTTTCACTCCCACGTCTCATCATTTCATGACATTGCGGGGGAACAGCAAAAAACCACCGATGGCTATCACCGATCAACTGTCATAAACGTAAATGACTATTAAATGCCTGTTTTGTTTATCTATTGGTTATGAAAATTCAAAATGCTATCTCCGCAGACAATACAATTCTTATTAACCTCAATCTTCGCGGCCCACTCGCCCGCCCGCAGAAGTGCATTAAGGCGGCGTGCATTTTCATGGCATACCCTAATGGCGTACCATTAAAACGATGGCGGTCCGCTTCTTCGGCAAAAATCCATTTATTTAGAGTCTTGAGTATCCTCGCTTTAGTGCTTTTCAATGCGCAGTTATTTTTAACACCATTTTTTTTTTCCATTCTTTGTTTTGGTGGAGAAAAATACAAAAAAAAGGCGAATTCACTTTTGAATTTTACTCTTCTCTAAGCACGCGAAATTTGGGACGAGATGTTTGCCTAACCCTTATATCGAGAGCTTCGGTTGGTTGATTTGCTTACTCTTGGCTTGGCTGAATGGTTGAATGGTTGGCTGGCTTGGACTCGTTGGCTTCGGTTTTCCTCTGCACATAATCAACGGAGGTGCGGTTCATGGGTTCGCGATTTTAAGAGCAATAAATTTCGCTACTTGACGCTTTTGTGTGTCCTATTTAGTCGATTCTATATTCGCTTATAAGACACCGCTCCCACTCACCCCCACGTGTCGTTTTTATTTAAGCAAATGGAAAGAAAAAAAAAAAGTGTTGATGCGTTTTTGAGTTGAATTAAGGTTCTCGGAAAAAGGGCATCTTCTCCACGGAAAGGGTAAATAAAACTTAAAGCAGGTAGAAACGCGATGTTATTTGTTTTTCTTTACTCAGGAGATTCCCGAAAAAAGGGTGTCCTTTCGTGGCTAATTAAAGATGGACGTGCACCGGGTACTAATGAAGAAAAGTTATTTACCGTGAAAGTCTTTTAAGGAAGTTAAAGTGGCAACTAGGTGTTGGAAACACTACACCTTTTGATTTATTCGCCTCCGTCCGGCAGGAAAGGAGGTGATGGAGAAACTTTAAGAAGCCATTCTGGCAATGAGAAGTCCTTAATGGGAGTAATTATTTATTTGATGGGCATTGTAACTCTGACACTATTTAATTACATCGAAGGATGAAGTGGACGAACTGTGTGAAGCTGATGCCGGTGTGACTTTTGTTGTGTTTACGTGCGAGGGATGATGAGTTCTTGGAAATCGATGGCTTTAAGAGCACTTGAGTTTTGCTTCTGTCGTGACGTGAATTTGAAAGATAAATATTTTGATATTGATGGGGAGACTTTCTGTATTGTGGGGGGTGTGAATTTTATTGAGGTTATGGTTTCCCATAATTTGCACTCCAAAGGATTGTGCCACAACACTAAAAGGTTAGTGTTGGATTGAAATGTCTCGGTCTTCGGTTTTCGTAGAGTCTTATTGATTTTCAAACACCCCTTTTCATTTAAATGCCTTAGACTGGTGGTATTCTCTTAAATGCCTTGGGCTAGAGACTGGTGACATTCAGTGTCCATTCTTTTAAATGCCTTGGACTAGGACTGGTGACATTCAGATTCTTAAGTAACTATTTGTGTGTGCAAGTTAACGCACTCGCTCTCACATATACCTGCTGCAATTATCCCGCATATGGGACAGCAGAGATGAGCAATAAACATTCCCTTCGAAGCCGATAAGAAAAACGATATCTTATCGGAAACCAAAAGGGACCAGCGACCAGATGTGGTGACGCACCCATCCCTAAAATCAACAAGACCAATCGCAGGTCAAAAATGACCTGCTTGCTCGTAGTTAAGATATTTTAAGAATGTTATGTTAGATTTTAAGGCAGTCTTAGATTGGACCGCGAGTCGGTCAGACTCAGAATTCAAAGTTGGTGGTTGAACGGCGAGTGAGCCATTCACCATAAATATATAAATAATAAAATAAAAACCGTGTTCTCTTTTATTTAATTTGCATACATTTTTTTTTGAATTTGGCCTCATGAAACCTTTCGAATGCCAGACATCGGCTTTGATTGAGGTAAGAACTGTTTGCGTCCGTCAATGAAAAAGTACGAATATTGAAACCGTGTAGGGGGAGTCGGGGTACATTGATACGTTTTTTCCTTTGGGTTGAAAAAGGGACACCACCTCGACAGAAATAACAGTGCAATATATGTTTTTCTATTCTGTAACTTTCTAACTAAAAAAGCAAGAGTGTTAAGGGGGAGCGAGTGGGAAAGTGTCACCTGTGTCACTGCGGCCGCGAGTGGGCCTACTGTGACTGCCCCACTAAGAGTTCACACAAAAAGCCTGAGTACGTGATGAATCTTACGATACTTTTGGGTGAGCTGGCAGCGATATTTTTTGCCTCTAGGCAGAAGGTGTCGATGACCTTCTAACTAGCTCACATAACGTAAAATTACATTTATATTCAATCTAAAAAAAGTTGAAGGACCTATTTATTAAAAGTGGTATCCAAACTGACCCATTCCTGGGGTACATTGATACAGCTACTCCATAGACTCTTAATTTTGAGTACTCCCCTTGAGTACATATTTCTCCTTCAAAGACGCCATATACAATCCTTCTTAGCAAAAACATTTAAATAGTGTCCTTTTCAAGACAGAAGATCGACATCTCAGCATTGTTATCCTTTGAGTTCAGATAAAAAAAATGTAATCCTTGTGACACTCATTCAAAATATCTTCCTTTGCACATCACCGTTTTGACAAACGAACTAAAAATCATTCACGTAGGTCTTCCAGGATACTTCTTTGTTTTTTGAGTTTAATGATAAACTACAAAACGGCAAAGTATAAACAATCACAAGCGTTTCTCTTAGGCCACGCCTTATAAAGAAAATTTCTTTGTCACGAAGTTCCCTTCACGTTCGCATTGTTTAAGTTCATAAAACTTGACTCTCATTCTTCTTGGTTATTATATCAAAGGCTTAACTGACATCTCGCTGGGTGGTCCTTGTATTTGGCACCATACTTTCTTAGCTGTCCGGGAGACGTCAAAATCAGATGTTTTAAATAACAGGTCAAAATTCTTTTTATTTTGAGATTTTGTGCGTCATAAGAATCAAGATAAAGCCAATTATCCAAAATAGCCTCTAAAAAATGGGAAATTTCTGTAGAGAGAGAGTAGCAGCTAATCGCCGTTCACATAAATGCCAAAATGACATTGACAGAATAGTTTTTTTTTTTTTTTTTTTCATTACTTTATATCTTTTACCATAGTGGTCATTGACTACAAAGGTATATGGATGACAGGAATGTCAAAGGCGGACATCAATAAACGTCTTTAGTTGGGAAAAGAGGAAAGGAAAATTTTTTGAAAAAATATAAACGCTCGTTGAACATTTTGTGCAACATCAATCCACTAAGAGTTGTAGTTGCCCTTGACATGTTGCGGTAATATCTGGGATCAAGATAAACACTTCGATTTCATTTTATAGTCGAAGTCTGATTTCAAAGCAACATTCCTATCTTTTTCATAGTAAAGATGTTAAATGCTTTTGACGATTTCAGCACACATCGTATGCTTAGATTTCCCAGAAGAAATATCCTATTCGTAGTAAAGATTTGAAATGCCAACTTTTGACGTTTTACAGCTCGCCTGCCATTTTGACTAAATTATTTGACAGATCTCTTAAATATGAAATAAAATAAGTCAACGTTTCGTGCATTCTTTCCATAACTCCAAGTCTTTTACCACGAATTTGTCAGCAACCCATGAACTCAGCTTCCTCCGCTCAAAAGTCACGTCCAAGAATTGATTTACATCACGAGAATGTTGCGTGCAAATATCGAATGCATGCACTGCATTCGTTACATCAGCCAGACTAGCGATTCGTGTAAAATTAATTCCCATGACTTGTTCGCGACGAAATGTCACATGCATCGCAGTCAGAAATCAAGTGCGATATGAATAAAGTTTTGACTGTTACTGCACAGACCTTGATTCAAGGTTAAAAGAACGTGCAGTCAGTGTGACGTCTTTGCAAAAAAAAAAAACAGCTGTCAGTTTGATTCCGACCCTTCAAATGACACTTTCAAACTCCCCCGACACGATAAATTGAGTCGAATAAAATTAAGTGCTAGTTGGAGGAGGAGATCCAATCGTGCTCGTTCATCTATAAATCAAAAGTGAAAACGTAAGCCCTCAAAATATTTAATGAGATACTGCCTCTAGTGCCAATTACTTCACGCTTCACTGCAAATATCATTCCCAAGCTGAATCATCATA
Source organism: Syritta pipiens (assembly GCA_905187475.1). Classification (NCBI taxonomy): domain Eukaryota; kingdom Metazoa; phylum Arthropoda; class Insecta; order Diptera; family Syrphidae; genus Syritta; species Syritta pipiens. The sequence continues at coordinate 5,113,659 of LR994571.1, forward strand.
ATAAGAAAGACCACGCCTGCATTTGAATGACAGTTATTTCCACTCAATTATGTCCTCTCCTGCCTAACTTCTGCGTGGTAATAAGCTTAGACATTGAATCGTCGAAGTGCAAAATAAAATCACAGGTTACTACCTTCGGCGCATAATTAGATTAAAGGTGACAGACAGCGGGGCAGAATTTATCAAGTGACAGCATTCAGGGGTGGATCCCACACCAGAATTTGTCGATTTTTGTGTTTTTTTTTGCTTACTTCGCTTCAATGTAGATGCTGTCAGACATAATTAGGCTCGAGGAATTGAATTCCTGTATCCATCTGAGTAAGCAGGGTATTTTAAAAAACACATTTCACGATGCATTATGCGAACTGTCAAACTCTAACAGATGGCGAGTTAAAAATGTTTCTTCGAAGAAAACAAAAAAAAAAAAAAAAATGTGAAAATATCGCCTGTCAGGTAAATCAATTAGTGCTTTGGTTTGCTTCTAGAAATTGTTTCCAATTTCAATAAACAACTAACAAGTACTTTGATGTAGAGAAAAACAACAAATGAATATCCCGAAATCGTTTGTTTAAATTAAAAGAAGTAAAATTTCTCGCACGAAATTAGCGGTAATTCGCGGGAAATTTTATTTTCTTTAATAATAATAAATGTATTCATTAAAATCTACCACCCAGAGATGCCGTGATATTCATGACATGACACTACATCAGGTCGGCCAGTGTATGTGTCGGAAAGAATCCCCGCAAATGTCCTGGATTAAGGATTCGCCCTTACTTTTCATCTCTCTCTCTCTCTCTCTTAGTCTTCCATTCGAAACGGGGTTACCAGAAGCAGAGAACAAAACAAAACTTTTTTTTTTTAAACCACTACTGCTGCTGTGATTGCCTAGAGGGGCGTTTGGTGTTTGGGCATTGTGCTAAAAGTGTATGGCAACTATTTTTAGATTCACAGGTACAATACTCCCTTAAAGTTTTATTAAGTTTATTGAACCACTTTACATATGTACCTGCGAGTACCAAGCACCTAGATACTTTTGTATGTGCGCAGATGAGACGTTATAAATAGAACCTCTGCACTAAAGGCATGTGGAATGTATTTGTTCTTCTTCTCTTGCCTTTGTTTTTGGTGTTTTTTTTTTGCTTCCCCTTACATTGCTTTTGGTTCTTGTTTTTGGATATTTTTAGTGGAATACCAGGAGCAGAGTTTATTGAAATTGCGAACAAACACCCTGTGATAATCGGTTTTTCGATAGAAGCAAGCAACAATAACAGCGTTGAATGGGCGTGTGGTGTTATCTGAAAAGGAGAAAAATTTTTATGGTTCATCCGAAAATTGAGAACTTAACCAGGTGTGCTGTGGGTATTTTGATGACTTCATCGCGAAGAGGTGTTTACCTCGAGTGATTGGTTTACACGGTGGCGTTGCCTAGGTCGCGGGTAAACAGGCGTGATGCTGTGAATTGGGTTAGTGTGGCGCAGTACCTCGGGATATTCGGTGGATTAGTGAGACAGACGGGTCTTATTTTTATTTTTGGTGAGGGGGCTATTATTAGCAGAGCAGGAGGAATCTGGAGTGGGTGATGGAATGTAATTAATCAGGTCTGTTGTGGATGACTTTACCATGTGTGTTAGGATCGGTGGAACGAGTGCAGTCGACAGGAAAGGGATTCCAAAAAAATATGCTGTACCGAATTTCGTGGTTATTTCGTAGACTTAACCTGAGGGTATGATTATGGTTTTTCTACTTTAATCTGAAACGAAGTATCGAAGTTTATGTGTCGGGTCTTTAAAGGCGTTTTTAAAATAGAATTTACGAAATTTATTGTTTTGATTTGCTTCGGCAGTCATATCTTTAAGCAAAAATTAGTCAATTTGTCTACAAATGTGTGTAGTTCATCAAATTGAGTAATCATTAGCATGGTCACTCTTTTTTAGAGTCCGCTGTTGATTTTGTCTTCCAGAATCTTTCTGAGAAACAAAGTTCTCAGTTGTAAGAGTAAAAACTTTTTAAGCTGGACTCGCGCAGACATTGCTAAAATCGTAGCGATTATTACGGGTCACTGGAGAGCATGCAGCTAGGTTTGGGATTCCACATTTTACATACTGCCGTAATTGTAAGAACTTGGCAGAGCCAGAATCATTGACCCATTTTCTCTGCTCCTGTCCACCACTTGCAAGGGCAAGGCTACGGGCTCTAGGAAAAGCTTGCCCTTCCTTGAATCTCTGCGCGAGGTATCTTAAATGAATGTCAAAGATTTGATTTCGTTTGTCAATGCCGCACAATGGTTCTAATTTCCAATCTAATCTACGTTTCAACTTTGCACTGAAGTGGTAACAAAATGGCTCTTAGCGCTAATTGGGTTCTCTAAGAACCACCACCTTACATACACTGGAGTTGAAACTAGTTTCCCTCCATATTTTACAAATTGTAAACTTAAACAGAAAAGTGTTTTTTTTTTTTTGAGAGTTTTCTGGTGTGACTATAATATCAGTTGGTTTTTCCAATTTTTTTTTTTTGCGAAAGCTAGCCTCTGGCCCTCAACGGGCTACCAGCGCTACCCAATTTTTATTACCACTTTTTCTATTTGTAAATGTGAGCCGTCAATCCATTTTTTGTTTGGTTTTGAGATCCGGTTAGATTCTGTGCATTTATAAACACTCTCAACACGATTCGGGAAGTCCAGCATCTACTAGGAAAAGGCTTTACTGTGTTACAAAGGTTCCATGTCCTTATTGACACATCAAACTCATCATTTTTCCTTACCATCGTAACCGAAATACTTGTAAAAGGATTAATGACCAAATTGTCTTCCTTTCAAACTCAACGTTGAATTCAATCAAATCGAATCATGGCGTTGAGAGTGCAGGTCAATTACAATTGGAATTTAACTATTAAATAAACTTGTTATTCTCTCAAAACTTATGTCAGTCAAGCGAATGTCAGAAATACATCAATCAGTTCAAGTTTAATTGAAATTCAGCTTGTTTTCTATTCAATCAGCCCATAACCTAACAAAATTGGTCGTTTCCTTAGAGAGTTACCACACAGTTGTTGAATCTGATCTAAAATCTGATCCGATGAATAGTTATGAACATTAGTTTGACGAGAGCTATAAATGCATTGTCAATGGAACTGAAATCACATCAAATCTATTTAAATTTTCTTCAGTTCAGGGCATTTCAACTGTTCAATGTATCCGATAATTACATTTTCTTATTTTGTTAAATGCTTATGTTTAAAGTTTGACTGTTAAGATGTGAAATTGTATATTATTTGAGTTTGAAAATTGTCGTTTGTCGATTTGATTTTTTTTCTTTGCTGTATCCATTGACAACCTTTTTTTTAATGTTACAAAGTTAATAAAAAGAACGTCCGTTGCTATTGAGAATTCAAAATGGAAGCGAAAAAAATTATTGGCAGATGATAAGAATCAAACAAAATAAATGAATGTAAAGAGTGATCAAGGAAGAGGCTACATAAATCAAAATAATTCAAATGCACTTATTGTTGATATTTTTACTATTCAAATTTATTAGCAAATATTTGAAGTTACATACTAATTTAATTTTTACGGCTCTCAAATTCAATTATATTCATATATAAAGAATATTAACACGGAACGTAAGCAAATTATTTCAAATAAAAAGCAAATCTTAGCATTTATTAGGTATACAACTTTGCTTCCGCCGTCTTGCAATAGCTGGCTGTAGCGGTAAGTGGTAGTCGAAATAAATAGATGCAATTGAATCAAACGCAAAACGAATCATAAATCTATAACCAGTTTATTAAATAAAGCCTCGAATTTCGGAAAAACGGTGGAAGCAAAGCTGTACAATTAATAATTTACTAAGCTGCTATCTTAAAATATCGTCTAAATTTCACTTTCATTGGTGACATTTGGGTTATACAATTTGTTCAAGCATTATATACAATCAGTCACAAAAGTATGTAAGTACCATGAAGAATGTTCTGTGCTCATGGAAAAACAAGCTCAGTTTTATTTGAAAATGCAATAGCTTCAAAGCCAAAAATATCAAGCAGACATAACTAACTGGATCGAAATATCAGAAAGTATACAACAAAAGATATCCAAAATCACTCCAAGTATTATGAAATTTTGTGAATTCGATGCCATTTCATTGTCTGTCTGTTGTTAAGAAATCACAAGAGTTTTTCACAAAATATTCATTTCGTTTATACTGCGTAAAGTTACTAAGTTTCATGTAATGCTTACTTACTTTTGTGATGTAAATTTTGACTTTGTTTTTTTTTTTTGCCGCACAGTTTTTACAGTTATGGTCCGATCGGATTCATTTTTTTTGCTTCGAAAAGCTATTGAAATTTAAAATAAAACTGCATTTAAACTGCGCCATTGGATTTGTTAAATTCAAGTATCAGGACTACGAGTTGGCCTTTTCCAGTTAGCTAGTGAGATGAGGCTAGTATGTGAGACTTTTTCAGATTTGTGATGGAACCTTAATTAATTCCACAGACGCCCTGACATTTTGATAATCACAATCAAAATTGTGCCGATTATTGAAAAAAAATTGATTAAGATTTTTGCATAGTTTTTGTTTTAAGTGAAATCGCAATTGTAAAAGTGTGCGAATGGTAGAGAAATAGTTTCAAAATGACGCACTATTACAGAAAATGCAATTAATTTATATCAATCTGCATTCAATTGCGTTGTGGGTTTCCAAAGAGAACGATGAGTTGGTGTAACAGAAAGATAGTTTTAAACTTTAAGTGTGTATTTTCTTCTGACGGATTTTGCGATTTTTCTATGGGCTCCATTTATGTTCATTTTAGTGCCTGGGCACCTTGATGTTTCATAAAAATATAATTTTGCCTTCCGCTTTTCTTCTTCGCTTAGGTTTATGGCACTTTGAATATAAACATTTTTTAATAACCTTAGCGCAATTCAATAAAAGTCAATTTATTTTTCTTTGAAATATTCAAAACAATTCAACATTCAAGCAAACATTTAATCGGGAGTAATTTTCTTTCTCCTTCTAAATCCATAAAATCGTGTCCGTAATATACTTTATTTCATAGTTTAGATAATTATTATTCAAAATAACGCAAACATGAAAACAGAAATTGAAAGAAAACAGTTTATTAAAAAAAGAATCGAATCGATGCAGACCGGTGATGTCGTTCATCAGTCGGTAGGGTAGGGCGTTGTACTGCGGATGGGAATTCGATTCGAATCGTCCTCAGTTTATCCACCGTGTCTCGAAATTGGCATAAATATTCTTAAAAATATTTTTGAAGTAAAACTTCTTGACTGATTTATATGAGATGAGAGCGTTACGAAAAATGTGATGGTTCTTTCTCTCTCCCTCTTATGTAAACTTTTTCGGTGATCGTATTTTGTATATTTTGTTTTTTTAGAGCAGAAAGAGGTTGAAATAACTTTGCGTTGTGGTTCACAGCTGTCGCAGGAGACACTATAGTGTGCGCAATTGCCAAAGGGTTTAGTAGATCGGTCCGATTTCTTTGAAATTTATGAAAACGTCGGCGCGAAAATGTGCAGCGGTTGCTTTCTGAGTTGAAGTGAAACTCATTGCATCCAAATTAGTTAACGTTTTAGTGTAGGACTTAAGAAATCTATATTTCAAATTTCATCGGAATCGGTTGTTGAATGAATAGCTGGAATAGCTGTTCAAGAGTTAGAAAAAACCCTATGAGTTTTCAAATCGGTTATTAATGTTTGAAATTTGCAAGGTAAACTCCTTATCTTACAAACATGGCTTTAAGCAACATTTCTCCTCAATGCATTGATGCGTTTAACTACAGCTATAAAGGTTTTACTTCAGTTGTGTGGTCAAAAGCGCACTCTTTTGTTTTCTTGTTGCTCTGGATAAGAAGCGCAATTTCAAAAATCAAACGAACGCTGGTGGTGTTCTTCAAGTACCATGAAGTAATTTTTAGAAGCTCTGATAAATCATCCTTACGTTGGTTTCTTAGAATAGCACAATCTGGCAAATATTTTCCGGTCGGATTTTCCCTAAATTCGGCATTCATCCGCACCATAGCTGAGAGGGTATTAAAACCGACACGTGTCAGATTCAAATCACGCCGAGGAAATAATACAGCCCCACATACAATACGGCCCTCCAACTGCGTGCCTCATCGAACGCTGAACTCTCGGCACTTAACTACACCGAAGATAAAGCAGCAACTGCTTGTCACTCGGTTTATCTTTCGTGAGCTGTCAGCCGAACGCACTACACTTGGCAGTCCTTTTTTTGACATCTCCGTCTAAGGAAGGCTCTCTCCGTGTATCCAATCAATCTCTCGATTCAATCTAATTTCACACACACACACAGAGCCATTCTCCATTTTCTACAATTTCCTATAATTCCGCTTTTGATAAATGAAGGATCATTGAATTAAGTATCATTTCCTGTCTTCATTTCTCCTCGCCAACACGACAGTTTTATACTTTTTATTTATTTATTTCATTTTTTTTTGTGTGCCTTCAGTCATGCGTTCACATGATGTGGCGTAAAAAAAATTATTTCATTTCCGCCCTGAATGCGACCAGGACTTGGTTGTGAGGGGATCTTAAGGACGTTTCACGAGTAATCCTAGAAAATTAGGAAATTGTCGAATGGTCTCTTCTCGGGCGGAGGAGGCAGTCGGTTGTTAACTACCCCCGGAGCACATATATCAGACTTAATGGAAAGTCCTTATGAACTTTTAACTTGAAAACGACGCGTTCTTCTGAAGAAAAAAGACGATAGAGAGGGCGTGGTGAAATCTGCACTATACAAGCAACTTGACGGTGTCTTAGCTGTTACGTGAGTGAGTGCAGGGTGGCTTCGTTTGGAACATCAAAGACCGCTGAGGACTATTGAAAATTTCTGAAAACAATGCGGCGGACGGGAGGTCCGCTCGTGGAAAATCAATTAGATCAGCTGTTGATGACACATCAATTAGAACAATCAGTAAGTGTCGGTCGGTCGGTCGGGCGGGAGAGTTCAATTGGGGAGCGATGGAATGGAAATCTAATCTTCGGTTTCACAGTGAGTGAGTAGTTGAGTGGCGGGTGGCGGATGGGGCGGGTGCGAGGAGATAAGTTAATCCTTGCTTGTTTGTTTGCTGTGCGGATAAAGCATGACAAACAGGCTAGGCGCCATCACTGATGGAGAGAGGATTTAGGTTGTGAAGAGGTTTTGCAAACTTCATCAGAGGTTGGGCTGGTAATCTCCTCCGAAGACAAACACAACGCAAGACCCCTTATTCCTTTCATCAGATTTCCGACTGCGGAAGACAGAGATTTGGTATAGTCACTTTTGCTTTCTGAGTGAAATGGAGTCCTGCTGATGTTAAATGAATGAAATTGCATTAAAACTATGCATGTTTAATCTTCTTTGCCAAATTAGGTAATCACCACTTCTAAATAAACACAAATTACACAGCAGATTATTTAAGTAAGTCAATCAGTGGTTGTGCATGTTTCCCCAATTTATTTATATTGAATTTTATGTGAAATATAATTTTCGTGTGGGAATATGTGAGAGTTCCTGATGGCTGATTATTTCAATTATTTGTAAATTGTTTTTGTGGAATTGAAGGTTCAAATATATGGAAATAATTTCCATTTAAATTGGTGAATTGGTTTTGTGGGATTGGAGGTTAAAGTATATGGAAAAAAGTTCCACTTAAATTGGTCGATAAAATTATGAAAACAGCTTAAGTACTTTATTTTGATTGCTTTTGATTATTGTTTTACCTATAGTTGCGAAAATTCTCTTTTATATATAAAGGCTATTACAAATTTGCTACGATTGATTTAAGACTCAAGTGCATTCAGCTTCGTTTAATCGAAATGTAATTTATTAAGTTTTTTAAAGTACACTGTCATGAAATATTCATGAAGCAAAAATAGAAATATGAAGCTCTACTTTATGCCTTGTTCATCTTTTATATTTCTATTAAGTAATAGTGAAATTCAATTGTGTCAATAATTATAGCTACGCTCTGACCTTGTATGGGCTGTTACGCAGATTACTTATTTATTTATTAATAGTAAATTTCGTTGGCTACCTAAACCGTGCACATGACTTTCAAAACAGACATGTGACACACAATGCTAGTCCTCAGGAATTAATACAAAATAATGAAAACTTTTTTTATGCCTTTCCATAAATTCGTGAAAGGAATGAAACCCGGATTATGTACTCTCCGCGAAAGAAAGATAGTACACGACATGTGCTAAGATTATGGGGAAGGATGAGTTGAGGTACTGTTTTCATTGTTTAAGTGTAATAATTTGTCCTTAAGAAACAAGAAAGATTAACGCATTATTAGTTTTTATCATCTGAAATACCGAAATTTTCTGCATTCAGTTGAAGTGCACTCTTTTTGTCGCATCACTTATGGTGCTTACACCGAATTGAATTATCTTATTTTGTTTTTATGCTTTAAGTTGTATTACACTGCTATTTTCAATAGTTTTTCGTAAATGATGAATTGCATATTCACCATGAAGTGAAGCTAGCTTTTGTTAGCCTTAAGCACAATATCGACGACTCGGACAGACCGTCACAATAGGCAGCAAAAGCTTTGAGGTGGTCAAGGACTTCGGCTCCGCGGTAACAAGTACGAATGACACCAGTACAGAGATCAAACGCAGAATAAATCTTGCCAATCGTTGTTTTTTTGGGCTCAAGAGGCAATTGAGTGATAGAGTCCTCTCTCGAAAAACCAGAATGGCTTTATATAACACCCTGGTCATCTCAGTCCTGCTCTATGGCGCGGAGACATAGACTTTGTCAAAAGCAGAAGAAGAAGCTCCTGGCCTTTTTGAGAGAAAAGTTCTGCGTACGATTTGCATTGATGGTTACTGGAGGAGAAGGTTTAATCACGAACTGTACGGTCTGTACGGCGGTATGCGCCTGGCCAGACGTCTGCGGATCCAACGCCTTCCATGTAGAGCGAATGGACAGCACATCTCCGGCCCGAAGAATCTTCGACTCCGAACTTATAAGACAACGCAGCAGAGGACGTCCGCGTCTAAGTTGGCGTACACAGATAGAGAAGGACCTGAACCAGCTCGGTGTGCGTCACTGGGAGCTGGCACGGGATCGTGCTGGATGGAGGTGGCGTACACAGGTAGAGAAGGACCTGAACCAACTCGGTGTGAGTCACTGGAAGCTGGCACGGGATCGTGCTGGATGGACTAGGTTCCACCCTCGACTGTAGCGCCGCACAAAGAAGAAGAAGAAGAAGTAAAAAAATACGAAAAAAGCTACATGTGTTATCTTTTTGCCGCATACTGTAGTACCAAATATAAATATATATAATATATATAAATATAATATGTATCCACATAAGTCTAGGATCATGCTTCAACTACCTATCTCTAATTTATGTTAAAAAAAACTCAATTTAGATTCTTCAGTTTTATTTAGACATTTATTATTGTATTGTATTGGGCGGCGTAACAGCCCGTTGAGAGCCAGAGCCTAGCTTTTCTTTTTTTTTCGATTTGAAACCGAGTACTCTCGCTCAACAGTCCGACACACTAATCGATCGAGCCAACGGCGCACACAGACATTTATTATAATATTGGTTATTAACTCGAATATTCTGAAATAGGAATTTGCGTCAAAGTCAAAAAAAAGTCTGAGTACCTTTTATTTTGTTTTTTACATTTTTTTATTCGCCTAAGAGTTTAAATAAGATAAAGCTGCATTTTATGTGCAATGTGTTTTACGTTCAGAAAAAAAGTCTTGTAACAAAAGCACAAAAAATATTCTTATTTAACCTGTCAGTTGAGTTATTTTTTTACGGGCAGAGCTAGGAGTCTAAAATATTGTTGACAACATCTAATAATTTGAATGGTTTTTAATAAAAGTATAATTGATCTATTTGTATGTTTATAAAACAGCCCTGGCAGATTTTCAGAACTTTTACATACTATTTTGTCGTTAATATATTTTTCTAGTGCTCGCCTATTTACTTTGCTTGCTATTTTCGATTTAGTCGGCTGACTACATATTCATCCAATCATTAATTCGTTTTTTTTTGTTTAAATAATTTGGGGTCGATATGTTTTTGCGCAATTTTCAAGGGTCATAGGACCCGTAAAATTTGGAATTTTTTCGCAGCTCTTTTTCGATATGAATTACAACAAACGAATTGCAAACAGTATTACCTAATGGGGTGGGACTCTACATGTTTTGAAATTTTAACTATGCATTATGGTTGAGTGCATAAAAGCATTCGATTCGTTGATTAATTGCATCTAGGGAATCGTTTGATGGTTGCATTTATCTATTCATTTGATACCCCCTAAGCATTCAATGGTGCTATGAAATTTTGATACGTATTTTTTGTGGTTTTGTGGAACAAAATCAATATATACAATGCAAAGCAGTTGTCTACCGCTGAATATAATTTAAATTTTCTAATCGATAAAACTAATTAAGGAGCTTTATTTCTTTTGTAATTATTATAAAGTTGAAGTGAAAAATAAAATAAATAATTTATTTTATTTTACTACATTTTCTTACTGTGCGCGATCTGAATCATGAGTGTGTACCCTAAGAAATATTTTCTTCAAAATTAATTGCATTTATTTCAAACGTAGCAGTCTTTAAAATTATATGCAACTTGTTAATTGCTCTTCTCAGAGTGTTTGTATTCTACGCCGACTAGAGTAATTGCGGTATTAACTTTGTGTTGCAAATATGCCAGCAAGTTATTTTTATAAATTCCCTTAGGTCCTAAAACACATTCCGGTGGTTTTACATTCTGCTAAATGATGATATGGCGTTGGCAACTGAACACTGTTGGAAACTTTTATGCAATTAATGCATCTCCGTCAGAAATGATGCCAACTTTATATATGTAGTTATGAATTAAATCAAAATTTAATTCATAATAAAATTGTGATGAGTATTTGGAATTATTTTAAAAATAAATTAATGTTTGTTGGATTACATCGAGAATTGTGGATGCATTTCTGTGAAAATATTTGCTGGCATTAAAATGGCTAGTTTAAGCCAACATAGAGACACAATTTTTTTCTTGGGGTTTTTGGGATTTTTTTTTCTACATTTGAACAATAATTGATAGGAGTAAGCAATTTTTCAACATTAGCATGATGTTACTCAAGTTGTAAGAAGGTATCCTTCAGGAAGTGGAACTGCTATTATTTTGACCGCAACTGTATAACCGAGAGTCGCAATTAGCTAATTGTTCTGAAAATCTGGATGTCTAACAAATTCCCTTGGAAATTCAAGTGCAAAGCTGTGTACTTCATTTTGATTGATATTTTCTTAAAAAAAAAATTCAAAAAGTATATCCCTAGTTCGGAGAATTTTTGGAAGAACTTTCCATTTTGAATCTTTAACTTAAGCCTTAATTACCTTAACTCAATTTAGAAGCGTTTATTTTGGGAAATTTCTGGGAGTCCCTTTTTTAATCTTCAATTAAGTCAATTTAGAAACATTTATTTATTGAAATAAAAAACAAACAAGATGTTTTTTTTCGCAAAATATTATTGTAACACAAACGCCAGAGTATCTAAATAATTTTGCAAAGTTAGGTTTGGTCTTGATTTAGTTTTATTTATTTTTAAAAAATAAAAGCAAACAGATTGATCGCGAAAAAGCAAGTTGTGAAGGCTTAAGAGATATATTTTTAACACGTTGAAAGCCATGGGGGTTGCCGGTGACATTCAATGTGCTAAATTAAATTTAAAAGTGGCATATCTTGAAGCAGTCGGTAATAAGCTCCACAAGTTGACAGAGCCACAAAAAACTGACTTTCAAAGTTAGAACCCTTGTATCGGAATAAGATATTGTCTCCCACTTACATCTTATAGAGGCAAGTCTACTCGATCAGCAAGAATGGCTATCTATCAAATTTCCAGATATGGATCTATTGCAGCTAAATTTTTTAAAAATTCGTTTGCCTTTTTATTCCGTGGAATGGTTTTATGAGGAAGGATTTGGGATGGACTTATATGCATGGGACTTGAAGGTTTTGCTACAAACTGAGGACTGCTTGTACTTTGGATTTAAAAATATAATTATTTTCCAGTCAGTGATTTATTTTACAGTGGAATTTTTATTGATCTAAACTTGGTTTGAAGAGCTTTCAGGGTTGAGAGCAGTGAACCCATTCCAAAGTCGTCTTTTCTCGGGTACATTTGAGATAAAATAGGACGACTTTCATTTATTCATTCCTGACTGATGAGTCACGTCTCTGAATTTGAAGTTGCGACAAAATAACAACCGTGACAGGCGTAGATTGATAGCCAACGTCCAGCCTCATCCCACACCAAAAACTTTCTATCGTCCATTTCTCTGACAACAGGATCCACTTCGACCTTTCGTTTTTCCGTTTCCCATCGCAAGAATGTCACTTGCCAAAAGAAAAAAGGTGAGGTTCTCCTTTCGCCGGGATTTATTTCTCCCGCACGAGTAGGTTACAAAGCGGAAGCAACGAGCCCTACTCACACCCTTGTCAAACCGGTTAGCTCGCGGATACCATTCTCATCGAACATTCAAAATCAAAGGCAAACTCACAGGAGGAGGATGGTTAAAACATAATTCGTTTTTAATTAAAGCCCGCCCCGATCTAGGTCACCTAAGCTCGAATCTCTTGCGACCAGCTTCAGCTTAGGAGACGCCCAAAGCAAAAAGAAACTCGAAAGGAACTCCATTTAATTACACTCCTTCATAGTCCTTTAAAGCAAAAAACTAATTAGCATGCCCGCGAAAGTAATTAACGCTGTCAGAGCCAACTAAGGGGAAATAAAAAAAAACAGAAAAGAAAGAAACTGAAAAAAAAAAAGGAAAATCGATACACCCCCGAACCGGATGGAAGCTATTTCGCACGTGTATTCAATGAATCACATCGCACATTGTAACCGACGAATCGTTTTGTTGTTTCCCTTCGCTCACACGGCGAAAGTGAAAATTCCCAGAGTTTTGTTCCTTATTCCGCCGACATGCAATTCGCCTGACATCGGAAGTGACTCATATTTCAACGTGATTTACCCTCGCCGGGTAGCTTAAGCAGTTTGTTCTTCTAATTTAGGTTAAGTTTCCCATAATAATTGACGTTTGTCCCATAAAATCCCCAAGGATAAAAAAAAACGTCATACCGCTGTCTATTTCCGTCATCAATATCGCTTAATTGCTGGTTAGGTGACATAAATCGCCGTTTTTCGGTTGACATTAAGCAGTGACAGTGTTGAGGAAGGAGGTGGCGGCGGAAGAGCGCGCAATAAATCAGGCATTTCCTTTGAATAAGCCTTTACCGCTAAAATATGCGGGTTCATTTGTCTTTATCACCGGAAGTGTGAGTCTCGAAATGAAGAACACAACTGCTCCCGATTTTCCTTGGGAAAGTGCTCATTAAAAAAAATTGCTTTACTTTTTTCCCTCGTCTGTGGTTTTTCTATCAACAGAGACGGGGAAAGCTTCCTAATCCGGTCGATTGTTCATTGATTTTTGTTGTAAATAATTTTAACTCGAGTGTGAATATAAAGGACCCTGCGGGCATGCATTCACGTGACTCAAGGGGGTTTTTAGTTTTCATTCTCGTCCACCTCTTCGAAAGAGGTCACAAGACCGCCACTGTATGTGACCTATGGCGTGGCATTGTTTTCAATAAAAAAAAAAAAAAATAAAAACTGAATACGTACTTAAGGATACTATTTTTAGCTGTCAGGTGGTGTTTTTTAGTTTGTTGAACCCCTTCTCTCGGGGACTGTGTGCCGCAGTGGAGGAGTGCTAACGTTGGGGGTATTTTTAGGGAGCGATTTAATTTAATTAAGACAAATAGCGCAGACGGAAAGAGTTTGTTGTCCTGCTAAAAATATCGGAATTCTCTACGGATAGGGATTTTCGGGGAATTTCTGGGAGACCGTAGCAAACCCAGGAATCACAACAAATTTGGCGGTATTGTTGTGAAGGGGTTCCAGTAATTAATCAAGTTTTAGTTGAGTGTGGGGGTGGACTGATGAGTGCCAGAAGCAAGGGAGTAAAACGTGTATCCCTCTGGCATTAGTTTTTCTCTGTTGTCGAGATTTTGATTGATGCAGAAGGCGTCAAATTGAGTGCGTGGACGTAAGAAGTGGGAGTTTCTAAAAAGCTGCAGGCGTCCTCAACCAGATGAGAACAAAAAGCCAAGGTCGATATTAGTATGATGTTCTAAACTCCGTTCTACATCATTCAGTGCTGTAAACCTGAGTATTCTAAGTAGCTTTAGTTATACAGTAAAAAAAAAGAAACTGGAGCAATACCTCTGCCATTTTTTAAAAACGAAACACATTGAAAATTAATCTACGACTCACACTTATTTCGATACCATAAATTCATTTTCACTACGTATTCTGTGCTGCACAGGTAAATGGTAAAGTAAATAGATTTCAATTTTAAAAGTCAAAAAAGAGCTGGGAAGTATCTTTTCAAGTTTTATAACTATAATTTTTTTTTATCAAAGGCAACAAACAGTTTCAACAATTTAAATGAGTTGTATACGTCCTGCGTTTGTTATGTCGTCAAGCGGCGTATAGTCGTGTGTCGTATAGCGTCGAAAACGTAGTCTATTTCTTTTAAACAAACATTGATTAAAAAGAGCTAATAATGAATTATTATAAATGATAAATGTTTTCTTAGTCAGTCAACAGTACTTAATACAATAAAAAGGTCTCATAAGGTTTGTTGTTTTGTGCGCGATATAGGAAGCTGAACGTTTCCAACGATATGATCTGAACAAAAAATTAAAAAATAGTTATTGGAAATCCATCGGATTCAACTATTTAAATCTTCAAAATGTTGAAAAGGACAAATTTGCAGACGTTCACCTACGAATCGTACGTACATGCACAAGACATTTTGATTTGCTGATTTGCTACGTCTATGTCAATAATTCAAGGATTACAAGATATTTAGAGAACCATTTATATTTCTGACGAGAATTTTACAAAATATCGTTAAAAAAGAGTAATGATTCATATATGAATCGCCATGCACTAGAGGGTTAACAATTTCTGCTAAAATCTTTTAGAGAGCAATACAATTATTTGACCTAATTTGGTCAGAAATGTTGTATATTGGAGTCCAATAATCACGAAGGCCTATTCAAAATATAAGGTAAATTTTCATTTTTCTCAAAAAAATATTTATTTATTCATCAATTTTTATTTTGTCCCCCTCTAAGTAGTCCCACTTGTGCCCACTTGTGCCCACTTGTGTATTATCCACTTGTGCCGGCGTTTTTTCCAATCCTCGAAGCAGTTCTGATATGCCCTTGAGCTCTCTCAGCGATTCGGTTTGTATCTCTTCAATCGTTGCAAAACGCCGTCCTTTCTTCAATCTTGGGAACAGGAAACCCAGGGGGCCAAATCTGGTGAATTTGGTGGCTGATTCATGATTATGGTGTTGTTTTTGGCAAAAAAGTTACGAACAAGCAACAGTTTTTTTGGTCAAAATTCAGCAATTTTGGAACGAACTTCACTTTCACACGTTTCTTGCCCAAAATTCCCGAAAAACTTGCATGGCATGAGCCAACCGATATGCAAAAATCTTCGGCAACTTCTCTAATAGTGATTCGGCGATTCTCCAAAACAATTTTTCAACTTTCTCAACATTTTCATCGGTTGTTGATGTTCCGGGACGTTCAGGGCGCGCGTCGTCATTTACATCTTCTCGACCTTCTTTGAAAAACTTGTATCACTTGTAAATATTTTTTTTTTAACGAAGAGTGCACTCACCGTAACTGTCAACATTTCAAGTGTTTTTGAACACTAAATTCCATTTTTCAAAAAAATGCCATTCAACAAAATTAAATGCAAATTCTTTGATCCATTTTTTTCGACAGCAGGAAATCACCGAACACGCAGAACACGTCTAATTCTTATGCCTCTCACAAACAAAATAAATAAATGAGACGAGCTTACCAACATTGCAAAATAAAAAAAACGATAATCGAATGTACGTAGTCCGAAAATTTTTTAAAATTCACCTTCTTTTTTGAACAGATCTCGTGTCATTTAGTTCAGAAGTTCCACAGGCGTGGCAATTAATACTAAATTTAATCTTGATGGAGCAAACGAGTATGATATAAAACGTGCGAGGAGATTTTTCAATAAGCAAAACCCATAAAAGTCAATATGGATTGGTTTTTATTTTACTTTGGTAGGATTCAAAGTAGTAACCTAGGGCTAGTTTTCCTGTGTAGCATAGGAAACGTACAAAAACCAAATTTATGATTTTAAATCCGGAGTCGTAGATTGCTTTGCTTTATTTTGATATGCTGACAAATGTCTAAGATATCGCAAATTAAACTTGATTATGATGGGTGTCCCAGTTTTTTTTGGTTCACTTTATTTGGATGTAAATTTTAAAACTAGTTTTAGTTCAAAATGTTCAGCACAGTGTACATTTCTTCAATTTTTACCAATTGATGCCTTAGAAGGATGTTCACAGCTTGTGGTGTTCTATTGTAACATAAATCATAAAATTGTAGATCTGCGAACTTAATTTCCGCTTTCAGCCACTGTTATATATACAAATCTTGAAATGAAGCCTTAAAGACATCCTCAATTTCGTTTAGATACGCAGTATCGTTAGCTACACCCAGCTTTCCTTCTTTGTTTGATTTTCAGGCGCTTGTAAAATCGAAAACAAGCGTCGCGTGTTAAATACACAACCCCGTGGTTCATTAACCGTCCATTTCTTTAACAGTGATACAAAACCGACATCTCAGAATCTTAAATCAGCGGGGTAGAATGAAGCCCCGTGCCAAAATTTGTTTGCTATTGGAGGTCTGCCAAAATGTCTGATATCGCTGAAAATACTCAACAGGAGACCGATTAAGCCGGTTGCTTTTATTTCTTTTGTTATTTCGTTGAAGTCGATCAAACTGTCAGTAAGATCGTCACAGAAATACTTAATCGAGAAATTTTCTCCCTGTGGTCTATTTGAAAGCAGTTCAGTCCAGAGCGGAAAGACTATTTGAAAAGTAATTTCTAATAGAAACCTGATGATCCTAATATGTATGTTGGTCAACATTAAAAAGAAATCATCTAAAAAAATAAATGAGGCGTTCAGTGCACAAATCGATAACATCTATGAAACAAAAAGTTGAAAAACGAGATGAAATAATGTACATTGGCCTTTACAATAAATTACTTATTATTAAAGGGACGAACAAGTGTGGCTGTGAGCTCCAGTTGCCCCACTCTAACCTAACCTAGGACTGTAGGGATGATATCTTCCAGGATCTTTGTAATATTAACTTTGTTCCTTTAAAGAATTTTTTTAGGTTCTTGAGTAAGACCAAATGGACGGATCGGGCCACAAATGAATAGGACGTACAAGTTGGAGAAAGGACGGAAATCCCCCTAATGGTCAACATGAGGGGTCCAGGAGGACTTAAGTGAGGCAGGATGAAACCCCGCCTACCCACTAACCTATAGTAACCTAAAGGCCGAACAAAATTCTTTGTTAAATGACATTGATCTTTATTTTCCAGAATAGTTATTATTAAAACAGAATCTTATGACTGTATCAAGTGCTTCGAGGCTTAAACTTAAGATTTAAAAAAAACGGAGTTATTCGACTGAACTAAACCACTCAAGTATTAAGGAATCGTTCTTTTGTTTGAAAATAATCCGATAAAGTTGTATTTTTGTTGATATTTTGCAACAAGTTGCTTAAATACATCCGAAACCACATAATTTTGAGGTAGAATTCTTAGAATGTCTTATTTTCTTTCAAAAGTTTCCAGAAGATTTTTTTCTCTCTGCTTTCCTTATTTTCTTTTTTCTTATTCAAATTTCTGTCCAGAATTCGAATGCAATCCATTTTTTTCAACAAACACCAATCCAACTCCGATGGGGAAAAACAACCCTTTTTAAACTAGCTCGATGTTCTTTCATTGCAACTTCGGCTGCCTCTGTGCCTTCAGTGAGCTCGCTTCAAAGGCTAGAGTTCCACTCAGGAGACTCGCTTTATTAACCCATCTGAAAAGACCCTTCAGTCAGAAGGTACACTCAAGTCGAACACATCTTCAGAATCGTATTTGCGTCTGGTTGGCTACGTGACAGCAACCCTCTTGCTGCCTGCACTACTCATTTTCGTTTTAACCGAGTCCCTGACTTCATCGTAAATGCAAAATCGATCTACCCCAGAAAACCACCCCCACCCAACTCTGCAACTGAAACTGGAAACTTTCTAATCCCCCCTGCTCGACTTTATGGAATTAAGTGAAAACTTAAATGTTTATTCAAATAGAAAACGTGACCCGGAATGTGCTTACATCACTCAAAACTTGTGTCTGGGAATATGAGTACGACTCGTGCACCGTAGGGCCATCCACTGGGACGGGGGGAAAAAGTAATAAAGTTGAGCCGCCCTCTTGGTTGGCTGAATGGTTACGCTTATTGCAACGCATTTAAACTAAAAGAGACGTGAACATGTAAAAGGACGATTACTGGTGGGGACGATTGCAATTAAATTTCATTTCTGTCGGCTGCCAGGCTTTTGGCTCTCAGCTTAGCCTTTTGGTTAACTCATCTGGACGGGTTCCCACATTTCTAAGGACCGTGGAGAGAGACCCCGATTGAACAAAATCGAAAGTGTGTCCAAAAATACTTTTCGGCTCAAGGCTTTCGGCGGTGCTCAGCGGGTGACGGGATATGTCTGGTCACGTGGGTCTATGAGCCGTGACACAAAATCAATGATCGACCAAACACACCAGACAGCGGGGGGCAATTTATTGTGTCCGGATGGATGTGTCACATTTGCGGTTTAAACGTTTTTCAGTCGCACCCCACCCGCAGGCGATTTGGCACTCCTTACATAAGGACACAGAACAATTTCGATTCGTTCCGACCTTTGAAATAGGGATTACGAGAGGGGATTTCAGATGTCTCCCACAACTGCAGTGTTGCGGTTTTGTTTCGCTCAAGAGATAGATACAAGAGGCGGAAAAATAGAAAACAAAAAAATTCACGTCCTCAGCGGAGAATGGTGTTCCGCTTTCATTTCTAATAAACAGAATCGCTATGACTCTGCAAAACACGAAACGAGAAAAAAGAACCAGGATTCCCAGTGGTACACTTCATGGCATTATTTCTACCCAGATACTTCTGAAATCGGGAGGTCCTTGTGCACCACCACCACCCTCTCCACTAAGGATGAACCAAAAAGGAAAAACAAAAACAAAAAAAAGAGCACAATGCTCGGGTTGAGTTTATGAAATTTGTCATGCAATCGTGGAATAGACGAAGCAAATTGAAACAAATGGTTGGTGGATTCTAGGGCACGAGGCAAGAGGACGAAATATGGAAATTTTGATAGCCTCTCGGTGTTGGGAGCTAGGAATTTTTTTTAAAGGAACTCACAAAGCAATGTGAAGGAGGTACGAGAAGAAGGAGCTACGTGCCGTTTATTGGACGGTAGGGCTCAGAATTGACAATTTTTATTATTGAATCACTCTGCCGAGGAGATGGGAAAGTACTCGAATTGTGAGACTCTCATTTGTGGCGGTTTTTATTTATTTTTGTTTGCGTATAGAAATTGAGAGTTGCTAGAAGCGTGGGGTCTGAGAAGAGCCCTATTTATTGGCGTTTGAAATTGGTTTTCGATTATCGGTTTTCAGTTTTTTTTTGTGGCGTGAGGAAATGATGGGTCTGTCACTTGGCCGGTTCCGGTGGTATAAATCGATGAGAATTGCTTGTCGCGCTGTCTAACGCCGGTATTTTGTAATTGCTATTCACGCAAACATCGGGTGGAGAGATGGCTACTCTCGGATGTCGCATGATTTGCATTCGAGTGAGTGAGTTCAGTGCTTTTAGAGGCCTCAACAAACTTGAAAGCTCATTTGCATAAAATTCTTTTGAGTAGGTAAACTGCGCGGGCCGGAACAATCGAGTGAAGTAGGCTAAGTGGAGTTTTAAAAGTCGTTAAATCAAGAGACTGAGATTGTGCTGCATTTATGCAAAATTTGACCGCATTTGCCACACAAGCCATTAGATGGAAAGGCGGCAAAGGAGTTGAAGTATGTCAATTCAAATTTTTGTGGCATGCACCCGAAAACAACATCAATTTTGGATTCATTGCTACAGTGAGCAGCAAAAGTCTTGATACCCTTACATTTCCAATCTAAGTTAATGAAATTATTTGAATATAACTTTTCCACGCAACTAATTTGCATTAAAAAATACAGTGTACTCACGATAATTCGAAAACCTCTATAATTAGAAGCGTTCTTCAGTCCCACATTCTCCCAGATTTTTACCTTTATAATTTGAAAGCTCCTGTAATTTTTCCCTGATCCGATCAAATTCGAACGATCGAGAGTTTACTGTATTTGATTATTTATATTTTCGTAAAAATTACTTCAAAATATGAAAATATAAATGAAGCACAGGGCACGAGTACGATAGCTTTGGCGCCAAAAGATGATAACGGTATTTTGTAGAGTGGTCAAAAACAAGCATTTTTTACTAGAGGAGAGGGGTTTATCTCGTCCCGTTTAGGAGCTAGAGGCAATTTAAGAAAAATTAATTACCATGCAAAACAAAAATTATTAAAAAAAACAACGGCAAAACTTACAATGAAGCACTGCACCAGTTTCAAAAGCCAGAAACTCGTTCTTCAATTCTACATTTAAACCTTTTTAATAGTGTTAATAGTTTTTGAAAAACTTGCTTGCAGACGCAAAGTTTTGATAGAATCTTAGAAATTATATTTTAGGTTTTGCGGAAATAAAGCAAAAATATTTGTTAGATTTCATGGAATTAAAGTATACTATATTATATATCAAAAGAACGGTCATAAGATTAACTTTCACATAATGTTGAAAAAATGCAATCCCAATAACGGTACTTTTTAAGAAAATAATGTTTTTTTCCAAAAATTTAAGCCTATTTTAAGAAAATTAACTATAACTTCCAAAATATAAAATTGATTTTAATGATTTTTATACCAATCGAAAGAACGTTTTAATACCTTTAATTTAAGATATTTGAGAAAGAAACAGACTTAGGACATATTTCCATTTTTTTTCACGGATTTTGAACTTTGAATGTCCTCTTCGTTCTTTCTATTCATTTGCGGTCGAAATGTTCTCGAAAAATTTCAAAAAAATCGGAAGTGAGTACTATTCGGAACTCACCCCAAATCTTTTAATATACATTTTTAGCCTGAGTATTTAACAGGCCAGAGTATCAAGACTTCTACAGGTCACTGTATGTCGAATTGTGCATTCATTGACTTTTTCAATGACATATTCTCAAACCAGCCTCTTTGAAACATTCTCCACATAGTAGAGGAACAAAAAATCCAGTCTTGACTTGATTTTACGCAGAATTAGATCTTTTTTTTTTTAACCGAATTCAGCTTTGAATTCAATTAATTTTCAAAAAGAAGAATTCTTTAGTACGTTTTGAGCACGTGCATTTGCGACCTACCACAACGCACCCTGTGAATTAATTATTCATTTTTAGACACTCGACCGCCTCCCAGTCTTCCGCTGAATCACCTGAGCGTAAGAATAATCCCCCGATGACTCACCACCACCACCATCCGAGTCGAGTCTAGACCAACCCAAAAAGAATTTCTTTCTTTTTTTTTTTGTTTGTCTTTTTTGACAAACATCCAACAAAAGCACATTTTCCTTTGTTTTATTTTTCATTTAATTAATTTATTAATCGTTTGTTGACCCTAAGAGAAAAAGTGTTACACACGAAAATACTCTTGCAATCCTCTGCAATCGAAAACACCACCACTACCCATTCCATCACATTTGTTTACATTCACATCGAGTGAAGATGAAATTCTACTTAAAACATGCAGATACTTTCGACACTCTCATAAAAAGATAGCTTAAATCTACGTCCAAATCTAATTCAGTCTATTTCCGTAAAAGTCTGAGGCCGGCCAGTGTGTCTTTAAATAGACTCATGCTACGTACATTCAAGTTGTTTTGCACATGCAGTTTATTTGTTCACCAAAAACATAGAAACGATGACATCATGGGATGGTGTGTTGTCCTTTCCCCCCTCGGGAGACTGCCTGACCACCGCTGATTGCGTTGCTCTGGTCTCTAGCCGTCCCTTGCTCAGTGATCAGCTCGTCTACACGTACACACGAGGCCTGCTTTCCAAGTACAAGGCATTTTGTGTTTTTCAATTAGTTTAGAGCTACAGCACCATCTTTCGGACCGTCGCGCGGTGTTTCAACTAAACGTAATTTATTTTTAGTTTCTAACTTGCCGACTCGCCAACTTGTCGACGATTGGTTTGTTTTGTGTGAAATATTAATAAGTCCCATATTGGAGGTGAATTTTTGTTGAAAACAGTGAAGAAAAATAAAATTAATTGACGTGTGTGCTTCTGAATTTAATCGGAGTGTGATCTGATTCGTCATTGGATTGTGGAAAATTGTATTTTCATCAAAGACGCAGCAAATTCAAGTGGCGTTGATAGTTTTTGTTCGGAAGATGGGTAAGAATTGTTTTTAGAGGGGAATTTTTCCACGTGCAAAATTTATTTCAAGATCTTTGTTCGAAGTTCAATCAGTTTGCAAGTTTTCCGAGGATGACAGATGTGCATTTTTCGACTTTGAATCTCTAACAATATATTCGAAGGCATCTCTAATTTTAGCCTTCACATCAACCTGATGAGTGCGGGATAAAGATGTAAATGGCATCTTAAAGGTCGATAGCAACAAAGACCTTCGGTGTCCGAATGACAAGATTCAGACTCGACGGGACACATAAAATCATCTCGAATGTGCAGACTGTCAGAATAAATCACTTAATTAGTGAAAACATGTGGCGAATTCATGCGTAGATTCGACAGGTTTTTGGTTTTCGTGATGGTGAAGATGGCCTGTTGTTCTGACTAGACACGTTTTTAGGCAATGCAAAGTATTGTGCGATTTTCTGAATTCAGGCAAATTATTTGATTTTATGCAATTTTCTAAGTTCCAACATATTATTCGTTTACCAATAGTTCATTTGTGGAGATAGAATTCGAGCTAGAAAATTGGAACCTAGGACAGATCGTATTCTAATTTTGCCAAAAAATGAAAGAATCAAACACGTGGTTTTGGTTACTTAAACCTTTCTTCAACATTGGTGGCGTAACAGCCTACGAAGGGCCAGAGCCTTGCTTTTCGCACCTCCATTGTGTTGTGCGCGTTATAATTTTTGACACATGTGAAGGGGACCTACAGTTTATTGTCGGTTCCGAACGGCGAATTGCGAAAGCTTTCCGTGACAGAAGTACTCCAGGAGGATTGTCAGTCGTTCGCTAGAGGTGGGACCGTGAAAATTGTTTGTACTGTTTTTTTTGAACCCGGGTACTCTCGCTTAATAGTCCGACACACTAACGATTAAGCCACGGCGTTCTTACGAACGGCTTATTGCTGTCCATCTGGAATCCTGCGTAAGACGTTCATCCTTCCACACTTATCTCTTGAGCTCAGTAAGAATAATGGAAAAACATTTCAGCTGATATCATCCGCCATCAGCTTTTCTCAGCTATAGATATCTCAGCTATAGATCCTTGTTCTATTTTTTACTGGAATGCTTTATTTAACAAATAAAGACAAGACAAAGAAAGATGTACAGACGAATAGTAAAACGCACCTGCCTCGTTTAGATCCTTGCCGACGCACTTGTATTTAAACGCTACAAAAGAAGCAGCTTTAAAGACTTCAGGGTATTTTTCAAGTCTTATTGTGACCAGTCATTTTCAGACAAAAAACACAATTGGAAAAACGTAATCAGTCGGCAGACTGCGATCTAACATTGGTTTACGATTCGCTTGAAGCAATGTGGATTTCTAGACTGATGACAGAAATAGCAAGGAAAAGTTTGCCATCGTAGGAAATAACATTGGTAACATATATTGTTACAACAATACTTGGAAAATTTAGTTTTAAAGTAACATAAAGACTTGTCACTTGGATTACGTGACACAAAAAATGTGAGCGCTTCTGCGATGTTACAAAATCGATTTGGTCGTTATTGCAATGTCCGCTCTTTCACATTGTTTCATTTTAATTCAGATTCTATTTCTTTGGAATTTGTGTCGTGCTTGCATAGCATTTGTTGCGCAGTTCTGTTATTCAACCGCATGTCGACATGGTTATATTTTTTTCTAAAACTCGTTATATTTAAAACATGCATTGAAAGCATTGCGGGGCACTGTATCTTGGTTTGAAAAAAAAATATTACTCAACGCTAGCATTAATGCCGCATTAAGGTTGATGTATTTTTTTCGCAACTATTAATTTGTCACACTAGTTACCAATTTGATCTGCTTGTGTTTCATATTTAGCGTAAAGCTAAAAGTTGGAACAAATTAATGTTCAAAGTATGCTTGTCTAATCATGAGAGAGCAGAAAGTAAAACAAAATTACATAAACAATTTCGGGTTATTTTCGGTTTAATTCTTTCTGGTGATTTTTGTTTATAATATGGCTTTTAGGAACACAAATGAGTATCCCCAGAATGTAATTGAGGAACATTCTGTCGCATCAAAATGTGTTGGCCGGATTACTCTCACCGTAAAATGAAACTAATTCGTAAGCGTTCCAGAGCTAGTTACAGCTTGTTGGTTGATATTATTATAGGGCATTGCATACTGGGCCAATACGCTCTTAGGTTGGGTTCAATCCCTTCGAACACATGCAGGAACTGAAGGGACTAATCCGCTAGTAAAACGCTGGAGCACGTGTTTTGCGCCCGCCCAGCATTAGCCAAAACTAGATTCATGACGTTGTGCAGCCAATTTCTCAACTCGCTGAGTGAAACGGCTTGCTCCAAAGTAAGTCAACTTTTAAACTACGCTATGGTATCTAAGTCCTTTTGTTTGTACCAGGGATAACTGTTGTACCCATGGTCCTTCTGTCTGTACCAAGGGTAACTGTTGTTCCCTGGTACACACAGAAAGACTTGCTCTTCTGTTCTAATAATAAAAGTTCTTTGAGTTGGATCTTGAGTATGGATCTTTAGGTCTATGTATTTAGCGATTAGCCGGCACCACATAACCTAACCTAATCATCCCCAGCATGTAAGTTTGCTAACTTTCCACAATCTGCACATCATTCCAATTTTTTTGTGGTTTGCAAATACTCTGTACTACGACAATACGAAAAAACAAAAAAAAAGTGGCCAGCTTTTGAAACTAAAATCCCACGCTGAAAGCAATTGCCAAGAGTCTTATCAGTCTATTGCTGCTTCTTTAAAAGTCAAACGTTGTTAAGTTTATATGCCAATGATACACTGGCACTGAAAAATTTACTAAACAATTATATAATTTTAATGACATCTGTCATTTGCTTTGACAGATTAATGAAAATGTAATTACGAATCATATGTCATCCCCATGAAAGCATCGGATCAAGTTCACAGACCTACAATGAGTCAGAAAGTATATAGTCAATTGATAAGACTGACATCCACAAAATTTTGAATTAAAAATTCTCGCCAGACCAATTATTGATAGGTTTGAAACGTACGCTACAGAAACTTCTACATTACATCTTTATTTCTTCGATTGATCACACATGTGTATACAGTTTTATTTTGTACACAGATATGGTTTGTTTTCGTTAAACTTTTTTTTAAAACCTTCGCAAACAGTAGAGTAACTGCGAGTATTGTGGAATATGCGGGTAATGTGATAAAAAATCTTAAAAATAACCCTAACCGTCTGATTTTGTTGCTAACGTTAGACAATATATCAATATTCAAAATGTAATTAAAATTTCCCATTTAATGCATGGTATCTGGTTGAAACAAGTAAAAATAAAATGTGTATTTCACAATACCTGAATATACTCTATACAGAAACTTATTTTCTTTAAAATTAGCACAATCCAGCTGCACTCCATAAATCGGCAAATCGACCACAAAAAAAAAAAACTTGTGTTCAAATATCAGCTGTCAAAATATATCTACTCTACGCTTATGACAGCTTTTGCACTTTCAATCTGTCAAAATATTGAACGATTTCCATATGAAATTAAATTCACGCTCAAAAAGTTTTTTTCTCTTTTGTTTTTCTTTGCATAAACACACTTATTACACGTTACGGAATATTACAAGTGACACTTTGGCAGTTCCGTCGATAATTGTGCCAAAATAATGTCGAAATCGTTTAACTTATTGGCCGTATTCTTTGAATAATATCGTAATTCATTAAACGTGAATGCTGCTTATAATTTCAAAAAGTTTTCAAAATATTGAAAACTTGGAGAAGTGGGTACTTTATGGAAGGGGGGATAATTTTGCAATTGTTTGAAAGTTTTCTTTTCTTTTTTTTTGTATTGAAGTACTTTTTGAAGTTGTTGAAGCGTTGAAGGAGACTAACGATGTCGCATGTTAATGAGTGGTTTTATTTTGCGTTGTATTTAATGCGTCATAATTGGAAGTCTTCGGTTCATTTTGCAGACAAATTTTTTGACAGATTTTCTTACTTTGATTTGTGATGGTCGTAGCTCAATTTGTCTCAGCAATTAATGGTGACAACGGTGACAGACAGGAAAAACAAACGATGTCCACTCATCATTTGCCGAAAGAACACGAGTGATCAACAATAAAAACGTAAATTTTTGTGTTTCAACACAACCGTGATAAATGGCACGATGCTTGGCTTTGTTTACACGATTGATGTTCCTCACGGGGTGGTCTTTGCGAGAATGCAGCAATCGAATTGCAGCGGAATGCCGCGAATGCAAAATGCTATTGGGTCACCGCGTAGACTTGTATTGGACTTTCGAAATATCTAAAGTGGTTGATGACATTGTGTAGTTTGAAAGGTTTTTGTGAAATAATGTGGTACGATTCGATTTTCTTGTTTTCGTATTGAAGGTTTACGACTGCAGATTAGTGCAGACACTCGAGTTATGGTATTGGGTTAAGGTCATCGATTCTGAAGTACAATTTGCGAAGAAGGTGTATATCGTTTTGATGAGGTTGTTAATTTCCTTTACTCATTTTAGTGGAAATGGTGGGAATAAAGATTTCATTTTACTGCGAGGTTTTTTTTTTATAGGCAATTAAAGAAAATTCATACTTAGCAGAGTAATGACATGTAAAGAAAATAAAAAAAAGTCTAGCCATTCATCCGGGAATAACTGAAACAATGCTAAAATAATAAAATAATTATTGCATGCGGTCCATGAAATAGTTCAGATTAAATAGTAAAAATGAGTTAAATTATTAAAGTTTATATGAATACAAATTTTAATTTCCCATTTGTTTTCAATTCATTGAACCAAATCATTCATTTTAAATGCTATTCAATAGATTGTCCTTAAATAGTGAAACCGTTGACTGCAGTTGCAGATAATCACACTTTTGTATTAACAATAAAAAGCTTTCAATGCTGCCAAGTGACACGAAAAGGTGTTGGTTTGAATGGTGTGTTTTGGGATAAGGTACTAAAAATGTCCTACCTAACTAAAGCAACTAAACAGGATAATCATCAACATTATTTATCGATTGGAAAACGTAACAAGCAAATCAGGATCGATAAAGTGAATTTTAAAATAAAATATTGGGGTGTTCACAGCTCCGATTCGATAGCATTTAAACTTTTTTTGAAGACAGATTAACAAATTTATAAATTTGTAAATTTCAATTCAATTCATTTCCCCGAAATGGGTCAAATTCACAAATGAATTAATTCATTTATATTAAGTTATGCCAACCAATTAAACTGGCTAGGTAAATAACTGGAACTTTTTTTCCATAAACGATGATGAATTTTTTTTTTTAAATTCACAAAAATTTGTAACGAGAGGTGTTTTTTTTTTCTCAAAACTCATGAAAACCGAACGAACTAATTCAGATTTTCATTTGCATGAGAATTTCGAACTTTTTTGGTTAAAAAATGAAATCGTAAACCCAATTTTCCGAGAATCTTTGACATTTGTGAAGGCCACAAACCATGTTTGTCGCCTGCTCTAAGCCAGTTAGCGGAGACTGGCCCTCCAACCGTTTACTGTAGACCTGTGACCCTGACTCGACTATAAAGTCCCCTATTTGCACAAGCCAGTTGTAATTGTCGTGGGTGAGGTACGCCCCATTCTTCCACTCCAAATCGCTTTAAACTATGGCAGTGCTGTCAACCACTCGTAAGTCCTCCAAAGCCCAAGGATCTCTGCTGAATTAATTGTTACTTCACAACGACGAAGAAGAGCCACCGCCCTACCACAACCACCAATCATTAGCACTCCTCGATGACCCTCTAACTAGGTGTCGTCTCTTCCATTCTGCCCGCTCCTAATGGCAATTGTCCTCGCCGTTTAAATCCTTTCCGTCATCTAGGTTCTAAACTGCCACACAAAAAATAAAAAGCACATCGTCTTATTTCTCAAAGTGCTGCTATTCAACCTTTTCAGACTCGCGGTTGTAGACGCTTATAATTACATCCAACTAAGCCTCATTACAGTGCCTAAGACTGCCTGCCTTCTTAAAAAAGAAAAAGGGTTCTTCTCATCGCCTTCTGGCGTGTTATTAAATCGTCACAACTACCACGAGAGTACTGCTGCTGAGAAGTGGCACTGAGAAACCGAAAAAAAAAAATGAACGTAAACCAACCTTCATTCTCTGCACGTGGTGCCACATCCTGTGCCGCTCTTACTCTCTTACTCTCGTGCGCGACGTCAAGGATATGCTCATTAGGAAAAATGTTTCACTTCTGGTTGGGCTAAGCCTCCTCTCCGCGTTCGTTACGATTCGGTAATTGAAGAACTGCCAATGAGGATCTATGGCTTTATGGATTTAATTAATTAAACTCCAATGCACACATGGTCTAAGGATGTTTATTTATCTTCTAACGCGTTTGTGGCTGTGTAGAAGGGAATATCGCAGCGATAAAGTTGCCTATTTTATGGATGTCTGCATCATAAATTATTCGTAATTCAATTACTCAATTATTAAGCATGTGATTCGGATATGACAACAATTCATTGTGTGTATATCGATCAATTACCGATGAGTTAGTGTGAATAGTAGGGCACGTGTTTGTGTGTTTTGCCAGAGCCTTCGGTGTCATCGGGAGGGCCTCGAGACGGCATAATGTGTGGCAATTAGTCAGAAAATTGCAAGAAACTGAATTTATCTTGTTGGCGTTGCCTTACTGCATGGCTGAGCCCTGCAAATTACGACCATGGCATTCAACTTCAGTTGAGGTACGGTAGGGTGTCGTTTTTTTTGACGTCAACAAGGTTGACGGTCGTAAATGGATGAGGGATTACTTTGTTACTTTGGTGGGCTTCTGGTATGATGAGCTTTGTGTCAGCAGGTATCTTTTCTTGATGGAAAATTAAGTGCCCAAAATATGTGGTCTATTTTCTTGCGTGTATTCGTAGGTTATCTTATAGTGGGGGTATCATTAGTAGGTTTCGGCTACCTTAAGTTTAGTAAACAAAAAATTCGAGCAAGTATTTTTTTACCAGGCAGAGTGGAGAGTATCATTCGATTCGTAACGTGATGTTTGAGTAACTTTTTCAAGCCACTATTTAAATTTAGCTTGTAATTTTGGTTCAGGGCGAGAATACATTTGCGACGATTGAATCTCTAACCAGACTCTACTCAAGAGTTTTTAGATAATTTTTCGCAAAAAAAAAAATTGTACTAAACTCTAATCTTAATTATAGTTTAAAAATTTAAAAAATTGCAAAGCCAAGATTTTAAACTACCCTAAAACCTTTCTCAAAATATTTTCGCTTCACAATTTCTTATTTTAAACACAAACATGAACTTAGATTCTAAATCTACCCCGATTATGCTTGAATTTCGTTTCATTCTGAATTCTAAGTTTAGGTCTAGTTCTGCAGTTATTTAAAGATTGGAGTCAAACATTTTCTGACTGCTTGTAAACTCCAACTTAGTCTAATAATTCGCGTAAAAAATGAAATTCAAATATTGTCGGTCAATTTCTGGCAGTTAACTTCTGAACCTGAATTTTTGGGCTTGTCCTGTTCTTAAAAGAATAAAGAGTAGAAGTAGAAGTAGAGTTTGGACGCGTACTCTACTTCGTTGATCCATTGAAGGTATGTTCCAGAGCTGTAAAAGAATGCAAGCTTTTGATTTAACGAATCAGTTGATTTCACGATTTGTGATTCATTCAATTGACTTCATTAGATGAGTGTGATTTTAATTTTAAAATCACCATTCTATTTTGAAGTCTTGATTGGACCAATCTTTCGGATCACTCAATTGAATGCAAGCCTTTAGAATTATGTACATTCTTTAAAGTCCCTACCATTCACTGGAAGTCCTCACCATTCACTTGAAGTCCCATCATTTACTTGAAGTCAACAGCATTCAATTGAAGTCTTTGGGATTTCAACCAATTTCGTTGGGAATGCAACAGTGAAGTCCTTGGGAATGCAACTTTTAACAGTGAAGTCTTTGGGAACGCAATTTTTGACAGTGAAGTCTTTGAGGTATTCAATATTTTGCACTGAAATCTTTGGGAATTCAGTCGACTTGTAGATTCATCATTGAGCAGTATTTCAGACAACTAATGAGTATGGGTGCGGAAAAATGATTTTTTTGGTTACTTTACCAAATGTTGACCTCAGCAAACAGACTCAGTAACTTGAAATGAACTCAAATAAGTTCTGTTGAAATCACTGACCACTAATTAAAAGTTAAAGTTGAAAATACATGAAAATTGTTCTAAGAGAATTCACCACCACTTACAGCTCGTTTTGAATTTAATTTCAAAGGCACGACCAATTTGTACAAATGTTTTTTAATTAAAGCAATCTGGACATCGAATTGAATTTTTAAATTCAATGTAATTCATTGTGTAATTTGACAGTTGAAACTTATTTGGAAATACAGGGTGCACATATAATATGTCTTAATTAAAAAAGTGTAAAACAACTTATTTTAATTCATAAACTATAATTTTAATTGATACTAGCGCATTATTTCTCGAACAAAGTCATTAACTTCTACTGATTAAAAGTTAAAGTCTTTGATTTCAAACAATTTAAAGTGACTTGATTCACTTTTTAAATTGAGTCAAATTATTTGAATTCAATTGACTTCTATGCGTGAATTCAATTCTATGATTGCTAAATATTGAATTCACCAATCAACGACCTCAAAAGAAGCTGACTTTACTTTGAAAGACTAATGACTTTAAAAAAGTCTGGTGACATACATTTTTTCAATCTCATTGTCACTCTCTTTTAGTTTTAACTGCATTAATAAAAAAAAATTAACTTGAATTCAAGTTCTAAGAATGCGTTCCCAAACAACTGCAGTTTTCACATATCTTCTGCTAGGGTTTTGAATGTTATGAACGTGGTTATGTGTTGAATGGATGATGAAAAGTAAGTTTTACATCGATGAGATTGAATTTCAACTTTAGAATCAATTGCTATAGGAATGAATGTAATCGTTTACTTTTTTGCTTCTCAAACTTCAGGTGCATTGTTTCCTTTCCATAACAGTCTTTTGTAAGTCTTAGCTTCTTCACTTTGCTTTTTTACCAGCAATTCTTAGCCACCTATGGCAAGTAAATTTTGTGTTGGTTAACCGTGAGTAGTTATTGTTAGTTGTTAATTGTATGCCAGACATTCAACCTGTGTTTGATTTTGATTCAGAACTTAAATGGGAAACAAAAAGTTTGCCCGGCAGAGGTAACAAAGACTGCCATACTGCAGTTCATGAGTCCCATTTAAAAACTAAATATGATTTTAAACATTATGATATCCTTCTAGGCATCTCCCCCCTCAAAACCGAATTTAAAGTCATCGGCCACACAATACCCGAAACGGAGTCTTCTATCCCGTCACCAATTTCCTCACTAATTCTTTGCGTCAAGGACTGAAATTCAATTTTCTTAATTCCAATTGAATTAATTATTCAATTGCAATTTATTTTCCACCCTCGAGCAGCTGTTTCAGACGTCTCCTCTGACTGAATGCATTCAGCGCCAACTAAAACTGCTCCTGCGTCTCCCCAAACAGATCCATTAGGCAAAACTTTCCACTCAGCTGCGGCGTAAAAGAAAAAAACTTAAAAAGAAAAAAAAAAATTTGTAGAAAATGTCAAAAATGTTGAATGTTCCTTAAACCCACACACCAAGCAAAATGAAAGTGCTACGATGAAATTTAAAATTAAAACCAAGTTAATAGTTGGGATTATCCAAATAATAAACTTTCCCCGTTTTCGAGATTATGCCCGCCCATGAGGTTGCCCACTAAGTCCCTCGACTGCATGTCATATGCATATTCAAATTTGAGGATTTAAGGACTTATACGACGCCCTCCATCGCATCGTAACCTACATTCTGGTCGACTTTTCGACTTCACTCGGCTCTTATCGATGTCGCCTTTAACGCCGATAAACTTACAGAAAACAATTTCCATAGCCAGTTTATTGGTTTCATAAATTCGCTGGCCTATTTTGAGTTTATAATGCAAGAGCCTGCAGGAGTAGATGGGCGGCAAGGAGCACATGTGTGTACGTAGCTGTTGACCTCTTCTAAGTGGACTCAATGCGCCCACTTCATTACCATACACCACGAAATTATGCAAGTAAACGTTCTTGTGAGGTTGTTACAGTTTTGTCTACAGGGTGATGTGTACGTTCAAGGGTGATATTGAAGTTGTTTGCCACTTGTTCTTGGGGATGATGGAGCGGTAATTTGTGGGAGAGGAGAGGAATCATTGTGGGAAATGGCAGATTGGATGGAGATACACTTTCGGGATTACTTTTACTTCTTTACGGTAACTGAGTCGTAACGAATGATTTTTTATGGGTTATGGATTATTTATAGCAATGGATGTCTTCGCCGAAATGAAGTGTCCTTCAGGGTTTTAGTGGGTTTTTCTTTTCGAAGGCGGTGGTACTCGTGAAAGGAAAATAGATACTTACACAATCGGTTCAATGAAATTAGGTTGCTTTTGACGAACTACTGATGTTCTTAGAAGAATTATCTAGTCTTGACTGTCAATTTCATATTACGAAAGTTATACAAATTACCTTGTGTTTCCTGATTTAACTATTAATTTCGAATTTTTCAAGTTTTTCAACATATTCGGTGCGGGCCAAGCACAGGTTTCTTTTTAAAATTTGATCAAACGAATAAAATTAAGCTTTTTCCATGTATCATGGCTTTTTTAGTACGGGCAAACATTCCCATTAATTACGGAGTACAACGTCGTTTAAGTGCTTGTCTCGACTGGCTTTGGAGTAGCACATCGTGTCGCTTCAATTTTCCAAGACCTTGTTAATGATTTCGAAATTTGCTTGGTGATATTGGCTTCAAGTACTTCAATCTTTTCCGGATTGTTGGCATAATATTGGTCCTTCACGGTTCACTATAAACAAAGTCAAAAGGCTTTAAATCGCAGCTCCGAAGTGTCCAATTGATATCACCAGGACAGCTGATAACACAAATTCTTTTCAAAAAACGAACTGTTGGCCTACACACTTAGTTGGAAAATGGCTTTCAATATTTTTTTAATGTTATTCAAGCGTCCAGCGATCCATTTCATATCTTGGAGGTCTTATACTGACTTTCTGTTAAAATCTCTAACACGAAATAGCTATCCGTATTAAAATAACCTATAATTTAAAATGAAACCACTACATGGCCCACCCTTTATAAGAAATTTTATTCAACAAAATCTCTGTGTTTGACGTCCAAATTTCGTTGGAAAACTTGCTTAAATCGGCTATCAAAATCTGGTTGGAAGAAGTTTCTCCAGTCGACAGCCAATATTTTTGGAAAAACATATTAAACCAGGCACCTACCAAAATCAGTTTGCCAAAGACAAGAAGCCTCTGTTTTCGACGACGAAGTCTTGTTCGAAAACCATTTTAAATCAGAAGGCAATGCCTGCTCCACAAACACCTTCCACTGTGTGTGTTTAAAGCTAACGTGTGGTCCTAAATTCTCGCCGAATAGCTCCAATCTTTGTCCCTTCTCACGTCCTCAGGTAACTCACACCCAGGAGACTGTCTGTGACCCAGTTGCTGCAGCCATAACAATTAACCTCCTCACAGGTATTTGCCTGGAATACAAAATACTCGTTCTGGCAGGGAGAACAATTGATTTTGAACCATGTTAAGGGCCAGTAAATCTTCCAGTAACATCTTTTGGTCAGAATCCGAGAGCCAATCCCGACGAAATAAATAAATCAACTCCCATCCATTCACCCCCAGTCCTCAGGTTAGCCTCATTCAAGTTTAAACGATTTATGGAGGCACCCTGTAAAAGTTTAGCGAAGCACAAATCCAATTCGATATGCAATTACATGAGTGTGTTGAACCGAGGGTGCATAATAAATTTGCATAGCCATGCACGGACATGCATACATTTGCATTTAATTACACAAATGGCAGACACAGTGAATTACGAAGCTTGAAGCCGCCCTCCCTTCCTTCTCACCCCCAATTTGCGGGTTATCGTTGGCCATAATCTCAGCACATGTACCGTTATTTTTCAGTTTTGCTTTGCTTTTGAATTTGTTCGTTATACGTTTTTGGTTTTTTGTTTTTTTTTTCCTGCATGGAAATGCAAAAAAAGGGGGCCACGTTCTAATGTCCTACAGTGAAAGGAGCAAAATTATTGCAACTTGAATGCAAAAGAAACAAAAAAAATGGGGTGGGTGTGTCGATGTGTGTGTGTGTGTTTATTAAGGTGCCTCGTGTTTTGCTGCGAAAGGTGTGACATAAAATTGAAAAATTGATGTTTTTATGCGGTTGGATGTAGAGCGGCAGAACACACCGACGAACGACTGAGGTCGTTCATTCACATTAATCAACTTCCAATTTGACAAAAAGTTGGACAAAAAGAACAGCCAAGTGGGTGGGTGGGCTAAATTACTGCGACGGCAGCAATGGAGGAGCGGCTCCTGGTCGTTTTTGTGCACACGAATGCGGTTCAATGGCCGCCGTTGATTGACTTGATTAAGAAGAAATATTACGACGAGCGCTGTGCCAGACACGGCGGATTTGATGGATTGTTTGGATGTGTACGGTGAAGTTTTCTTGGGACCTGGAGGGAAGTTCAGTTGAAGTTTTGAAAATTTCGTAACTTTGTCAGAAGTTTTGAGTGATTTGAAGGAGAGATTCGAGATCGGGTTTTGTACTTTTTTTTTTGCTTTTAAGGGGACAAATTAGTGGGTTTGGTGGTGGTTTATTGTAATGGGGTCGCTGAGTAAATTAACGGTTTTGCGTAGGAAGCAATTAGAGGAGGATGTGTTGAGATCGAGCGCGTTAAGGAAACCGATTAGAGAATCGAGAATAATTTTAGGCTCCAATAAAATATAGTTTTTTGTGTAATTTGGTTTCTTTTCGAGGTCGTCTGTGGGAAAATTTCTGGTACTTAAATTTTGTGATTAATGGCTATGTGCCCTTAGTTTCAAGCTTAAGAAGACAGTAAGGAAAAGTATGTAAGAAATACTTTAGCAGATACGCCCAATGATATTCATGATATAAAATTAATCTCGTTGAAAGCTGCAGCATATTTTAATATTAATGCAAATAACTAAAAAGAAAAGAAATGAGTTAGTTTACTAATTAGTAATTTTATATAAAGACTTTAATCAACGAATTTTTGTTGCGAAATAAATAAGGAAGCGGTCTAGTTTTGGTGGTAGTGAGTTTTTATAAAAGTTAATTACTAATAACTTGTCCTTCGTCTTCTCTCAATTATGAGAGCAAAGTTCATTGACTTTATTAAGCTATTACGGTATTTGTTATCCAAGGCTCTTCTTACACATTTTATTGCCTTTTTTTCCTTCAATGTTCTACTGCCTCTCGTTCCTCTAAGCGTTTCTGCCATTAACAAACATCAATTTTCAATTGATAGGCTCTTGCATTTGCTACCAGATTACTTTTGAGTGCCTGAAAATACGTAATAAACAAAAATTTAATTGGATTTTAGGCAAATCTCGATGGTCACGACACATGAGTATATTTGCTTGACGAAAGTACTTTATACCACTATGGCAGAGTGGA
The DNA here is from genome assembly GCA_905187475.1 of Syritta pipiens. Lineage (NCBI taxonomy): Eukaryota > Metazoa > Arthropoda > Insecta > Diptera > Syrphidae > Syritta > Syritta pipiens. Next base: position 5,149,653 of record LR994571.1, read on the forward strand.
CTACGATGTTGTTTTACTGATTAATACATGTGTTGGTTTTTTGTGTGAAACATCAACGACCCTTTGCGGCCGCAGATTATAACTTTACCAACTCCAAATTTTTGGCTCATTGTGACTTCAGGCTCGCCACACAAATCATGACAAGCATTATGAAATCCGTGAAGCCATCAAAGTTAAACTTTTTCTTGTCGCTATTTTATCGAGATTTTGGGTGATCAGGCGAGATCCTGGGTCGGCTTCCTGACGGGATCGCATTCAAGGCGCACCTTAGAAGTCATGATAGGAACATTAGTGCCACGTGATCAAACCATCGAAGTATAGCCCTTTCCGTTCGGAGAAGTAGCTGGTCAATACTGAGCTCTCCACGCACCTTCGTGCTTCTCATTTTTGCTTAAAATGTTGCTTATGATAATTTGGCGATTAGGACACGATATTTAAGACTGATCTTTTTGTGTAAGAAATTCAACGAGGGTTGTTTATTGGTATTTTATCAGAGAACTTTGGAGTTGCTTTCAAAATTTGCTGAATTCATCTTTTGACTTTTTTTCACTTTTGCAAGCTTATTTTCACCACCTATCAGCCGTAAAGTACATTTTGAAGTTGATATTGTAAAAATAAAAAAAAACAAAATAAAGTTTATATTCAAACATTTTTCTTTTAGATCTCAGTGAAAGAACAATAAAATATTACGTAAAAAAAATTATTTTCATAAAATTTTTCGAGATATTAACGATTTAAATCGAATCAGTTATCGCAAAAAACGATGAACTGACGGCAGTCTCAGTGTCGCTTGCGGCATTTCATCCCCTAAATGCACCAAAGCAATTTTCACACGGCTGGCACGATCAGCAAATGGGAAAGAATTTTCTTTTGTTCAGTTTCGTTCGAAATGAAAGAATTTTAGTGAATGAACAGTGAATTGAGTTTAATTTGATTTGACTATTTTAGTTTGTTGATTTCTTAGACTTATATTAAGTCTAAACTACTAATCTGTTTGCGAACGAAACCCTCGGCGGGTGAGTAAAACTCACACTTGACCGGTTTTTTATATTAACGCACATCTAAAGATGTATGGAAATACCCTTCTAAAAGATTGCGTTCGAAACGAATCACAAGGTTTTTTCCTAAAACTGCTGCATCGCCCCTATAATTGAACTGTTCAGAGCACGCATCGATTAATTCCATAAAACAAAAATCTGATAAAAACAATGAAATAATTTTCATTCGCCTCAGAAATATTACGTTTTGTTCTAATAGTTCTCGTTTAATGGTGGTAATCTTTATTATTAAGAAAAGATATTGTAAAAATAAGAAGTTATGACTAGAGTCATGTGCTTTCACACTTAAATCGAGATTTAAAAAAAAAAAAAGTGGAGCTAATTTGCACTGAACGGCTCAATTGTTTCCCTTAAGCAGCCCATACACGATTCAATTCGATTGTAAACTGAGTTGTCAATAGTCGGCCACACACTACATCAATTGAATTGAAAACCTGCCAATTTATATATAATTTTTCACTTTAACACAGAACAAAACTCGTTTACACACGATTTCACAATGAATGTGTACCGAAATTTCTTAAATGTGACAGCTTGTCGATGAACTTGCCCACACACGATTCAATTGAGTTGAAAGACTTGCCAGTCAACTTCGCAAAAATCAAAATCTTTTGATTTTTCGCCAACCGTCAAATCGATCAATTGACGAAGCCACACACGGGTTGATTTCATTGTGATTTGACTGAGTTGATGATTGAATTGAATCGTGTATGGGCTCCTTTAGGCTCGGTGCACACAAACGATTTTTGAGGCGGCGGCGCCGCTGCGATGCCGCAATAATTTCGTGCACACAAGCGTTTTTTTGATGCTCGGTCCCACTGCGATGCCGCCAAATTTATCATATTTCCTTAAATGTTTTAATTTCATTAATAAACAATTCTACACAGAATTGTTCGGAAATCAGCGTCAAAAGGACGCTTGTTGGCAGCTCTCCATAGCAACCCATGTATTCAAAGACGCTAGAGCGGTTTTTTTAAGCGGCGGGTGACGCTGCGGTCACGCTGAAGCCTACGAGCATTTTTCTCCGCAAACATGACGCCCGATGCCGCCGCGTCAAAAAACGCTTGTGTCACTACTAAATTGATTTGTATATACATATCGAATGACGCTTAAGCGGGCCCGCCGGGCACAGGGGCTTATCGTCGCAAAATTTTGTTAAAAAACTTTTTTGATTTTAGGAAGCTGCTTAACCAAATAAAATGGAAGCGAAGTTTTCAATAAGACAAATTAGCTTATGTTGAAAATGGTGATTTCGAGAAAAATTAATATTTATCATATTAATTTGTACTCGTATAACCGTTCAAACAAAATTGGTTACGAATTTTACGATATCTTTGAAACGTACAAATCCTTATGAGTCGGGGTAGGACTGTATTTTATTGCCACAGATATGTTAACATTATAAATATATATCCTTTTGTTGACAAAATTATTAAGAAAATTGTGCAAATTGTTTACTTCATTTAAATTGGAACAAAGTGTAACGTGCTTTCCGCTCATGCACGTTTTATTCTGTGCCAGGTTGATATTTAATTAATTGCTACAAAACGTGTACACGAACATTCGATGGAACAACATAGAAGAATTTTTTCGTACCCATGAAAATCATTCGTGCATGTGTCTGAGAGAGCGCAATTTTTTGTCAATTTTTTTTATTTATCCTTCGAAACTCATTTTATCCTCTTCAAAGGTGTCAAATGCAATACATTTGTGCTAAGATGTTTTTTGTCAATTTACAAAACATCCTATAATGCATCTTCCGGGATAGCCTTCAATAACTTCTTCGTCTCAGTTTCTATCTCTACTATCGACTCAAAATAGCGTCCACTTAGCGGTTTCTTGGATTTAGCGAATAGCCAGGAATCACATGGTGCAAAGTCAGCATAATACGCTAGTAGCGAAATACTATTTATCGAGATTTCGGCAAAATGATCGTGAATTATGAGTGATGCATTATCGATTTGCAAAAATCAAAGATTATTTCTCCCCGAATTCGCTTGATACACACATACATCATTATGCAAACGACGCATAACATCAAATAGCCATCTTTGTTGACAGTTTGGCCATTTGAAAGGTATTCTTAATGCACCACATCATAATAGTCGAAGACTGCTGTCAACATATCCTTGATTTTTGACTTGATTTGACATGAGATTTTCAATCCCGGCTCACCTTGAGCGCGGTATTCAGCCGATTGATAGAATGTCTCCGAGCAGTAAGCATAATCCAAGTCTCTTCTTAAGTTTTGATGCTTTGATTTTTCCTACATAGCCTTATAAGTTATAGACAGCCAGGAAAGGATTGCTTCACACATTTAAACGCGGCGTTGTTTTATTATTTTTTCATGAAATTGATATCTTGATTGGTGTCAAAAGCGTTGACAGTTTCAGTTTCAGTTATGGTCAAAAGCGTTGTCACCATACAAGATATCACTTTTCTCGGGCCCAGAAAAAGAGCTTTCACTGATCTTTTCTATATTCCCAGTAGGTCAGTAAAGTCTCGGACTGTTAATCGAGGATTTTAGGAGCACCACTACTTTGATTTTATTGACGTGTAGCTCCTCAATCAACGTTGATGGTCGTCTTGGTCGTGCTTCATCTTCAACGCTTTCTCAACCCTCGTTTTTTTTTATAATTGGCGCGTGCTAAGTGTCCTGCTTAAAACACAGCACCGGCCGACGTAACATTTCATATTGCTCTTTTTTTCGATAGACTATTTTTTACCCATATCAGTATGTTCTCTTGAAGGACTTTCAATTTTATGTAGTATTTCTATTCATTTATTATAACCAACATCCAATAAAACCTGAAAATCTCTCTCTTTTTGTGATTTCAGATGTCTGCACAAAACATTTTAGAGACCAATAACTCCGGTTACGTTAGCTCAGAGGAAACCGACTCGCTGCTGGTGTCGAACACGCCAACATGCAAACAATCGGTTTTGCGTCAAATTAAAATGGGATCAGCGAATGGACCCACAAACATGACATCGAGTAGCAAGCCAACACTGATACGTCAGGACCGCACATCCACATATCTAACCAGTCCGCAGCTGTCATCGCAGACCCAAGCCGGCTCAGACGAGAGTATCCGGGGACCAGACGAGGACGTCGAGCAGGGCATGCGTCAGTCAGCAGTGCCCGATATCGAAGTTCACCCGCACGAGGACCAGCAACAGCTGCAGCAACCGACCATATCAATAACGAATCTCAATAACTATCACGACCAATTGCAACCGCATCAGACTTCTTCATATCAGAATATTTCATCAACGACGACAACGACGCCGCAGAATAGGTGCCGGGCGTGCCGCAACTGCAGTCGGCGCGCCTCGGCCACACCGATGTCGACGATGTCCAAAATGGATCGCTCGACGTCGAAGGACAGCGTCAAAAGTGCCTTTCATCAGGGGAACCTCAGCAGCTCATCGGCGATATGTGCGTCCACCACAACGATGCAGCAGCAGCAGCAGCAACAACACCAGCAACACCAGCAGCACCAGCAGCATCACCAACACCAGCAGCAAGTGCCGCCAGTTCTGGTCACGTGCTCCCCAACGAATGGTTCACGGATCATTCGCCAGAGTTCGCAGCCGGAAGCGAGCAATATCATCTGCTGCGGCGGCCACAGCACATGCGGCCACTCGCACACCGTGCCGAACGTCTCGCTCAAGCAGCTGCGTGACAACACGACAGATGGGATCGCCGGCATTGCCGCCGACTCGCTCCGCATCAACGGCGGCATGAGGCCCTTCAAGCAGGTGAGTCAATTGACATGTGGTCCGTGTCAGTGAAGTGTTGTGTTGTGCTATACATATACTAGACCTGGTTGGTGGCCATGTGAGTACTCGACGTTTCACGTTGCGATTAGATGTGCTAGCCCAGACGACAATTATCGTTAATATCAAAATTAATTTGCTTTTGTTTACGTTTACGTTTACGTTCACACGCAAAGAGCCTAAAACACTTTTTCCGTTTTTGTTTTTAGTTTCTTCTTTTTCCATTTTTTTTCTGTGTGTATCCATTTGTTGTTTATGTCCCTTTCCTGGTCCTCCTGTGTGCCTGGTTTTATTGAATCATTGATTCGGGTGTATGAGTGTGTGTGTTGTGTAGTCCTTTCGGAAGTGAAGGGATAACCCTTGGAACGGCATGCTCCTTTTTAGGATCTTGGTGCTTATTTACAGAGAATAACGTGTCCTTGAGGACCTCATAAATATCGCTTTAGAACATAGGCCGGCGTTAAGTGTCCTTCGAAGCGATGCTTATTGTTCATCAGAGAAAAAGAATATGGCCTCGGCAATTCATAAGTTATGATGGCCCGTCATAAAACAATTCGCCTGCCTGCGAGTGTATGTGTGAAGGATAATTTACGTATTCTGTTCTGCGCTCCTTTTTGGCAAAAAAGAAATGTAATTACCGCCCAAAGGATACCCAGCGACAACTTGCCCAGCGACTCATTAGGGCTAAGTGTCGTCTCCCAGTGTGTGTATGTGTGTCTGACTGTGTGTGTGCCGTTCGCTTGTTTATTCCATTAAAATGGCGTCCTTCGTGTTAGTTTACTGCGCGCCATTTTCCATTATCCTGTGTGTAAAGCAGGCAAAGCACACGCAACGGTTTTGTGATCGCCGCGGCAAATTGAATTTAATTGTATGAAAGCATTCAATTAAAATAGAAACTGCAATCGAACGTGGATAATTACAAGCCCGAGGATGCGAAAGACTTCCCCCCCCCCCCACACACACACCCATACACATACACGCAGAAATATAAAGGAGGCACCACTGCAGCCGGGCGTATCGCAACGTTCGCCCTTGAATCGATGCGCAAAAATTTATGATTTGTCATGCGAATCGAGGAGACATTGCGGATGGTGTTATTTATTTAATGTCAGACCGATTGCAAAATTTTGCAATTGTCAGTGGAGTCATTAAGAGATTTGGATTTGCTGCCGGTGCTGGTTGGGATTGGGGGTCCATAATTCGGTTTAGAGAAATTTCAATTTACGGCTTAACGACTGCGTGCTCCTAATCACTTGTGAATCGGGGATTTTTTGAGTTTGGGTTTAATTGGGTCGGTTTTAATGATGAGAATGGTTGGCAATAGAATTTCGGTTATAGTCAAGGTCATGCAATATTTGCAGCGAAATGCAGTAAATTTTTATGAATATCCGTCGAATGTGAGAAAGCTCTTCGATATTTTTATGGCACGATTGGTGTTGGGCATAAAAAGTTCTCAAAGTTCTTCTGGCGGTTATCACGTATGGCGACATTTTCTTTTGTAGCCATTTGCTGCTGCGGTCGTCGCGGATATTTCGCTGAGATAGAGGGGTTTATGAGATAGACGATTAGAGTTGGTCCTTTTTTTGGGGGAGGTAGTTTTCGAAATGCCTCAGTAGGAGGCACTTTGGAGGGACTGCCTTAAATAGTTATTTTTATGTGATGAGCAACCACAGAGAAGGGTTAGGTTGGGAGGAATAGTAAACTCATGACCCAAGATAGTGTAAAGCATAGTTTTAGAGCATTAAGAATTTTCCCTCCTGAGAGACTATGCTTCGCAGTAATATCGAAGCGAAGTCAGCAATTAGCTTTCATAAAAAAATATCAGGATAACTCGAAAGCGGTGAAGGGGCTTTAGGGCTTTAGTTATTAACCTTGTAGCTCTATTTTATTGTTATTCGACATTTTTTGTGGGGGCCGTGGCGGGTTCCACAACATTTTTCACGGCCTTACCTTCAGCGAACGACTGACAATCTTCCTGGAGTACTTCTGTCAAGGAAAGCTTTCGCAATTCGCCGTTCGGAACCGGCAATAAACTTCTTCGGTCGCTTCCACATGTGTCAAAAAATATAACGCGCACAACACAGTGGAGGCTCGAAAAGCTAGGCTCTGGCCCTTCGTGGGCTGTAGGCCACTAGTGATGAGGGTTCGACATTTTTGTCTCTTATTCCAATGCAAAGTGCCACAACTTTGGTTTCGACCTTTTAAGACCCTTCCATAATTATTGCGTGTTCGAAAAAGTTTGGTAACAAATTCAACCATAAATTAAAGACTTTTCTTGTACTTGAAACGAGCCTTTTTAAACCAAGTACCGTTTTGATCAGTAAATATTTGCCATTATTTGAAATAAATCCATTATTTCATCTACATAGTTTTTTCTGGAATTCTGGGTGAAAAACTGATCCAAGTGCGTTTTGTTAGCGTCTGCGGAGTTTAAAACTACACCATTAATAAATTTCTGCAGACATCAAAAATTCCCATAAATATCGAAATGTGTTTCAACATTGAAAAGTGCAAAATTTTCTTCTTTTTCATGTATGCTCTTCAGCAAGCACACCAAGCGTAGTCGCGCATGAGATATTGATTCCCCATCTGCACTGGAATCAAAGTTCTTACCATTCTTTTCAGAAACAGTCTCCATATTTCAACAAACCAAATCTAAATTAGACTGTAGGAAAAAATATTTTCAGCAGTTTCCATCATCCTAATATTCTCAACAACGACTGACAATCGTCCTGGAGTAACCTCTGTCATGGAAAGCTTTCGCAATTCGCCGTTCGGAACCGGATATAAACAGTAGGTCCCCTCTACTTGTATCAAATTATATCGCGCACAACACAGTGGAGGTGCGAACAAGCCATGCTCTGGCCCTGTATGGGCTGTTACGCAGATTATTTATTTATTTAATTTAATATTCTCAACTAACAACTCCACTAAATTTTCTACCAGTTCAACATAATTGCCTTGTTTTTATTTTATAGAAAGAATTCTTTTATGTATCTGAACGTAATCTCATCATTTCAGAGGTAATGCTCGAGGCATATTTTTGAAATTATAACATAAATTCAGCAAGTGTTCTCATTTTTCAGTTCGAAATGGTGATACTAAAACGTACCTTGGCTCTGCGAAGTTATTGCAATTTAAATATTATTGAGCGCTTGCATTAACGCACGCACGCTGCATTGGCGTTCTCTCATTTTTCTCTTCAACAACAATTCGGCCCTCCAATTGCCGACTTCAATAGTTAGGTTTGTTTTGCTTGCATTTAACGGCCGTAAACTTGACAGTTGGAACGAATGAATCAGGTATGCTTTTGAGCCGCTTCCTTGGCAGCTGTTCGATGTCGGTTAGTACAAGCCAAAAAATCCCTAGATTATTGTCCTTATCCAAAATACAGTCGATTCTCTCTGTAAGTCGAATTTCACCCTATTTTGCCCTATTTTGCTATTCCCCTCAACTTTTCATATCAAAACCATCCGCTAAGTCAAACTCCCTCCAAATCGAAAATCTCGAATACATTCTTTCGACACTTGGTCTATTTTCAATACCTCTATGTCGAATTTTTTTTCTTTGCCTGGAAAATAAACAAAAAAATCTCCCCTTCTTGATACAAGTTGAAGGCACACTCGCATCCTCTGACTCTCGCAAGGTGGCGCTAGACCACGAACACATTTCGCGAGAATTCATTTAGTGTTAATTTTTGTAGTGCAAACACGTCGAAAAAAAGCGAATGTGGTTACCCTTATGATTTTTTATCTATGCAAGAAAGAGAGAGCAGACGATGATCGCAGCAAAAAGGAGGCTTTGCTTGCGAACATGGCTCAGCACGTCTCAATATGTTTCCACATCTCATTTTAGTATATTCCACCTCAAATGAGAATTCAATAACCTTTTTTTCTGATCGAATCACTAAAAGTTATCATTCAGTTACAGTTTAAACAACGTCCGAAGTGAAATAATTGTTAAATTTTAAGGTATTCATAGCCTATATCTATCAGTTGTCGCTATTGATTGACAAAAAAATGCACATTTATAGGAAATAAGTCGGCAGTCGACTTGCAGCTTTAAGAGTCTAGAAAAACATTAGCACTGATTTTTAACAGCAATATCTGTAGGAGGCTTTGAATCGTGAGTCAACTAACACAACCTTTACAACAATTTAAATTCTAACAATCTGCAGAAGGTGCTCAACAAAATTATAAAAAAAAACTTAAAATCGAGCTTCTTTATGTGTTCAGCTTTCTTCAAGTTCACAGCAACGTTGACGCTGTTTATGCGCAGCTCAATTGCACACTTGTTTCATGATTTCATCGAATTTTTCTATGGTTATTCGACCATTTTCCTTTCAACAAGGAAACCATTTGCTGCTCTTTTTCTACTTACAGCATCGTCTCTGAAAATTTCAAAAAGTTTTTCAGCAGCCTGCGTAGCTTTCTTACGTTTTCTATAAAAAAAAAGAAAATATGACGATTTCAAAATTTCCACAATCTTCGACAATTTGTTACCGAACTTTTACGAATAACCAAAATAATTTCACCTGTCCAAGCCAGCTGCGTTGGCTGACGGGCCACAAAAATGCACCACATTACTGTAACACGTTAACACAGCAATCATTTTCAAAACTAACAGAATGCTTTCCTCCTCCCGCAGATACTGCCACTAAAGTTGCATCACAAACCAAAAGTCCTTTGACCTTCCGAAACATTTCATGTCCTTGCCGAGGTTAATGGATCCACGTTATTTCCTTGAAAACTCCAAAATTAATCACCTCGCTGCCTCGAAAAGCTGCTCATACATCCAATCCGCTTTCAACAAGCGCTCCCTAAACGTAACAGCTGCTCAACTGACAGACAATAAGTCCTCCAACTCACTTTTGAATAATAAAATACACCGAAGACCACGTTGCCGTGTACCTTGACCAACTCCTGAAACAAAGTAACCCGCACCAACATCGATCGTAAAAAGGAAAGAATCGAGGTTAGTCAAGCGACGACGTGGGACATTAATGTCCTGGAACAAGAGTTCCATTACATCCCCACATCCGCCTTACTGACATGGCTGTTTTTTTCGGTTCATTTTTTTTTCGTGTTTCCTTCCCTTGGAAAGTTTCATGTATGACCCGTTCCTTATTTGGAACTTGGAAATGAATTTCCCTCAAGTGAAACACTTAAATGTCTCCCATTTGATAGTCCACAGAAGCGGCGAGCGGAAGGACACAAGCGAAAGGTCACAAGGATATCTGATTCCATCAAATAACAATCAAATTGTTAAATAGAATGTTTTCCCTGACACTTAACACATTAAAGTTTGAATTCTTTCGTTAAACGCAAACCGACTGAGTCTACCGCATGTCCTTGAAGCCCTTCCGCCGAGCTCACAGACTTACGGGCGGGGCGAGCACAGAGGAAGTCGGAAGGACCATTCCCAAGAACATAATAAAGGCAAATAGGACTGAGCACCGCAAGAGTGCTGCGAGTGTGTGCAAAGGACATACATGTACGCTCTGTGAGAGCAATAAACGATTACACTATGGTTGACAAATAAGTGCCTCCAACTAAGGCGGGGGGACGAGCCGGGGGCGCAGCGGGCGGTATGGTAATGGAAGATACTTTTCTGCAACTATTGCTGAGCTCACGGGTTTTTCTTTTATGTGGTGAGGCCGTAGGTCGGGTGGAATTTTTATTTGCAACAATGTCGAGCGATACGTCATTTTAAGTGGTACTCCTTGCTGGATGCGGATACGTAATCGAAATTGAAATTGAAATTTTTTTTCCTTCCAACTCCTTGCAATGACATGTGGGGTTGTCGGGCGATGTACCTTGGACCGGACTGGTCAAGAGGTAATCCGTTCTATTTATGATTAGGCCGATAGGAAACGATCCTATTTATTTTACGTGGAGTCGAGACGATGTCAACCTCTATTAAAGGAAATGAAGGGAAAATTTTTCCAAATTACACGGTACTTGGTTTCAGCAGTTCGGAAGATGAGGAAACGGAAACGGAACCTATTTCTAGGTTTTATGGATGGGCAAAGTATTCAAAGGGCGGTGTAGTGGAAGTGCATTTGATTGAGTAATTCACGGAATTATAAACGTTGTCTCGGCCGTAAATCGGTGGGATTGAGTGGACGAAATAAGGCGCGTGTTTTTGCAAACACGAGCCGTGGATTTTACACTCGGATTGTGTTTGGTCATTAAAATTTGTGAGATTGGGTTGGGGTGCTCGTGTTATCGGCGTGTGGCAGGGGTGAGTCGTTACCATGGTTTAGTTCGTTGGGACAGTGTTTCTCTACAGAAATCTGTTCATTGAAACTTTCAGTCTAAAATGGGGTTCGTTTAGGTTAGGTTAGGTTAGATTAGGTTAGAGTGGCTGGCTGGGGTATCAAAGGCCCACAACCACACTTAGGCCAGATTAGGCCCATTGTGATACCACAATGCGGAAATCCATTCCGCACCCTAATGGAACTAGTTAGAGCTTTTTACGAAGTTGCGGATCTGGTTGATGCTGACTTTACTCAGATCGCTCAGACTGTCAAGGAAGTGCTAGCTCAGGTGAGTTCTTCTACGAAGCGCCAAGGCCTCGCATAAGAGATGGAAAATGGTTTCCTACTCCTCTTCATCTTGGCAACTTCTGCAAAAGTCATTAGCAAGGACTCCAGATCTGGGGGTTCGTTTAAGCAGCCATAGAATCCTTAGCATGCTTCGAACCTGCTTTACTTCACCTGTTTATTCTTACCAAGTATTCTGTCATGAACTGGGCCGACAGGAGCCAGGAACCTGTATGTGATCGCTGTTCATGGAAACCGTGGTGGTTTAAACGTTTCACACTAGGGCCAGTTGTAAGGAGAGCATGCTCAAAATGCAAAATTGAAATTTCAAGTCTTACACAAAAGAATAGTATTGTTGGAAAGAAGACAAAATTCTCGTCAAGCTGTTAAACTTTTAAGACGCTGGAGGTTGTAGGTTTGGAGGACTCAGCGCTGAAAGGAAGGATTTTTTTTAAGAGTAAATAATGTGCTTTGCTTGTTGGGCATAAAAAACTGGAAAAAATATATTTCACACTATTTTAAACAAAATAAAAATATTATGCCGGTTTTCTAGTAGCATCAAAATACAGAAACAACTTTTTTCTATTTGAAAATCAGAAACATCATCCAATTTCCTTTTTAAACGACTTTTTCTCCATGTAGAGCAAGAGGCTTTTGAAAACAAAAATATTTTCTAGTAATTAAGATATTCCTTTCTTAGAAACAAAAGTCAGAAGTGAAAGCCTCTTGCTCTACTTAAGGAAACCGTGGCCACAAAATTTTTGAGTAACTCTCTTGATTTACAAATTTTAGAAAAAGTTGTTGTTGTATTTTGATGCTACTACTTTTAAATTAATTTTTAGTATTCATAGAATACCGACATATATTTTCATTTTGTTTAAATTAGTGCGACATATATTTTTTCCTCTTTTTCATGCCCAACAAACAAAACACTTCTGTACTTTTTGCAAAAAAAATTCTACCTTTCAGCGCTTAGCCTTCTAAGCCTGCGATCTCCAACGCCTTAAAAATTTACCAACTCGATGAGGAATTTTTTGTTCTTTCCAACGATACCATTCTTTTATGTTACTCTTGAAATGTCCATTTTTGGATTTTAAGCATGCTCTCCATACAACTGGCACAGTGTGCGGCTGCCCGTGGCAGGAGTCGGCGATATGTTTGTCAAGAAGGGCAAACCAGAGTTGAGGAAGAAGGTTATGCCGACTGTGGTCATTTGGTAGAGGAAATCGTTTAGGAGGAGAGATGCTATTTTTAAAAAATTTAAGGACAACGCAAGGGTCATAGTGAATAACAAAGAAGAAATGAAAGGCTCCGCTATCACAGGAACTGTTGCGAAAGAGTGCGCCAATTTGTATCCCCGTATTGTTTCAAATGCGAGTTAAATCGCCCAATATATGAAATAAAATCAGGTAAAAAAATAATATAGTCAACAGCGTCAAAGTTTACGTAGACGGCTCGAAACAATCTGGGGAACAGACACAGGGTTCTTTGATGCAACTCACAACCTTCGTAAAAGCTACAAACTTGACCTAGGCAACTATAGTTTCAGCTACCTACTGATCAATTTCAATTTTTTACCAGGACTGTTAATTACATAAAAAAACTAAAGTCATTTATTTTGAAAATTGCATGTCTTATATTTTAGAAGATATTTGACTTTTTCTGGTTCAACAAGTAACGGCCGAGGGACAACAGCAAAAATAATTTTTCCAATAATTTACTCGCATATCAAATGGAGTATTTGTGAACGACGTCTGGCCAAGTAATCTGTTCAATCATACAAAAGTATGAACTTTATTAAAAGCGACGGATTATCTACTCTTTTTTAAAGGAACTTGATTATTTCTTTATTTCTTCCACAACTCGTGAAAAAATATGTTTACGTCTATCGAATTTTCAACTGCCTGCCACTGTCTGCCAATTTCATACATCCGCCAAGCTCAAAATTCCATTTCCAAAATTCCATCATCCAATTTATGATCTATTTGAATTTAAATTCTTTGCATTTTCTATCCTAAGTCAAACTGGTAAAGAAGTTTCATGAGCATTTCTGTCTCCTTGCCAAGTTTCCATCATCCTTCGACTAAAGGTCGTCGTCACCTACTTCCACGACGTCATTTGCCCCTTACTGCAAAACTAATTGTCTATAAAACACAGCTGGAGTGATGTCACTGACTCAACTTTTTCTCAAGGACATGAGAACCGATTCCTCCACCTTCACCACTCATGAAATTGAAGCACTAAAGCTGTGGTTATGTCAGTCAGTTCGTTACTTTGTTCTTCGTCCATTAAATTTCCCAAACTTTATGGTTAAAGTAAATCCTGACGCCAGAATTAAATAAAAATCCAACTTTTTACTCCAGTAGTGCAGTAAAAATCTTTCCACCCCATGACACAGTGAATGAGGAATAAACCCTCTCCTGACTGCCATCTTCCGTCGACATGTTTCCCCTTCGCTACGGGTTTTTCTTCCTCTGAGAGCAATTAATTCGGTGCTCAAGAGTCAAGTGCCTTCCATTTCATCTCGTCCACTTGCTTCCGCGCACATAATTCCCCAAATTAAGTGCTGGATATTGTTCTTCGTCTTCTGTCTGATTGATTGCCACCAATCGGAACCCATCACAGTTGTGACTCAGATAGTGAACTTATTTCAGTATTTCGATATCCACAAATAGCTTTTTGATCTATATTTATGTTCGCAGGAAAAAATGAAACGTTACGAATTATTCCTCGGAATGTATCGATAAATGAATGGTTTGGTTTAATTTAAATATTGATTCAAAGGATACGATCAGAGGAAGTTTGTTTTTTAACATAAATTTGCCAAAATATCAGTTGTTTTGCTTAAAGGAGAACTTCTCTGCATCGACATTACTTTCAAACTCTTTTCACCGAACGAATAAAGGAGACTTTGACATCATTAAAATCAAATTTTAAGTAATTAAATGAAATCTAAGAACAAAAAATATATGCTTTGCCGTTGAGAAGAGGTTTTCATTGATTGCATGACGATAAAGTGAGCGATGTAAGATTTTGTTGGGAGATTTCCAAAACTGAAATAAATGAAAATACTTTCCGGAACTAGAAACTTCAAAAGTTTTGCAAGAACTTTATTCAAACTTTCTTTTTTTTTGTGCGGAAGCATTGAATCGCTGTAAATTAAATAAAAAAGAAGGAAAGGAAAGAAGTTAAAATTTAAGGGAAAAAAATTGCAATCGGAAGACATATGCTGGAAGTTTTTCTGTTGGTGGTCCCTAAAACGAACGTTTAACGTCTGTTAAATATTTTATTCGAATTTAAACTGATAGTTTTAAGTTTTCAATGATTCAGAAACAAGAAAATATTGGCTGAAAGCTCAGGGGAAATTAGGAGATTACATGGGAGGGTGAATTTCTGAGATCTACTTTGGAGAATCATAAATGTTCAACAGCAAAAAAGATCCCAGAGTAAAGGGCGTCCTCGAAAAAAATTGCACCCGGAGCAGAATTGCAGTGCTCGTAAATGTTAAAGCCGAGACTGAAATTGAGCTAAGAAATAAATTTATTTTCTTTGGTGGAAGGAGAATTATTAGCGATTCGAGAAATGTTCCACACATAAAAATAAACACATCAAAAAGGACATTACTCTAAAAAAAACATGTTCCAGAAACTCAGTCACCGCACAAATACCACTGTTATTAGCTCTGAGGTCAGTTGGACCATATACAACTGCTGTGGCAAGTTTTAACGCGAAATTCGTAAATATGGATTTTGCGGAAGGTTTGTACAGCATGATGAAAAGACCACCTCGCGTTGTTTTGAACACTTTACTGCCAGAGGTAATGTTTCTGGCCACCGTTTATTGTATCATCTTCCCTATCATTTTATCCCTATCATTTACAATTTGCCAACCTAATATTGAAAGCACTTGCCGTAAAGTGAACACTGTGGTAGACAAAATATAAGTTTCATAGCTTAGACGAGCTGTTCAATGGTGAGCATTTGAGAGCATCAATAGATTTGATTTGGTGTCCTATAACAAAGCTATCGGTTACGGACACAATAAAAAACTGAAACCAGTTTATAAAATAAGATTTTTTTGGATTATACTGTTGGTGTTTGTACCACAAATTTCACATACACTCAGTCACGAAAGTTTATATACACCCTTATGAAAAGCAGAGTCTAAGAACCAGCGTAAAATTCAATATTAATTTGATCTACGTGATATTTTGACTCGGCTTCGAAATATTGTACTTTCGTCGGTAAATACTAGAGTTTTGACAAACTCATGACCTCCAGATAGCGCTCATCATCATCATCGGCGCAACAACCGGTGTCCGGTACGGGCCTCCTGCAGGAAGCACTTCCACCTGTCCCGATCGCTTGCCGACGCCATCCAGTTGGGCACTCCAAGGCTTCGGGCGTCCTGGTCTACACCATCCTTCCTGCGTAAGCGCGGTCTGTGTCGCTGTTTTGTACCATGAATTGTACCGCAGAGGACTTTCCGAGCAGGGTCCGCTTCGCTCATACGAACTAGGTGCTAAGCCCACCGGAGTCCACCGAGCTTTATTTTCGTTATAACATCTGCTTCGAGGTAGATTTCATACAACTCATGGTTGTACCGTCTCCGGAATTGTCCTTCCTCACGTATGGGGCCAACAATTCTCCGTAAAACTTTCATCTCGAGCGCGGCTAAGAGGTCAGAGTGCCTTGGTCAGAGTGCTTGGCAGATATAGCGCTTGGTAAAGTCTAGGCCTTTTTTCCATCGTTTTTTCTAATGGGCGGCTTTTTCCTGTGAACTTTTCCATGAAATACTCGGAATTTTGACATTTTTCAAACTGAATCTGGATGGTATTTTCCGTGGTCATTTTCGAAACACTGGTCCTAAGGTTGGAGGTCCGAAGTGTAGGCGCGCTTATGGAGAAAACGATGAAAAAAAACGTACGTCAGTTAGCACCACGTTTATTTTAAATTTTTTTTTAAAGCCTGTCACAGCTGTCACATATTTATAATAATCGAAATAGAGCTTCTTCGAAATAGTCACTCCATCAGGTCATTGACCACATAAGAATCGGACGATTTCGCGGTATGAAAACGCTGTTGTAAAATGGTTAGTTCGTATACTGTATATCACAGTGTTGTGCAGCAAAATTCGTACACAATGTCTACAGAAGGACAGTCCTTACATCTCTTTTGATAATGACTGCCTAGCAAGCCAATACTTAGAATCCATACATTTTGGCGGTGTATGTTGATTCTTTGTGACTGACTGTAATTCAAACCAAGTTTAAAAAATTCCGTAACTCGAAGGCAATGGATCAAATTATTCGTGTCCATGAGTTTGCCGAGCTTGAACTTCGGTTTCATTTTGACACAATGCGAGGACTTGCGAGATTTTTTGTATGTGACTCATTATTATGTTTTAAAGAAGAACTATACTCTTACTTCATAGTCTGATACCGATTAATAAAATCAGCCTTTATAAAAGCACGAGTTTGATTCTTCGTTTCAGGTGCTAGAGCAAAAGATGCTAGACTATGAAAAGGACGCCTCAACTGTTGAAAAGATTTAAAATTTCTTTTTTTTTTTTTCAAACCAAGAGCTAAATTTTTTTCTTAAACTTTCTGAATTCTCAGAATGCTCATGTGAATTATTTTATTTGTAAACAATACTGGAGTTTTAAGTACAAATTTACAGCCCTATCCTGGCACACTTCAGTGATGCCTCATATGTCGCCGCAACCTCACCAAAGTGTAGAGAATTTACAAATTGAGAGGTTTTCGTATTCTAGCCCGAAACTGTCAAAATTGTGATCAGCGATTGGGCAGCTCATTAGCTGTTCACAACAGAAAAAATGCAGATGGCGTATCATCACAATTTTCCCCTCACTCATATTTGTGAGCTATGACTACATCACTACCAAAATGAGGGCATTAGTTACTTAAAGTTGAGGTGGAGCTGTCGGTGACTTTTTTGTATTCATAATCTAGCGAAAAAGTCGGGATGCGTGTGTTAAGAATGCTGCAAGCCCGAAAATCTAAATTAGTAGAATGGTGTACAAGGCCTTTTAATTCCTATAATGATGTAGGAGAAAACACGGATCTAAACGAACCAAGAAAAGACGTTAATTCATGCAAAAAATTAACAATTTTTTTCTTGTAAATCGACCTAAAGTACGGACAATAATGGTAACCATGATATTACAAGCTCACGAGAAAGATAGAAAACCATAAGGTTTGTTCAAACGCAAGTAAAGTTTTCGTCCAAGAAAAAGGATTCTATCTAACAAAACAGAACGGAATAAGCGTCACAAAGACACAAAACACATACACAAAAGCCAATATTGGCCAGAAGACCGAAGTAAGTAATACCTTTGAGTTGTTTGGATTTTAACATTTCCTCTCTGAAGTAAGTAACGCCATTGACATGTTTGAATTTGACTTTTCTCTCCCCTAGAAATAAAAAGCTTTGTAAATACATCCTGAAAAGTTCAGAGTGTCATAAACCGCAAGTTGGACAAATCCCTTCTCGCTCTTGAACCTCTTTTGAAGCTAGTTTTCTTATTTTTTTTTTATATTTAGTTAAAACTTTACTCTTATTCTGCTATAGTATTTTATTTCTGTAGTTTTCAATACTTAAGAACTTCTTCTATCCAAAAAAAACATCTCTTCCTTTCTTCCTCAGATAAACTTTCAACTTTCATCTAAGAAAACATTTTTAGAAATTATACTTTTTAGTTGTCTGGGCAGTGCTGTTTGCAACGTTTTATTTTAAACTCTTTCCAAAATAAATGCTAAACGTGGATCTTCTTTTTTTTTTTGTATGATTATGTATGACGTTGGAACGCTAAACAATGTTGTAGCCATTGGAGTTCTAAGGATATAAAAATATATAACTAAATTTTAGTTTTTTTTTTTATTTACACCTAAACCTGTGCACATAAAACAAACAAATAATAAAAACCAAATTTAAGAATGAATGAAAAACAAACAAAAAAAAAACATTTCTCTCCAGGGTGTCCTTCTTATGCCTCGTACTTTGTCTGAGTGTAGGAAGATACGACTTCGAAGGGCTTTTACAGAGGCCACCAATGATAATCTGGCGTACTCAAAAATGGTATACAAAAATTCATCTAAAACATCATGAGTTTTTCAAAAAAAAAAAAATACAAAAAACGCATTCAAAAATTAGTTAAAACAAAAATTCGTTTAATTTATCAGTTCGTTCGTTCGAAAAGCACCATTAGTTTAGCTAAAGTAGTGAGCATACATCCCTGTGTTGTAATTTGCTATGAAAAAAAAAAAAAAAAAAACAAAACAAATTTTTTAACGAAAAAAGGCCAGCAGATGGTTTTTGTAATTTTTCTTTTTTTTTTGTGTATTATTTGCCTAGAGTTTGTGACCATCTGTCAGAGGAGAGGTGAATCTGCTTCCGCGGTTTTGTGACATAGTTTTTGTGACCGCGACATATGCATTTCCGTGTGTCGGAGAAGAAGAAGCAAACTATACACAAGGACACGCAACAAAGAATCAACATTTCTTTTTTTTTTTGTTTACCTTTTGAATCGTTCCTTTGTTTCGGTGAATTCTCTGGAGTAGAGTTTTGTTCTTTTTTGGGCTGTTTGCTCGTGTCAAGGTTAAAATCTGCTTCGGGGATATTTAATCAGACATCAGGGCTTTGGTCACGAGTTGGATATTTGTTATGGACTGCAGTATTTTCTCTCTCTTATGCAATGCTTGGGTTTTTCGTTTTTTTTTTTGTTTTTTTTTTTTGAGACGACTGGTGGAAGGGATTGGGATGGTTATTCACTTGGGGATTTCTTTTAGGACTTCTGCTGGTTAGATGATGTGTCATATGCGGGCTCGAATGCTGTGATGTGCATTTGTTTCGAGTCCATGAAGGAAATTTGAGATGGTATTGCCATTTTTGTTGTTGTTGATTTCTCGAAAACAATACCCGAAGGAGCGTTCTGGTGCCGCATTCTGTTGTATTCAATTTTCTTTGGACTTCAGTTGTCTTCCCAGTGCGACGGTCACATATTCTTGGGACATTTTCTCGACAAATTCGTCGTTTAGGGTCAATTGGATTAAGGAGTTCTTCGGTTGGTATGCAATGTACATTGTTTCAACACTTCCTGAGGTGGACTTTTTAAGGAATGTACAACATTCTTCGATTCCCTATAGTAAAGTGTGCAATATAGAGTCAAACCAGATATATTGGACCAGATATATTGGACTTAGGACCGAAGAAAAGTGGTCTGACAAGAAAGGTGCGATGATATTGGTCGGTTTTCCGATCAGCAGGTTTTTCTGCATAGAATATTCGGTTTTATTTTGCCTTAAGAGTTTAATAATAATATTAGGTATGGGAACTTAGTTTTTGTTGTTGTTTATTTCTTTGTGTTGTTAATTTTCGAACGCACTAGCCATCAAGCCCCAAAAAAAAAAAAACAATACTTGCAAAAATGATTGGACGGCGGATTAAATTAAATTTGGAATACAATATTATAAGAAACAGTCTGTATCTTGATGTTTTCAATGACTCAAAGACTGAAAACTATGATAATCTAATGAGGTTATCCTGTAAAATATTTAGGCCAATATAATCATTTGTTTCTGGTAGACGGTTAATTGCCAAACCTTATTCAACTTATGTTTAAAAAAAATTGTAAATTTTGATCTTTTGGTTTTTTAAATAAAGTTTTTAACTAACTAACTAATCATTTATTATACTTTTGCTATTCGAAAAAGTAATGACCTTTTTCCTACATGAATAAGTTAGTAATGCTTACCGTCTTAAGTCTTTCTTAGAAAAAAGGGACAAGAATAATAACAAAAATTAGGTTCCTTTTCATTAAATGGAAGGTTTTGTCATTGTTTCCTCCCAAATCTCTTGTAGTATTCTTTTTTTAAGAATGTAAGATAATGCTTCCGATGAAAGATATGTACATTATGAAATATTGAATCTCTGTATAAATGTAAATTGTCTGATAATCACTTTGTTAATTTATGACAAAATAAAGAAATTAACTTTAGTCTTAACTAAGTTCCTTAAATTAGCATTACAATACAAGTTTAGGGCGAAATAATAAAATTACGAACACTTTGTCGGGGCGCTGTTGTCCATAGCGGTCTTCATTATTTTCTTCCTGGAAACTTCAGTTGTTTTAATTTTACTTTAACATTAAAAAAAAACATTGTCGAATATGTAAAGGAACCTAGCATTTTTTTAACCAACTGAACAGATGACAAATTTAGGCAGATTCACTGAACCCAGACGTTCTGCTGATCTGTTCATAAAATAATTTATTGTAGACAATTGTTCTCTGAACTAACAACAGAAAACCGATTTTGAACTGTCAAAAATGACTGTGACACGTAATTGATAATCATTGTCTTAAATTCGAACCTTTTTAACAAGTTTCTGTTCATTTTTTACCTTTCATCTCTTGCCTATAGCCATGGAATGGTAAATCTCGTAAGTAGGATTTACTCAACAAAAAAAAAAACTCTCTAAATGAAAAAAAAAAACGCAGAATATATAAATGAATGAATAAAGTATTTCATTTCATCAAAATCGCGACGAATCTTCTCTTGGAAAAATACATGCATGACAAAAAAAATTGTCGCAAACCCATTTGCAGAATTGATGGATTTTCGTTGTGCACACAGTACGAGCTACTAATTTATTCTCAATTTGAGTAGATGCAAAAATAGGATAAAACAATAATATAAAAAAAAGTTTATTTTGTAAGAGCACCATTAAATTTTTCATCAGTTCCCCACACGGATGAAATCTGAGGAAAAAGGATATATTAATATCTTGTCAGGAGTTCTTTCCTATTGTCAATGACAATAACTGCTTGAAACTTCAATCATTTACTCTTGCGCTCTTTCCTAAACACTTATTTTTCTCTGACAAGAGCAATTTTCAATAAAGGCTTGGGATTATTATTGGGTTTAAGATCTAGGCTTTGGGCTGGCCAATCTAAGCCATCAATTCTCTGCATTTGATGCTTATTTTTCCGTCATGTGTTTCAGGTCTCTATCATACTGAAATATAATTTTGCCCAGAGAATAGTGCGCAAGTTTATACAGTCATGGCAGACTTCAAAATGTCTAAATCGACGTGCTGGTCCTTCGTACTTTCTATTCCGAATGATTTTCAACCTCCGAAAGCCCACACACAATCCCGTAGTAGAAGGGAACAACCTCCGTGGTTTATTGGTTAATTCAAATGATGTGTCTCATCTTGTTTCTTTTCGAAGTTCGTCTACATGGCCAAAAATCATATCATGTCGGTTTGGTTTCGACCAAAATTAACCCCTACTGTACTGACCATGGTCTTGAAAAATAAAGGTCAATTCTGGAAGCTGCATCACGTTTCATAAACAATTGAAG
The DNA here is from genome assembly GCA_905187475.1 of Syritta pipiens. Classification (NCBI taxonomy): domain Eukaryota; kingdom Metazoa; phylum Arthropoda; class Insecta; order Diptera; family Syrphidae; genus Syritta; species Syritta pipiens. The sequence continues at coordinate 5,171,416 of LR994571.1, forward strand.
ACGGAACAATTAAACAGGTGATAGAAAAAGACAGAGCTCATTTTATGTTTTCTAGATTTTAAGATTTTCGTTGAACAATGTTATTTGCCGAACTGGTAAAAATGTCCACCCCGACAGTTTTGTCTAGTTTCTGACCGATTCGACCTCAATTTCAACCCACTCTATGCCCAACATAGGTCTTCCTCGCAAGAGTATGAGATTTTCTAACACAAATATTAGCTCTGCCATAGACAAACAATTGAATGGAAATTACGGTCAAGGACGATTAGCTTATTCCACTCCAACCATCCATCGGTGTTAAGAACCCGAAAAATTGCAAACTCATTGCTACAAAATAATGACGAAGGTCACGCATTACCCAACCATTTGAGCCACTTAATGGCAAAGGGCACCCTGCCAAGCCATTTCAAGTTCAAACAACTAATTGTGTCTTTTTATTGCTGGAGTATGCTCCACCTCGTTTACCTCTGGCATACAAAGTTCCTGCTCGGTTGCCCCGAAGAAAACGTTTCGATTTCCATTCAAAGAAAAGGAAATTTAATAACTTTCACTCGCAACGAGAACCCGATTACGAGACGGAGTTCAATAAAAAAAATAGTTACGACAGCAATCAAAAAACTTTTCACTGCGTATTCCAATCCAAGTGGTACTTAAATAAATCCCCCGGCAAGGATTTATTTATTGTAAATTTTCTGTTGCCCTCTTTACAATCCCAAGTGGGAAAAATTTGGTTCGGAAAAAGTTCTCCGCTAAACGATATCGTCCAGATCAACAAACTGTTAATTAAATAATTGCCGCAGACCGTTTCCCAAGTGCCATGTGGCTAGTGTCAATTTATTAGTGACAATCTATTAATATTTTCCCGATTTTATTTTTACCTCATTTCGGCTCAGCAATAGAATAAAAATAAAACTCAAAAAAAGCTCTCTCCTCGCTCTCCTCCGATACAAGACACAAGTCCATTTAGACCGCGATGCACATGGCCGCTGAGCATCAACGTTAGATATCAAATCGAGCGACTTATTCTGCCGCCGAAGTCGGTCACTACACGAGTAGTATCCATTCTGAATTCTGGTTGTAACGTTCGGAACCGCGCTTCGTGTATCCACTCCGTGTATTTTTCGGTTGTTTCTCAGTCATATTTTTTATTTGTCGGTGTCTTTTACGCAAAACGAAGAAACATTTTCGAATGATTTTAATCGGCAGCGTAATAAATAGATTTAGATACAAAATAATCATACAGTCGTGTCGGAGATTAGTGAACATCAGCATCAGCCCGAATCATGTACCGCGCTTGATGTGGATTATCTACACATGCAGATACAGATACAAATCGTAAGTTGGATATAAATTCCCGCGGTGTGTCAGTTCCAGCCCCCGGATGCATCGTCGCGAAAAGTGTGTTTTTATGTCTGGGCCTCCGCCGCCTAATACTGTGCTGCCAGTTCGCACACCCGCCCACATGAGCTCACGTGGAGTTACCTTCGAGGTATTGAGAAAAAAAAAAATGAAAAATGAAAAATCCAGATCCCTGCAAAGCTCTTGAATTAAATGCGACTGCGATTTGTTCGATTAATCAATCAAAATGATTCTATTTACTGTGTGTGCGCTTGGCAAGCAGATTTTGTCGTTATTTATATAAATGACAGCCCCCCGGGTGGCAGGGGACTGTGGGGTCGCCCAGGGGAGGCGGGCCAAAGAGCAAGATGAGTGATTTTTGTTTTAGAAAAATAACGCAAATTTAAAAATATGTTTTCTAGTGGATGGAACACATGGAATGTATCTTTGACGCACGATTATTGATTACTGGTTGCGGTTGTGGTGTAGTTAACGGTTATTGGTACATTTATGGCATGTGGGGAGATGATTGATTAGGGGTTAGAGGCGTCTCAAAGGCTGTTGTTTGTGTGTGTCTGTTGACACTGACTCAGCTTAGACTCTGACGTTTGGGGATGGTGGGTTATTTGGTTTTTGCTCTCGTTGCATATGCCGAAAGCAGATGGACACGTTTTCGAAAGTGTCAACGCGTGTTAATTAAACATCAAGCAGTTGTCATTTTCAGTTTTCAACCGCAATCAGTGTGAATGTCATGCAGAATTGGGTGAAGAGTAAAATAATTTACGGCATCGTTCAAAACTACATGAGTGCTATTCAAAATGTGTTCTACTGTCATGTGAAATTAGCGCAACAAATTATTTAAAAAAAGAGAAAAATATTGTGGCCATCGGGTGATGCGTTGTGTTTGTTGCATAATTCACTTGAGAGGCAATTTGTGTGTGCGTGAATTTTGCATATCCATGGATCAGGGGCATCGTGATCGATGCTAAAGAAACGCACGATCGATATTGATCGAAATGCATCGAACAGATGAATCGGAACTCGGTCCTTCGGATAGAAATTTAGAGGAGACAGTGGTTTTTAGAGTGGATTTAGAGTAGAGTGCTCAAAGGGAGTTAAATTCATTCCGTGAGCGCCTTTATAATTTGTTAATGGTTTTTTTTATTGTAGGTGGAATTTAAGTTTGATATAAAAATAAACACACCCCCGTGCGTGAGTATCACAGCATAGAAATAACAAACAAAACGATAATTTAGTCTCAGAAATAATGCTCTCCAAAATTCAGGTTCAGTTACTCAAAAATGTTCTTGTCTTGTATCCATTTTGAGCCTTATGAACAGCAGATCCATTCTCCTGAGGAGTTCGAATTTTAATCGAATTTGACGGTCACGCAACTTCTAGTCTTACCTACTACCATAGAAGGAAGTGCCCGCCAGGCCCATTGCTGCAACCAAATCAGCCATTAGAACTCAAGGATTCTTATAAAGAGATCGTGGCACTACGCCTTTATATACAGAAATCGCTGGATGCAAAATCTGTCTTCTTTGACCGGCTAAATCGGTGATTAGAGTCATTATTGGCAGACTGGGACTTCTTGACAACTCAAACATATCGAGGTTGCCAACAATTCTGCGAAATGTCTAGGTTTCCTTAAACGTTGCAAGAAATATTTCACGGCTTCTAATTTGGCTTCCATTTATCAGGCTTATATTCGCTCCAAAAGTCAATAGACTCGCTTCAACACCGTCGAAATCTTTCCTGTCTGTCTTTGTTTTATCGCTATTTAAACAGGCAAAGCTCGAGTGAACTAGCCAACTGCATTCTAACATTCACCCGCAATACCCGACTCACTAGGAACTCTCATCAGTTTGCCCTCAAGCCGACTTTCAGACGTACGGTAAAGTTTAGAGACTCGTTCTTTAGCCGCACCACACAAATATGGAATACTCTTCCAAACTACATTTTTCGGAGAACAGTCCAACGGTGGAGGAAGTCACTTTAGCGATTGAAGCGCCAAAAGTCGGTGAATCCGGCCAGAAATGCTGAAGACGATGGGTAAAGAGGGAGTTTTATGGCTCTTTCGTGTCATCAGGGTGGCCTGGGAATGTGGCGAGACGAGGTCTTTAAAAAAGGGAGATAAGAGAGACCGCTTGAATTATAGGGGCATATATCTTTTAAGTCTCCCCAGTAAAGTCTATGCTAAGGTGTTGAAGGCGTATTCCAGAGCTATGGTTGAATCCAGGTTGGGGGACGAACAGAGCGGCTTTCGACCCGGAAGAAGTACTGCCGACCAGCTTCTCATTCCTTTTTTTTTTTATAATTGGCGTGCTAAAGGGGTTGGGGCTACCCTTAAATATCCTGTTTAAGACACAGCACGGGCTGAAGGTACCGAGGTAGAGATGGAAAGAAGAATAGTACTGGAGAAGGCGTGGGAATATGCCAAACCGTTGCTCTGTAGACCTGGAGAAGGCGTATGACCGAGTTCCTCGAGGAAAACTCTGGAGTGTTGTCGAGGAGAATGTGATTAATGGGTCTCTGTTGAGGGCCCTTCAGTCCCTATACATAGACTTTAGCAGCTATGTTCGGATTAACGAACGAGCTCTGTAGCGTTTTGTACATAGCCGGAAAATTTAAAAGACAAAAAGGCGGAAGGGAGGTGTTTAACAACCTAATAGTAGCAGCAACCTAACAGATTTTTGTTTTAATTGCACCAATATGAGTATTTGGAGTTCTGGGTAGATGAAGTCCATGTTGTGCACAAACAACACTTGGCAAGAACTTGGGAAAGGGTTAAGAAAGTTCTGCAGACATCGAAACAAATGATAATCTGACGGTGCAAGATCTGTACTACACGGTGGAAGCATTAAAACTTCTCCATTGACTGGGACCTTTCTGTTTCTGGTTTGCCATCAAAGGTGCGTTGTCATAATGTAACTTTTGTTTTTGTTTTATTTCTTTACGAGAATAATGAAAAATCGTTTGTTGTGGCACCAAGAAAACTATTTTTCATGTTCTTCCGGAAAAATTTGCTATACCTCTGACAGTCAATGAGATTCCGTAAAATTAAAAATCAGTTTAAAATAAGATTTTAGTTGTGTTCCGCAAGAATGGAGAATCCGATGAGGGTTCACTGTATGAATAAAATCATTTTTGCTGAGGAAAACATAACCATGTGAATTGACAAAACGAAATCCAAAAAAATCGGAAATGATATCTGATAGTTAAATGCCACTGCCGCCGAGTCGATCACTTAACAAGAAAAAAGAGATATTTCAACCTTATTGTTTAAAGTTTATTAACATCTGAAGAAAAAAAAACTTCTTAGCAGCATCCGTTGGAAATCTTGTCAATAAATGAATCCTTTCAAACGTCGGACGGGAATCACCAAAAGTCCCTTAAACGACATTCACTAGATTCGCATCGTCCGATGCGATATTTGTCAATGCCGAAATAAGCACATGGCTCACACCGATCCGAAAAAATTATCAGAGCATTCAATTAATTTTCAGATCTATTCGTAATAGCCTACATAACTCCCGTTTCAAACCGTCTGCCACAAAAATTATTTTTCCACTCGGTGGCGTATACGTAACATTTTTTTTTCGCCACTTTTCTACCACAACTCCACTCTCCGCCCAATTAGTAAATCCGATCACATTCCCACATTAGTTTTAATTGCATCACACTTATAAAAACGTATCCGTTTCCATATCCGCATCCGTTACAGAGGCGTAATCCGCCTGCCACTAAACGACAGCCGCGGTTCAAATTTATTACAATTTTCCTCAATTAGTCCCATCAAAGCCCAATCGATAACCGAAGTCGTTTCAGTTTCCTGTTGTTGAATTTTGGTTTTTGTTTTTTTTTTTTTGTTTTCCTGTCTTCTGTCAGGCAGTGTGATTATCTCCAGTTACTCTCGGATACGGAAAAACTTGCCTCATATTTGCCACATGCCAGACACACAGATATACACCCACTATGCCACAGTCACGTACGAAAATGAAGAACCATCCCTCCCCGGGTAGGGTAGGCGTTTTTGCGGGTTTTTCAAGTGGCCACTAGCAAACCCGAAGAAAACTAAACAACATCCATGACTATGTATGACTCAATTGAAATAAAAAAAAAAAAAAAAACAATTTTTAAACTTCCTCCACACACCACTCATCAGTGGCGAAGGGAAAAGTTTTGCGAAAACGAGCCACTCAAACCCAAAAATAAGCACGAGCTGCTGCAGTCCTTTTCATTGTCTCGTGCAGTAACAGATGAAGTTGAATATGAATCACGACAGACATAAAAGTATCTTGTTGGCTTTAGATTAAGATAATTAGGAGGGGCTGAGTGAGAGGACAAATGCTGCAATGAGTTTGTCATGATTTTTGGCAGCAATCTGCTGGTGGCGAGTTCGCCAACCTTTTTGATGGTTGTGGACTCACAATTGTCCGACGTGGCACGTGTCGGATTCTATGCGAGTGACTGAGGTGACGTCATACTTCGATTAGTTCGATGTTAGAATAAGTCAACGGGAAGAGTGCTACTTGACATTTCTCTTTCGATGTGCGTCATCAATACGACGAGGGTGGATGGGTGGGTGACTACGTAATAATTTTTTTTCGTATTTTTTTGTGACGTAAACTGGTTAGGCCCAATTAGGCGGCCAAATGATACATCCATTCTTAAAGGAGTCGAGGACAAAAGAGTGAATGTATTAGAATGTGACTGGAGTTCAGCTCAAAATTGCCATGATCTTAGTGGATTGATGTACCTGGGGAAATTTCTATAGTCTCGTTGAATGTTAAACGGGTGAGGCAGTTAAAGACAATGCAAATGCAAGTTCAAATTGAAAAAAAAAAAAGTAAAAAAAAGGCGAATAAAGAAACGAACGATTATTGTGTTTGTTTTATTACTATACCAGAAAGATTACACACACAAAAATATACAAAATTGAACAGTGTAAAGGATCTGTGAAGCTGTAAAGAATTTTCTGCAGACGATTGTTCGAATAAATAGTGCAAAGTAACTCTTAATGTGTCTATGAAATTTTTCTTTTTGATTTTAATTTATTAAGTTAATTACTGTAGCTGAAAGTAGTAAGGGGCCAAGCATAAATCTGGAACATAAACCTTGTTAAGTTGAATTTATGTGAGTCATTCAGAACACACATCGATCAGCTCCATAAAATGTTTTTTTTATTTCTTTCGTTTAAATAAATTACAATTTGCTATCGCACAATTTATAATGGTTATAGTACAGAGAAATAATATAACAATTCTACTGAGAAATTTTGTTGTTGTATTTACTGGAAGACAAACATGAAAATAAAGCTAACACGACCTCCGGGTCACCGATTTGGATGAAATTTGGCATAGTGATGGCTCCTCCATAGGATATGAATTTCCCAAAGTCAAAGATAGCAACACTCCCCGTTTTTCATCAGATTTTATAAGCGGCGATAGCCTGAGTGCTGAGTTCGATTCTCACGTTGCGGTTTTGTTGGACTTGAGGAGAAAACTAAAAAACCTAAACTCAATAAAAGAAAAAAATAAATAGGTATATAGATGTATAACTGCGTGTATACATTAAATACATACATGAAGAAACACTCCATAAAATAAAAATTGTAGAAAAGCGATGAATTGAATTTCATTTGCCCCAGAAATACACTACGTTTTATTCAAATCGTTGTCGTTTAATGGTGGTAATCTTTATTCAATCTACTGATTGATTCTACCAAGTGCTTTGACACTTAAATCTAATAGTTTTCAAAAAGTGAAGTTAATCAATCTGTGCGCTGGGCGGCTCATGTGTCAAATTTTTGCTTGTCCCATTATTACTTTAAGCTACGTTTGTGTTATGCTCTTTAGGATATATATTTTTTTATTATATTTTCCTCAATGTATGGTATGTACGGCAGTTGCACTGCCAGAGTATGCCATATACCTCGCGGAAGTTGATTGAATATAGTGGGCACCACAAAGGAAAGTTGTTGTTTGCCATGCAAGTTGTGTACCTTTGGCCCTTTAAGAATACCTTCCGCCCGTTGCCTTGTTTACTTTGTGGCCTATTGGATACGTTAACCGACAATCGGTTTCGTTTATGATATTAAAAAGACGGAATCTTAAAAATTCTGTTTCGTTCTCTTTGAATATCCGATACACCAAAGAAAAAATGTACTTGTTTGAGGACTAAGAACGATGTGGTAAGGGCATATTTATATTGCCGAAGGCACTTGCACAGATAATTTATTTGAGTATCTGACTTAAAGTTGCAGTCTGTTTCTATATATGTACCAAGGTACCACACACACTTACCATATCAATATAATTCGCACAGTCATCTATTTGGCTTAAAGGGGTTCGATTCAAATTTGATTCGTGCAGGCATTTAAAACTATGATATCAGATTTTGACAGGTTGCTTTGTTCATTTTGTGGTTTCAACTTTTGTAGTACTGGAATTCGACACCTGTCAAACTCAGCTATCAATTGAATTAAAGTAATATTGAATATTATTGAATATTTATCATTTACGATAGCTTAGCAATCAAACAATATATTGAAATAATTAAATCTTACTACAAAAGTGGTGATGCAGACGTAGCCACCTACGCGATGATTTTGTTCAGAATAATTCATCGACTACACAAGCAGTCGGTAAAACTATGGAAAAATTTTAAGAGAGTAAAAGCGCTTCTGATGTCGTAAGATCTGTGCATCATCCTACTAGATAGTAAGCATTAGCAAAATTAATTCTGGATGAAAGATTTTTTCGCATTTGCAGTATAAAAAGCACTTGCTAAATTTGATGAAATGCTGAGCTCTTCTGCAGTAGGCGGTGCGTTTTGTAATGAATATTGCGTTTTTAGCATTTTCAAAGTACATTTCAAAGTATTTGCAATTTTAAAGTATTTGCCAATCATCATTTTTAATAAATTGATATTTTTTGACGATGTGCAATATCAACGCGAAATGAAATAAAAGAATGTTTAGTCAAATAATACGAATAATGCGATTCATTCTTACTTATACATCGCTTTGCGCGGTTTCACTTCGTATGAGGTTAATATATAACTTGCAACTCTTAAGTCGAAAAGGATATTAAATTTTTCGTTTTTATTAAAAATTGCAGCTAAATGAAAGCAGAAGCTCTTTAGGATTTGATAAATTTCTCAACACATATAACTTAAATCTACACCAAATTAACTCCACATACCTAACCTTAGGCAACCACACATCATCTGCATTCAGCTAAGGCTTTCTGTCCGGGAAGCTTGTGGTGCCATGACACACCTCATGATCCATGTGCTCCTGTCTCCGAGATAATTGCTCTGGAAAACTCCCCCAAGCACTAATATTTGATGATAAGCGCTATTCCCTACCTCCATGTAGATCGCCATAATCACTTCCTGCTGCATGCACCTCCGAAACCACCCGAAGTACCTTCTAATCCACTCAACTAAGGTTGTGTGGTCATAAATAAAAAATCTGAGTATGAGAACTCATTTCACTCTTCCTACAGATTCACAACATCAACATAAAAACAAAAACAAAAAAACGAATTCCCAAAAACCACCGAAGAGACCTCGGAACTTTTTTATTTTCGATTTCCCAAAACGACACAAAAAAAGCTACCAACAATGGAAAGCTATTTCCCCCCGAAAAAAAAAGAACACAAAAAATACACAGATACTCACTTTCTCTCGACACACTCGTCGCTTGTTCTCTTTCACCAACAACAACAACACCAAAACAAAAAAAAAAAACTTCTCCTTTGTAGGAACTCTCCCTCGGAGAACAGAGAGAGCGGCGAGGTACATTAAATGCAAATAGACACTCCAAGACTCCAAGACTCTCTGCTGTTTGATTGTATCTTAAAAATTCTGTTTGCTTTACATTTACAAAAAAAAAATTATCGGAGTATCTGTGCGTCGTGATGTGTGAGAGCTTTGGGCTTAATGTAGAGAAGAAAAGTTCAAAGGCTCCATAAAATATTAAGTTCAAAATATAGCCCGTGTTGTCTGCGAAAGGAGGTGGTTGTTTGTGTGTGTGTGGGGGAGGGCGGGTGGTACTGCGATAGGGTTAGTGGCAGCTTAAATTTTGATGCAAACTCCCGATGGTTGAGTTTTGCATATTTAAATGCAGTCTTCGCGTTCTGTTCGATGGGATAAAATGCTAATGGAACTCATAGCTTATGGGAGTCTTATCCAATGCATAAATACGAGATAGTTGTACAGGGTGATTCGGCGATTTGGTGGGTTGTGATGCGGTTGATTTATTGTGTGTGGCTGTACATGCATATGCGAAATGAGGTTAACCCTTATTTTTATATGGATCGCTATGAATGCCGGGTCTCGGTTTGAGTTTAGAAATTCAATAGATTTTGGATGGTAGCGGTGGTGGTTGTGGGGAGGATGGCTTCTAAATTGGTTGAAATTTCAAGATTTATTTTTGCATCCAATGCATTTGAACAATTTGAAGCTGCGGAAAAGCAAATGGATTCAACCGAATTATGCGAATTAAGAGGGAGTTTTTGGAGCTCTCACTGAAAATCAAGTTGAATGGAGGAGCTTTGAATATAAAATTGGTAGTCTAAGTATGATGGTTTTGTGGTATTGGATCCGGTCACTTTCCGGGTTTCTCTGTTAGTTTTTAACATTTATGGAGTTGTGTTTGAGCAAAAATTCAACTCTCAGTCTACAGACGTGTAAGCTCAACATGCATGCTGGTAACACGGGTTACTCGTATCTATCGAATATTCCACATCGATTTTGGCAAGCCACAAAAAAAAAAAAAAACAGTTCATAGTTTTAAAGTAAAAATGAGGAAAATCTCTAATGAGGTAAATACAATATTTTGAGGACTTTTTGCTTTCGTAACATTTCTTAGAGAAGTCGAGGTTAACCTCTCCCTTACACTCACAAGGCGCAACAGTATTTTCAACCAGAACGCTAGAAGACTGTTCTAAGATTTAACGAAGCAACAAATTGTATCAATTTGTAAAATTTTAAAAATTGGCTCGGCTTTAAGTGAGTTCTACGTAAACATCAGCGAGTTTTTTTAAAAGAAGTTTTCCCAAATCGTATTATCAATCGTTTTCATCATCATCATCGGCGCAACAAACGGTGTTCGGTTCAGGCCTCCTGCAGCAAGCTCTTCCACCTATCCCGATCGCTTGCCGACGCCATCCAGTTGGGCACCCCAAGGCTTCGGGTATCTTGGTCTACGGCATCCTTCCAGCGTAAGCCCGGTCTGCGTCGCTGTCTTGTACCATGAATTCTACCGTAAAGTACTTTCCGAGCAGGGTCCCCTTCGCTCATATGAGCTAGGTGCTAAGCCCACCGGAATCTACTGAGCTTTATTTTCGTTATAACATCTGATAGATTCGAGGTAGATTTCATACAACTGATGGTTGTACCGTCACCGGAATTGTCCTTCCTCACGTATGGGGCCAACAATTCTCCGTAAAACTTTCCTTTCGAACGCGGCTAAGAAGTCAGAGTGCCTTTGACTAAGCACCCAAGTCTCGGATCCATATGTGAGTACTGGTAATACAAGTGCCTTGTATAGCAGCAGTTTTGAATTCATGGTAAGGTTCTTGGATTTGAAAAGCCTTGCAAGACTAGTTAGGTTCTGTTGGCTTTAAGTAACCGCCAGTGTATTTCTTCTTCCATGTTATTATCCGCGGCTACTACTGGCCCTAGGTAGCTGAAGGATTGCACGATTTCAAATTCGTGCTCCGCTACCTTGACTGTTCTATCAGTCGTCTTGGCGTATCAATTGCCTTCCTCGGAGCTGTAATTCGACCCATTTGGACATGTTTTGTGGAGAACCGTGAAGGGCCGATGTTATGCAAACAATCCGGAAACGATTGAAGCTCTTAAGGCCAATATTATCCAAGCAATCCTTTACTGTTGCTCATTGAAACCATGAACAAGGTCTCTGAAAAATCTTGTGCGCGTGGAAAATTTCGAAAATTTAAAACCATAGTAAATGAAAAAAGTTTAATTTTGTTCACTTTATTGCAGTTTATAGGTTAGGTTAGAGTAGCTGGCTGGGGCATCAAAAGCCCGCAACCACACTTAGGCCAGACTAGGCCAATTGTGACACCACAATGCTAGATTCCTATTCGAAAAAGTTTGGTAACAAATTCGAGCAAAAATTTAAACACTACACAATATTTGATCAATAACTTTTCGCCATTTTTTGGCTTAGGCCATTATTTCATCTGTGTAGAAAGTTTGGGATTTTTAAGTGAAAAACTGATCCAAGTACGGGTTGCAGGCGAAATCTAAAACTGCTCCAATCAGAGAATTCTGCTGATATCGATACAAATGAGAATCTGAAGCTGAAGGTGCAAGGTCTGGCCTATATGGTAGACCCATCAAAACTTCCTTCAGCAATGCGCTCATAATTTTTGCCGGGTTATCAAAGATGTGTATTGTCGGGCTTTGTCATAATGAAGTGAAACACTTTCTGTGTTGATCAATTCAGGGCATTTTACTTGAATTCAATCAAAACCTTCAATCTTGTCGATTGTTGAATAGAATCATTTCTCTAAGTAGGTTGTAATACTCATAATGAATAGTAACCGCGCAGTCCAACCAGGCACACAGCATTACCAACGCTGGCTTTGCCTCCGTTTGCAAAGCTTCACCTTTCTCTGTCCCTGATTTTTTTCGGACATTATTATCGTGCGTAGTCCACTTTTCATCTACCGTATATTCGCTTCAGAAAGGGTTCGAAAACTTTACGTTTTAGCACTGAATCGCAAATGGCCCATTGAATTTGTCACTCCTAATTCATGTGGCACCCAAACCTCGAGCTTCTTTGTGCATTCAGCTTCAATGCACAAAAATCATCTCCGTAAACTTCAAATAATATATATTTTCAGTAGCCCTTTTTTAACTTTTTAGGGTTTCGTTTTGAAGGAATAACGAAACCCTTATAGAATCACTTCGGTCTGTCCGTCTGTCTGTCTGTCTGTCTGTGGCCTTTACATATTTGCTAATAACTTCTGAATCCTCTGTAGTTTAGGGATAAAACTTGGACTAAATATGTATCTCGACAACCCAAAAAATAGATCGGGAATTTTTTATAATAGAAAAGCGAAATATGACTATAATGTTCAGAATTTTCACTCATTTTTAAACGTAAATGTGAAGCTTTTCAGGGAAAAATGAGTCTTCCAACAAAATGAAGTTTAAGAGGCTACCTTTCACACAAGCTATAGTCATTGTCAGATGCAATTAATATTGCTGAACGTATTACATTTTGGGACCATCCGCCGATAGTTTGTGACCGACCTTTTATTTCTGTCTGACTAAATATTAAAATATTTGTCCTCTTACTACTAAAACATGGTGAGTTACAAACCACGTTAAGTTAATGATTCAGCTTAGAATTCGAATTCACAGACTGTTCTGAATGAATCATCCAGATATCAGTAATTTATTTTTCATCACTTCCCCTTTTCTTTCATTTTATTGTTGTTTTAAAATACTTTCAAAATACTTGTTCCAATTTGGAATATTGAGTCCAATCAATTTGATCTGACCCCACCGATTTTCTTTCAAATGTGTGTTTCAATTTCTCTAAATTAATTGGAAAAGGGAAAAACTCCCATCGACTTCACTGAAATTGTCAATTTTCCAAATGCATTCTGTTAATTGATAGCTTTGTAGATCTCTCAGTGACCTGGATTTCCCTTGCAATGATTTTCTGCACAAAGTCTCAGTGATCCTTCCTCCTTCTTTGGCTCATTTCTTTTTCTCCACACAGTTCAACCACACATAAAATCTCTTAAAACGTCCATGTTATTTCATATGTTCCGACACATCGTGTTCCGAATCGGACAGCCATATGAATTTATCTTTGTTGTCTTGCACAACTATCACACCAACAACATGACCTCTGATTGTGAGTAAATGCAACATAAGAATTCAATCAGAATCCCATGAAATGCGGATATCTACAATTTCTGTGGCCAAAAACAAACATCCTCACCGGGTTAATGCTGAGCGCAATGGTCTCTTAAAAATCCATCAACGCTTAGTGAATTCGTACACACTTTTAAAGAAACTGACTTAACCTCCTGTCGGTAATAAACATCTGGTGAAAAAAAAAAAACAAAAAACAAAAAAAAAAAAAAACTAAAAACAAGAACGTGAGCTTCTGCAAGACGTTGCGGGTCATACACATGATGGCGCTGCATTGTTGTGTGGTTAAGGAATGTAATAAAATCCTAGTCGTGGTATTTTAAAATTATTAAAAAAAATGAAAATAAAAAGAAACTACGCGTCTCAACATTCGACGTTCCAATATAATTTAAGTGGTCATCCGGAAGTCGATGGAATCGTTGGGTTAAGTGCCGGGCGGAAATTTATGTTTGCCGTTTTGTGTTAACGGTATTTTGCTTTTCAATTCACAGCACATCTTTGCGAACTGATTTTTTCACGCTGATTTCAATCTCTGCAATAATTCTGCGCTACATTTACTTCGGATGGTCGACGATGGTGTAGGGAGTCTTGAGTAGATAATGGAAGGCCATCTGTGTTCAATTTAGAAGTTGATTTATGGCAGTTCCGTGGAACTGGCTATTGGTTGGTGATTTTTATTGTTCCCATCCGGCTGAGGGAGTACGGTGTTGGAGAGAGATGTCGGCTGACATGTTTGTGGGGCTCTAAGGTCGATTAAGCTGAGACATTATTGGCGTTGGCCTCGATGGGTGACAGGATTCAATGGTGGTTGTAATACTTCGGAGGTTAGGATGAAAGTGATGCTGATCTGGTGAGTGGATTGGAATCTGTTGAGGTGGAGTTCAATGCTGTCGCTAATGGAGGAAGGTATGGATCTTTGGCATTTGGGAAAAGTCTACTTGTTGCCTTTTATTTGTTGGTAACACTGTCATACGATTTCTTGTCAATTGCGTTAAGTAATTGTTCTCTTTATACACCGAAACCCTTCCCCGAGGATGTTTGGGTTGTATTACCAACACTTGTCTCATACTGGCGTACCATGAACCAATTTATTCCATACCTATGGCTAATCTTATGTCTCGATACGCCTTATATGATGTCACTAATAAATTTTATTTTAAAATTTTCTTATAATTTTTTTAATATTCCGCCCAATTTATTTAAATAATTAGTTCGAACCCAATTATTCTTAAAGCCTTGCTTATTTCTTAAGAATAATTGGGTTCGAACTAATTATTTAAATAAATAGTTTCACTTTTTTTTTCAAATTCTGGCAATAATAAATTAGAGATTTCAAAAATTTATACTATGTAGTCTTAAATTTTAAGCAGAATAAAGTTGTATAGCAGCGGGTACTTTATTTTTGTTGCGGTGATTTTTCGACTTTTTGTGGTGACTGAACTTTTAGTTTTTTTTTCAAGGGAAAAGGTGTAATGTGTATATGTATGTACCTATGTTCATTTTGTACGCTGAAGTTTAGAAAAACAATTTAGGAAAAAAAAAACAATTTTAACTTCCTATAACTTCTGTCTGGAATCAGCTCCAAACAAAAATGTCAATTTGCTTATGGGGGATGCTTTAGTGTAGTGCGATACTGTACATGTTCCTACTCGTTTATAGTTTCCATAAAAATCTGGAAGTGTATGTCCACCATTAAAGATAAAGATAAAAATGTATTTATTAAGTAGCATAAATTAATACCCACCGTTAAGATTTTTAATAGGGACAAGGAGTCAATTGCAAGCACATTTGTCTCGATATCTGACTGTCCTAAAATCTGGTAGATCACCAAGAAGAAAATACAAGAGCTGAACTTCTGAAAGCTGAAATATAAAAGAGAAGGATATATTATGAAAGCTGAATAAAAAGAGCTAATGAAAATATAAGAACTGAACTGTTTGTGATTTGTTTTTAAAACGTCTTCCTCGTTTGAACCTCTGAAATTTGAAAGAATTTATTTAATAAGCTTTAAAGCAAAAGTCCGTCCGCATTACTTTGTCCGTCCCCAAAAACATGTAACACTTTAGTCCCTTGGGTCTTTTTGACATTATATCGAATGGCGTAATAGCCTGTTAAGTGCCAGAGCCAAGCTTTCGTGCCTCCACTTTGTTGTGCGCATTATATTTTGATACATGTCGAGGGGACCTACTACTTAGTGCCGGTTCCGATGACAGAGTACTCCAAAAGGATTGTCAGTCGTTCTTTGGAGATGGGACCGTGAAAAATATTTGTGATGTTTTTTGCTGGATTCGAATCCGGGTACTATTGCTTAATAGTACGACTCACTAACGATTAAACCACGGCGCCCACATTTCAAAGGTTTTTTTTAATATAATTGATTCTTCGTTTGGCTTAATTTCTTTTAGATTGAATAAAGCAAATAATTGAAAACATGAATGAATGAAATTATCAAATTGGTCACTGAAATATCTGAAATAATAGCAAAGATAACAATTGTTCATCTGTTCGTCTTTCTCCTAGCGCTGTAATTTGCAATCATCTAGTCCAATATATCCACTCCTCCTTTGGAGACATTGTAATCTAGAATGATCTGTTGACTGTGTGTGTTTCTTTTTTGCTGGCTTCCTTTTTGGCATGGATTATGCCACAGGTTTAATACAAGGCTGCCAAATTTTTGAAGATCTTCATCATGTTTTTTTTTAGTTTCTTGACTTTTTCCAGTGAAATGACAGACTCATGAACTTTTTGACGCGTATAAACATTTCCTTTAATAGTTTCATTTATGTACACACTTTCCAGTCTCACTTTGGCACCATTTCTTGTAAATTGTAAGGGTAGCAAAATACTTGCTGGTAATTTCAGTAGTCCAATATCATAATATGAGTGCTTACTGCTCCTATGATCGGTTTATTTTTCGCTTAGTCTCTATACTTGTAGCCTTTGGCTACATAATGAACTTGCTAATCATAAGCAATTACATTGGGTGGAACAACATCTCGTTCAAGGCAGAGCCTAGCTTTTTCGTGCACATTTTAAGCAATGGCAGGCTTAAAATACTTCCGATTGTATAACTAGCAAGGAAAGTGCACGACCTCCGGTTCACCGATTTTCATGAAATTTGGCATGGTGATAGCTCCTGCACCATGCTACCCCTTTCGAGAAAAACGCCCCCAAAGTTTTTTCTCTTATAAGTTTAATTCATCACTTGTTAACATATAATATAACAACAATTGTAGTGCTATTATTTCTACTGCAACGTATCTAATAATTAGTTTGAGGTTTTTTCCTTGTCAGAATTGCTAGTTATACAAAAACTATTTTCAAAACTGAATGTCTCATATTCAAAAAGGTATTTGAAAAAAAAGACTGATTCTGGGTCAAAACGATCCGAAAAACAGATAATGGTTAAAAAAAAATCGACAAAAAATTCACTTAACTTTGACCTAGAACTACCGCATATATTTTTCGATGCGTCAAGTATTTAGCATTTTACCCTCGTTTACAATGAAGCAAAATGTCAGGACCTCTCTCATCGATCTAAGTCGCTCAACCAACCCATAGCATCAAAATTCAAATTTCGTATTGAGTTTCTTATCTTAATCGTTTGCAGGAGTCAAAGGAGGGGTCAGAGGAGTCGTGATAGATTTAAATCAACTGACAATCGTTACTAAAAACAAAGAAGTCTTTGATTTGAATTTTACTCAGCTTTTTTCAATTCACTGAATTTTAAACAATTGAGAGTTCAGTATGACCACATTCAATTTAAAGAACTTGTGTACGAAATTATTTGCATCCACTTGCTGTCCGTACGTGAACATTTTTCGTAGCCATCGTTTGTCTTTTCATAGAATTTAAAGAGTTTTTCTTGTCAGCATCTCATGTCACTTGAAAATTCGTAATAAAACCCTACCCCGACCAAAACAGAGCGTCCAAATCCTCCGTCAACTCCCTGAAGATGGATTACACTCCCTTTCCAGAACCTTCGCCTATTCTTCAAGGCAGCAAGTAGATCCACATCACAGCAGCTAACTGACAAAACTCCCAACAGGATAAACGAAGAATTAGCATAAAATTCAATTTATCTTCCACAAATAAAAAAAAAAAAAAACTTTCACAAGTATCTATCATCGTTTAGACGGCCTAACAAGCTTCCTGTTAAATACGTTCTCCTGATTCATAATTAAATTTCCCACTGAACCCATGATAAATGACTGCAACCATATTCACCAACACCCCGACACAGCTTCGAATCGCACATGCAAAACCAAATGAGAAAGAAGAAAAAAACGAACAAAAAAAGACACAAAAAACTTCTCATTAATATTCCTTTCAGTTCATTTCGCCGTTATCAGCTGCAACAACCATGCCCCTCCGTCGCCGTCAGCTCGTCCAACACACCCACGAAAAGCGCAATGTCCTGCCTCATGTTCCTTGTGAATGAATCTAGAATACAATTTCCTTTTCCCACTGGGGTGAGAGCAACCCCCCCGAGTAGGCGCACCACCCCCACACCGAACGAGAGAGACTCAGAGAGACCACGAGATACCGAAATACAGACTGATACAGAGAGACTGATACTCAGAGATACGGCAGGAGTCTCTCACTGCTCGTGTGTGAGTTTGTGAAGAGAGCGAGAGCAAGGGAGAGAGCGAGCTTAAATGCGTGTGAAATATAATAATACAGATTTTTATAGGAACTCAAAGCTTTTTTTTTTCCATATTTTCAACTCGTCCAACGAAAAGTAAACTATCTTACCCTGCCCAGTGATAAGTTCGAGTAGTATATCCTGTGTTTACACCCCTATCTGTTCCGCGTGTTTAAAATCCCGCACAATCAATTTTAATAAATCCTTTCAAATAGTTTCATTTTGTTTTGTTCTACCCTTTTCAAAAAATAAAAAATAAAATTCAGAAGAATTTTAACCGAATATACATCGTCAACATTTCCGAAAAAAACAAGAAAATACCGCAGAAAGAGAAAATGTATCTGTATCTCTAGTTGACGACACATTTCGATCCTCTCTCTTACATCATCGAAGAAGTGAATTCTCCCACAAAACGAAAAAAAAAAAAGAAAAACGTGAAACAAAAAAGACAAACTTGTAAAATGCCGAATAGTATCTGTGAAGTACACTAGAATGTCAAACTGTCGAAACTAGAACTAAACCACGTACGTGCTCTGCTCTCAGTGTCCCTTTCTTTTGTTTTACTCCTGTTTAGTCCTTTTTTTTTTGAATCGCAATGTGAACAAAATTTTGCTTACAATAAAAACGGAAACGGAAAACGGAAAAACTATCATCTCTCTCCAAACACACAAAAGTCCTCTTCTTCATCTCTAACAACGTAGCTCGTCCTCTGCACCTTTGTCACGCTTCAAATTTCGTTATTTCGTCCTGTCGTTCAAAAATTTCAAAACAAAATAAAAAAATTATATAAAAATTCTCTTCGACTTTTCAAAAACTAACGGTAAACGTGAATCAAAAATCTGAAAGGCGTAAAGCAAGAACTGAACAACTGAAAAAAAAAAAAGAAAACGAAAAATCAAATGTGGGTGTGTTCGTTTGTACATGTGTTGTGTTTATGTACCATAAAAAGTCTTTTCTTTTTTTTGTATTTTTTGATTTCCTTTTCGTGTGTTGTGGGTGCGATAGATAGTTGTATCTTATATCCGGTTGGCATTTAACAAAAAGAAGGACGAATACAACAGAAAAAAGAAACAATCAAATCAAATTGAATCAGCTATTATTTATGTGGAGTTAAACCCTTAATGCACATGTGCGTTTGTTGAACACGACCTGCAAAAAAAAAAGGACGGGAAGGGAACAAATATCTCGCCTTAGTGGTGCACATGCAATTGCAATATTTAATCAATTGAGTCACACAGATACGACCGTCATCGTTGTCGTGGTCGTCGTTGTTGTCGCTTGTAACGGAAAACTGGTGTATCTTTGAGTTATTTAAGAAGCCTACTCAACTGAGTGTGTGTATAACTAGTGACAAGTCGTTAAGAAGGTTGAATATTGATTTTCTATCATAAAGTACTTCTTCCTTTGCGGGAGGAGGAGACCGACAAACGACACAAGGGCTAACACAACACACACGGAGGAGGACAACGACAACAGCGACACGACAACGTTGTTCGCTGATGACGATGAAAGTCTAAAAGAACGTGATATCAAATAAAATAAAATAAAAAGACACACAGAGAAAGCTCCTGTGTATAGTAGAGTAGTCCTAAAACGAAGAAAAAGAAAATTTATTGACGAATAAATTATTCGCTTTAAGGACACACAACGTTGTGTTCTCGACTTCGACTTCGACTCTGAGCACGTTCGTTGTTACTCCTGCTGTCACTTAGGCATTCTTGGAGCCCACATACACGGAAAAAGTGGGTGAGAGATTCAAAACGACAAGAACAAGAAATTAAATAAAATTACACAAAAATCCAAGAACAAGAAGCACACAAAACAAAACAAAAAAGAAAAAAAAATCAATACTGGAACCTCAACAAAACCACATAATCGAGTTTGATACAACAAATAAGCTGGGACAGACAATTCTGGGATTCGCACTGCAAAAGGATTTGCCTACGCAAAATCATGTTACTGTAAATAACAACAACTTCAAAATAGGATTCCACCAAAGTCCATGTTTTCAGGTAATTTCCCATTATTTCCCCATTTTGGTGGGAGATCAATAAAAAAAAGCGTTTTCTATGTTCTTTTTTTTTTTAATTAATTAATTGCATGTTAGTTGGGATATTTATTGGAAGCCCATGTGTGTTGGGGGGTGGTTGTCGAGGGGTTGAGGCTATTTTTATTATTAGAAAGGACAGTGAGCCTCAATATGTCGGCGACACAGCCGAGGACATGTGGAAGGCTATGTTTCGAGTTTCTTGTTTCTTTTCGATTCGATTGGGGTGTGTGGGGGTGGTGGCGGATCTGGGTCAGGAAGGAACTTGAGGATCATTCGAGATTATCTTGATCTTAGTTGGCCTTTTGTCGGTTTTTAAGGTGTTAAGGGTATTTCCTATTCGGCTACACGCCATCGCGTGTGTTGGACATGTTTTGACAAGTTACATTTCCTTTCCAGAGTGAAGGGACACGCTAGACGTCGAGTAGTTTTTCTACTTCGATTGTGAATTAGCGTGGTTGTCACTTTTGAATATGCGTCTTCGTTTTCTTTTTTTGTGTGAAAGTCATGAATGACAAATGCAACCCTCTGTGAGAAATAACGGTCATAATTTATTTCGTGGATACCCAGTGAGTTTTCTTCAGCATGTGAAGGTCGTCTTTTTAGGGTTTCGTTCCAAAGGAATAACGAAACCCTTATGGAATCACTTAGGTGTCTGTCTGTCTGTCTGTCTGTCGCCTTTTACATATTTGACTATAACTTATAAGTCCTTTGTAGTTAAGGGATAAAATTTGGACTGAAGGTGTATCTAGGCAACCCAAAAATAAATCATGCACCCGTTTTGGAATTAGTCGCAGATTAAAGAAAAAGTTAGTACTAATACTAACGCCCGAAAAAACGTTTACTAACTTTGATGGTTAGTAAACGTGGGTCATTGGAAAGGGGGCGGTGCCCTGATTATGAAAATGTCTGTCTGTCTATCATTAGGCCTTAACCTCGGTAATTGGCGAACCACTAAGAATTTATAAATAAAACTTCGCTAAAAGACGTATTTCACTTGCCCAAAGAAAGTTCAGGAAAAAAAATTTAAGAAAATTTTGTACTAGCAAAAAGCTTAGTACCAATACTAAATTTGAAAAACAAATTTCTTTTACTAGTTCCTTGATATGGGTATCGTTGGAAAGAGGATGATAGCTAGATCAAAAAGTTGTACTATAGTAATCATCTCACTCTTATTCGTAAGAAGTTATTAGCCAATAAATTGCCGAAAACTGACTTGTGTACCGTGTCCCCCACCTTACTTTCTAGAATATTGCACCAAAAAATCTGAAAAAAATTGGAGTTATGGGGCAACTCATCGCAATACCCCAAAATTATCCGAAAATCGTGTATGATTTTTTTCTCATACTAAAATAAATTAATTACTAACTTTTTTTGAAAAAAATTTCACGGCAATATATTAAGTGAGGTACCATCGGATAGGTCTTGTAAAATAAAATAAAATTTTCATTTTGAACTTTTTATTTGGAAGCTAGGTTTTCGAGATATTAAGCTTCAAAGTCGAAAAAAAGGCGCCCCCCCCCCTGCATTTCCACACCCGTTGGTCTAAAAATCTGAAAAAAATCTGAAATGTAGGTTTTGATGTAATCTTTGTGTTAAAATTGGTTTAAGCACTCTGGCTTTAATAGTTTTCGAGATATTGGCCAAAAACCAAAAAACAACAACACTTGAATTTTGAAGATCCGAAAACGCCATTTTGTAGATCTTGGCGAAAGAACAATAAAATATTATGTAAAAAAAATATGTTCATACAATTTTTCGAGATATTAATGATTTAAATCGAATCAGTTATCGCAAAAAACGATGAACTGACGGCAGTCTCAGTGTCGCTTGCGGCATTTCATCCCCTAAATGCACCAAAGCAATTTTCACACGGCTGGCGCGATCAGCAAATGGGAAAGAATTTTCTTTTGTTCAGTTTCGTTCGAAATGAAAAAATTTTAGTGATTGAACAGTGAATTGAGTTTAATTTGATTTGACTATTTTAGTTTATTGATTTCTTAGACTTATATTAAGTCTAGGCTACTAATCTGTTTGCGAACGAAACCCTCGGCGGGTGAGTAAAACTCACACTTGACCGGTTTTTTTTATTTTCTGGCGAAGTAGTACGCGTCTGTGGAATTTATTTCAGCTGCGTTGTGGTTCTCAGGCTAATTAAACTCTAATTGCCTAAACGTCGGATTATTGCAGTCTCATGACGCATTCATGGTCAACCGAGTGAGAGCGTTGTCTGGATGTGTGTGCTCAAGGGTTTTGGTGTTACGTATTTAGCACCTGTTTCCCTTGATTGCTTCTTTAACAGCAACCAAATGGCGTCGGTGTCGGTCATTAGGAAGCTAAACGTCGAGTGGTTTGGTTTTAGGATGCGTGGTGGTTACTTGCCGGATGTGTGATGGTGAATGCGTACCCTTCGCTTTGATTCCAATCAATCGCTCGACTCCCTATAACTAATTTTTTTTTATTCATAGACTTTCCGAAACTCCTTTGAGTTGTAATTTCTTTAGGGGGGCTTACATTACTCATACACAGTCATAGAGTATGGACGTTCTTACTCGTCAGATTTCAATTTTTGTTGAATGAAAATTCAATTTTTTGGTTAATTGATTGACTTATCATAAAGTTTCATACGACTTAAGAGCATTTTTCTCAATTTTGCTTGTGAATTTTTTAAAGTGAACACTAATTTTGAGTGGAAGGAATGATATGAAAAATAATTTTGAGTTGATTCAGAAGTAAGAATATGCATCTCTCAATATTGTATTTGGTTTTTTATATATTTTTGAGTAACCAATTAATAATCATCACTGTAACAAGAACATGGAACTTAAGTTTATTTTGATTTATGTACTTAAGGTGAGTGTACTGACGTAACTCATACGCCATATTTATACTTAAAAATTTCTATTCCTAATGAAGTTCCTTACTCACTCAGTATTTGCTATATCGTCAAAGGATATGTGGAAAAATAGCATCCATTTATTTATTTTTTTTTTTTATTGAAATGAAGCCTCACCACGGCATAGTAGTCGAAAAATTATATAAATACTAGCACTGACATGTTTTACGTTGCACTGGTGTACCTGGAGTCTGATTCCTTCGCGAATAATGGCTTTAATGTCAGGAGAGTTTATATAGAGTTTTCCAATTAGAGGTGTTATTTTGAATAGCCCGCTATTTCGGTAGATGTCACTTTTGAAACTGTAACTTTTTCGCATTTGACAAGTAGAAACTACGCCATTAACAAAAATGAAACCATACACGCTTCAACAATGCATTGAAATTATTAAAACTCGCTATAAACATGGTGAAAATTTGGCAGAGACGCTTCGTAAAACTAAAACATTTTTGGGTCGTCATGAAGCACCTTGTCAGACCGCAATACAGAAATTCGTGGGAAAATTCGAGCTGTTGGGACAAATTAGTGATGTGAAGAATAAAACTCGTGCACGTCGTTTAAGAACAACTGAGAATATTGCTCAAAGTGCTGAAGAAAACACAGGTTTATCCATTCCTCATTTATTCCTTGGACAAAACTGGATTTTTTTCAATATTTTGGGCTACATGTGACACACAAATGCGTCATTACACTCTACAAACGCCATTACACCGTATTTTGCATAAAGACTTGGCTCTTAAGGCTTATAAAGTTCAGTTAAAACAAGAACTCAAGCCGGTCAATCATCAACAACGTCGTGTCTTTGCTGATTGGGTCCTTGAAATGCTTGAAAATGATCCGGAATTTAATCGAAAAATCATCGTGACTGATGAGGCCGATTTCCACCTCGGTGGCTACGTCAATAAGCAAAATTGTCACATCTTGGGCACGGAAAAGCCAAGTTTTATTGTTAAATTGCCGCTCCATCCTCAACATGGATGTGGATGCCCGACAGGATCATTGGACCTTACTTTTTCGAAAATGAGGTTGTAGCAGCAGTTACGGTGAATGGTCTGCGCTATCGAGAGATGATTAATAGTTTTTTATGGGTGGAATTGGATGGTATTGATCTGGACAACGTTTACTTTCAACAAGACGGCGCTACGTGCCTCACAAGCAACAAAACCATCGATCTTTTACGGGAAAAGTTTCCGAACCGTGTTATCGTGTCTCGAAGGGGTGATCATAATTAGCCACCGAGATCTTGTGATTTAACACCTTGCGACTTCTTCCCTTGGGGCTACGTGAAATATAAGGTCCACGCTAACGGCCCAGCGTCGTTTCAATACCTCAAAGATGGAATTCGTGAAGCTGTTGAGGGCATGCAATAGCCAATTTGCGATTTGATGATGGAAAATTTCATTAAAAGGATAGGGTTCTGTAAGCGTAGCCGACATCCGATCATTTATCTCAAAAAATGCCATTTTTCTTTGAAAATTAAAATAACACATCTTATTGGAAAACCCTATATTTGTTTTAGTTTCATCACTAAATAGAGCCTTCTTACATTAGGTGAGGTCCCAGTGCCTTTAGAATTTTCTTTAGCGATTTTCATTTCTTTCGTGCGTTCAAAAAGGCCACTTCAAATTTGTTTGGCTCATAAAATTTCGCTTTAGAGCATTTATAGACGGGCTTCTATCATAGCCAATTATTATCGTACCAATTTCGGTAAGAATGCAGAAACTAATTGGTATATAAAGCGAAAAATGGTTTTCTTTTCAGGGTATGGTCGTCTTAGCCCATGGTTTGCACCAGACCTTCAGTGCAAGCGTTGCTGAAAGAATAGCGAGTGGGCGCGTGGTCTACGATTGTAAACCATTTTATTTTGCAAAAAAAAGTATTATTGTTGACCAACAAAACTTACAAAAACTTTTTACCTCTCGTTCGATTTCCAGAAGAACAAAAAGCAGAAGAATTAGGTCGAACAATTATTTATCTGCAGCTACTGTGAACGAAGGTACGAATCAATTGTTTTTCTGTGAATGGCAACTTTGTAAAAAATGGTGGTCTACGATGGTGAACAATACGCCTACTGGAGAGTTGAGATGTCTCTAATTACATGTACGACAGAATTTATTTTATACAACTTTGGCACAAAAACAAAAACAAGCCATTTGAGGCAAGCTCTTAAGTAAACAAAAGTCCAAACTCTTAAAATTTCAATGAATATTTTCAATGTTTTATCCAAGCTGAACCAATCAATTTTCATCACCTGAAATTTAGTCCTATATTGCATATGTATTCTGTCAAATAGCAGTCCAAACAACACAAAAAACATCCAAGGATTATTTTTATTCAAATGAAAGTCTCAGTCCAAATAGTAAAGCCGATGAAGGTCAAAAGAAAACTGCATTACGTTAATTAATTGGAATTGAAATAAAATCTAAAGTAAATGTTTTGAAATGACGTTCAATTAGTTTTGCATGTGGAACTTACCAAACTTTCATTCACTCCAATTTAGTGTACGTAACCCTAAAAGTTTCTCACCAAACATGGACCTTATTTAATTTTAATTAAACGACATGAATAAATGGATTTGACTAGGGAAGCACAAGCTTCATGTATTTTAGTATAATTTCAATTTCAAAGTTTTCGTTTTGTGTTCAAAAGAATAAGCCTCATTGAGCTGAAAACTATTTTACAAGAGTTGTGGATCCTAATTCACCCCTGTAAGTAAGTTTGGAAGACTGTTAAAGGGCTTCTTCAGTATACAAAGGAATGCCTTGATTCTCCGACTCTCAAAAGCAATTAAAGCATCAACATCGCCGTGGAATCTCTTCAAAAAGTTAAAGTCATGTACAGAACTTTTATTAAAACGAATGAATATATTTAAAACACATAAACAAAAGTCTCGTCTCAAACTCAGATTCCCTTCGTCCACTTTCAAATTTGCAATTCGGACACTTTGAATTTGCATATTTTTTTTCCCTTTAAATTTCAAATACTTTCTGGAGATGCACACATGGAGAGAAAACTTTGTGGGACAAATGCCATCTGCAGCTGTCATCGTCCCCTGTTCAAGTTTATCGGGTACTTTTTTTTGCATAAATGAAACTGCTTCACAGCAATCTGCATAAATGGTGTCCTTTCGCGTTGTACTGACGCGTCATAATTGGCAAACGACGTTTTATTGTAACTTCGCAACCTTCATCAGCGATATTATCTGAGAATTATTCGCGTGGACTTTAATCTTTCGTGCCTAGAGAGGAAGCTCAGAATTAAGAGGTCAGTTAAGGGTATGTGGGGAAATCAGCCATACGCTTATTAAGCGATCTCAGTCCCACGTGGCCAGGGGCAGATTCTGGTTCTTTCCGAGGGTCAGCTGCAGTCGGATGAATTCATTCGCGGTCGGTGAGAAACGTCGATGCATCGTTGTGTGATAACGTCGATGCCATAAAAAACTGAATTTCAGCGCATCGTTAACGTGCTTGTGCCACGAAATTCCTCCTTACACTGTGCTATGCTAGTGGACCCCTCGAGAGTCTGTACAATGTCCTTTTTTGGGGCCAGTGTATCGCAATACTTTTAAATCCTTTTACAACCGCAATGACTGTGCAAGGCATTTTACAACCAGACAGAAAGCCGTTCCCTCGTCGGTGAGTTGCACCGATTGGCGTTGTCTGTCGACGCGTCTTTGGTGACTGCTCTCCCTCTCGGTCTAGTTTGCATGAATGAGGCCCCTTCCACCTCGTCAAACCGCAGCGTGAAATCGTACGCGTCAGTGTTAGCCGCTCGTTTACTTTCGACTCCTGGCAGGGGGTCGCTTCCGGGCGCTAAGTTCCGACAATAAATCGTCTTTCTGTTTGCCTCTTTCATCACACACGCATTTTGTTTTCGATGGAACTGAAAAAGTTTAAGTTTCAGCACTCGATCTTGATCACGGCTGTGAAAATGGTTGTCGATTGGAGGATGGCGGGTGATTTAGTGCGTCGATAAGGGGTTTTGATTCTGTTGCAGAGTCAGTGGGTGATGGAGTGTAGGTCAAATTCGTAAATAGTTTAATACTAATGTAGGTGTTTCGTGTGCAGTGCAATGCAGTTTTTCTGCATTTGCATTTTTTCCACATGAATTGCGATACGAATGACAATCGTTCGTTTTTACCTTAATTTTATTGAATTACTTGGCCGTCATTTTATTTATTATTTATTAATAGGTAGTTTAAATTAATAATATATAGAGCCGTGGCTACTACGACCTTCAGCTCTTTTCTATTTTGATAAGTGATCTAATTTGTTATCGCCCGGTTAATTGCACAAAATTAGCGAAATAAGCTTTTTTGAAGTTTTTTTTTTCACATTTTGCTCAAACTCATAGCTAACGAGGTTTGTAGAATATTTATTAATACATACTAAAGGCTTTATGCAGTTGACTTAAACATTATTTTTTATAAAATTGATGTAAGTTTCTTCTGTCTCGGAGGACTGTAGTTTTACTATTTTTACTATGACGAACGATATAATTGATTTAAATTTTGTTTTACCAGAAGTGCTAGTTACACATAAAAACTTAAGTCACTTAATTTCGAAGCTATAAATTGCATTTTTAAAAAGATATTTGAAAAAAATAAATAGACTGCTTCTGGTTCATAAAGACCCACCCGAGGGACAGACAGAGGTTAATTGAATTTTGCTTTGCAGCACAAAATCATCATCATGTTCATCTTCTTGACGGGCGTCTTCAACTAATGGAGTTGCGGTTGCAATGCACGCAGTAGAGATCTCCAGGCAACCCGATCCTCTGCCACCGACTCTAACTCATCAGTAGGCTTGCCGAAGTGTAACCAGGCGAGATTATGGACTTGGTCTAGCTATCTCATCCTGGGTCTGCCGAGCGGTCTCCTTCCTGATGCGATCGCATTTTTAAATGAAAATTATATTATGTTCTCGTCAACTCAGGCTTAGAATACGCTAATTTGAAAATAATTTCGTAAAGATTTTGATGATATTCCAAGGGCTTGATGATTTTTTCGTTTTAAGACAACAAAAATTTCACTCCCAATCTTCATAAGAATTGTCGTTAGTGATTTGCTTGAATCCCACTCGGTCTTAGAATTTTTAATACAGAATCAGTATAAACTCTCAGAAAATGATGGAAAAAAAAAACTATAATATTGCTAAAACTTATGAGAGTTTAAAACTTCCCCTATTCTTTTTGCTTTTCTTTGAACAACTCTTTAAAAATTTGATTAAGTGTGTTGCTAATAAATCCCAGACACCCTTGAGCGTTGTTTTCATTCGTCTTCACTTAAATGATTTATTCCCTCTATTTGTGCTCATTGCTTTTATGCTCTATTCCAAAGGCTAAAATGAATAAACACGTTTTAAACTACTGGAATAAGAAAAAAAGGCTTAAACCTGTTCCTGTTCTTTTTCCTTTCGACTTTCTCAGACTCAAGTTGAATTGAAATGAATAAACACGTTTAAAAATACTTGAAAAGCAAAAGAAAAATGTAAGTCAAAAAAATGCTTTCGTCTCAAGGGGAATTATATAAGCATGCATGCGTGTTTGCATTTATTTCTATGACTCTCGACCTAGAAATCTCCATCACATAACCAACCACTTTCATTGTGATCCTGAATTGGCTCCCCTGCTTCCTTTTTTGTACCTATTTATGAAAAGGACAACATTTGTATGCAGTTCTTGAGTAATTAGAACCATTATTTTGCAATAAAAAAAACTCGTCAATCCTGAACTAAATATTTTAAAGACTTTACGTGTTTCATGGTCTTGCAAAGATATTAGACTCAGAGTATGACCTCCGTCAAAAAATTTATAAAATTTCCATTCCTAAATAACAAAGATGTGAGTTACGACATTCTTTTATGGGTTTCATTCCAAATGAAAAAGGAAACTCTTATTGAATTACTTTGGTGTTAATCTGTTTGTTTGTTTGTCATCTTTTACAGATTTGCACATATCCTTTGGAGTTAAATGATGAAATTTGGGTTCACCAAACCAAAAAATAATTGTAATTTTTTTTATTGGAAGATACTAGAACTTGGAAAATCTTTTGTAAACTGTGGCATTTGATATGCAAGGCGTTGTAAAGGGAGCTGTGGGTAGATTCCGAAAATGTCTGCCTGTCTGTAAGTTTAAGTCAAAACTTACTATTTAGTAAACCACTAAGAGTTGAGAAACGAAATTTCAACAGAAGATGTACTTCACTTGCGCAATAAAAGTTTAGACGAAATAGTTGGGCTATTTATTCATTTAAGCAGACATTCATTACAAAAAACTTCACTTTTGCAGAGAAAGTGTGTCAGAGATTTTGGTTCTGCCGTGTTATTGCAGCTACGGCAGTGTGTACGATAAGGGACCCCTAGTCTGGTTGCATGGTCCCCTATCGGCCAATGGCCCGTACTAATCGCTATAGTTTTAGCAATGTCTCTGCGAGTCCTATTAAGAAGGTCGTTGGTTCGTGATAAGTTTTACTCTGGCCAAATCTCCCTAGCCACAGCGCAGTTGGTCAACTGAGACCATCAGAGGTTAGCCATTTCCAAGAAGTGAGTTCAAATTCGTGCAGATGTCTCCTAGTGCAAAAAGAAGTTCGGAATCTTTTACTTCGTTTTTCGTGAATCAAAAAAAATTATTTTCCCTGCGGCTGGAATTGGATATGGCCATGAAAAGGTTGAGAGTCAGAATTTTGAGTAATAGAGCGAGTTTCTTCAAAATTAAGGTTTCCCCTTCTCCTTTTGTTCTCCCACTCCTTTTTACACCGATGTAACTAAAAATCAGAAAAAAAATCTAGCCTAAACTTAATTTTTAATTTAAAATTTGTTTAAGTATTCTTACTTGGCGAATGACCTCAAAGAACGATATGCGAACGTCGAAGATTATAAATCACAGTTTTGTAGTTCAAAAAAATAAAAATTATAAAACATTGTACTAAACATATTGCTGGCGACTGTCTGTGTGCTTTACATGTTTCTTTATGTAAATAAAAAAGGCAAAATGATTTTGAAGAAGACATTAAAATATCTTTTTTTCCTCAGTTTTCAACTTTGCTAAAAACTGAGTTAGAAAAAATTTAATGGTGTTTTTATAAAATGAATTTTTTTTATTACCATTAAAATGAATAGAACATATTATCTAAGCATTGAGAATGATTACTTTTTTGGACACGTAGACAAATGAATGATCATCTACTCTGGACAAGGCATTAATTTGATTGGCAGTTTAAGGGAATCTATGATGGGTAAACGGACATGACAAGAAAATATCGTTGACGATGATGAAAGCATAAAATGCTTGCCGAATTGACTAAAAATTCAGTCGAATCAACGAAAAGATATTAAGGAGCTATCTAAAATTTAAAAGGATTATCAATAGTTCTGAGTTTTTGGTCCTGTTATTAAAGTGTACACTTTCTATTGACTCTAAAATAATAAAGTAGTTTTGGTTTTCCCTTATGTAAAATTTTTGTTGTTGCATCAATTGCAATAATTCTTTTTTTTACTCTTAGAGAATAAATAAAACTTTTCAAAACTAAAAAAAGTTCCAGAACCTATTTTATGAGCCTTTAACACTTTTTTTTACTCTGATTCTGATTGAAATGTAATTTACGCCTTATTTTTCGAGATATCTACGATAATAATCTTTTTGCTAAAATGCATAAATTGCCGATTGTCATTCACATTCGTTTATGACAAATTTTCCTCTTAATTGCACCGAGGCAATGTTGACACGGCTGATGCGATAAGAAAGTGGGAAACGAGAATTAAAGGATTGTCCTTTGACTGGATTCAATTAATATGCATTTAAAAAGGACTGAAATATATTAAAAACTAGTTCGTTGGTGCCAGAACATAATTCTCGGCGCGTGACTGAACTCACATTTGACCAGTTTTTTTTTTTTTAACTGAGCTTTTTTTTTTAACAACGCCTGTCTGAAGGTCTTAATCTATTTACCGAATATCTTTGTTATTCTGCTTCTCTTCTCGAATAAAGCGAATTGGTAATAGAAAATAAGAACACTCAATGCACTGCAGTGAGTCTAGGTCCGCTTTCCTCGCTCCACCTTTTAGGGACCTCTAGCGCTCTCGCGAACCGTAGAAAGAGGCATCTTGGTCACTACTTTCTTAATGATCTCGGCGAACTAGCTGACACCAGCATGAGCCGTATCCTCGGCTATATCAGTAGCTCTTTCTGGAGTAGTGGGATGTTTTGCATCCGCTCTATGTGGCATCACAATGGGTCTCATCTGGCCAAAGTGCTTGGCTGCCTTGCGCAGTCCACCACAAACCTACCTACCTACCTACCTAAGTCCGTTTTCAGTGATTGCCTTACACCTAATTAAAAAGGACCTGTTCAACATTGATGCCTAGAGTAAGTAATGGTTTGTCTCTTCATCCATTTCTCGTAACAGCAAATAACTCCATGGATCCTTTTTCTGGAACCCACCTAATACGTGCCCCAAATCGGTTTATTTGCGACGTCTAGGAGCTGTCACTTTTCTCTTAAATCAAGCTATCGAAATGAGGTTCAAAGTGCCTGAAGCCTTACCACCGAACTTCGAGCCACGTCACAACACCTTCAAATCCACTCACTTTCGTCTCTTAGACAGAACACGTGACGACGTGACTGCAGCTGCTTCCAAAACTCACAAACACGCAAACACTCACTTCAAACTTCATAAATGTCAAAGTGAACATGTCCCCATCGACGTGCTTTTCAACCCTTAATCAACACCCCTGACATTATTATCATCCCCAATGATCCAATCAAATAAAATATTTTATTCGAATTTTGTGAGCATATCAGAGTATGGGAGAGTGTGTGTGTGTAATCACAGTCATTGCCATACACAAATAGAATATCATTTTAAGACGCGTTAAGTTCATGGCCACAAAACATGAAATTGTTTAGAAAGCACAACTAACTTTATTACTTAAAGCGTACTGCAAGTAAACTGCCAGCGCGCCATCAAGTAAACAAGTTTTTTATCGAATTTATCGGTTTCCAATTCACCTCCATCTATCAGGTTCATTTTTTATTCACTTTAAGTGCCTTTCGTATCAAAAAAAAGAAAATAGACGAAGAATAAACGAACGCCCCAAAGTCAGATGAGTAATGTGTAAGTTGGCTTTGTAAAGAAATAACAACATTTCTGGTTGTTCAAAAGAAAAAAAAAAAACCATAACACG
This sequence comes from Syritta pipiens, assembly GCA_905187475.1. Classification (NCBI taxonomy): domain Eukaryota; kingdom Metazoa; phylum Arthropoda; class Insecta; order Diptera; family Syrphidae; genus Syritta; species Syritta pipiens. Next base: position 5,203,455 of record LR994571.1, read on the forward strand.
AGTCTGTGGTGCTGATGGGGGTGTTGGAGAGGGGGTCGTAAACTATTTCGGTGAGTTCCTCAAAAGCGGTGCTCTTTTATTTCGGAGTGAGAGAGCGGAAAGCGCACGTTTTTTTTTTTCATTTCTGTTCAAGTTTGTTGAATGGTTCTTTCTCTGTGAAATGAACGAGGCGTTTTTTGTTGTTTTCTGAAAAGGCGGAGAGCCTTTTTTTTTATTAGAATTCTTGGTACGCATCTAAGTCTGGTTTTGTTTAATCCTTTAATCCGAAGGGGGGCTGCCGCAAAGTCGGCAGTCGCCTACGTGCAAGTTTGCTGCAATATTTCTGCTGACGTGGACCGCAAAGAGGTACCGTAGAGGACGCAACGTATTTCAGGGTTACCAGAGATTAGCAATTCACTCACTCAAAGCTGGTAAACCACAAAGACTGACGCAGCATCATTCGTGTGGACATCAGAGGTGAAGTGCAAGCAAGGACATGAGAAGTCTCCATCGTGGTTGGGATTTTCTACTTTTCTGCGTTTGGGTTTTTTGTGGCACCGATTTGCCGGTAGAATGAGTTTTCGAGAGACTTGGTGGGACTTGATGAAGGATGCCGTGGAGTGCAGATTGGCTAGGGAGGATACATTTCTACTGGTTGCGTGTTCATCTCTGATTCTACGCAAGGGACCGGCTTTAAGATTTGTGGGAAGGCATGTCGTAAGTCTAAGTATCCGAAAAAAAATGCTATAAATTTTTTCTTTGTGACTTTTTCTGCTGAGGATTTGAGTGCGTCACAATTTCTGTAGAAGGTGGAGGCCGTGATCTGTTTTTTTTCTTTTGCATGGCTTTGTGATAACAATAATTTCCTTTAGTCTTATAAAGATTTAAACTGAAAGATGAAATAAATACATAAATACGATGAAATCTGTTTCTGAGTGATCTTCGCTTTGTTTCATTTTTGCAGGTAATGGTTTCACTTCATGCCAACATATTAAAATGTATTGCAAAATGCACGACAGTTCCTAAAACTCTTTGTCTGTCTGCGCGCCTCTCTTTCAAAGAAATTTCGTTTACTTAGCCTGAATACACTTCTTGTTCGCTCTGAAACATTTAATATAACATGTTTGTGAGGGCGTTCGTTTGCCATTCAACAACTCCTCGTCCTTTTCGTAACGGGTGAGACTTCTTTCTTCAGATTGCACCCAAACCCAAATCTCTGCAGTTTCTAAGAACCACAAAACAACACAAACTCTGCTCTGAAGAAGGGAAGGTATCATAAAAAAAGAGTGAAGAGCGCTATGAGGGCCTAAGTACCACCACAGCCCCCCACCCACCTCCACATGACCGCATATTTTATAGCTAAGCTCTAGCACCTGACACCCTCCTCATTCTGCCTGAAGACACTCTCAAGTTTCTGAGCGCCTTCCGGTTTCACACACAAAGTGCGTATTTTCCATGAGCAATTTATGACCAGATCGTGTTAAAAAAAAAGGCGAAAGAAAAAAAAATGTACGTACAAGTGATGGGGTGTACGCGTCTGTTTCCTCTCATTCATTGTTAATTGAATGGAATTACCCTTTAAAACATGACAGGTGACATAACATCTGCTATAAACACATACACACTTCATACACGCACGCAGAGACATGTGTGTTGACAGCCAGCCAACAGTTAGGACCGCCATTAACCGCGTACAGCCATGGATTATGTTAAGGTTCTTCTCTGAGGCTCTTCGAGAGGACAACGGAGGCCCGGTGTGCCGTGGGCTGTTGGCCGTGGGCCGTGGGGCTGGTTTCTCTCTCGAAAAGGAGAGCAAACAAAAAAATACGTTTAATATTAAATATTAACTGTTTACATTCTTCTTTCTTCCCGTTATGTGTTTGACGTAATTAGCAGTACGCTTAAGGGATTATGTTCCACAACCCTCATAATGCAAATGCAGAGCATAAGTTGTTAGGAAAGATAGATGAGTGGGTGGGCGTGGGTGGTGAATATAAAAGTTTGTTGTTGGTCTTTCTCCTGTGAATGGCATTTTCGTTGCGACCGGAGGGTTTCTCGAATTTGTTTTTTCTTTCATTTTTTTTTTAAATCGTTTTTATTCACAGCTGCAGAGAAATGATGAAAACATCAGGGTGGCTAATAAAACGTGGATGAAGATTCTTTTGTGTTGGGACTAATTCTTTTATCTTAGTCATTGGTGTGTGGTGTGTTTGAAGGCTGATGGCCATTTGGCGGTAATTGGTGATTTCAAGTAGTCCTCCTCCCCTACGCACCCACGTTGAAAGTTGCGTTTTTTTCTGTCGTATCCATCCCTGACCTTGACCACGTTGTTGGTTCTTGCGCTGTAGGTCAACAATTGCTCTGTGGAGATATTTGCTCAGCTCTGTCATTCATCATGACGTGAGCATATGTCGGGCGTATCCTTTTGGGAGCAATTCACGATGAGAGTTTGATAATTGTTGTGAAGAGTTTTAGGATAAAACCTTAAGTTGAGGCAATAAATTGAGTCCCCAAGACGGATGCCATTGGATTTTGCTGGAAACGTCATGTCACAAGTGAGTCATATGGTCAGAATGTGGTGGAGTGATTCAATGTGAACTTTGTCACATACAGAAGTCAGTTGAAAGTGAATTTTGTGAACTGTCAGGGACATTCACTGGGTGTGGTCAGCTATTGGATCTGTGGGCATTTGTTTGAGGAGCCTCGAAGTTGGGTCTATGATGCTGTGATGGATTGGTGACAATTGAAATGAGTACGATAACTTTGGCGCCAAAAATTGATAACGATATTTTATAGAGGGGTAAAAACAAGCAATTTTTACTATGAGAGGGGGGATGTCTATCTCGCCCAGCTTAGGAGCTAGAGGCAATTTAAGAAAAATCAATGAACATGAAAAAAGAAATTATTAAAAAACAACGACAGCACTTACAATTAAGCTACACACCAGTTTTAAAAGCCAGCCAACTTGTTCTTAATACTGCATTTAAATGGTTTTGATTGTGTTAATAGTTTTTGAAAAATTCACTTGCAAACACAAAATTTTGATACAAAAAAATGAACAAAAAGTATAAAGAATTTTTTTTTCTTCAAAATTTTGAGCTAAAATGGCAAAGTGACTTTTTGTGGTCGATGCGTATTCTATTTCTGAACCAAACACAAGAAACCAAATGGCTTTATGGCTTCTAGTTTTTGAGAAAATCGAAAATTACAATTATGAAGTAAAAGGAGTCTTTTTATGAAAAGTTTCTCAATAGGGACAGATGAACATTGACAGTTTGTGGTGTTCCGTGTGCGGCATCTGTCAAATCATTTTTTTTTTTTTTTTGTTCGAAATATTTATTCTTTATACAGAACGTTCGAGTACAAAACAACTTATAAATGAGCCGCTCAGCCCATAGATTGATAAACTCCACTTTTGGAAAAATGATAGAATTAAGTGTCAAAGCACTTGGTATAGTCATAATTTTTTATACTTACAATAACTTTCTCGAATAATAAAAATTAACACCATTAACGCACAAGTATTCGAACAAAACGTAGTGTATTTCAAAGGGAATGTGAATTATTTAATCGCTTTTCTCAATTTTTGTTTTCTGGAGTTAATCGATCTGTGCTCTGAAGGGCTCAAATGACAATGCAAAATAATTGCCATTGAAAGAATAGTAGTCGCATTCGAATTAAAATTACAGAAAGTATTTTCAGTCACTGATGACAAATCACAATTGTAAATTAAACGACTGAGCATCACGTGGAAAAAATCAACGCAAATTAACGCAATGCAATTAAGCCTTTCATGCCCAGTGTAGTTCGTGAACAAAATTAATTTCATCTGCAGACTACAGCAATTGCAGTAAAAGTAAAAGTTTCTTAAATTTATTATTTCCATTTATTTCTACAACAGATGTATCTTACAACTAGTGCAATAATCACAATCGAGATCATTCACTTAGTTTTTGACGAAGTTAGAAGCTTAGATACAAAAAGGTATGTCGCGCGTTAATTGACTGCCCTTTGAAATCGACTCTCCGACTTTTAGTGGCAAACTTCCACGGCTATTCTCCTTATGCCGGTGGACCGCAAACCATAGATAATAAAATTTCAAAATTTCAAAAAATAACAAAAATAGTACAAATAAATGTAAAATACAAACAATTATTAAATATCCACAGAAAAATGAATTCCGCATTTTGGCGGCCATATTGCTTAATTATACAAAAAACTGAAATATACATGAACACATTCTGTTAACGAATTGCAAATTGAACCGACGTACATTTCATTTTCCCGACACTAAATTCCTTTTAAAAAAACGTTTATAAATTTTTCACAGAGAACAAGATCACAGAAATTCTGGCACAAATAATAACATTTACAGTAAAATAAAACAAATTCAATGGCTAATTGGTGTTTGTTTTATTCGATTTCATTCATCATACAGCAATCTGTAAGTAATCAAAAAATCTAAATAAACAATAAAACCGCTGTATAACATCTCTTGTATCGACATAAAAAAAATCGACGAAGGGCGAAAAAAATGGTAATCATGGAACAAAAACACTCGCTGTTCACATTTACGACTCATCCTTCCGCTTAAAAAAACCAAACTTTCCAATGACATTGTATCTCAAACCGCACCAAACAATAGAGTTGTAAAATAATGAATTCATTTGTGAATTTAATTTACTTGATTTTACAGAAACAGAAATTAAATCTTTCTGTTCATTTCTGAATGGGGAGTTTGAATCGAAAATTAATAATTACAATTGAATTTTTAAAAATGATAATTCTATGTCTTTCAGTCGGTTTCAATGCAATTTCGAGGGTATTCAAAAAAATTCGATTATGTGACTTTCATTGAATTGGATTTCAATGATCCGAAGACCATTATCGGACATTGAGAATATGGCTGACTGTTCATGGTTGCGTGGAATGTGTCTCTATTGGAAGTTCATTTAATTCGCGGCATTTTTCCAGATATTTTAAAAGATTTCCTTTTATGGCTGAATACGAAACAAGCTATTGTCCATCCACACAAACTATTATCCATCGTTTGATACAACTTCCCAGGTCTTCGTCTTACATTTGCTAACTCGTCGGAAACCACACGTCATGATTGTCGTAATGATCTGCATTACATTGATACAGACAGACAGAAATATGACCATTTTAAGATGTAATTCACAAACTACGACGCTCTACGATAGTACGAGTTATCGATGTCAAACAATCCTTCCGCTGATCTTTATTTACGTTCTTTGAGAATATGTAGACCAGTTCAAATACAACAAAAAACCAAAATTGGATTAAGTATCGTCTTAAATCCTCATTTGAAGCCAACTAATGTCGCCGGTTAGTACTTGACTTCCATCCACCCCTTCGATATTCTTCTACAATTTTACTCCTACCTCAAGTAGAATCTATGACCACAAGAAAACTTCTAACCTCCCAAGTGTTGGTGTTAATTTATTGCAATAGACTTCTTCCTGATAAAACTTCCCAAAACGGCTACCCAAATAAACGTCTTCTCAAAAATAGCGCGTGGGTCTGAAATTTATTAACACCACCCAAACGGCAGTAAGCAACCCAAGCTAAATCTCTAAATTGACTAATCAACCGGCAACCGACTTCCACAAGAAATTATTCGCATTTTATGGACTAAAATTCAAATAAAACTCGGATAATCCCCCCGCCTAATCTTGGCTAAGATCAAACGACAATTTTTCACATTGTAACGCCAAACGCTGACCATGCCTTTCGCTAATACGAAGGCATCTATCTTCGCCCGCTGCGTATTTCCACCAACCCCCCGTGAACAAACACAACTTCTCACGAACATTAGACGGAGGGGAGAAAAAAAACAGAGGAAACAAAAAAAATAAATCTCCAAAGTTTTCCCCACCGGCAAAATGAAAGAAATAAATGACTTTTGAACCGACATTTCAATTCGCACATGACCACAGTTCACCCCGCCTCTCGCATATTACTAATTATAGAACAAAAAATAATTTAAATCGGATAATCCGTTGACTTAGTCCCTCGATGTACGCGCCAACACGCGGAACGAGAACATTTCCTCACCATTTCCGCCCGCCATTAATATCACCTCGGCGGTTAGACTGCCCAGCATATTAAGATTTTTCTATTACTATAAAGATTTATTGTAATGGTCATGCTAATAAGGTGTGTCCACACCTTTTCCCTGAACTCCACCGACCGACTTAAAAAATTTATGAATTCCATAAATGTCCGTCCACTTCCGGTTCGTCGTCGTAGTCGTCAACGTCGTCGAGCACTTCACCTCGTGGTTTGGGGACTGGCTGGCCCTTGCAACCTCGATTCAAGGTGAACATTCTCATAATTATCATATTGCCTTGCAAATGCCATGGGATCTAACCAAAAAAAAAAAGGGAAAAAAAAGGACGCGTTAACACGCGATGGGGGTGAACGTTATAATATCTGTCCGCCATTTACTTACGGGGAAAAACAACAAACGACAGACATTTTGTTCATAATTTTCATTAAGTTATCAAAAATGATGTAAGGTTAAATGAAAAATTGCCATTGTTGTTGTTTTTGTTGTTCCACTGGGGTTCGAAGAGGGAGGGAAAGTTGAAATTACCACTGGGCGATGGCGGCTTTCTGCCTTTTTTTTTTGCTTGCTCTTAATAAAACGATTAGGCTCTGGAAAGTATTACGAAGTTGGGAAAGAACTTTGATTTATTAAAACAAAAAAAAAGGACGATAAAATTATATTTGTGCCTTGCATGGTTGTCAGTGATAAGGACAAACTATCATCATTGAAGGTCGTAAAGGACTCTCGATTGCACACATGGAATGGTTGACATTCTGGTTTGATTTGAGGTTTATGGCATGTTCCATGGGAGAGTGCTGTGCCATGTCGTTGCGATGTGTTCCCATGAACTTTACAAGAGTAGCTGGCGATGGATGGAATTGGACGTGGGTAGTTGAAAGACATCCAGCATCAGCATAAAATGAGAATGAATTCAATTTGATGCGATTGATGGCAGGGTATGAGTGAGGAACGTTCGAATGACTTAGTGCTTGTGCATCGGCAGCACGTTTGGCAATCGCATCACATGACTCTTCAAATAAATAAGGCAAAGAGCCCTTTTCTCGTTCTCAAACATGTCAAAAATGGAATCAATCAGCATATTTCATTTGAGTCAACAGTTTTCTGGGAAGTATGTCCAAAAATGTATGAGGCTATCGTTCTTAGAGCACCTCAAGTGATGCATTATTGAACGTTGACGAGAGAGGGCTCTTTCGATTCATTAGCACTCAACAATTCTATTTGAATTTTTTATTGTTATACGTGTTCACATTCGTTTATTGTTTTTTGAATTTTTAAGAAGTTAAGTTTCAGTTTTGTTATATGAAACATTTCGATAGTGGTCGAATTTCAAAATAAATCATTTTGAATCATTTTTCATTTCATTTCAATTCATTTGCTGGGTGGCCCAAATACAAGTTTCTTTTTAAAAAAGCAAGAAACAGAGAATATTTTAAATGTTTGTATTTATTTTGTCTTTATTGTTAAGAGCATATATTCCCATTAATTATGAAATACAACGCCGTTCAAGCTGCTGCCTCGGCCGTCTTCGTAGTAGCATTCCAATTTTCCAAGACCTTGTTGATAATTTCAGGCTGTAGGTCACGGATTCTTTAGATGATATTGGAGCCGTTTCCCGTTTGTTGGCATACGAGTGATCCTTCATTGTTCCCCCAAAAAGTCAAAAGAAGTCAAATCGCAGCTCTAAAGCGGCCAATTGTCATCTTATAGACGGCAGATAACAAGATTTCTTCTCAAAAATCACACTTTTTAGGCAAAGGAAATAAGTTTTCAATATTTTCCAACGTTGTTCAAGAATAAAGTGACCCATTTTGTTCTGCTGACTTTGGACATTAAACTATGATATTGACTGTCAGTCAAGACTTTGAGCGGGAAACACCTGTCAGTGTAAAAATAACTTATGATTTAATTTCTGCTTAAGTCTTGTTTTACAATTGAACTTCATTAAGAAGATAATCATTTTAAATTAGTGTCGAATAATATGCTTCCTAATCTAATATCCAATCTCCACAATGTATAACATCTGATTTGTGTGGAACGTAGACAAAAGTTTATCGATATATCGTCTTAAATTAATTAAAATTAAATATTACAATTGCATTGAACATTGTTTCTATTAAAATTGTTTTATTTAAAATTGCTTTATTTAAATTGGCAGTTGTCTTATTGATGAATATCCAGATTTTATCCTTTTTGCTTGTGAGACTATTTTGATACCCTGAAAACATCTGACTTTGCTGTTGTATCAGATATACTTAACTTATTTGAAGTCTTCAAACATATCAACGATTCATTGAGGTTTTCTGCTCCAGGTCAATTTAAACATGTCCTCTCCCAATGCAAGCCTGTTCCGTCACATTTAACAAATTCTCCTAAAATGTCACTAATTTCATCTTTGAATCAAATCATCATCTCTAGATGAATTCACTCATTTCCCTACACTTCATCACCGCCTTTGACCTCACGAGGATCCAATTAGAATTCTTAACTTCAACCTAATTGAATCCATTTTTATTTTATAGCTCAGCTAGTTTCCTATGCATAAGCTCTTCGTTTGAAATTCTTGAATATTCTCGTTTATTATTCAAAAACGCTCGAAGAAAATTGCCACTCTTTGTGGCGATGATGATGGTGGTGGTGGTGGTTGTTGATTTTTTTTTATTGTTCCTGACACCCTGTCACACCGCAGAGTGTAGATTTTTTTTTGATGCACACTCTTATGCTCAGTTTAAGTGATGCCACTTTTGAGGTGGTGGTGTATATAAATTAAGCATACAAGTGGTCCTTTTTGAAAGGTGGCAAAAACAAAAAAAAAAAAAAAAATGGGCGAGGGGGATGATGGTGTAGAAATTTTATGGGGACGTCTGCTAGATTCTGTGATGTATATTTTGTTCCATATCTCCGGCTGAGAGAGTACTGCGTAGTCGTTCGCTTCATTGGCTTTGTAGACGTGAATCTAGGAGTAGCCTAGGGCTTATCAATAAACATTTTTTTGCATGTGTTTTAAGACGTAGACTAATTATTTTTTTAAATGAATTAAAAGTGTTTAAAAGATCTATTTGCGCTTAAATTATGTAAATGCACAAACAAAAATATTTGACTTTTAGCTTGGATTTTAAAATTTGATGGAAATTTGCTAGATTTAGTGGATACCTAACAGCCACTGATGATTGCACCTCGTAAAAGAAATAGACCAGAAAGAGATGTACCTGCACATGCAACAAAAATACAAAAGAAAAGAAAATAATGCAGCAAAAATGGTTGTGAGAAAAAAATCAATAAAGTGTCTTAGTTCGATTTTAAAAGAACTTTTTTAAACAACACTTACAATACAGTGAAAGTCTTAATTTTGTTCACCAACATATTTAAATTGACTTCGGAAAGAACGCCACTTCTCTTCTCATTTTGCTAAATGGTACTGACGCCATCCGAAAAAGAAGACTGAAACTCTGAGTTCTGGTAAAGAATATGTTAGTCTATTCTACGTTTTTGTGGGCGCCGTGGCTTAGTCCGTTAGTGTGCGTCGGACTATTAAGCGAGAGTGCCCGGGGTTAAATCCAGCTCGGGAAAAAAAAAAAAACACCACAAATATTTTTCACGGCTCCACCTCCAGCGCTTAGTGCTTGTGCATCGGCAGCACGTTTGGCAATCGCATCACATGACTCTTCAAATAAATAAGGCAAAGAGCCCTTTTCTCGTTCTCAAACATGTCAAAAATGGAACGAACGATTGACAATCGTCCTGGAATATTTCTGTCATAGAAAGCCTTCGCAATTCGCCGTTCGGAAGCGGCAATAAACTAAACTCAAAATGTGTCAAAATTATGACGCGCACAACAAGTGGAGGCGCGAAAAGCTAGGCTCTGGCCCTTCGTGGGCTATTACGCTACTAATGATGATGATCCTGCGTTTGCCTTCTTAATTCATTCATTGAAACAAAGTAGCAAAACATGATAAAGTTAAAATGAAATGACAATTAATAAAGTATAGAAGTTTTTATTAGTTCAGAGGGAACTAAAAGTGATAGCATTCACAAAGCAAAAAACAAAAAAAAAACAACAAGATAAAAAAACTGATCCGGTGAGGTCGCAATAATATAATATAAATTTTTTTTTAATTAAATAGTCCTACAGACAGGAAAAAAATCAAAAAGAATAAAGGGAATCAATTATAATAATAAAACAGAGAAAATAAATTTGAGAAAGTGATTTAAAAAAAATAAATTAGGTAGTTATAATTTTAAGCTGTCATATGTTTTCATAACTTTAAATTAGAAGCCATAGTTTTATCTCCCAAAAAACAAAAGGATTAAGATCTAACAGATCCAACGCTAATCGGCAATTTGTTGAACGATCAAAGAGCAATTGCCTTGTAAAAATTAAAGAATATGTGAAGTTTTGTGATGCGGTACAGTAGCCAGATTGTTGTTGTTTATCGTTTTGTTTTATACGAATTTTTATTTTTGATTTCATTGTCGCCTAAATGCCTAAAACTAGCTTAGCTCACCCAAAAATTATCTTAATTAACTTGTAGGTACAGTAGCCAGATTGTTGTTGTTTATCGTTTTGTTTTATACGAATTTTTATTTTTGATTTCATTGTCGCCTGCCTAAAACTAGCTTAGCTCACCCAAAAATTATCTTAATTAACTTGTAGGCCTTATAAGGGCGCTCCAACCACATCCGATATTGTTTATTCTACGATTGTAGTAAGGGACACCAATTTGATTGATCGATCAAAATCAAAAATCGTTGACACCTTATAAATTTATGTAAATGATTCGATCGAAGAATTTTAAGATTCTTAAAAAGTGGCAAACCCTAACAACGACGGTTCCTTTTACAAAATAATATGAACAACATGCTTGTGCATGCAATCTGTTCAAATGTTTCCTAGCCCACGGCGATAAACCATAATCAAGCCTAGAATTCAGTTTAAGAATTTAACTTTATAAGTTTTTAACAGCCCAACAGTGTCTCCACAACATTCAAGAGTGAAACCTGTGAAGCAAGTAGTTGAGTCTATCAGATAGACGTTATAGCAACTTCTTTGGCTTTCATCCAACAGACTTGTTCTACTTGGTATCATTTATTTTTTTTTCTATTATTGATGGTGATATACCACTAAAACTTTCTCAACGGCGTTCACCTTGAACAGTTTTTGAAAGTCGATGCTTAGTCGCAAGGAAAACGTTGTCCTTTGAATATGGCAACTAAAATGACACAGCTTTCTTGTCACCTACAACTTGCAAATGGGTCCCAAATTCTGTGCCAAGAATGGACGAACTTTATGCTCTACATATTTTAAATAAGAATTTCATACTTTAGGGAATTTGAAATGTTCGTTATGCAACCTGCTTTTGGTTACGTCTACCTGAAATTAATATCGTTCGAATAAAATGTCAAAATTGACGATTTTGCCGGTTCGCAGTGCATATGATTGGCACATAAGTTTTGAAAGTTATTACGAAAAATACGAAGGTAAGAATGTGGAAATTTGTTTCCACCTTCTTTGTCAGACGCGTTTATATAAGGCACAAGACCACGTTGGCATTTTTAAATGTCAAATTAAATCGAAGAGTTCTGGTGATGCGATGTCACATTATTAGACAATCGGCTGTTCAATGCGACATATAATATTTTTGCAAGGCGCTATCAGTTACAATCACGATGCTTATTGCCTGCTAGGTTTGCAGAGATGTGGATTCAAATTAGTACTTGGTATAACTAGTCTTCAGCAGACAAGCCCTTAAACCTCTACTGAAAGAGTTATTACTTGTAAATTGTAATGATTAATAAATTATACTTAGTAAAAAAAATTGGATTTGTTCAAACTTGTGCTCCATTCACAAAATCTAAATTTAAATGTTGATAAAACTGTCGATTTTCGTCTCAAAACGTTAACAACTAAGAAGTTTTAGTTTTTCAACCGTTTTGTGAAGTGAAATTATTAGAAGGAAAGGTGAAAAGGCATTTTAAACGTGGCTTCAAAACTACGTCAATTTGAGAGACAACTTACAGTGCAAAGTATTAAAACTGTTCAGTTTCCTCCATTTGACTATCCCTCAAGGGCACTCAGAACCCTTTTTCAACCACTTTGTGGCTGATAAAAGTCCCATTCCAAAAACTCAGCTGTAACCTTCATCAGTCCTTCGTGCGTCTTTGGAGGGGCAAAAAGGGACAATCTCACATCTCTTCTCAAGAAGGATGAGCTATCGACATTTAGATATCGGATAGCGCCCGCAAGAGAGACTGCAATTAGTCCTTGCCCCCCATCCACTCGATGTGATTACTTTTCTCCTTTCCCCCAAAACCCAACCATCCTCATTATCGGTCAACGCCTCCCTTCTAGGATACCCACTAAAACATCCCCCTCACACAACCCTCCCAACCGTCGCAATGAAATTAGTCAGCAGGAAAGGAAACCTTTGCATGTCTAACATGTCGTGCATACTTCCGCCGCCGAATGATAACACACAACTTTAACGGGTTGATTCCCATTAATGTCACCCCCGGGGTGTAATTAAATTTCACTTTTATAGGCTCTACAGTAACTCAGTCGACTGGAACACAAGTGCACTTGATGGCTGTAGCGCCTCACAGCAGCAGATCCTATGGAACCCAACCGATTGACGAGTGTACTCGTCTCCTTCCCGGTGCCTCTGTGCGGTTGTATTACGCAAAAAAACAGAGAAATAATGTCAACCCGATAACGAATTCCTTTCACAAAAATGGAGACAAGTCCTTATGACAGTTGGATGTACAATTACCGACGGCAGCCAGTGTGACGTCAGTGTTTTTTTTTTTTTTCTTTTCTTTTTGCTGTTTTGTTGGTTTTGCTGGTGAAAGGATAATTTTCAATCGTCCTCATCGCCGCAGGGAAAAGTTTCACTTTCAAAACATCGTCCTGACATGTCGATGTATTTGCAAAACTTGAAAACAACAAATTCTTCAATTTTTTTTTTATTTTTTTATTTTGCTCTTGTTGTTTGTTTGTGAGAAGGATGTCGGATTCATTGGTTGAAAGTTTCACTTCAAACGGTTAACCAGGCGTCACACTGTGACGCCACATGCGTAAAATCTGAGTTTGATTTATCCCCCCCGCTGGCTGTCTGTCTGTGTGTGGGTGAGTATCCCTCGCGGGCTGAACGTGACATAAGTAGATATCCTCCGCGATTTTAACAAACGCTCTCCTGCCCCACCCACCGACTGCCGAAAATCTATCGCCGAATGTTGACAAGCGTTTCGTATTTGCGTTGGAACTTTTCTTGTTTACAAGAAAATTCAACCACAGCAAGGGACACTTATTGATTTTCGAGTGATGTAACGTTTGTTTTTCGCATGGCAAAGGAGCCTTTTGATTTGGTTCCATTAAAATATTTTTAGAATTCTATTCAGAGCGTCCGTCCCCCGTTGTTTTCTTTTTCCGACCGAGGAGCGGCTTTAATGTCAGAGAGCACAATCCTGGGAATGCTTTCTAATGCGTTCTCGCCGCCACTCAGCATTTAATCGTTGGCAGATCCTGTTTCGCCGGTCTGTTTCATGTCTAAGATGACTTTTATAGCTGTGCAATCTTTTGATATGAAATCGTTGTCCTTTTTTTCATAGCACAATCCACCGGGACGAAACTTTCGCCACAAATGTGAACGTAGTCATTGCTGCTTTTAATTTAAAACGAGGACGACAACGCGGCGATAAAAACATTTGACTCGGAAGATGGTGACCCAATTTTTCGTCCTTTTAAATTCGTAATCATTGTCCGAGAATTCTTTTTTTTTTTTTTTTCTACAACCACAGCATGCCGCGGTCGGATGTGGTGCTCTGTGGGACAACATTAACAACACACTGACTGCAACAGCGGTAACAAAAGAAAAAGGACGATGGAGCTTTTCTTGCGATTGCAGCAATGGAAGAAGGATGTGGTGTCCTGGCCACACATGCACAATCGGTGGGGGCGATCAAATAAAACTCATCGACAATAAATCTCGATTTAAATGAGAATTTAGGTTTATGACTGAATAAGTTTGAGAAGCTGCAGTAGAAAGAGTTCACTTCGCCAACTAAATGGAGACCGTATGAAGTGAACTGAACTCGTGTCATTGGGAGGAGGGGAATGATGAAAGGGGTTGCTGTTTTATCTCTTTGTCACCGATTGTTGAAATTTATTCGATTCTCCCCCGATAAGTTGTATTAGATTGCTGGCAGCTCTGCAGAGTGTGAAAGATTCGAACGATTTGGCTTGAATCACGGAGAATGGTGACTTAATTTGTGAGCAGGATTTATTTGGGCAGATCGCACCCAGAGGAGGACGTGTTGGGACACGGCTATTTGGTGTTTCCATAATCGCTTGATCCAAATCGGGGTTTGGCGTAGATTTTCAAAAGTCGTTTGTCTAAGCTGGAGGAAGAAATATCTACCAAAGAGTATCTCCTGATTTAGATGGTTCCATTAAGGTAAACCTTCATAAGTCACTTCTATTTGAGAAGAAAGTCGTGTGGGTCTAGCAAAACAGAAAAAAGTTATGTGCGATGACTGGCTATGTGCCAGGTACTACTTTCATGGACCACAACAAACTTTTTTCTTAACAAGTTTTATCATTTGGATCTACTGTTCAATTGTACTGTGCAATCGTAACTTGCCAAGGTAATTTGGCACTACAAAACAATAAACATTAGATTTAATAAGCAGTAAACATTAAAACATGACCACAAACAAACGTCAATACCAGCTTTGTTATTTTTGATAATTGCTTGTACAATGTTTTCCTCTTATCTTACAGACATTTAACTCTTCTTGAACTTATTTTGGGACACTGACGAATACTTTTTGGCTCACAGTGGAGTAGAAAAATTTTTAAATAAGACACGGTCAGTTTCTGGAATCTTTTAAAAACAATATCTACTCAAAAGAACTTGTAAAAATAGAGCCCAAAACTTGTTCACAAAACCGTCCGCATTCATAAAAAGTTTTTGGCTTCGAATCTTACGATCTGGAAAATATAAAATGTGTCGTGAATTCAAAGTCAAATCCAGATGAAAATAATAACGATACAGCTTAAGGGGCCTTCGAGTTTAGCTATCTAAGATAAAAAGACTGGGAAAGCAAGAAAAAAATATGAAGAACATACCGACCTTTTTCATCTAAATGCAACGTACCTAAGAGCACCATGAAAGCTTACATTGAGACACAGACCCTGGACGGGCTCTCGGCCTAGCAAGGACAAGATCAATGAAACTCCTGGCATAAAGATCTAAGCCACGAAAAGAACGTCTTTTCGCCTTCTTTCTTTTGACTTAAGAATCCATTAATTTTTAAGTCGAAAGAGAGAAGGCAGAAAGAATGGCTTAACACAATTTCAGAGAGCTTTTCTTAGTTTTTGTATGAATTTGCTCACGCCTTTATAATTGAGCCGTTCAGTGCACGAATCGATTAATAATAAAGCACTTAATGTAGTCATGACTTTTCATATTTATAAAATGTTCCTGTATAGTAATTATTAACACCATTAAATGAAAAATTTGTTGTTGGCCATTAAATAATATATAATTATTTCAGCAACAATGCACATTATTTCATCACGTTTTCCAATTTTTTATTTTGTGGAGTTAATCGATTTGTGCACAGAACGGCTCGGTTATTTAACGTGTCAAATTTTATTTTTTTATCTTAAGATTCTCAAAATAATAATAAGAAATCGTCAAAGAATTTGTTGTCGTTTTAGCTTTTTTATCTGTTTTCTGCTAACTAGCCAATTCTTGTTCGAAAAACCCCTTACGATCATAAAATTCTTCAATCTCTGAAATATCAAGAAAAACATTAGGATAGGATTAACATCGCAACAAAATTTATATGAATGTTTTCCGGCAAGTATAAGCCAAGACTCTGTGACATAAAATCCAAGAAATGGTTTTCAGTAATACAGAATCTCGAGCTCGCTTCTTAACAAATTTTGTTTCATTATTTTTCGAATTGTTTCAAGTGCCAGAGAAGCTTCACTGCTTCATTGTTACAATTTTCAATTTTCACGTGATAATTCTGGACCCGAAGAAAACTTTGCATGGGACATTAACATCACCGGAACGCATAGCATTTTAGAGATACACACAGTTTTTAAGTCAACAATCCTTACCCCGAACAAGCACTAGGAATGCCAAGTTCCTCATTTTTTTTTTTTTTTTTTTGAACAAGTCATGCTTCTTAAACATCCTGCAGTTCCTCCATGTAAAGGAGACAAGAAAATTTCCCCCATTTGTGTTTTTGTTTGACTTTAGGTATCCTCCCAACAACGCTTACATTGTCCACTTTGCACTTAACAAGAAAAATAAAATGTCCCTGCTATCTATTTTTACCTATTCGTACATCGCACCAAATCTAGAGAATGAGCACTGTTGAATTTGTCTTTTTTTTTAGTATTTGGAATACGTCTATCCGTCTTCATTTAAAATTTCTTTTCTTTTTTCTTCTCTTTTTTATTTTTGGTAAACAGCTCCGCAAGCCAGCATCTACACTTTCAATTCCTGGCTCGATGAAAACACCTTCCATTGCGAATCGGGAACAGATCTCATCTGGATGCAACGAAGAGGCTGCCGAAGCGCTAGTGGGCATCCACTCCGACTATCCAAGGTATGTAGTGAAAAATTAAAGATATGAATTTCTGGAAATTGATTTTAATCAAACAAAGTGAGTATGAAAATAACTTCATACGAAAATTCACTTACGAGCGAATTCAATAAACACAATATTCATTAATTCGCTCGCAAGTAAGAGTTTTATTGAAACTAAACGTTCATGAGCAGTTTATGAGCTCACGAGTTGTTTGATGTTAGCTAATGAGTGAGCATTTCTGAACCCTGATTGATAATTTAAATTTCTCAATTTTGACCCCCTATCGACCTTGTTATTCCTACATATATGGTATTCACATGGATTCAAAAAGCAATTAATCGTGCATAAGCACCATCAACTTTTATTTGCGGTCAATATCAAAGTTTTGGAAGCATTCTTAATAATACACTCCTCATCACTATATAGCCATCCTAAAAAATGCAGCTCTTGTCGTTAAGAAAGATATTAGGTCTACGAAGTTTAATAAGAAGACTCCATATATTTTGATGTGCAGGGAGAGTTATATAACTTTGGCGCCAAAAATTAATAATGGTTTTTCATAGAGCGTCCAAAAACGAAAAATGTTTGCGGGCGGGGGGTCTATGTCACTCCGTTTAGGCGGTAGGGGCAATTTAAAATCAAATCAAACAACATGGAACAAAAATTCATTAAAAAACAATGGCAACACCTACAATAAAGCACTATACCAACTTAGAAAGGCGGAAACTTGTTCTTTAATTACACATTAAAGTAAGATTGTTCATGCCCATAGTTTGTGAAAAATTCGCATACAAACTCAAAATTTTAATAATCAATAATAGAAAAAAAGTGTAGATAATTTTATTTGGCATAACTCTAAGTCGCAGAGCTAAATTAGGAACTGGCCATTAATGCTAATGTTCGTTTTGAGTCGAACACAAAAAACAGAATGGTCTTATGTCTTCTACTTCAAAAGAAAACTAGGATGGACCAACAACTAACCAAACAAGTAACATAAAATTCATACAAATCGGTCAAATGGAAGGTTTTTTTATTTACAAAAAACCATACGACGATCGAGTATGTATCTATTTTTGCACGCCACTATCGCCACTGCGTGTCTTACGGGATACTGGCCAAACCTTGCCCAAAGTCAAAATGTGTCTTGAAAGTAGGTGATGTTGATGGATTAAGTTTTTTTCCGCAAAATCATCGAATGTAGCAGCTCCATTTCATCATCAAACATCAATGTCGATGATCCTTTTAGCCAAAGAACGTTAGCTTCACCAAAAATGTTAACAACTTATTATTTCTGCCATCAGATTCAATGTACATTTTTTTATGAGTGCCCACTGCTTGCACTGTTTCTAATTATTCAAAATAAAAACCTATTTCCACTGTCTGACTACCTAAATATATTTAAGTTTATTGCCCTGAAAGTAAAATCGAAAGCTTGATTGATCTTTACCAGTTTTAAAGAATCGTAAAATTAAGCATGACAGAAGAAAGGAAGGAAATTGTTTATGCCAATCGTACTTCAGATTTGGGTTGATCATCTTAATTAAAATTTCTCTCTTGAATTTGCATTAAACTTCACACAACTTTCAAATACCACACGGTAAAAGAGGATATTGTAGAGCACAGACCTACTGCACAGACCTGCAGCACAGACCTGCCAGAAGGACATCTGTCCAAGCCTTAATGAATATTCCTTGCACAAATTTGCCACTTCCACTTCCTTAAAATGATTCGTTACTGCAATTTAAATGATTGCACAACCAAATTCGAAGATATACCTCAAACATCTTCTGAGTGAAGTCGGACGGCTTTAAACAAACTAAGGCAACAAATTGTGCTAAAATTTACAACTTTTTCCTTTTCACTGACACACTCATTTGCACTTCATTTAACTTCCCTTCCAGGCCAATGACTTTCGGCCCCACACAGAGAACTGAGAATACCCCACCATGGCCTGCAGCTGTTTCTTCCGTTCTGCATTTCGGCCCTCAACGGAGATTTACTGACTCTTCCTTATGGCTCTAACCAACCACAACGCCTTTAAGCTCATTCCCAAACGATGCGCCTCAAAAGCGAAGAGGAAATACCCAATCATAACAAAAGCCTAACGAAGGAGCTTGAAACCCGACATGTTACTCTTTCCAACTGATGGCCAAAACTCACAACAGCACAACGTCTGGGCCACAATCCGATTTCTACGCGCTTCTTGAAGCGCACACGAACAGACGACGCCGACGAGCGCCCAGAAACCGAATGCGTTTTGTTTCGAGTGCAATCCTGAGATCTATGGTCGGGTGGAGTTGATTAAATTTCAAAATTCCTGATGAGATCCTGGTACCAGTTTATTTTTCTTTATAATTTTTGCTGCACACGAGTTCACCCAAAAAGGATGGCGTGTGGTTCGTAGTTGGGAACTGTGTTTGTGCTTCGAAAACGAGGTCACTCTCTCACATCAGAAGTCAAAAAAGATGTATATTTGTTTTTGTATTGACATATCATCGCGTGTGGAAGTTGGTTTCTAGTTCCTGTCGAACTTATGTGCGCTTTGGACTCGGGATAAAATCACTGAGTTGTTGTTTATTGGATTATGGGGTGCTTCCTCTCTTTTTCCATCCTTGCCTCTCCGAGTGGACATTTGTCGAAAAATATGGTTCACTGAATAGCGTAATGCTTAAAGAAAAGGATCAAGGATAATGATTTATGACCAAAAAAAGGTCGGAGGACCCTTACACAGGACGTGGTGGTGGCTGTACATAGTTTGAGAGGGATTTTCACATTTGAAATTGAAGTTGATGGAAGAGAGTGGATGGGTTCCTTTTTGTGGATGTTGTGTGGTTGTTTTTCCAAAAAAAAAAAAACGATGCTGGCCATGGGAGTGTATTCAAATTTGTCGGGGTCTTTAGGAGTAAAAAAACCGGTCAAGTGTGAGTTTAACTCACGCACCGAGGGTTTCGTTCTTTCGTCAACAGATTAGAAGTAAGGACATAATTTAAGTTAAAGCAACTAACTACGGCTACCTGCCGTTTTCGAATAAAGCTAAACAAAAGAAAAGTCGTTCTCATTTGCTGATCGTGCCAACCGTGTAAAAATTGATTTAGTGAACTTAAAGGAAATGGTCATAAGCTACTCCATTGAAGCAATTAATCAGCAGTTCATGAAAGTTAGCTTACCGAAGCAGCAGCTTCGAATCATAACGTATTCGGCAATAAAAAATAGCCACTTAATCGTCTAGAACACTAATGTGGTACAGTCACAAACATCCAAGAAATTAACAAATCAAGTACTCGTGTTTGAAATTCAAAAAAAAAATTCAAATTTTGCACTAGGATTTATTTTGTTTTTTTTTCCTTAGAATTTTTTATGTTCACTTTTATTCAGAGACAAAACATAAAATCTTTCCAACAGCATATTTATATAAATCGCAACCAATAGAAAAGAGCAAATCAGGAAATGGTCTGAACACACATACACCTACAAATAACTGATTCTCTTATTTTCTTCAAAAAAATTACAACAACAAAGCTATTACGATCAATCATTTCTTTGCTTCGCTTTGTTCTTTTAAGAGAACTGAGAGAGAAGAAAACTGTCATACAAAATATTCGAGTCGAGGATTGAACCCGGGACCCTCAGACCAGAGCGCGAGCGCTATAACCACTCCAGCAACGCCGCTTCGAAATTCTATTGTCTTTCTTGGTATAGGACACGCGTAGAAAACTTTGTGTGTGTGAGATAATCACTAGTTGCCCTTTTTTAGCAAAATGCTCACATAACTTAAATCGTTAATATTTCTAAATATTGTGTGAAAATAAAATTTTTTTTGTATAACATTTTTTTATTCTATTGATGCGATCTACAAAATGGAGTTTTCGGATCTTAAAAATTCGTATGTCATTGTTTTTTGGTTTTTGGCCAATAACTCGAAAACTGTTTGAGCCAAGATGCTCGAACTAAATTTAAACTAAAGATTACGTCGAGACCTACATTCTAGATTTTATTCAGATTTTTAGACCCGCGGGTGTGGAAATGCGAGGGGGGGGACGCTTTTTTTTCGCACTTAAAGCTTAATATCTCGAAAACCGAGCCTCGGAACAAAAACCTCAAAATGAAAACTGTTTTTTATTTTACGAGACCTATCCAACGATACCTAACTCATCAATTCCGTTAAGAAAAAAAATTAAAAAAATTAGTTATTAATTAATTTTAGTACAAATAAAAAATCATAAGAGATTTCTGGATATATTTGCAATATTGCGATGAGTTGCCCCATAACTCCAATTTTTTTCAGATTTTTTGGCCCATTATTTTAGAAAATAAGGTATGGGACATGGTACACCAGTCGGTTTTTTGAAGTTTGCGGGCTTATAACTTCTTACCAATAAGACTAAGATGCTAATTGTAGTACAACTTTTTGATCTTGCTATAATTCTCTTTCTAACGATACCCATATCAAGTATCTAAGAAAAAAAAACTATTTTTTGATTTTAGTATTAGTACTAACTTTTTCGTTAATAAGTGACTTTCTTCAAACTTTTTTTCGGAACTTTCTTTGGGCAAGTGAAGCACATCTTCTGTGTAAATTTCATTTCTTAATTCCAGGTGGTTCACCAGGTACCTAAGATAAGGCTTAGTGACAGACAGACAGACATTTTTGTAATCTCCGCCCCGCCCCCTTTCCAATGACACCCATATTGACCACAAAAGTTAATAAAATTTTTTTCAAAGGTTAGTTTCAGTACTAACTTTTTCTTTAATATACGACTAATTCCGGAAAAAATTCCTGATTTATTTTTGGGTTGCCAAGATACATACCCATTCCAAATTTCATCCCTTAACTACAGAGGATTCAGAAGTTATTAGCAAATATGTAAAGGCGACAGACAGACAGACAAAATAGAGACGGACACATAAGTGAATCTATAAGGGTTTCGTTATTCCTTTGGAACGAAACCCTAAAAAGGAACCAGTTGTACTGCAATAACTCTTGGTTGAAGCAGCCTTGGAACAAGGCGTCAAGTTGCCTTTTTGTGTGCAGTGAGAACAAAAAAGGAATCTCTTAGTTTAGATTCATAAGAGAAAATGGCAACATCCACGAATAATTTATAGTACCATAGAAATTGTTTTAGAGTGGAGACTTTTCGAGTTTCTTACTTACTTATCAGGCATTTAACCCTTGGAGGGTCTGTGCCTGAGCCAACGCCGCCTTCCAATGTTGACGGTCCCGGGCATGCTGCTTCCAGTCCGGAAGACCAAGCTGTCTTGCATCCGCGATCACTTGATCTCTGTACCGGAGGTTCGGTCTCCCCCTTCTCCTCGAACCAGGAGGCTCGGATTCGAAGACCCTTTTAGCTGGAGCGTTTGTGTCCATGCGCTCGATGTGGCCGAGCCACTGTAGTCGACGGATTTTTGCCTTCCGGACTATATCCACATCTTTGTATAACTCATAAAGTTCGCGGTTATGTCTTCTCCTCCATTCGCCTTCCTCGCAGACTGGACCGAATATCCGCCGTAGAATTTTTTTTTCGAAGGAGCCAAGTATCATCTCTGCAGTCCTGCTTATCGTCCAACTTTCGGCACCATACAGTAGGACTGGCAGGATAAGGGTCTTGTAGAGCATGACCTTAGTTCTTCGAGTCAGGAGTTTTGACCCTAGCTGTTTGGACAAACCGAAGTAGCAGCGGTTGCCAAGGGTGATTCTACGACGGATCTCCACTACGATGTCATTCGTGGAGTTTACGTTCGCCCCGAGGTATATGAACTCCTTAACTACCTCGAAGTTATAGCTGTCGACTGTAACATTTTGTCCTAGGCGGTGGGCGACGGATTCTTTCTTCGTCGACAGCATATATTTGGTTTTCTCCTCATTTATCTTCAGACCAGTTCGTTTAGCCTGCTCTTCAATCGCGGTGAAAGCTTCCACAATGGCCCGCTGGGACCGAGCGATGATATCAATATCATCTGCGTAGCCCAGGAGCTGGACCGACTTGTGGAAGATAGTACCTTCCGTGTTGACGTTGGCCCGCCGTACTATTTGCTCCAGCACGAGATTGAAGAAGTCACATGACAGCGCGTCTCCTTGCCGAAATCCGGTGCATGTTTCAAAGGGCTCGGACGTTCTTGAGCCGAACTGCACGGTGCATCGAGTGTTGTTGAGCGTGGTTCGACACAACCGGATCAGTTTTGCCGGGATCCCGAATTCAGCCATCGCACTAAACAACTCCTTGCGATGAATGCTATCATATGCGGCTTTGAAGTCGATGAAAAGGTGGTGCGTATCGACTTGGAACTCGCTGGTCTTCTCCAGGATTTGCCTTAGTGTGAAAATTTGGTCTATCGTCGATTTGCCGGGCCGGAAGCCGCACTGGTACGTGCCGATTAGTGCGGTGCAAAACGGCTTTAGACGTTCACACAGTACACTCGACAGGATCTTGTAGGCGACATTGAGCAGGGATATACCTCGGTAGTTCTTGCACGAGGTAGGATCGCCTTTTTTGTGGATGGGGCAGATAGAGCTGGTATTCCAGTCGTCGGGCATGCATTCGTCCTCCCAAATTCTACAGATGATCTGGTGCATGCTCCCTACCAGGACATCGCCTCCAGCTTTGAAGAGCTCTGATGGGATACCATCCGAGCCTGCGGCCTTGTTGTTCTTCAGCTTTTTGATGGCTGTGCCGATTTCTTCAATGCTGGGAGGGGGAACGACTTCATCGACTGGAGGTGGGATCTCTTCGTCCACTACCACTCTCTCTTCTTCATGCTCGTTAAGCAGCTGCTGGAAATGCTGCTTAAAGACATCCACTATTCCCTGCGGGTCGGTGACAAGATTATTCTCGCAATTTCGGAGACATTCCCCTCAAACAGAAAGACGACTTGGAAAGAGCAATTATTTACCTAAATGACCAAATCAACGAAGGGGCCTATAGAGCAACGCCCTCTATAGGCACAGAACCCCAAGGCGTTCGACCAACTTCTACGATTGAAAAGTTCATAAAGACAAAGAGAAAACTAAGGAAAAAATGGCAGTTGACTCGAGCACCCACTGACAAGACAAACCTAAATAATATAACTAAACTACTAAAACTTAAACTAAAGGAAGCTCACGAAAGTAACCTCACAACCTACCTTAAGAACCTAACTCCAACATCTACGACAAACTACTCATTATGGAGAGCAACCAAAGATATGACAAACAAAATGCAACACCATCCTCCAATTAAAAAAATTGACAACACATGGGCTAGAGATAACCTTGACAAAGCAGCTACCTTAGCTAAATACTTTGAGTCAACATTTACAAACCCTGAAGGAGACAAGGTTTCGGCACCACCACTCGAAAACATACAAGACACTCAACCTATAAGAAAAATGACTGCCAATGAAATTGAAACCTGTATAAAAAAAGGGATCAAGAGTAAAAAAGCACCCGGTTACGACTTCCTAACAGGCAAATTGTTAAAAGAGCTCCCGAAAATAGCCTTTATTTTCGTTCGGAACCTATTTAACGGAGCAATCCGGCTTAAATATTTTCCGAAGCTGTGGAAAGTAGCTGAGGTAATAGCTATACCAAAGCCTGGAAAGGACGCCACAATGACAACATCCTACAGACCAATTAGCCTACTTCCAATCCTGTCAAAAATTTTCGAAAAACTCCTCCTCAAAAGACTTCTACCCATTTTGCATAAATCAAACGCTATACCAAACCACCAGTTCGGTTTTAGACGACAGCACTCAACAATCGAGCAAGTACATAGAGTGACAAACAAAATATCGGCGGCACTAGACGAAAAAAAATTCTGCGTTGCAGTATACCTTGACGTGGCTAAGGCTTTTGACTCGGTTTGGCACAAGGGACTATTGGTCAAACTTTGTAAAGTCGTTCCTCAGGACTTTTTTGTACTCTTAAAAAGTTATTTAGAAGACAGATGCTTCTACGTAAGAGTAAATGACAAGTGTTCAAACATGCACCCAATAAAAGCTGGAGTGCCCCAGGGAAGCATCCTAGGACCAGTCCTGTACCTCATCTTCACTGCAGACATCCCTACCCCAGACAGCGAAACGGCCATGATTGCTACTTTTGCGGACGACACTGTCCTGCTTAATACCGGACACGGCCTTTCAACTGCGACCTACCAACTACAACAAATACTGGACAAAGCGAATGCTTGGTTCACAAAATGGAACGTAAAAATTAACGAAGAAAAAACGATACAAGTCATTTACACAACTAAAACGAAATACGTACCGCTACCACTTACAATAAATCACAAAAATATATCTATCCAACCAGTCGCTAAATACTTAGGGATCCACATAGACAGTAAATTGACTTGGAAGCTACATATCCAACAAAAACAGACTCAGATAAAACACAAATTTCGACAACTTTATTGGCTTCTACGCCCCCAATCAAGTGTTTCTCTCAGAAATAAACTACTTATTTATAAATGTATTATAAAACCAATATGGACGTATGGAATTCAAATATGGGGAACATCAAAAAAAAGCAACCTGTGTATAATTCAAAGACAACAGAATAAAATTCTAAGGACGATTACCAACGCCGAATGGTATATCTGTAACAAAGACATTCATCGCGACCTGCAAATAAACACAATTGACGAAGAGATACAAAAAATAAGCAAAAAACACTTGACAAAAATCTTGGCACACCGCAACCAACACATCAACCTGCTCTTCGACGACGAAACACTTAGAACGAGAAGATTGAAACGAAGAAGACCTATTGATTTGGTTCTTCAATAAATATAAAATACATATATGTAATATATTTCATGTTGTCTGCAAGTTTACTGTATTATTGAAAATGTTAAATTATAGCGTATTGATGTTTTTAAACCACAGGTGACGAAAATTCGACACTGGTCGGAGTCACATGTTTTTTCCCTGTATAAATTAAAAAACATTTACTTAATGTCCTAGAGACAGGTGTAAGTATTTATTGGGATTTATAAAAAAAAAAAAAAAAAAAAAAAAATTTCGGAGAGCCAGGGTGCCATGCTTAAAGCCCGCTGCGAGACTTTTGGCCTTCTTATAAAAGGATCGTATTCGGTTTTTGTCCCTGGACTCTTCAATATCCTTGAGTTGGGAGGCTGCGAATGCCCTCTTTTTTCGCCGCAGCGTCTTTTTCTCCTCCCTTCTTCTGGCTCGGTATTCCTCGCGCGCTGCCCTTGTTTTCCTTTGCAACGCTTTTTGGTACGCCTCGTCGGTTGCTCGCTTTTTCTGCTCACACTCGCCATCATACCATGGGTTTCTTGCCGGGGGTGGTTGGTAGCCCATCGTGGCTTCGGCTACTTCCTGGATGGCAGAGCGGCAATGGAGCCACATATTATTGGCGTTTGTGTCCGACGTAGGCATACTCGCGAGTCGTTCGCTCAGACGCTCCTTGTAGTCTCTGACGATCTCCGGGGTGCTCAGGCGTCCAATGTCGAACATCCTCTTGGTCGGCTGGTGCAGCTTTCGAACATTGGAAAGTCGGGCTCTGAATCGTGCTGCCACTAGAAAATGGTCAGAGCCGACGTTTGCCCCCCTGAATGTTCGTACATCCAGGATGTTGGACGCGTGCCTTGCGTCAATGAGCACATGGTCGATTTGGTTGGCTGTTCGGCCATCTGGAGACCGCCAGGTTGCTGTGTGGATGCGCTTGCGAGGGAATCTTGTGCTACTTATCACCGTATTACGAGTTGCTGCAAAGTCCGTAAGTCGGAAGCCGTTGTCTGTTGTCGTGTCGTGGATGCTGTGCTTTCCGACTACTCCGCCGAAGATGTTTTCTTGACCGATTTTGGCGTTGAAGTCCCCGAGCACGATTTTGACATCGTACTCCGGACAGGCTCCGTAGGCGTTGTCCAAGAGGTCGTAAAACTCCTCTTTGATGGGCTCTTCAGCGTCGTCGGTGGGGGCGTGTGCACTAATGAGACTAATGTTGTAAAACCTCCCTTGGATGCGGATCACAGCTAGGCGATCGCTTATTGGCTTAAAGTCGATTACTTTCGACCTTAGCCGTTTTCCCACGACGAACCCGCATCCCAGTAAGTGCATCCTTTTGTGGCAACTGTAATAAATGTCGCAGTTTTTTCGCTTCATAGTACCTTGTCCTATCCAGCGTATTTCCTGGATCGCAGTAATATCCGCCTTATACTGCGTGAGGATAGTTTCCAGTTGTTGAGCAGCCCCAGGAGTGTAGAGAGTTCTCACATTCCAGGAGCATACTCGCAGATCGTAGTCCTTTTTCGTGCCGTGTTGTCGTCGTTGGTTTCTTCTTTCCGAGGCTTGGTTTAGCTCTTCCATAACAATTGAGGTTTTTACATGGGCGGGTCGTTAGCCCTCCGCATAACCGCCATCCTGGTCGGGTTGAGTTGCGCTCTCTTGCCTGGAGCGATGGCTGCATACATTAGTTCACCCCCCAACGGTTGTTAGGAGGCTATCCAGAGGGTGCCGCGTGGAGGCTGTATGTCAGCTTGACCCGTACACTATAGGGATCGACGCTGGCAACTCGCCATGTTGAGTGCGATCAGCAACTTTACCCTATGTATACAAGCCCTACCCCCCCTTTTCGAGTTTCACCATCTAAAAAAAAACAATGGACTATACCGTGTAAGGATCTTCCTCGCCACCTTTGTCACTTGCAAAATAATTCACTCCATGCTTTAAAATGAAAAATTAAAGGAGTAAGAATAACCTATTTCTAATAATTTGTACATACCCGTAAAAGACACTTCTCTTCTCAGTTGTCGGCTTAGGACACGCTGCGATATATTTCGGACAAATCATTTGTATTAATTTTCTATATATTTTTTTTTCTTGTAATCTTGTGAAATAAATATATCATCGAAATTTTGATTTGCTTTGTGATTCTCTGCGCTCAATACTTTAAGAGTAATTCCTTCCGCGTCACAAAATTATAATACATGGCAATCATGGAATAGAAATACAGTAGTTCAAAGTAATAAATAGAAAAAGCAATAAACAGGGCAAAAATATTAAAAATCAAAAGCAGGATAGTTTGGGATCAGCATAAATATAAATCTATATACAGTAGTTCAAAGTAGTAATGAGGAAAATGTCTGCAACATACTACATCTTTTGAAATTTCATTTCTTTTCTCGGAACTCTTAAAATTTACATAACCCAAGAGATTTTTAAACGTCCCATTATTACTGTCAATGATTATAAGTAGTATTTGGTTTTCTGTTAGCAATGTCCTTAAAACAAAAACAAAAAAACATCGCTAATGAAATATCATGCATCATTAATTCGATTTGCGTTGTGTGTGACAGGTCCTAATTACCTTCGCAAAGCTAGGGTGTAATTTATTTCGATAGAAATAGCAACACATTCTTTAACACTTTTTTAAACTTTCAACGAATATCGTTCTTGCAAATTAAAGGCACTTTCTATGCAAATGTATTCTTTACCTTCAAACCAGTTTTTTCTTTAAGGTAGACTCTACACTTTATTTAAAAGAGTTTATCGGTTTTATTCAGCCCCACTTATTGTCGCAGAAGAATTTCCTTTCCAGAAGTTACTTGAGGAAAAATGCTTAAGGCACTTTTCACTTTCTTTATTTAATACTATTGTCGTTGAAAATACGGCTCTAGTTGCGTCTGAAGAACGCGTAAAAATGAATGATTATTGATTTTCTTCTACCCTGTCTGTCTGTAGAAATTAATTGTGAATAAGGAGAATATTTTATGAAGGCACGTGCATTTTTGAGAATTAAAAGGCGAGAGTACACGGGTTTGAATGCAGCTCGGGGAAAGAACACCACAAACAATTTTCACGGCCCCCCTCCAGCGAATGACTAACAATCCTCCGGGAGTAACCTCTGTCATGGAAAGCTTTCGCAATCTGCCGTTCGGAACCCGCATTAAACAGTAGGTCCTCTTCACTTGTGTCAAAATTATATCGCGCACAACACAGTGAAGGCGCGAACAAGCTAGACTCTGGCCCTGTATGGGCAGATTATTTTTATTTATTTTTTATAAGGCAGTCTAAGAAAACTTCTTTTTCGATGTGTAGTATCTTTGCGTTCATGAAATTACATGAATTTTCGACAATCAAAAGAAGGTCTCAGAAAATGTCTTTTTTTGAAAACTGTTATCATAGTGTTTTATAAAGTCACAAGATTTTTTGAGAATCGAAAGGAAGTCCAAGAAAACTTCTCTTTCAAAAGCTAGTATTAAAGGAAACCGTCCCGGCAAGAACCTTTAAGAACTTTCTTATTCAGATAGCATAGTGTCTTCAAAAGTTTCATTGCACAGTAAATGTGATTCCCCAAACCCCAGGACGCAGTATGACAACCCCACCGACCATAGCCAAATCAACACATGCGCCATCCAACACAACTCAGCTCGTCCGTCCTTCACCCTGTTCAATCTCAATTAGCCCCACAACTGTCTCGCAGGACTTCAAATAAATATTGAACAGCTTACCCTCATTTTCGTCCCAATCGAAGGTCCCCAACCACTGTGTCACATGCAATGCAACCAAACTCATGCACCGCCCCTTGTCTATTTTTTTTTCCTCCTTCCGTAACTGACCCCTTTTTTTATTGACTTTCCATGATGGGTGCATAAGGATACCATTCAAAAATCCATTTCGCTCTTAGATATTTCAAACAAATGCAATTGACCCGCGATCAACTTTGGCACTGTGCCAGTACCAGCAATGGCGGCCGCATCAACGCAAACGAATTTCGACAATGCGCCCCAATGTGATTTACTAAAGCGCCTCTGACCTCCTTCGAACAAAATTACTTACAGTAAACTGGAAACTTGGAAATTCAAACAACAAGTGAAACTAATTAAAAGGATATTTGTCACACCATCGAGTGAACGAATAAAAAATTCATTAGCGCACCTTCGTCACTTAACTGTTGGACGCTGACGCCCCTCCGGCGAGCCATTGAAGCTTCAGCCTCAGGAAAACGTCAAATAAACGACTAAATTTTCAAAAGAAAGATTTTCATTTCTCTTTAAAACAATCTAAATTTAGTCACTCTATCTTCCGATTCAGTCTTGTCGATGCCTAAAACCAAAGACCCCAACGGTCATCAACAAAACGGCCAACAGCAAAAAAGGACATGACAATAACTACCACAGTGCGTGTCAGGGGGTGGATAAAAATGTCTGCGGTGTGTTTAACATTTCATAAAACAAACACAAAATTTAAGGCGGTGTTTACTTTTAGTTGTTTTTATGTTTGACCAAGTCTTAGGCTCTATCGTCGTCACTACAAAATGAGCCTCGTAGTGTTGACGAATTTATCATCAAAGCGAAGTCATCAGAGGTATTCACTCGGCAGTGGCAATGGTGCCGGGAAAACATCAAAGGAATACAATTAATTTATTTTAAGCACTCCAGCGTTATTTCAATCTAATTACAATGTACAGAAAAAATTGTTTAGAGCGTTATAGGTTAGTGTTAAAGAAGAAAAAAAAAATTAAAAGAAATGTCGATGACAGTAACAAAGAAATTTTTTGATTACAAAATTTTCGTCTTTCAGTGGATTTAGTGTTTGAGAATTGTGTGCTATTCTGGAGGCAGTGTCCAGTCTTGAGAAAAAGAAAAGAAATGGTGAAGATGTCGTGTTTAAGGTACTGAAATTAAGCCCTCACAATTTCGTTAATAGTTTATTAGTTAGCAAAGTCTGGAAATATTTTTAAAAATTAAAAAAAAAAATTAAAGAAAATTGCCTGGACTTTTGTGAAAGTGACTTTCAACGGTGGACTCATTTTTTGTAGCACTATACAAAGCGGAATTTATATTAGCGATGAAAACGAACAATTATCTCTAAGCCAGAGGAAAATATGTGTAACAAGAATTAGTCTTTTTTAATTCGAGAGGTTTTTTTAATTCAAGAGGCTTTTTTAACTCGAGATGTAAGCCATCATAACGAAAACATTGCGTTTCAAATTTCTAGCAAAACTTTATAGAGACTTTATAAGAAGTTACCAAGTTGGATTGATTGACTATAAAAAGATTGTGTACATTTGTAAAGGAAACGTTGCAAATGCAGTGGTTTCAAACCAGACTTGGACACCTATATAGTAAAAAAATTGGAGACATTCAAAAGAAACTGAGGAATAAAGAAGGAAGGATTAGTTATTTTACAAAACTTTACCAAAAAATACAATCAATTTAAAAAGATGTAACTCGATTTTTAAAGAAACTCAACAAGGAACGAGACAAAGTCGGACGACTTGGGGAAAGTTTGAATTTAATATTTTTTTAAAAAGTTTGCATATTGTGTGAAGTCCATTTTTGTTCAAACCTATTTTCAACGCCGAGAAAAGTGATTGAATGAATTTTGCACAACAATGGAGTTCAATTTTATACCACTCCTCAAGAACAGCAGTTTTTACGTCTGTCTAGTTAAAAATGGAAAGCTTTCTACTTTTTCTGGTTTGGGTTCTCCCACAAGTTCTCAATAGGGTTAATGTCTGTAGAGTAGTTTCTATAACATGGGAGCAATTATATCTCATCCAGGACCGTACCTTGTAAGCTTTATGTTTGGGATGATCTTAGAGAAAATTTCAGCCATAACCAAGGCCAAGTTTACTGACAGAAAAAGACAAATTTTGTTTTAAAATGTGGAACATGAGGATCCATTTTTCCCTCTGCAATTGAGCTGACCCAAAAGCAGAAAAGGATCCCCATACAATCAACACACCACACATGCCTTACAATTTGAATCAAATTCCTTAAAAACAGTTTGTTATGAGCCTTTGTCCACACGTATGTTTTTCTTTTGTACAATTTTGTGAAATAACTACTGAATATATGCATTATTTTGAACCAATTATGAAATTTTCCTTCTTCTTTTCCATAGCTATTAATTTGTCTTCAATTTTATTACTATGCTGGCGCCCATGTTTGACTTTAAACCACTGTATATACAAAACTGCAACTTGTAAAATGATTTTTTCAGAAAATCAGTTTCTAATCAATCAATTTCTTTCATCAGAACCTTTGGTCTTGCATTCAGTTTTCGATGTCAGCTAAACCCTTAAAAGTTCCTCATATGGCAATTATGTAAGCGACTTTAAAGGCATCCTTGAAAACAAATGTCTAATGAGTGATAAAAAAATTAAAGAAACCAATTTCGAGATATGAACCGCTTATCTTGCAATTCAACTATCCCGAGAGAGCATTTCTAGTGGGATGAATTTAAATTAGTCTTTTTATGCTAATAGCCTTATAATTTCGATTTACATTGAACTGAATTAATGATAATTGAATTTCTCCTCCGAATTGGTGCCTCAAGGTTTCCTACTCCCACCGTTCTTCTCTCTTTTTTTCATAATTTTTCTGAATCCTTTTAACATTTGCGAAGGTCAAGTGGTTATATTAAATCCTTGGAATTAATAATCGCCAAAGTGGACTGAAGCAGCCTCAAAAATGTTCTGACCGGGGTCAGCATCATCGACACATAATCCCCAAAAATCACCCAAACGAAAAAAAAACGCGCTGATGTTTGAAAAAAAAAAACGAAGAGAAGAACGAACCACAACGAAAACCGTGAACCCATAAATTAAGTGACAGAAGCAATTTCCAACACATCATCAAGTAGACATATTTCCTAAATCCGCTGTATCCTTAAAATTTATTGTGACACCAAAACGAATCTCCTTTTGGGCTTATTAGGCATAAAATCCAACTTGCCTACAACTCAATTCATTTCAATTGATTACTCTCTCATCCTGTCCACATACACATATGCAGTAACAGCAGCAAAACACATAAAGGACTTTATCACTTCTCTTTCTTCTTTTTCGTTTCGTTTCGTTTCTTTTTTCTCTGTAGGTACATGGAGGAGCGGGCATTGACTGGCGGTAATACTTCCCGAAAACCCTCAACAAACTCAGCGAAGCACAAACCCAATGTAGGATACAGATTAGGCAGAAGAAAAGCTTTATTTGAAAAACGAAAACGCATTAGTGACTACGCACTAGTCATGGGGATGTTCGGCATTGTTGTAATGGTAATTGAAAATGAATTAAGTAGTGCTGGAGTTTATGATAAGGTAATTTTTTCTGTCAAAGTGACAGATGTCAAAACTTTCAACTGTCTAAATGTGACATTTATTTTATCTACTCATATTCTCTTGTTCTCTTTTATATTTCAGGCTTCGTTTTATTCAATGGCGTTAAAAACATTAATATCTGTTTCGACTGTGATTCTTTTAGGACTTATTATAGCTTATCACGCTTTGGAAGTGCAGGTGAGAGTGAGTGATTTAAAATAATTATCAGATGTATTATGTCGAATTATTAATTATTATTTTTGTTTACTGTGCCTAAATCTTTGAGTTTGATCCGCTTATTGCATTGATGACTAACTGACAGTGGTTGTCATTAATTTTGTGGATATGTGATTCGATGTGGTTTTGTTTATGTCGTTAGCCATTTTTGTTATTTTATTTTCTTGTGACTTGTCAAATTTTATGACGAAGTGACAGATGCAGCCAAGGGATGGAGATACAGAAACATGAAGAGCTTTTTCGTTCTAATTATTTCGCTTCAAAGTGTACATTCATTTTACGTATCTTTTAAGAGATAAACAAACCCAAAACATTCTCAAAACTTTAAGAACTCCTCTCGTCGAATAAAACTTTGAAAGGTCGCCCAGTCACGTCCGCCGTTTGCAATATTCTCAGAAAAGAGCAAAAACTTTTAGCATTTTTCATTTCACAGACGTAAATAAATGTGAATTCCTCCATGACATGTGGTAATTTTGAATTTTGCCTCTGGGAACATGCACTCGATGGTGTCCCGAGGGGTGTGCCTCTCGGCCGGAGTCCAATGTGATTTTGTCAACACTGCTGATGGGTGTTTGCTTCCTTTGAAATGAAGTATCATTTCACAGTCTCGACTAAATTAGACTGGATATTGATTTAAGCTCAATCAAACACGAAGACAGGCGAATTTCTACGGCAGCAGCTTATTTGCTTTTTGGATGGAATTTCGGGTGGTAGGCCACCTTGTCACGGGCAGACGGGCTGATGAATAACTTAACTCCTTCGAGGGTGGAACACACTTTATTCACTTAAGTCAAATATTAGATGGTGGAAAGGTGTCCTAAACGGATTCAAGGTTGTTGCTGTTTTATTTATTTTCTGCTTTACCTATTTGACTTTAAGTTGCACGTTTCTGACGTCGATGTTAGGTCGATCAGAAGTATTCCTTATACTTCGCTAATGGCTTTGATGGCAAGTATGTCGACTTATTTTTCTAATGCCAACTATATTTATTACTACATAACAAAAAGTGTACTTACCATTTCTGCTTACTGAATATGTAACAACTTTAAAGAAGTGCAGCGATTAGCACTAACTAATTTCATTAACTTTGAAAGGCACAAGTACATTTCTGCACCTAGACTAACACCGATTTCATCCATTTTATTCCTGGATTTTAGTTTCTCATTTCTTTATCAAGTGCAAACTTTGTTTATTTTTAAAGAAATTGAAGGAAGGACAAGGGACTTTACCTTAATACATCAATGATCTTCCAACTCGGTTAAGTTTTTATCATAAAATGTTGAGTCCTGTTTGTTCCTCCTTTATAGGCCAATGCCATCTTTTTTAAATCCTATTACATGTCATGTGGCCAAAGACACACCAACAAAAAATTGCATTTGTAAAATTTGCCCTGAAAACTGAGTTTTGGAAAAAGAATTTCTTATATAAACAGAAACGTTGAAAAGACTCGCTGAGAAAATTTTACATCAGAAATATTTTTCACGGAACTCATTGAATCCATTACAAGGACCGTCAAGATCATCAGCCGTATTATGGTTTTTATTTTGACGCCATTTTCAATTCCAAAAAACGATTAAGACTTTTCTTTTGTATCCTCTGTACACTGTATCTATTGTGGACTGTAAAACCTTATGGCAACTGTGTACGTCTAACCTAAGTAACCTTGTATTAATTTTTTGTTTTCTCCCTCCCCCTAAGTACTCAAAAACTCATACAAAAACGACAACTTTTCCAAAAAAAAAAAGTAGTGCTAGATATATATACATATATTTTTTTTTTAATTAGCCAAGTGCAGGTATTTTGCAAATAAATGTCAAGCTTATGTCAAATTCGCGCGAAGTTCATTATTGATGTATAATAATTATAAAATAAATATGTTAGAATCAAAATTTTATTGTTTCGCTTTATTCAAAAAAACAACAATTAACTTAGTTTAGCACAGCTACAAAAACAAAAACAAAACAGGAGATTTGTTTATAAAATAAATCATATTAATCTTATTAATAACATTTGAAGTTGTATTCATTACAGGACTTTTCAAATTTGGAACTTTTAAATTTTGTTTGGTATTTCTTAACACAAAAAAAAAAGAATATGAATGATTTCTAAAACTTAGTACTTAAAAATCGTATTTTATCTAAGAGTAAGGATACTTTCTTTTTCTAATACTTAGTCTTATTATACTCGTATGATTTCCTTGTAAGTATTTTATTTCTTCTAAACAAAAAATAAAACTTTAAGAATTTGTGGAAGTTTTGTAGTCCCACAAACAAAACAAAAAAAAAAAAGAAAATGCTCCTTTGTAGATATACGTGAATGTTTGTCGCTGTTCCGTTGATTTTGATTTTTCTTTTTCAAAAGTCCCTTACTTAAAAGATTTAAACAAAATTTCTTTCTTTTTCTTTTCTTCTTTTTTTTTTCTTTTATTTCAATTCTCTTTCACAGTTGTTTATGATTGATAACTGTGCGGATGATTGGAGGATCGCAATGACATGGCAACGAATTAGTCAAATAGGCTTAGAACTTTTTATATGCGCTATACATCCGATTCCTGGTGAATATTATTTCTTGTGGACGACAAAATTGGCGAATAAAAATAAAATAAGCGGCACAGAGGAAGTGCCGTACGACGTAGCTTTATCATTACCTATGTTCCTTCGATTGTATTTAATATGTCGTGTTATGTTATTGCATTCGAAATTATTTACGGACGCATCATCGCGAAGCATAGGGGCGTTAAATAGAATTAATTTTAATACAAGGTAAGTTGTATTTTTGGTATTCTATTTTTTTGGTATGATTTTGGGTGACTCCAATTGTCACCTACAATCTTAAGAAATGGCGAAGCTGTTTCGGCTTCCAAAGGAAACATAACTAGGATTGTGTTAGGACTAATGTTTCAATTATTTTGAAATGTAAATAATTAAATATCACGACAGTTTAGGGTGTATCAAATAAAATTGTTCTTTTAAAAATGCAATAAATGAACAAAACAAGTCTTTTCATGTAAGATGGTTTTATTAATAAGAGAAAACATTCCCAGAAATGGCACCTCGTTCAAGTTGCTGCCTCTATTACCTTCGCACTAGCCCATTCTATCACTCCAATTTTCTAAGGCCTTGTTGATGATTTCGGGTTATAGCTCGCTGATTAATACGATCATATTGGCAGTAAGTGTTTGAATTATTTTTGGATTGTTACCGATCCCTCACGGTTCCCCACAAAAAAAAAAATCTAAAGGGATTAAATCGCTGCTCCAAGGCGGCCAATTGACACCACCAAGATTTTTTTTTTTTAAACACACTCAGCAGTCACTTTAGAAACCCGTTTTCAATATTTCCCAATACTGTTCAAGGAATATATTTTTGACTTTCTGCCCAGATTCCGAGCAGGAAACAGTTAGTGTCATAAAAGCCTATGATTTAAAAATAAACTACTAGATGGCACACCTTTAAATGGAGCTATATTTCGAACGATGCGTAGCATGACTGGCGTTTTAGTTTTTTGGTTCAAAATTCCTCCAACCTATTTTACTTCTGATATTTGAAGTACTTTTCTAACTTCGTATATTATCTTAACCATGGTACTTTATATTGTCTTGTAATGAAATCGATTTCATGTTTTCTTTATGTCATTCTGGTAGAAAATAGGCAAATAAAAATAAACACAGGTTGGGGTGTCTCATTAACTTTCTTGAAACTAAAATGAGCAAAGCAATCTGCTTCAATCCATTTTCCGTCTTTGTAGGTATTTTCACACTCCGTGGTCGATGCTTGTTTCTTAAACTGACTCTACTCTAGGCTTAAGACTCCAAGCTACCAAAATCCCAATGAAAGTTCTTAGAGGACCATTCGGTTCCGCTAATATTCCGGGCAATTAGTCCAATTTTAGTTTTTGAAATCTCTCAAAAGTTAAACATTCAACAAACTTTATGAAATTAAAAATTTAATTCATCTTACAATATCTTACTTTCTAGATTCGTGTTAAAAACACTGATGACAATATGCCCAGGAACGGTATTACTAGTGTTTATGGTATCCCTCTGGATCATAGCCTCGTGGACACTACGCCAATGCGAAAGGTAAGACTTTGCCGTTCAACTAATGAAAACAAAACAAAAAAAAAAAAATTCTTAAAGAAAAATTTTAAAAAAATACAACATTATTGTTTTTATTTGTATATTTTTCTCCCAATCTTTCGTAAAAAAAAAATAAAATAAAATAAAAGATATAAGATATTTTACCACAAAAGAAACAGTATAAAAATACAAAAGATACAAAACAATCTAATACAATTAGCACCTTAACACAAAATCGCATGTAACTGTTTTCAGTGTCCATACAAATAAAAAAAATAAATAGAATGTGCATTTGGAATGTTCTAGTCTAGCATTTGGTAACGTTGATATGTAGCCAGTTTTTTTTATTTGTTTTTGAGTTTGTTGTACCAAATGTTGTATGTACGCACGTTTTGCTTAGAAACGTTCTTATGTACATGTAAATATTTACTCATAGACATAGACTTGGCTGCACCTTGTTTCTTGCTTACCTCCTATAATCATTATTTTTTTCTTATTTTCTTTTTTATATTTTTTTATGTTATAAATATTATTTTGTTCCTTCTCTCACTAAAGTTTTTTTACTTTTTCATTAAAAAAAAAATTATTTTAGTCTAAATAACTCAGAATTTTCGTATACAGAAAACAAAATATGAAATTTGTAGACGAGAGATATTAATAAGCAGCTATGCATGGAAGTAATTTATGTATAGTGTAAAATAATAAAAGAAAAAAACAAAAATATAAAAATAAAAGAACGAAAAAAAAAATTGAAATGTTGTTGCGGCAGACCCGTAGTTTTATGAGAGCGAAATAAAAAAATTTCCAAAGCATCATCACAAAAATACAAAAAAAAAAGTATTTGAATTAATTTAGTTGTTTAAAGTTAGGGTAATTTTAGAATAGTAAATAAAAAAAAACTTTATGTACATTCTAAGTTAAACTTAACGAAAGAAAAAAAAATGTTAACAATTTGTATATTACTATTGAAAGTTGTTTGTAAATATCTATCAAGTTGAAGCCTGGTAGACGTTAAATATCATTTATTAGTTGGTCTATGTATATTTTTTATCCCTTCAAAGAATTCTGGTTACAAACTTGAGGTCTAAGACAACGTTTTTTTTGACGAAACACATTCTGAGTCCTTTCTTTCTTATTTACACTTCTATCCCTAATCTTAACCGTGTTGGAAATACTTCTTTTTTCAATAACTAACCATGAATCAATCAATCAATCAATATTTAACATTTGACAGTTGCTGTCAATCAATAGCAGCGGTGATCCTGAAGGTGATGACCATAGTCCTCTTCTATCTCAGACCCTATTCATCTGTGTAAATATTTGACAAACCCAGCACTTTTTTAAAACGAACTTACCAACCACAACGATACTGACGTCCACATGAATAAATGTCGCTTAGCTGTCGCGAATATTTAGATTCAGTGGAGTAGGTTTTTTTTCCATAATTGACATTTTAAATTGTCGGAATTCAATAATTCATAGGAAAATTGGTCGAGCGTTATGGATATGCCAATTGCTTTGTGAATTGGCATATGGGCTGGCTCAATTCATTATCAAACTTCTGAGCAATGTCAGGAGTATAAGTAATTCATAAATTTGTATTTTGTTTGAATGTTCGTTATGGTTAATTGTGAAAGCTCAAATCAAATGGGACATTTCACGGTATTATCCACGTTTTATCGTTTCTTGTTAAATTGCTGCTGTATCAAGCTGCAAAATTATGTTCACAAAGCAGTTTCAACCTATTTCACGTATAGTCAAGAGGCGTGTTTTTAGTATCTCTTTTTACGTGAAGCGGAGACTGCAAAGTTCGCAGATTTTAACGTTCTATTCATACATACGTTATGGTATCGAATAAACTTACACCAACGGCATTTAAAGTTTTTAACTCGTGGTTGTTGGAGCGTAAATTTTACACGGCCAATGAATAAGGCAGAAAAAACGCCTGTATTTGTTATTTCCGGAACGAACTTCGAATTTCTTTTTTTAGGGTTTCGTTCCAAAGGAATAACGAAACCCTTATGGAATCACTTCGGTGTCTGTCTGTCTGTCTGTCTGTCTGTCTGTCTGTCTGTCTGTCTGTCGCCTTTTACATATTTCACTATAATTTATAAGTCCTTTGTAGTTAAGGGATGAAATTTGGACTGAAGGTGTATCTAGGCAACCCAAAAATAAATCATGCACCCGTTTTGGAATTAGTCGCAGATTAAAGAAAAAGTTAGTACTAATACTAACCGCCGAAAAAACGTTTACTCACTTTGATGGTCGATATGGGTGTCATTGGAAAGGGGGCGGTGCCCTGATTATGAAAATGTCTGTCTGTCTGTCATTAGGCCTTAACCTCGGTAATTGGCGAACCACTAAGAATTTAGAAATAAAACTTCGCTAAAAGACGTATTTCACTTGCCCAAAGAAAGTTCAGGAAAAAAAATTTAAGAAAATTTTATACTAGCGAAAAGCTTAGTACCAATACTAAATTTGAAAAATAAATTTCTTTTACTGGGTTGGGTATCGTTGGAAAGAGGATGATAGTTAGATCAAAAAGTTGTACGATGCTAATCATCTCACTCTTATTGGTAAGAAGTTATTAGCCAACAAATTGCCGAAAACTGACTTGTGTACCGTGTCCCCCACCTTACTTTCTAGAATATTTGACCAAGGAATTTGAAAAAAATTGGAGTTATGGGGCAACTCATCGCAATAGCCCAAAATTATCCAAAAATCGTGTGCGATTTTTTATTTGTACTAAAATAAATTAATTATTAACTTTTTTTGAAAAAAAATTCACGGATATATATTAAGTGAGGTACCATCGGATAGGTCTTGCAAAATGAAATAGAGTTTTCATTTTGAACTTTTCATTTGGAAGTTAGGTTTTCGAGATATTAAGCTTCAAAGTCGAAAAAAAGGCGTCCCCCCCCCCCTCGCATTTCCACACCCGTTGATCTAAAAATCTGAAAAAAATCTAGAATGCAGATCTTGATGTAATCTTTGTGTTAAAATTGTTTTGAGCATTCTGGCTTTAATAGTTTTCGAGATATTGGCCAAAAACCGAAAAACAACAACATTCGAGTTTTGAAGATCCGAAAACGCCATTTTGTAGATCTCAGTGAAAGAACAATAAAATATTATGTAAAAAAAATTATTTTCATACAATTTTTCGAGATATTAACGATTTAAATCGAATCAGTTATCGCAAAAAACGATTAACTCACGGCAGTCTCAGTGTCGCTTGCGGCATTTCATCCCCTAAATGCACCAAAGCAATTTTCACACGGCTGGCGCGATCACCAAATGGGAAAGGATTTTCTTTTGTTCAGTTTCGTTCGAAATGAAAGAATTTTAGTGAATTAACAGTGAATTGAGTTTAATTTGATTAGACTATTTTAGTTTGTTGATTTCTTAGACTTATATTAAGTCTAAACTACTAATCTGTTTGCGAACGAAACCCTCGGCGGGTGAGTAAAACTCACACTTGACCAGTTTTTTTTTTTTTATGATAACATATGAATATAAAAAAAATGTTCTTCTGTTCTTTTTATTTTTTCATCTCACAACAAAGGAAATCTATGACCACAGATTTTAAAGCAATAACACTGACCTCCCTCGGTACCTTTGGCTCCTGTTATGTCTTGAAGCGAACATTTAAGGATAATCCCAAGCCCTTGAGCTCGTGTCCATTATAAACAAAAATATAAGGATGTTTTTCGGTTTTTCAAGTTGCGACTTTGTAGGTAAAACATCTCCACAAATCATCTCCACAAGCATCTCCTTATGCCTCGTATTTTTTTCTCTTAAATTACCAAACTAAGTTTTCTTCCTTTACATACCAAACGCACCCGGTAAGACTTTTCGAATCATTGAATAATTGATTTCAGCGAAAGCACTTACAAGCCAAATGGAGTTCGAATCTTTCTTTCAGGCCGGAATTTCTGATTATGATTTACGACAAGAAAAAACTCCACCTAAATCGGATAGTACCAAAGATTCGATGGACCATTATTTCTAAAATGTGTGACAAAGTTTTTTTTTGTTTTCAATCAACAACTACTTTTCATTTTCTGTAGACATCTACAATACCAGATCAATCACAGGCAGACCGATGCTAGACATCATCAAAAGTCTTCCAGCAACCGAAAAAATCCAATGAATTGTTTTTTCTTAGCATTTACTTTGACTTTCGAAAGTCGTACAACTCGAACAAAAGTTAAACAGCGCTTATCGTACGGTCTTTGTCGTCAATTCCACGAGAGTTCATCCAAAGTGTCCATTTCATCGTTCGCTGTGTAAAACGTCGACGGTGCCATTCTGCGACCTATCGTCTGACTCCTGCTTATCTGCACACTTTCCATTTTCGCAAACTGCGATCTGACTTAAGAACTAATTTGACAAACATCGCCGAAACAACAAGACCGCCATAGACTGTCAGCATACCTCCTATAGTGTAGTACCATGACTAAATTCATCTGTATAATAACCTTTTCCGTTTTTATATTCTTTCAAGAAAGAAAAATTCTTACGAATCGTTTTATTTGTATACCTAAAAGTCAGCAGCTATCAACTCAAAATATATAAAGCTTCCATTAACAGTTCTAAAGAACTACAATTTTTTTTCAAGTGCCTTTACAATTTTTCACATCTTCGTAAAATAGTTGACCCTACATATTATTTTTTTTATTTTAATTTCATTTATCATTAATTTTTTATCGCAAGATAATGCCCCTTCGTTATTTTTTATACATTTATTGCACTTCGCATCGCTCAACAAGATTAGAAAAGTTTTCGCGTAGAACTCAGAAAAAGTTTCTCCAAAGTTTTTTCTTTTTTTTTTCGTGAAAAAGGCGGCGGGCTACATACTGCACGAGGAGTATTTAATAGAGTCGCTGTTGTTTTTTTTTGTTTTTCTCTGCAAAAGTTGGCGTCAGATTGAAGGCGGATGTTTACAAGGCGGCTGAGTTGTTTATTTGTAACTTTTTGTTCATTGAACGTGATAAATCTGGAAAATATGATGATAGACTAGTTTTTTATGGAAAGTGTTATATTGCTGTAGTTCATGAAAGATTTCACAATCTGTCAAAGATGAAATCGATAAATTTTGCAGCAAATAATTTCTGTGGTAGGTTAATGTTTTAATTATTCTACAATGAACTGCTTATTTAGATTACGTTAAAATGGCAATAAGTTACTGCACAATTCGATTTCAAATTACCCCTACAATTCTGTTTTAGTTTATCTGCCTTCGTAGACTTTGATCGCAATTCCTTTGCACCCCCTTCAACATTTGTTATCAAATTTTGAGTTGGACACCACTTTGGCAGACACTCTCAATTGCTGATTACTAAAAACCCTCTTAATAAATTATATTCTATTTATTCACGCAGTTGCGCACCGTAAAAGGAAAAGTCTCAGTGCCCGGACTGAAATATCTTTCGAACGGCTGTTTTCTTAAGGGAGTTCACTCAATCGAAACTGAGTCAAAAATTTTAATATACCCCAAAGAGATTTTCAAAGAAATAGAAAAAAAAAGTCTGACTTGATTGACTTCAATGCACTCTATTGTATGAAACGAGACGTTCGTTGAATAGCCGGATTTCGGCCAGTCACCGCCCACCTGCTAAACGAACCTAGCATGAAGTACAATGTGTTCATTTTTTTTGTCAGACTGATTTAAAACGCACCAAAATTTAGAAGGTTTTCAACACTAATACTTACCAGAAGAGGGAACAAGGTGCGGTTCATGCTGGACTGGGACATGCTATACAATTTTATGTATTGCAGTTGATTCAAGCCGCAGATCATATCTCAATTTCAGATCTTTGCAACTAAAATCCTTGCCAATGATTCTGCACATACCAGAAAATTAAACTCATTTAGCTAATCACTAACACTCCACTTTTCGTAGACTTTGAATACCTTTAACTCATATTAGTCACAAACTTCACAAAGTTTCATCACAGCTTTCACTCTTTAACAGATAAAGAAAAGATTCTTGTTTTAACTTCCGTTCTAAGTTGTACCTTAACTACGAAGTTGGACCTTATTCATAACCTTTCATCGGAGAGGGCGCTGGCAGCTTTTACATGCCAACATTTTGCATCGGCAACAGTAAAATGTAAGGTTAGGCAATTCACTTATCTTCACTTCACTACGCTCTTTTATCTGACCTCTTGATTTTCTTTCAAACTTAAAAGGGATAGACATTTTACCCAATTTCTAACGCTAATTGTTGTTATAAAATCCGCGTTTTAGACTCAATAAATAAATGGACAACAAGTCATGCTTTTATTAAGGAACGATTGAGTTGAGAATGGTGCAAAAGCTAATTACGCATCTTTAATCTGATTAACTGACAACTAGTAGCATTATTACACTATTTGATCTTATTAAGATTGTTGAAACCTATCCCGATATTCGTGAGGAAGTTTCTTAACACTATAACAAGACCATCTGTCTTAGAAAACTCAATTTGGTGACAGATTCGTGATAGTTACAGATTTGTAGTCCATCTTCAGTTCTTCAGTTCTACACAGGCTGGTGGCAGTGTCTACCAAAATGTCAGTTAAAAGGACTTCGCCATGTCTTTCCCATAAATTTTTAAACACATCTTAATAAATGAGTCCTTCAGTGCACAAATCAATTAACTCCATAAATAAAAAAATCTAGAAATACGATGACATAGTGCCTCTAAAATTAACTGCTTCTTATTCAAAGGCCAACAAAATCGGTCTTTAAAAGCGTTAATCTTTATTATTCAGGAAAGTTACGATAAATATAAGAAATCATAGCTATGCCTTTAACACATAAATTATATTTCTTTTTACTAAATTATAGTTTTTTTTTAAGTGAAGTTGATCGATTTGTGCACTGAACGACTCAAATATAATAAAGATCAGTTATTGCGTGAATCGGATTCTAGACAAAACGTTCTTGACAATTCGTTCTTCTGCAAATATTGATCTTTGCCCATCTTCCAAAAATCATTTTAGCACTGACTATCTTTGAATTTCTCCCAAACACTTACATTCTACAAAAAAAAAATAATATGTAAAATGTGTGCCTAGTTGCATTAACTTTCAAGTGAGCTTTACACAACCAATGGCTGCAAAAAAGGCTCGGCAAGACTAGTTAAACCAAATCCTTCTATAAAAATGTCGACTATTGATAATTTGACACTCCTTAAATTGAATTTCTCGATAATTTGAAATTGTTCATTAGTCCGTTGAAAAATAGTCAATAAATGAAATCAAATCAATATTAATTTGTCATTTCGGTAATTTAAAGTTAAACAAAAAATACGTTGCTCGTGAGCATTCTACAGTTTAAAGTTCCGGACTTCCCTACTCTCTATAATTTGAAGCGTTTTTTAAGCATAGACTTTTGTTTAAAAAAAGGGATATAACTTTCTTTCAATGCATAACTACATTCCGCTTCTAGAGCCGACACAAGTGACAGTTTCTTCTCAGATCTTACCAATATCGAAAACTCATTGGACAATGATAAACAAAATTAACTTACTTAACAACAAACAAATTACTGATTTCAAAATAAAGATTTACCATTGATTGTACAAGCATTTGAAATGATAAATCACGAATTTTAATCAAACGCTAATTACTCTTGGTAATTTGAAATTTGTCTCTAGTCGCTTGAGTTTCAGATTATCGAAAATCGATTGTATTTACTTCATATTTGCTCAAAAAGAAGGCATCAAATAAAATTCCCAATTGTGAAAGCGTAGTTTCACATGCTTCCTAGGTTTTACTGAAACGCAGTCTTACTCGTTTTAAAGAAATCTTGTTTATACAAGTAAAAAAAAACGTGTATTGATGGTCAACAAGAAAAAAAAAAATAACATACCAAAAATGTATGGAAGTCACAGTGTTTAAAATTGTTTTGGAAACCCGAACACGCAATCACATCCAACATCAAAACAACAAAAATAAATTAGTATTTTAAGCTTAAA
This sequence comes from Syritta pipiens, assembly GCA_905187475.1. NCBI lineage: Eukaryota > Metazoa > Arthropoda > Insecta > Diptera > Syrphidae > Syritta > Syritta pipiens. The sequence continues at coordinate 5,248,443 of LR994571.1, forward strand.
AAAAGAGCATGACACTAAAACAACTCTCTATCCTGCTTGACCTCGTTCATTAAAACTAGAAATCCGAGTAGTTAGTCTAAACGTAAGAAAACAATAAAAAAAACGGCATGAATTATGAAAACACTCTTAAATTCTGAAAGATCCCCCCTCCACCATCACCATTTCTAAAGGACGCATCGAGTTAATACAAATTTTGTTTGTACATATCGATAGACTACTTATAAATATCCTTCTCTCACATGTACTTAAAAAGACAAAGTTTAATCAATTAATAACATTTTTTGTTTTAGTGTTATGTAAGTTCTTAATTTATTTACTTTTTAACAATCCACTGCCGTATAAACGTAGTATACTTAGACACGTATATGCTTTGGATATTTTTTTTTTTTCAATCTTATATATCCCTCTCTTGAAAAATAAAAGACGTATACATAAAAATCTACTTTCTTAACAATTTGTAAAATTCATGCTAAAATATATTTACACGAAAAGGTTAAAGAAAAATTAAATAAATTATATGAATTAAATAAAACTTCCTAAATATAAAATATATAAATTTTCTACTTTCGTTTTCTACTTCTTCCTCTCGTGTCTTATTCTTTTCTCTAGATACTCGTTTCTTATTAGATCTTTACTTCATTTACATTTTCCGTTTTTACTTTTTTAACTTACTTTCACAATTTTTTTCAATTTATTTATTAATTTCCTTCCTTTTCTTCTATATAACAAGTTGTTTCTTCTTTTCCTTAAATGAAAAAAAAAAAAAACAAAAAAAAAAATATAAACTGCCTGCTAAAATGTTGTACGATTAAAAAAAAATATTTATACTTCTTATTGAACGAGAAAAAAATATTTTTAACTGATTTCGAATTTATTAAGCTTGAAAATATGGATTGAACTACGCCTGCAACGTAAAAAACCAACCAAAGCATCTATATTTAAAATATATAAAAAAAATGGAGTTTAGCCAAAACACGTGCTCCAATATTTATTGAATTATCATTGTATTTCCATATAAGTGTATCAATATTACTCTTAATTGATTGGTGTACGATTTGTTTTTTATTTAATTTTAGCATTTATTATTTATAATTTAGTTTAAGTTCATTTTATTTATTGATTTTTCTAAATTGAATATTTCCTTTATTGTTACTTGCATTTACCATATATTTTCTTTTTATCTTATATTAGAGCTATCAATCGAATTTTCCAAATGAAAATTGTTATTTCGAATTATTGTTTACGTTTTTTTTTTTTTCTTTTTTCAACTCATCAGTTTTACATACATAAGTAAATTATTATTTTTTTTTTTTCAATTAGTTTATGTATATAAATATACCTAAAGTGAGCGGAATATATATTCATTTTTAACAAAAAAAAAAAAAAAGATTTTAGTTAAATTTTAGTTCGATTTGGGCTTAAATATTTTATAGCATGGTCATTGTTGAAAAATACATGAAAAAATAAACAAAAAGATTTTTTCCAAACCAAACAAATATATATACCAAACAAATGTGCTTAGTTAAACTTAGTAAAGCCATTAAAAATGACGTAAAATGTGAAACGTAGTTTACTTTTTTTTTATATCGAATTCATTTCAATATAAAAAAAATAATCAATAATTATTTTATCTAGTACGATACTTTGAAAATTTAACAAAAAAAAAATAATATATATTTAGCTTTTTTGTATAATACAAGAGCTTATATCATAGAAACATATATATTCAAAAACGTTAAGTTGAACTCAATATATACTCAAAGGCAAATCACTTCACTTGAAAATACACCCTCCCAACACTTCATTCATAGAATCAAAGACAAAAGAAAGTTAACACAAAAAACAAAAAACGTTTGTTTTAGAATAAAAAAAAACTTTTTTTTTTGGTTTTCTTTTGTTTTTTTTAAAAGATAAACTTCACGAAACTCTCAGTCAAAATTAAATACAAGTATTTTGTTTAGTTAAACTTTTGTTTTCAGTTTTCTGTTTGAAATTTAGTTTTACGAAAAAAATGACAGCAAACAAAAAAAAATTATTAACCTTATGCAGGATTTTTTATTTTGTATTTGGACAACAAAATTTTTCACATAATTTCACATATGTTTATTTGTTTGTTCCACTTTTCACTATCCTTCCCGAATAAGGTTCCACGACGAGGAGCACGCGAATTTGCTAAACTCCATGTGGCTAACAGCCATCACCTTTTTATGTGTGGGCTATGGCGATATAGTTCCCAACACATATTGCGGACGTGGTATAACTCTAACCTGTGGTATGGTGGTGAGTATTAAAAAAAAACAAAAAACAAACAAAAAAAGAAATCCGAAAAAAATGATATATTTAGCCAGTCAAATCAAAATCAAATGAAAGAAATTTTAATTTTAAATTATTATACTTTTTTTTGTTTCCGTTTTTAGTTGTTTTCTTTGGTTGTAAGCTATTCCTAACCCAGCTTTACCTAGAAACTAGAATTCAGATTTTCAATCAAGTGCGCCAAATAGTTAAAACAATTTTTTTTTTGCCAAAAATATAAAAAAAACAAAAACACTAATATCTGCAGCTTCGGTTGGTTGGACATTGCCATGAATGCTCTTCGAATGACCTAAACATATAATACATATGTGCTCTCACAGTTCGATCCATATTTTCTGCTCAGCGAAATCAAAATAAACGTGTATAGAAAAAAAAAACAAAATTTATAAAAAACAAAAACATACATTACTTTCCAACCATGTATCTATGTGTTTATCGAACAGGTTTCATGACGACGAACATGCAAATCTTTTGAATGCTATGTGGCTAATTGCGATCACTTTTTTAAGTGTCGGTTTTGGTGATATTGTCCCAAACACATATTGTGGTCGTGGTATCGCCGTCAGCACTGGAATTATGGTGAGTTTATTTCGATATGAGTAATGCGCCAGTAAAAACAAAAAAAAAAAACAAAACAAAAAACGATGAAATGCCAAATTTTAAATAATAATCAAACAAAAAAAAACTATAAAGCCAAAAGCTGCACGGACAAATGATATGCATGACAAATTAAAAAAAAATCTGGGAAATCAAAAATTTTGCAAAGAAGAAAAAATAACAATTGAATAATTGCACTGCAACGAAATCTAATCAACAATGAATTACATTTTTTTTTTCTAATAACCATATATGAATTTTCTTAAACTATTCATGTGTATATTTTTTTTTTATCATTAACTTTTGTTTTGTCTCTATTTTTATTATTATACATTATTCTTTTTGAAATCGTTCTTTAAAATCTATATCTACAATTAAAAAAAAGAGAATTAAAAATGCAATAATATATTGAACCTTGTCAGATCAGCTTCCATTTTGGTTGTTTATCATATCATATCGCTTCTGTAACTCTGAAAAGGCGAAGGGGAAAACTTAAGAAAGAGAATTCAATAATGTCTTTAATGATTCTGTTGAAAGATAAGTAATTATTTATGTTTCAACAGCTTTTTAATTTCGATAGAACAACGCATTTTCAAGGTTTACTTTAGCAGACATTGAATTGGATATTTATCTAAAAGAATGCCATTTAATGTTATGAATTTAACAAGCTTAAAAATGTTGGAGGTTAGTTTCCTTCACAAAATCTTTTTCGTCAGTAAACGCAGACTTCTTAGATTTTTTCCTTATTGAAACAACTCCAGCGCGAAAAGCTAGGCTCTGGCCCTTCGTGGGCTGTTGCGCCACTAATGATGATGATGATGAAATAACTTCAACAACTCAAAAGCTGTTTTTAATTGATTGCAAAACTGAAATGTATCTTCTGAATACGAAGACCACTTAGAAATATAACTACATCGTAGGTATGAAGGATCAATGTGTCCTAATGCTCTGTAAACAACTTTTTTTGTAGTAATTCTTACTTGAAACAAATGAAATGAAATCAAACGACAGTTTTACTTACTCTAGATTTTTATGTTACGAGAAAGAATTTCCGTCCTGATTCACTCTTTGAATTCTAAAAAAAATATGGGTCAAAATTAGTGTAAAAAGCAATTCAATCGCTGCTCATTTTCAAATTATTTTTACATTCTAATTTATCCATATATTTGACTACAGCAGCAGAGTGAAATAAAAATAAAAAAAAATTTCCCACACAAAATGAAAAAAAAAACTCTCATTTCTGTTCTCCGTCCTCTTAAAGCGGAATCGATATTTTTCCAAAGATCCACTCACACTGGTCAAGTACATCGTTATATTCATCGTTTATAGTTTTAATGCCATGTTGTCTGCATTAAACCCCGGCCCTCAATATATATTCTATTACAAAACGAGAAATCTTACCCTTGAATAATTGTGCATTTTTAAGATTTCACATAAACCCAATATAATGCAATCGTAAAAGAAATACCATTCAATCAAAAGGTATTTTTAGTCCTTTGGCTATAATCAAATTTATTTTATTGTAGACACAATCATTTCACATTCCTATGACTGAAGGTATCATCTTTCATTGGATTGCTTATGGTTTATTTAATTAAATAATGAATTTGACTTAAATCTTTTGTGTGCTTCATGAATCAAGGTCTTGTGCAAATGTACGTTGACATGTGTTTCATATCATGAATACGTAAATTGAAGAGAGTTATACAATCTGTCTCATAACTATATAGCCACCCAAAAATAAATCTGTTTCCATCGTAAGATTAAATGACTGTGATTTATTTTTGGAATGTAAAGAGATTGAATAAAACTAAAGTTTTGTTTCAAGGAAATTTATAAGTTTTGGCGAAATAAACCAAAATCTAAAAACTAGTGTTCTATAACTATACAATTAGTAAGGAAACTCTGGTTTCAATAAAACCAAAGTATGAAAGGCTTGTAGTTAGTTGACCCCGAGTTACTTTGACTTTTCACCAAGCTCAAGTAATCAATTAGACATACTGTCGACCAAATGTTTCGGGTTTGTCGGCTAATTTCATCATAAGCGCTGTCCGCTACTCTTTTTGATCATTTACTGATCCGTATCGGGTGTTTTTGGGGAAAAATGGTATGCCCAGTATTCCCAAATTATTTCCACCAGATTTTTAACCGATGAGCGCTTTGGCAGGACTATAGCATTGGAAACCACAATTTGGTAGGTCAATTTGTATTTCCTATTGGGAATACTACACCCTTTTCATTACATTTCAGCCAAAACAGCACTTAATTCTCTTTAAAAGATTCAATGCATTCTCAGCTACTCATTTTTTGCAACAAAAAATTCAGTGCAACATTTTTTAAGTGATGGATAGGTACCTAAAACTATAAGGCCCTTCAAATGCAGTCAATTATTTAAAGAACATTTTCTACGTGTGAGCATTTCTACTATTTAAACACAGAGCATCTGAAAACTACGTCAAGTCCGTTGGATGTCACAGATTTCAATGCAGTCCTACGCTCTATTCTTTAAAGGGTTCTTTAATCCCTGCTCTCTCTCTCTAATCATTGTTTATATATGATTTTCGTAAGAAAAACGACTCAGAAGTTCTCATGTTGTTAGTGATATCTGTGAAGGCATCAATAATTTCAAACTTCATTTCAAAGTTAATAATATTTTTTCATTTTTTTTTTGTTGGAAAACCTTCTCTTTCAGCTGCTACATCACCTTCCAGAAAAACTTAAACTTCCTCCCACTTTACCACCCGATGGCATTAAAATTCTCAAACTTTTTCAGGGCGCCGGTTGTACAGCTTTACTAGTCGCTGTGGTCTCAAGGAAACTCGAGCTGACGCGAGCGGAGAAACATGTGCACAATTTTATGATGGATACACAGTTAACAAAGCGGGTATTTAATTACTAATAGTTTATGATTTCATTTGCAAAAAAATCTAAAAAAAGAAACAAAAAAAAAACCTACCTGGCAATCTCCAAAGCTGACCGAATTAAACTTACTCTTATCCATTTTTTCATTTGTTTGTCTTCAATTAGCTGAAAAATGCTGCAGCGAATGTTCTTCGTGAAACTTGGCTCATTTACAAACATACAAGACTAGTAAAACGGGTTAATCCCGGTCGTGTAAGAACCCACCAAAGAAAGTTCCTTCTTGCAATATACGCGTGAGTATTATCAAAAATCAATTCAATTCAAAAACAGAAAAAAAAAAAGAAAATTCGTGTTTGACTAACAAAATTAAACTAAAACTAAAAAGAAAATTAAAAAAATACTTAAAAATCAATGTGTAAACAACCCTGGTTTTGTCCTCCCCTCTTTTTTCGCTCAATTTTCTGACTCAATTACAAGTCACTGAATGTTGTTTAACAACTAATAATACACCTGTTCGCACCTCTTAGTTGTTTTGTTCTGCTCGTACATAACAAATGAATTTAAATTAACACCAAAATAAAAAAAACAAACCAAATTGCACTCTTAAATGCAAAGCCCCCCGTCCCCCTTAACAACAACAAACAGACTAACTGAACTATGCCAAGCCGGTAGGATTATTAAAGGATTCATCCACCCAACCGTTATTAAATCGCCCTGGCTTACAACTTAGATTAAACTCGTTTTACTAGCCTGTAAATAGGTTGTAAAGCCCTGTTTGCATAACACAACTCTTTGATTGGTCGTCGTTTTTTCAGAATTTCGTATCTCAAAATATGTGTGTATATGTCCCGTTTTAGTATTTAGTAGTTTGGCTTAACAAAAAATGAAACAAAAAAATTATTCCTTTTTTTTTTAACGAAAACAAGTATAATGCCTGATAAGTACAAAAATTAGTGTTGTTGGTGGTCTTACACTCCATGAATGTAAACTCCAATTTTCACTTTGAATATTAGTTTCCATATTTCGTTGTAGTTAAGATTGCAGAAGCTCCCCTATTTCAAAAAAAAAATATAAAAAAAAGATATAAAGAAAACAAAAGCAATGATTTTCACCTCCTTCTCTCTCCTGGCAAATGCAACGTATTCAAATATACTATGTGTCCTTGCTCTCGAAATTAACATTTCTTGTTTATGATTTAAGTTGTTTCCTTGAAAACGATGAGAGACAGAGATTGGTGGTAATTAAGTTTACGATTTTGACCAGAAGGGCAAAAAAATAAAATGAAGGATTTATCCTTCAATCACCCCAAGAGACAGAGGGTAGCAGCTCTCCCCCTTCAGGTAGAAGAGGAATGTCCTTGTGATTTATTTCTCCTCTGTTTATATGGTTGAAAGCCACAACATGGACATTCCTCAGTCCTATCTGAAAAGAATGATTAAAACTATCCCCTCTGTCTCGATCTGGGTATAAGCGCTATGCAAAAAATAAAGAACAAAAAATAAATAAACGTAAATTGTTTTCATTCTCTAACAAGGACACAATGTCCTTAAATTGATTTTTATTTTCATAACACAACTCTTTTGATAAATTGTTTTGCCTTTTGCCTTTCATTGAACGTCAAAATCATAATGGCCGCTCATCCTCTTTTATCTCGTCGTCTTCGGAGGGAGCGATACTCGTTCAATTCAGGGCTAGTGACTGTATCTATGAAACATTGCAGACATCCACTTTATGTTTTTTACCTCCTCCATGTTCTTTTCATTTTCTTAGATGCATCCCTCTCTCCGTAAGCCCTTAAAACATTTTTTTTCCCCTCTCAACCAAATATTTCGAGATACGATTTTCTGCAATCTTAACGACGAAATGTTTGTCATTTCTCATCGCAAAGTATTTTTCACGAATGGACTAATGGACCGAACAAAAACAGAAAAGAAAAAGAAAAAAATCAAATTTAAACAAAACGAAATCATAACTATTAAAAATAAAATAAATAATTTAGTTTTAAAGTAAAAAGTATTTAGTGTCTAAGATCTTAAGTAAGAAACTACTACTGTACGGGACTTCTTGGCAAATCAATCAAATCACATCCGTTTCCTGAATTGGACAATCAAAAATTTGCTGAGATTTTCCAAAAACAAATTCCTAATAACAAATCATGTATGCCTCAAACACACTGAGCTTGTAATAATTAAATGTGGGCTGTACCAATTTTACCTGTGAATGATCCAAGGGAATGTAGTTGGACATGAGTGACATTTAACTTTAATTGGATTGGGTTTGTTTGATTTTCATCGAGACTTTGATGGAAATGCAGAGCAATTTAATTTATATTCCCACTCAGCTTGATTCCTACTCCCTTTATTTGCCACTTTGTAGCCTGTGACTGAAATAATCTCAACAATCACTTCTGAGAAGTCATTCAAATTGTAAAAATCGTTAAGAATTTTTGCAAATTTTCGTAATTGGGCCTTGGGATAAATATATTGAACAAACTCTGGTAATTTTTTTTATGATTATTTTTAAATAGCTTTGGTTTCTTTCAAAAAGATGGCTTCAAGTCAAAAATTGCGATTTTGCTTTAACAGCGCCACCAAGAAGGTGTCAGTGAATTTTATGTGAAATTAAGATATCAAACGTCTGGGTGTCCTGAATTCAATATTCTATCCCGCTTTTCTATGCACCTAATATTAGAGATGCCGCTGTTGCAAACATAAATATTTTCATGGGTACATAATGGCTTATCGAGTGCCTTCTCCTAGCTCCAAGTGACAGTCTACAGCCGTAGAAGCTGACGTTTGCCAGGATAATCTGGTTGATTTCATAGGTCCGATGCAAATGTGATTGCGTCCCCTTTCAAAAAAAAAAGTTATCAACATTGCTTACGCCAATGCAGTAATGATATGAGTTCAACATGAGTTTTCCAGTTTTTCTTTGAGACATTGGAAAAGTGAAACATGAACAATTTCTTCTCGTACTAACCTCTCCAGTAAAATATCTTTCATGGTCTTCATTTCAACAGCTAAGCTATTCCACATTTTCTGAGTTGATGCGTGTTCGATGTATAAAAACTCGATTTTGTATTTTTCAATAATCTTTATTTTTCATAAAAACCATTACATTCTTTAATTTCCTTTGAAAGAGTTTTTTCTGTTAGATGAGAATTATGAAACTTAATTGTTTTTAGTTTCACTTCTGGTCTGTAAAAGAATGTTAAATAGAGGAAAGGATAAATTTTGTGAATCCCTACTAAATTAAACAATCTTCCGCTTTCCCTAATAAACACAAACGCAAAAGATATGCACATGAGGTGCATGATTTACTTTCAGCCAATATTGCATTCCACTTAAGTTTTAGTTTTCATTTTACATCTCTCCGTCCTAAGCAGGACTTTTTGTAAATCACAAAAAGTACATTAAATCAGTGAGGACATAAATTTCATAAAATGTTTTCAGTGTGTTTGATGTAATTTCTTTACAAAAATTATATTAAAGAAATGTGTTAGTAATTTAAAAATAGGATATAATATAACAACTTTAATTGAGAAACAAAAAAAAAAACTACCCAGCTTCATTTGTACAACCAGCAAAACCAAAAAATCTAGTAACTAAGAATTTCTTCTCCTTTTTAAGTTTAGAAACTTTAAGATAACATTTACTAACAAACGACTGTACCAAGAAAAAAAATCACAAAATACTTGTTTGTAGTTTTATTGTTTATGTTTAATGTTAATGAACAAATTATATGAAAATCTTTTGTTTAATGTTTTACGTAGATTAGTTGATTAAAATTTTGTTTTGTTATCTCTGTTCATTTTGTTTCGTAAGTTTTTTTGTGTTCATGTCTCGGTGTATTAAAATGTTTTAATTTTTTGTTGAAATCATTATGATTGATTTGTTTTCTCCAATAAAATCATCAATAGGTTGCGCAAAGTTAAAATGGATCAACGTAAACTCATGGATAATGCGAATACCATAACCGATATGGCTAAGGTAAATTGAATATTTTCCATAAAATATTGTGAAATTAAAGAAAAAATACCTATCCTACTTACTACTTGAATATACTTAATCTAGACCCAAAATACGGTGTACGAAATAATATCGGACATGTCCAGTAGACAGGATTCGATAGAAGAACGATTAAATAATCTGGAGGATAAACTGCAATCAATCCAGGTTTGTGCTTATTCCCATTCATGGTTATAGTTTCAGTTTTAAAATAAAATTGTTTCTTCATCTTATGCATGATCAAAAAGGATCAAATGGAAACCCTTCCGGATATAATGTCAAGGGTCCTGAGTCAACATCAGGAACGGCTAGAGCAACGACGAAACTTCCTACATCCTGATGCAGCAGCCACAACGATGCAGATCTCTACACAATCGGTTTTTAACTCTCCACCAGTTTTATTTCCTCACTCTAGGTATGTTGGATTTTTTAACAAAATTAAGGCATTGGTGTTTTAACACAAGAGAAAAACAAAAACCAGAACTCAAATTTGCACTAAAACTTATCGCTACTTGTTGCTATGTATGATTTTGTTTCTGTCCTTTTATTAAAATAATCAAATTTAAGACCAGCTCATTGTTGTATTAAGATTTGTTCAGTTGTTTTTTACGTCGTTCACGTCGATTAGAGCACAAGTCATTTGTTAAACAAGTTTATGCTTTTAAACTGAGTCAGCCGCCTTTGGTGTGATTGCTTTAAATATTTTGAATCTGCAGGAAGAAAAGTTTAAATGGCTAGTAGTTTAGGATTATTTATATCATTGTCTTATTGGATGAACAACTTTGAGATATTTTGGTCATCAACCCGTTTGCAAAAAGAAGCTAATCGAAAACCTTTCGCTATGTTTAAACGGCCAGCTCTTTCTACTCTGTTCAGCTCTGGTTTCATTCGCAAACTTATCCCATAAATAAGCCCAATTAGGTTTTAGTGCGATGCACAATCCAGCTAAATAGTTTCAATTTGAAAACTGCAGCCTGCAACAGCCCACAAGGCTTACACTTTTTTTTATCTGCAAACCCTTAACACAAGAGGTTGTATTTTAATGGCATTTGAATTCAAATTCAAAGCCGGCATATTTTATTCCTAAAGGCTCCAAAATATATCAGTTCATCACTTTACACATCTTTAAAACGAATTTAAACTGAAGGGCCGAATAGAAGACCATTTCTATTGAAGTTTTGAAGTGTTCAGCTAAAAAGAGCTCTTAATTTCAGAAAGGAAGTTGCTACTAAAAAGAGCATTACATTTGTGGATCCCGTGGATCCCGTGGAGGTGAAATCTATATCCTTGGGTTCCTTATTCTCGGGCTTGTTAGATGAGAATGAACTTCAACACAAGTCGTGACAGTGATAACTTTGCACGGTTTCTAGAAGAAAGAGAACCGAAGACCCAAGGCCCTGGAAAAATTGCTACCATTTGCTGCAAAAGGAATAATTTAATTCAATGCAAATAGCAAACGATTTCGATCGTACCTTTTTTCTTTATTTCGCAAAAATACAAAAAAAATATTTATGTTAGATAAATAATCAAAATAACTATTTATTTTTAACACGTTTTTTTTTTATTTTTATTTTTGTACACGTTCTCTCTAACTGCTTTTTTTGTGCATAGAAGCGTTCCCTCATCTAATAATGCCGCTACATACCATTGGCCAACAAGTCCCATATTACCACCTATATCTAGTAGAACTCCACATTTAGTGCCTGAAACTCATATGTCATCGAATGGATCTACAGTTAATAATTACACATCTTCCAATAAATTTGGTAGCTGAATAGAAGAAAATGAGTTCACGTCCATAACCCTACAAACGACTGGAGAGGAATGCTATGCTGACTACAATGCCGAACAACATCAATATCATTATCAACAACAACTGCAACTGCAACAACAACAAGAACAACAACAGCAGCAATTATCGTCATCTGCGAATACATCCGCATCCGCAGCGAATAAGTTCACTAGAAAACGAGAACGTGTGTGCAATAATAATTCTAATAATTTTATTTCAAAAATGGCATACTGCAAAGCCTTTTCGAAATAAAATAATTTAAGCTGAAAGCATTTAGTTTATAATGAAGAAAAAAAAAAACAAAACAGAAAAAAAAACGTATATACATAGTTAATTAAGTAGATAATAAATTGATATAAATACATTTAATAAGTTTCTAAGTTTCATTTCAACAACAGAATAGTGTAAAATATATTTAGTCGTCTAGTTCAAGTAAGAAGACCGTGACTTAATTTTTGTTTTGCGATAATTTTTTTGTTTGTTTTTACAATTAAAAGAAAACTAGTTCAAAATTTTCTAACGGCAACAGAAACTATGTCGCCTCTCATCATTGTTCTCAAAAATTTAAGATCTTATTTATATACATAAATAAATATATTTACCATTAACCGCTTTAAAAAAGAAACTTTAAAAACTTTAGTAAGAGATAAAAAAAAAAAAAACAAAAAAAATGAAGTAAGAATAGAAAGACTTGTAGGAACTACCTATTTCGCGATCGTACTCAAAAAAAAAAAAAAACTTTCACCTTAAACAAGTATGTTGCCATTTTGGATAAAACACAAAAACCACACAAAAAGAAAAAAGTCAACTGAGGCCAGACCGCCAAGAAGAATATAAGAAAAAGAATTAATTTTACTTTACTTTTAGATTAGAATGTATTATACAACCAAAATAAAAATAAAAAAAAAATGAGGTCGATTTTTATAAGTGTGAAACTGCGATAAAAATGAATTAATTGAATTTTGAACGTTTTCATCTTTTTAGGATAAAAAGACTTATAACATAAAGAAAAAACAAAAACATGTATAAATGAAAAAAATGATAATGATAAACAACTTAAGCACATTGAGGAATAATAAATAAAATTTTAAAAAAAGTAAGAAGGATGGTATATAAAGAAGCATAGCTTTTTTATCTGTTAATTATTATTATATTCATTACTGTTCAATTTTATAGCTCTGTTTATTCAACAAAAAAAAATTAAATTATCATATAAGCATCCTATCTAAATAAATAAATAACTAAAGTAAATAAAATAAAATATAAAACTCACTAGTTATGTACATGACTATAATAAGTAGTAATTTAAATAAAGAATAAAATAAATACTTAAATAGAGACTCTTAAAACGAACAACGTAAGTAGTTAAATTAAAATTAAAAACAAAAAGAAGTCAAGCAGAGCTATAAAATAAAAATAAATAAATTTAAAGGAGGCAAATAAAACTATTCCCAATAATACGCAATGTAATTTGGCTAAAGGAGATAATTCATTTGAAATGTAAAACAAAAACTAACCACTTTGGAATTTCATTTATCGTATTTATCGAACAAAATCGAAATGATTCGCATGATAAACCTGAGAATTGGAGATGGTACCCGAGAGTAATCACTCCCATGAGTCTAAAGAAATTAACGTCTTCGAGTTCTATATGATAGCTTTATCTACAAAAGAAAGAAAAGTAAATTCTTTAAGTTTGAATGAACGCAACTGCATAAATCCTGGCGTTGCTGGGCTAAGGCGATGTCGCAATCTTACCCTTTGCGTCTAAATCTCCAAAACAAGACAGCCTTATAAGTTTAGTTCTCTAAAAAAAAATTTAGTAATGGCTAAGATAAATAACCATTTCCTCTAACAAACATTATCCTTTCCTTTTTGAAGTCTTTTTTTTTAATGAAATTGAAAATATACAAGTTCAAAAAATAATGGAAATTCAAAAGTGTACTAAGCTTTCACAAACAAATGCCTTCTCATTCTTAAAAATGCCTAAACAAATTCAAAATTAAGATTAATAATGAGACATGATTGGTTAAGACATCTCTATTAACTTTGTTACAAAAAAAAAACTGATTCTCGCTTAGGTTAGGTTAGGCTATAGGTATATTGAATCTAGTTTCAGTAATCGAGTAAGCAGCTTTAGATGCTACGCATCTATGCACCCTATTGAGGCGGACTTGTAAAGCTCTCCTTTTTTTTTAAATTAATATCTAATTTACCGTTTACTTCACTTCTTTCCTTTTATATTTCTTTATTGAAATTTCTCTTTGTATCTCTGTAGCTTAAATTTCATTTACTTATTTATGATAGCTCTGTTGTAAAATTAAGCTACATCAACTGAACTTATAATTTTGCATAAGAACGTTAAAAAATTAAAACAAATTGAATTACAATACATTTTACTAGTTTCGCCAGATGTATTTTTTTTCGCATTCATTATCTTCTAAAAAAGTTTCCAGCTAACATAGCAGACTAGACAATATTTTGCAGAATTGAAAATTTAAACCATTTTTTAGTATCAAAATCGTAAAGGCATATTTGTGCTGAGTTTTATGTTTAGGTCGATGACGATTTTCAATTGAAAACATAAAAATTGTTTGCCGGTTCGAGACAAACGCATCTCTTATTATCAGATTATGATCACAATTTTTAGTTTCATTCCCTTTACGTAAATATTATATTGTACATTAAGCGACATTAACAAGTTCAAAGTTCACTTTATTACACGATGTCTTGTAAGGCAAGGTTCTTGGAAAAACAAAAAAAACTTCCATTTGTGAAAACCTAATGAGTCGTGAAGAGATATAAGAGGCCTAACTTTTGCCCTTCCTATTTAATTAAATATTTAAAATGAATAAGAAAATGTAACATTAAAGGCCTTTTCTGATATAAGATTCTGATTTAAGCAATGAATTCTCGATTTAGTCGTTATTATATTGCCGTAGAAATATTTTTATCAGCTAAATTGCTTATGCTCTAACAGCGCCCACCTTTTCTTGCGCTCATATTACAAAAGCAAGCATATTTTTTAAACCACCCATGATATCGTTTTACATTCAAATGGTCTTTATTAGCCAAAAACTTGCGTGTACGAATAACCAACAAATTAAAAGCAAACTTAATCCTGACCTAAATGCAACTTAAAACCAAAAAAAAAAATTATCTTCCCCCCTGATGTTATAAGTCGAGCTTATGCGGTTTTTCATTTGCCAGAATATAATCTAACTCATTTTTTTATTTCCTAAAAGAAAACAATAAGAAAAAAAAAACATGTATTCATGTTCGATACCAATGAAAATGCATTTGCCACAAGTAAGAACATAAAAAAAATTAAATATATTCATAAAAAAAAATAAATATAAGACTGTCAAAATCGAAAGCTTTATTGGATTACAATTTCAAATGTCCGGAGCTCTTACTTACCGACAAATGTTATATTTCGTTATTTCCCCTTAAAAATAAAAGAAAAACAAAAATAACATTATACTGTACTGTATTTGTACTCATTTACAATGACTATGTGTGTTTTATTAAAATGAAAAACGAAAAATAATATTAAAAACCAATGAGACTCTCATTTAATTTTTTTACATCATTATAGAGACTTATTATCACTTTATATACAAAAACAAAAAAATAAGAAACATAGATTATAAACAAAACATAAAAAAATAGCTTCAACCAAAAACAATTAGGTTTCCTTAAAAGAAGAACTAGCATTGTAAAAAAATAAATGAAACTAAAATGGACAAATCTTTCATGAAACTCTCCACTAATATTCTACGAAAGATGTCCACTGAGAATGGAAAATACTTTTTATTTGGATGGTTTCACCAAACAAAAACACTGAACCAATATATTTTCCAAAATAAAAAAAAAAAAAAAAAACAAATACAAAGCCAAAATGATAGCTTTATGGTACTTACCTACATTTTTTATCATTTTCATTTCATTACAAATGGAAAACTGCATCAGTAATCGATTAGTTTATATCAACTAAACTAAACACACTCACTCACACCTACTCACTCGATAACGATACCAAGTAAAATAGCTTTAAAGTCCGTTGACAAGAAAATGTATTTATTATAGTTGCAGATAGAAACACACATCTTAGTCGCATATAAACGAATAGACAACCAACAAGAAAAACAAACATGTGTATATGGTCATGAACTCTCTCCTCCTACACAAATTAAAATACTTCCCAAACACACTCACTCGCCACTCGTCCTCCAAGTCCTTCTCCTCCTCCTTCCCACAAGAACACACACACACATACAAAAAAAAAGACAAAAATAAACTTAAATTTAAAAAATTAATAAACATAAAATAATGAATGAAAAAAAAATATAGTTCGATGAACAAAGACCAATTTATAGCAGACTAAGTTTTAGAACACAAAAATTAAAAAAAAAAATGCAAATAAATAAAACGTAGCAGATGGCAAAAAAATGAGAATAAACATTGAATTGAACAAATATATATACAAAATAAGGGTCAACAATAACAGCAACAACAAATAAATAAAATAAAACTTAATAAACTAAAAAAAACTTAAAAATAAATTATATAAACATAAACATAAAAGAAGAAAACATGTTTGCGAAAAGCTTTAAAATTTAGGGTGCCTACATTTGCAAAAATAAAACTTAGAATATTAAATACAATTTATTACATTTAAAGAACAAAAAAAAAACATGAAAAGATAAAAAAAAAACATACATAGTGAAAAAAAAAACGATGTGCTATAGAGTCGTTAGTTAATTCTTAAATAGAGAACAAGAAACAAATTTACTGTTAATTTTCTTGGCCCTCCCCAAAGAATGAAATTTATAGAAAAAAAAAACAAGAAAACAGAAAAACAAAAAAAACAAAATTAGTTATTATTATTAATTATTATAATTATAACGCTTTGTAAAAAACAAAAACAACAAAACAAAAAACAATTATTATTCTTATATAAAAACCATGAAAACAAAATAAATTTTAAAAAATTGGAAATTTTTTTTTTTACCGGAACTGAATTTTTTTCACCACCTCGTTGCTCAATGCTATAGCCCAAAGGTAAATATGCTAATACAGCACTGGCACGCTAATTAGCACATCCTATCATATAAGGAGAGATGGGGTACATTGATACATGGGGCACATTGATACTGTGCACTTTATTTTGAAATTAAAAGCAGTGGTCTGGTCAACTAAGCACACATAGCAACATGTATATGATCTTCTTCTTCTTTTGCGGGCGCTACAGTCCGGGGTGGACCTGGGCCTCAGCCAACATGCCCCGCCATCTAGCGCGGTCTTGGGCTAGGCGCCTCCAGTTTCGCACGCCCAGCCGATTTAGGTCCCTATCCAACTGGTCGCGCCATCGGAGGCGAGGTCTTCCTCTACCGCGTTGTCCATCAGGGTTGGACTCGAAGACTTTACGAGCCGGAGCGTTAGTGTCCATACGCTCCACATGACCTAGCCATCTCAGTCGGGACACTCGAATTCGTTTAACTAGATCGATGTCGGTGTACAGCTCGTAGATTTCATCGTTTAGCCTTCTCCTCCAAACTCCCTCTGTGCAAACGGGACCAAAAATAATCCGAAGGACTTTCCTCTCGAAGCGACCAAGGATCTCTTCGTCCACAGTTGATATTGTCCATGTTTCTGCGCCATACAGAAGGACTGGGATTATCAAGGTCTTATAAATAGATAACTTGGTACTTCGAGAGAGGCCTTTGTTTTGCAGCTGCCGTCTAAGCCCAAAGACACAGCGATTGGCCAGGGTTATCCTTCGTTTTATCTCCGGAGATAAAACATGTATATGATCGCAAGCATATATTTGTCTGACACCCATGTTCAGCTACTACTTAGAGCGAAATAACTCTTTTGTTTTAGTTTTAGTGGGACTACAGCCCCATTTATTCGCCTAAGCAAGCCAAAAAAAAACCTCAATCTAACTTATGACCTAACAGAAAAACTTAACCTAACTTAAACATTAGAGGCAAAGCGGGGTACTTTTAGCGATTGGGATTGAGTAGGCGAAGGAGACGAGAGGGAGTGAAGCTAAGGCAACCACGCTATTGCACCTACGCAGCATACGAGTATTGGGTTCATTCGAGCCGTAAGAGGTGTGGTGGGAGGGAAGGTAAAAAAGACGAGGGGTGCGAGTGCCACGTGGGTTAGTGTTGAAATGAATGGACATGAGGATGTTGGCTGTCAGTGAGGCCTTTTAGGAGACGCAGAATGTCGACGAAAATTCTGCGAGATTCGAGTGAGGTTAGGTTGAGGAGATTAAGCCGGTCTTCATAGGGAGGGAGTATTAGAGGGTTATGCCAGCGTAGACCGCGAAGGGCAAAACGTAGAAAACGACGTTGAATACTCTCGATATGAGTACTTTCACCAGACTTGAGAGGCGTACTCCAGAATAGGGCGGACGAAGGTGATGTAGAGCGACTTGGTGACATATGGATCGACGAACTCTTTTGACCATCGTTTCACAAAACCTAGTGCAGAGTTGGCTTTGTGAATAATTTGGTCCAAGTGAGACCGAAAGTTGAGTTCACTGTCGCATTCTGTCACGAATCGAGTTTACACGGGAAAGTGGGTGACCGCGAAGGCAGTAGATGCGGGGGGCGGAGCTGATGTGTTTCCGAGTGAAGGTAATGGACTGGCATTTTGAGATGTTGAGGACGAGACAATTTTTTTTGCACAAAGTTGCAAAGCTGTCAATGTCATCTTGAAGATGATGAGAGTCATTGGGGGATTTGATTGATTTAAAGAATTTGGTGTCGTCAGCGTAAAGGGAGACGAGGGAATATGACAAGCTCCAGGTCGTTGACTGCTAGAATAAAAAGGAGTGGACCGAGGTGGCTACCCTGGGGGACGCCGGTGGGGGCAGCAAACGGTTGAGATAGAGCTGATCTAAAGCGCACTTGGTAGGAGCGATTTGTTAAATAATATGCTATCGAGGAGAGAAAGGAGGGGTTAAAACCAAGCGCAGTTAATTTAAACAGAATCATTTTGTGGGAAATCTTATCGAAGGCCTTGTCGAAGTCGGTGGTGATTACATCGACTTCATTGCCACGTTCCATTGCAGACGCCATGAATGAAACAAATTCGACCAGGTTTGTAGTCGTGCACCTCCCTTTAGAGAAACCGTGCTGGGAAGGAGATATAAGGGGCTTGCATTGGAAGGATAAAGAATCATACAAAAGGCTTTCAAAAACTTTGGGAATGTGAGAAAGTTTAGCTACGGGTCTGACCGGGAGGTATGGCAACTCCCGGTAAGGTTATAATTAGGTAAAACTACTGCAAAAGATAAAAACTTGATTCAGGAACAAACATTTAACATTTCGTTTTATTGACATAATTTAATATAATAATTTGGTCTTATTTAGTTTGATAATGATAATCGTAACTTAAACTTTTAATAAATCCTAGTTACTAATTTGGTAGCGAACGAAACCCTCGGCGTGTGAATAAAACTCGCACTTGACCGGTTTTTTTTTGCCATTGAATTTTGAATTTGAAGGTAACGTATTTCTATGACTATGAATGCAAACTATTTCATTGTATTTTTCATATTTTTGTTCTATAGAGCTAATCGATTCGTACATTTTAATTCGCGAAATAATTTATATCTCAAATAATCCTCTTTTAAATGATATATTATACTCTCCGTTCATCTGGGAATTCACCTAAACTCAAACTTCAATGTTTTTGGCCATTTGAAAAAGCGAATGACCAAACAGCGCACACAAGGTGCAATTGCTTAAGAACATGAACGTTGCTTATGGTTATGGTCCAGTTGAATATTGTCAGCTAAAAAGTCCTTACGTTCTGGGTCAATCTGGTAGAGCGTTAGCTTTCAAAGAATCCTCCTCTTTAATCAGGAAAATTGTGTTTTTTATTACGTAAGTCTCTTGTTTAAAATCAGAAATCCCCCACAAGATTCACTGGTGTGACAAATTTCAAATAAAAATAAAGTAGCAATCCACGAAATGTCACTCAATCGAAATATATATTTTGATAGAGAAGCGGATCCATTCTTTTTTCCGTCAATTTACCTGCCAAGTGGGAAAAATGAGTACACCTGTAAATGTTTCTCCCCTAATTAAATTGGGAAGATACATATTTCTTAGTTTAGGTATTTTCTATGGATTTGGGAAACAACAAGCCTATAAGAAAAAGGAAACTAAATTCCGTGAAATTCAAGCTAAGCGCAAGGTCATCCGTGATGCTCAGCTAGCAAAAGAAAAACGAATAAACGCCGAAATCGAAGCTAAAGCACTGGCAGCACTATCGCATGCGAAAAAATAAACCAAAATATTAACTGAGATTAATTATTCAACAAATGTAACATTGGTGTGAGAATGTGAAAGAAAATCAGTAAATAAAAGGTGTTATGTGTAATTTAATTATTGTTTTGTTTCTTGTCTTTCACTACTCTTTGAACAATTGCAATGTGTCGTCGTTTGTGGTCGTCGTGAACTTCAATGAAGAGGAGGAGCACTCTTGATTCTTACAATAAACTACTTAACTGTTTAATTATGTGCCAAAAAGGATTCCACAGTGCGCCTGACTATTTCTTTCGATACAGATTGGCGCGCAGAAGTATAACTTGGAACTTTCGAATTATTTGCATAATAGAAGACGTGCAATCTACACATTCATCATCATTTTCGGCCGCGTGTTCAACTGAAAGAGTTGCAGGGGCAATGCACGCAGATTTGATTTCTAGGCTACTCGATCCTCCAGGAGATTTGCCCAACAATCTCATCGTTGGTCTGCCAATCGGTCACCTTCCTGGCAGAATCGCATTCAAAGCGCGCCCCTAAAGTCGTGATGATGAGGCCTAACACCAACATCCCGGAATAAAAGTAAAACAATGTTAATAACGTGTATAATTCGAGACTTTAATTCGTTAATTAATTAACCTTACAAGAAACACTAGAAAATAAATAAAAAAAAAACAGAAGACATTTACTATGTGCGTGCGAAGGATTTAGATAAGAACAGAGTCTTTTAGTTAAAGATTGCGTATGGACTTCCATCGACGCAACAGAAGACAACACGAAGTTAAGCCGCTGGAAAATTTACTAAATTCACTTATGTCCACATTTCGGCTTGGAATATCAACCTTTTCCTTAATAATCTGAAAAGGAATGAAAGAAAATATGATTATTTAATTCCTGTTTCGCAACTCGAACAGACAAACTCACTTTGTGCGATAATGGAATCTCTCCCGGGGATCGATGGATGAGGGTTCCGTTGATGAACAACATATTGGCAGCCTGCTCGTCGGGAAGCGTAAGAGTTTGATATGCAAAGCTTGCCTCTCGTTCCATTCGCTTTAGAATCTGCTGTGAGCAGTCCGTAGTCGTGACGCAAAGTACATCCGGACCTGCCAAAGTCACGTAATACTTCAGTGGCTTGTTTCCGGAGATCTGTAAGTGGA
The DNA here is from genome assembly GCA_905187475.1 of Syritta pipiens. Lineage (NCBI taxonomy): Eukaryota > Metazoa > Arthropoda > Insecta > Diptera > Syrphidae > Syritta > Syritta pipiens. Next base: position 5,269,462 of record LR994571.1, read on the forward strand.
TTATTGATTATAGACACACAAACCTCCTTGTCGACCGTGAACTTACCTTTATCGGTGTGCAGGGATATTCAGGAAATGTTGTTGCCACCGCTCTAGCGCCCTCCTCATTGGTTCGCTCTGAAAGTCCCACAAAAAACTCTCTCCCTAGAATTCAAAGAATTCAATATTCTTGATCCAGACGGTGATGGAAGTAAGTATTTACCAGTGAAAAGAACATCTCCACCATCCAGTAATGCATTCGGATATGGCATTTCAACTACGGGAATATCGAGTTCTTTTTTTAAGATAATTTTCATACTGTCGGCCTGGAAAAGAACAAGTAAACGTGACAATTTTTCTTCGTTTTACTACAATAAGAGATTGTTTTACCTCGCGCTGACGAATTGGATTGTTTGACTTGGCGATGAGTGCCACTCCATTGCAAATTACAGCCGTGTTCTCAACAAATACACTTTCCGGTAAACTATCATCCGGTGGTAATTCAATCACGTCAAGGCCGATTTCTCGTAATAAACTGAAAGAGTGTGAGAAATTAGTTACAGTACAAGGAAATGTTCATCATTTTTAATTTCTGGAAATATTTGACTGAGTTCTTAATGTAACACTTTTGGATTCATGGATATCTCATTATTTTGCTCGCTCGCATACGTGGACTCTTCTTGCCCTGATATCGTTTGTCTTTGGTAAAAGCGTCTTGGTGGAAACTTTTATCGTGCTCATTGTTGACGGTGCCCTAAACAGCCTTTGAGTTTGCTTTTGAGCCACAGATAAATAAACGCCACTCTTTTGCTTTTTATCTCATACACAAAACAGTCATTACTTGTGGAAAAGCCACGTTTACCTCTCCATTTCGATAGCGAAAGTGACATACTTTTGTTTACTGGGTGTAATATAATATTCCTTAAAATGAGAGCCGATATGCGGGACATGTTTTAAATGGCTCAGAGGTTTTTGAGCCGAACTGAGCATCGAGTGTTGTTGAGCTGGTTTCACATAACCGGATAAGTTTTGCCGAGATACCGAATTTTGCCATGGCAATAGTTTTCTGAAATGAATGCTGTCATATGCGGCCTTAAACTCGTTGAAAAGGTGGCGCTAATCGCCCTGAAACTCGCTGGTCTTCTCCAGGATTTGCCTTAGTGTGAAAATTTGGTCTATAGTCCATTTGCCGGGCCGTACCGATTAACGCGCAGCAAAACGGATTTAGACGTTCACACAGTACACTGGACAGGATCTTGTAGGTTTCATTGAATCGATATACCTCGATAGTTCTTACAGGAAGTAGGATCGTCTTTTTTGTATATGGGGCAAATAAAGGTGGTATTCCAATCGCCGGGCAAACATTCCTTCTCCTAAATTCTGCAGATGGTCTGTTGCATGCTCTCTACCAGGACTTCGCCTCCAGCTATAAAGAGCTCTGATAAAATTCTATCCGAACTTGCAGCCTTGTTGTTCTTCTGCTATTTGGCAGCTTTGCAGATTTCAATGCTGGGAAGGCGGACGACTAGAGATGTGATCTCTTCGTCCACTACCACGCTCTCTTATTCTCTGCTCGTTAAACAGCTGTTGAAAATGCTGCTTAAAAACCTCCACCATTCCCTATACCGTGTATCCCAGAATCGGACAGACGATGTAAGGTAAGGTCAATTAGAAGTTGCAGACTAAGAACAAGTAAGACACAGTAAAACATGGAGGAAGTTTTATAATGGTATAGGGTCATATGGCAGCATCTGGAGTTAAAAATTTGGTGTTCATCAATGAAAAAATTATGAATTTTCGAAAACGAATACAACACAAGTTCTTCTCATGAAGTTGAAACGCTCTTCATCGTGCTTACCTACTTTTGTGACTGACTGTATAAACAAATAAATTACGAAAGTAAAACAAAAGCATTCAATTTTCTGATGATTTCTGAACTGATGGAGTCAAAGAAAAAAGAAGATAGCTACGCAGTTTAAGCACCTTTTTTGTTGCAGATTTTGTTGACCAGTGAAATGTATCTCTCTTGAGATAAAAATTCAGTTTGAAACTTGGCTAATATCTTGTTTCGAACTTGCACAGATTAGACGGAGACGACTTCTAACTTTGACAGCCAATGCATGTTTTGTTTAAACAAATAAATGTCTGAGATGGAAAAAGCTCAGGAAGCAGTGAAAACTGCTGATGAGGATACCATTTTCGGAAAAATGTTGCGGAAGGAAATCCCTTGCAAATTTATTTACGAAGATGAGAAGTGTGTGGCATTTCACGATATAAATCCTCAAGCCCCAATTCATTTCCTGGTGATCCCTAGGAAGCTAATTGCACAGCTGTCGTTGGTCGGCGACGGAGATGCTGAGCTTCTAGGACATCTAATGTTGGCAGGTAAAACAGTTGCTAAGGACCTGCACATGAAAGATGGCTTTCGTGTCGTAATCAACGATGGCAAACATGGTGCGCAATCCGTTTACCACTTGCATTTACATTTCCTTGGAGGACGTCAAATGCAATGGCCACCCGGCTAATTTCTATATTGTTTTGTTAAAATGCACAAAGGATCAATAAAGGCCTTATAACACACATTTTGCTTTCAACCACTTAAACAACTACACTTAACTTTAGTGGGAACGAATAAGTAAAGCAGAATTGAAATGATTTGAAGAAATAAGAGAGCGCCATTGTAGTAAGTAGTAGTAGCAATATTTATTTGTACAATAAAAGATTACAAAAGCATCATTAGTGCATGGCCTTAGCCATACCACAATTTTAAAATATATACAGTCGAATCCCTCTAAGTCAAATTTCCCTCTAACTCGAATTTTTCACCATATTTTGGCATTCCCCTTCCCAAGTTTTCGTACAAAAATCATCCTTTAAGTCGAATCCCTCTCCAAGTAATTCTGATGTCCCGTGAAAATTCGACTTAGAGGGATTCGATTGTAACCAGAACAGCAACAACAACGTCTAATTTTTTTAGAGCACTGTGTGTGTGTGTGAGGTGGTGGTTCTTAGAGAGTCCAATCAGCACTAAGTGCCGTTTTGTTACCACAGCTCTGGAAACATTCTTCCTGAGAAAATGTAGAGAAGCTCCACAAGCGGATATGTAAATTCCAACAATTCTCTACTTTTTTTTAAATTTGTAATCTTTTGTCAATTTAGAATAATACGTAATACTCTTTTTTGTACTCAGTTTTATGAGTTGAATATTTTTTATACTCCGCTGTTTCCGTTGTAGCAAACGTGACTGAAAGCGCCCGAAGGTACTTAGCACTTCCTGTCGTGTAACTTCATGCCCATAACTCAGTTCTACGCGAACATGGAAAATCTAATTTGAATTATTCCAGCTCGTCGAAGTAGAACCAAGGGCATACCCACCCAAACAATACACAAAACCAATTTTTAAAAAATACAACGGATGCTTAAGATGTACCGCCCACGAATACGCGGGCGAATGGTCACACATTGCTCCTCCGACGCCCACGTAAGGGTCAAATACACAGAATGAAGTAATAATGACAGATGTCCCTCGGCCGACTTACGCGCTGCCCACAACCTTCACCCATAAATTGTCTTGTGCCCAAGCAATTTACCCGAGTCGAACAATTTACTAGAGTTCAAGGAAACTTGGCAAGCCGTTGATATTTGAGACGACAAAAATCTGTACACAAACATTCTGTAAACTTTGCTACAACGCATGTTCACTGTGGCCCATCGCCAGATAACAAGGAGCGTGTACGCCATGGACCGATAATTGATTTATCAAAGCCAAGAGATCAAAGCCACAACTTTCACACAAATCGCTTTCCAATTGTCCACGATAACCTGTCTTACACCTAACTAACCCAAGCACCCACCTCACATACGCCTCGTGCTGCTTCTTAGCAAGTTGAACATCGAAATCACCAATCCCGCTCAACGACTGCGACAGCCTGGAAGTAGAAAGAATCAAAAAAAAAAAAAGAAAAAAAAAATCAAAAATTTTGATTTCGCGCATTATTTTAAATTCTTAAACGGACATCGAATCGAAATTCCAATGCTCAAGCATAAAACTTAACTAAGGAATACATAAATATTCATAACATGGGTGGGTATACACATCGTCATCATCACTCACAAGAGAGATCTCGAGCCCAGATCTCCTGACCACAGCACAGAATTGAGTTTCTATAGAAACCACTCAGCCACATCAATTGTGCAGATGAAAGCATCAATTGTTCGTTCTTCACTTGTGTTAAATGGATCCAATTTAAATTGTAAACAAAAATTTAATCAAATCTACACACCTCGAAACGATTGCGTGCGTGAACTTGAGGGACATTTCCACGATTACGGCTACGGTTTTAAGAATTTTTATTTATTTCTCTTTCACTAGAACATTATTTTATTAAATTCACAATTTTCGGTGTGTACACACTCCCGTCCCAGTTATAGACACTTGTAATCTCGGAAATAAACACACCGCGAGACGGTTGCTTCCTTCCTTCGTCGAAGTCTTTTTTTTTTTGCAATAAACACTAGTGATGGGGGCGAATTTTTATTTATTTCGATTGGCTGGGCACTGGCTGAGTGGTGCATACGTCAGTTGGGAGTTTTGACGTTTTGTGTAGATGTGAACCGATGGATTTCCGTGGAGTGTAGATTTCTTGTAGCATGGACGTACTCCATTCGTGTATCGAAGTCACGGGCTGTGTCGGGAAAGCCGTTTGGTAGATGTCACTGCTGGTGTTTGGGAGTGAATATTGAGGACGTTTAGCTGATTGATGTACGGCTTCCTGGCCAAATTTATTAACTTTGCCATGCATTTTAACCTTCAATTTGTTACGGAACGGTGGTTGTAGGATGTATTCCTCTAGATTGATTTGATAACAATTAAATTGATATTTTTTTGACTGACACTGTCACTGGTTTGTGAGTTTTTCGATTTTCGGAGACGATTTAGAACGAATTTCGAGATGAACTCACTTGAAAATGGCTTTGTGCAACAGCATTTCGTTAAAAAACATGACAAAATAAGGGTGGGGACTTGTTAGATTCAAATTCAGCCCGGATGCAGCACAAAAAAGTTGGTTTAGTCACAACAAAGTTGTGGAGGCTGCACAGAATCAGTTGCAATCACTCGCGTAAAATGTTTTTAGTCACCTCTGCCTTACCTCGCAATCTGTAAAGACTCGAATACCAGACTAATCCTGTGTCGAATTAATTTGTTGATTTCTCAAAAAAAAAAACAAGCAAATTTTACTTTCATTCCTTTAACGATAAACAAAATGTTGTAACACAAAACTTGACCACCAAAATCCATCGGCACGAAACATACATTTGGACTTGTGACTAGCACTAAAGATCCTCTTTCTTAGCCGCTTTAAGTCTCTCCTCTTTGACATAATCCTCCTCCTCCGTCGACACTTCATAAATCTCATCATCCTCATTGGATTCCTTTTTCCTTGTCAAGATCTTTTCGATTTCGTCTTCCGTGTCACTGCTGGAACTGATAACTTGAGAACATCGTGGTAAATCGTTGTCATACAAGGCTGCCACATCGTCCTCCTTCTCCTCGACAGATCTTTGACGGGATGTGCTCGGTTTACTGGTGTCTGGTGGTCTCAGTGATTCATCAAAGATTTCATCTTCACTCTCCGGGCTGGCTGTTTCGGCGCTATCGAGGGCGTAACGCCTCCACGGCAGACGTTTCTTTTGACTGTGACAATCTGTTATCCACGTTCTCTTGACGATTTTTCCGTGACCTTTTACTTGATTGTATTTGGGAGTGTTTTTGAAGGCGCATCTGAAGGGAAGACGAAGGTGACAATGGTTCGCAGAAAGGACCCTAGAAAACTTACATCAAATGAGTGGAACTGTTGTCCCAATCTGGTTTGTACTTCGCTCCAAGTGACAGAGCCTTGTTTCTTAGGTCCGCACGATCGGGATTCTGGCAAGTACTGAAAAATTAAACTCCCGACCAGCTGCAAGATAAAAACACCCACCTGAATGCCGCTAATGACTAAGACCACTCCATTGAGCAGCTGATTGAACGGCTTGTACCGCACGTTCTTCTCCAGCTTCGGCTTCTTCGCCGGGACATCCAACCTGGGAGACGGTGGCGGACGTCTCTCGCCACTTGTTGAAGGCTTCGCTGGTTTCTTCTCCGCTGCTGGACTTTTCTTGGAATCCGCCACAACCCTCTCCTTCTTCTTTTTTTCGGACGCAGGACTTTCTTTCGGTTTCTTCGGTTTCTTTGCGCTCTCCGACTCCTTTTCCACACGCTGCTTGTCAACGCTGATCATCTTTTCCAGCATTTCCAGCCTCCTCTTGCGTTTAGCCTCCACCGCGTCCTCGTCAGGTTCGTCTGTGAATGTCAATGAGTCTCTATTCCGGTCAGGGGCTGGTGTATTCTCATTGGCAGGAGGTCTATCGGCAGATGATGCAGCTTTTTTTAAACTAAAACCTTCGTTTGGTCTCTTAATTGATGAGGGACTAGGCGTCCGAGGAATGGAAGAGGTGCCTTTAAGTGACAAAAACAATTAAATAAATTATCCCACGACCTAATGAACTCATTACCTTGTGGATCTTTGTTTTTCATGGTCTTCCAGCGGTTGAAAAGCGCAGATTTGCTTTCCGACTCCGAGTCTGGAGATGGTTCACGGACAGTAAAGTTCCCAAGCAGGCGACTGCTTCCCGGGCTCACGACACCATTCGGCTCAGCGGTTTTCTTCACTTCAGACGGATCATCAACGTGGATCTTAATAAACGAAAGACCATAGTTGACGTTTTTGTTGAAGGGCTGTGTGCAGACGATTTTCAAAAGCTGCCACTTCTCATCAACAACTTCCGGCACCAATGCCTCTCGATTGAAGCAACGAACTCGATTGGGATTCGTCGAGTTCCGACATTCAATCGGAGTCATAAACGAGCACGTTATGAGGATTTCCTAAACAAAATCATAATTAGAATGACACGCAAAACAAGCGCGAACGAATGGTGGCGTACTTTGAAATTCTCCCGCGCACACGTTGCACCGCCGACTAGGACTTCTACAAACGCCGAGCACTCATTGCCGATGTCTATTCCCTTGATGGAATATGCCTTTTCCATTTCTATAATCACGAAGGCGGTCTTCTCTCCTGGTTCACCAGTTTTCCACTTTTTTGCCGGCTCATTTTGAAGTAAGTTGGAGGCACAATGCACCTGGGGGAGAAAAGCGTTTGAGATTGACTTTTAAAGGGTTTTTCCTGCGATTGGATGGTACCTTGTCTTCACTACTGACTTCACGAATTGATTTTAAGACTGCAAAAGGCATGACTTTAAGTTTAAAACATAATTTACGAGAAGATAGTAAACAATTGTTGCGAAATACAAACACGGAGTCATTTGTTTATTGGGCGAAAGAACACATTTGACGGGATTGTACTAGATTAAACGTCAAAAAATGGAAGACGCTTAATGAGCATGTGTATGAGTAGAATATTTTATGGGATGGTGATGGATATTCGAGAAGAAAATTCAAAATTCTGCGAGCATTTAAATATAGTTGAGAAAATGTTTAAATATTGTGGATAATCACATCAAAGGTGGACTTAAGAAGTTAATACTAAGTAAGTAATAGTATTAAGAAGCTAATACTATTGGATTTCATTTCGCTGTAATCAGTTGCAGTTTCAAATCCTTTAGAGATCTGTCGGGGTGGATAAACAGTCGGTCTTAAAAGTAAGTTAGCACCATGAAGAGCGCTTTATACACATGGAAGAATAAGCTCCAAATAGACATTACGAAACTACATCAAATGCAGCTTAGTTCGAATATATCATTGCTTCCAAGTTAAAAAAATGATGAAGATTGGAGCGTGACTGTAAAAACTGTACAACAAAAACGAGAACAAAACCTTAATTTACATTACAAAAGTGTGTAAGGGGCACATGAAATTTAGTAAATCTACACAGCATAAATGAAATTAGTATTAGGTTGTCAAATATCTCCCTTCCGGCTATGTACAAAGCGCTACAGAGCTCATATCTGGCAATACATCATTTGAAAGATCTTGATATAACCTACAAAACGACGCTATGCATGATTAGTTTGGATACGAGTTCTGTAGCGCTTTGTACATAGCCGGAAAATTCAAAAGACAAAAAGGCGAAAGGGAGATATTTTACAACCTAATATTTGGGAAAACTCTTGTGGTCTCATAACAATAGATAAATGAATCGAATTTACTCAACTTTGTAGCATTTGGGTTGATTTTAGACAACTTTCAGAGTGTTTTCCAGCTCAACTTAAAGCACGTAACAGATGGTGTGTTACGTGCTTTAAGCCTTCAATTGCTCATTAGCTTGTCCTCTGAGATATCTACGGGCGAAAGTAAATTAACTACCTTAGATTTGGATGGACGATGTAAGGTTATGCGAAAGTTGGATGACAATTTGCAACTTAAGAACATCTCCAGATTAGTATAACTTCAGCTCATAACCTCAGTACAGCTTCAGCTCTCTTTTTTTTTAGACGGCTATTCGAATTCAGTGCTTTACCTTATCTGGTTTCTGAACGTAAGTTCTCCGATCAAATATAGTCTTATTATCAAACTCAGCCTCTAAAAAAGGGCTCCGTATTGATAATCCCCATCGACTAGTAACAAACGACGCGAATAAAACGAGCTGCAACTATTCCTTTAGATTGTAAAATCTAAGTTGTTCTGGATTTTGAATTAATAGACAACCTTTAATTTTTAAGTTTCACATCTAGCCGATGTAACAAAAATTATTTAGTTGGTGGTTGAGTTAAGAAAAAGTTTGTAGAAGTCTTCAATGCTGATGTGAGTACTTTAACGACCAGTATCGTTGTATTTTCGATCTGAAAAGAAGTGATCTTAATATTGGGTATTCAAAAAAGTATGGTAACAACTTATTGGCAGATGGTTCCAAAACCTAATATCTCTGGTAATATTAATTGCATCTGACAATATTTTAGGTTCTGTGAAATCCACAAATGAGCTGATACAAATATCCAATTTTGGGTTGTCTGTGTGTGAAAGGTAACACCTTGAGCTTCATTTTGTTAACAGGCATTATTGAAATCGCTCACTTCATTCACTCTCATTGAACATGCAAAGTGGAACACGCATGACAAAAATTTTGTGACCATGGTTTAAGAAAGGTGAAGCTTCGTAAACGGTGGCAAGCCAGGATTGACATCAAAATGTCTGTATGTCTGGTGGGACTGGATCGATCTCCTACAACCTGGTTAAACGATTGACTCTGCTCACTTCCTTCAATAATTGAGCCGTTCAGAGCACACATCGATAATTCCATACAACAAGAACTTGAGAAAAACGATTGAATAACTTTCATTCCCCCTGGAAATACACTACGTTTTATTGTCTTTTAATTGTGGCAATCTCAATTATTAAGGAAAGATATTGTAAGCATTAGAAGTTATGACTATACCAAGTGCTTTTTTATGCTTTTTATGCATAAAAGAATTCATCAACAGCTGCCACCGTATTTGCCTGAGAAGCTCCGATTTGCACAATCCGCCAGGACTTACAATCTTATACCAATAACAAAATATTTAAACTGTTCTCGTTTGTTTTATATCCACGTCGTCAGGCTTTGGAATTCACTTCCACTACGTATGAAACAATCAAATGGAGCTATGAAGTTTAAAAAACAGATTCATGACTTTTTCAGTTAAATTATCATTATACATACTCCCCATTTCCTTATCCCTCCCCCCTTCCTTCCTTTTTTGTGTTTTTTTTTCTCTTTCTTCATTTTTTCCCTTGAACTAACAATTAGCTTAAGAATAAACATATGTTGTTAATATTTAATACCAAAAAGAATTGTACTATAAAAGACTACATTGTCTTAAGCAGCCCATACACGATTCAATTCAATCATCAACTCAGTCAAATCACAGTGAAATTAACCCGTGTGTGGCTTCGTTAATTGATCGATTTGACGGTTGGCGAAAAATCAAAAGATTTTGATTTTTGCGAAGTTGATTGGCAAGTCTTCCAACTCAATTGAATCGTGTGTGGGCAAGTTCATTGACAAGCTGTCAAATTTAAGAAATTTTATTTAATTATAATTTAATAATAAATAATTCTTAATAATAATTTAATATAATTAAACGAGTTTTGTTCTGTATTAAAGTGAAAAATTATACATAAATTGGCAGGTTTTCATTTCAATTGATGTAGTGTATGGCCGACTATCAATTCAGTTGACAACTCAGTTTACAATCGAATTGAATCGTGTATGGGCTGCTTTACTTGTATACCGAAATAAATTGAAATTGAAATTGAATTGAATTAAACTTTGACATATTTTTCAATAAACGGAGTTAATCAATCTGTGCACTCAGTGACTTAATTAACGAGATTGCAGAAAGCAATTCGTCAAGACAACGGCAGACCACTTAAATCTTCAAAGACCTCGCAGAAACTAGAGCTTGGCTAGGAAGTTTTGATGCATTTACCATGTAGCCCAGACCTCGCACCTTCGGATTATCATTCGATTAGATCTCTGCAGAACTTCATTAATGGTGTAGTTCCTAACTCCGTAAAAGAACGTTCTTGAATCGCTTTTTCGCTCACAAATCCCAGAAGTTCTACATAGCCGAAATAATACCTTAACCCCAAAAATACTAAAAATCTATTAATCAAACCGGGACAAATTTGGTTTAATAAACATAGTCGAAGCTCTTTAAGTCGAAAATCCCTCTAACTCGAATTTGTTTGCTATATTTTGGCAAACCCTTCAATCCCTTCCCTTCCATCTTCCATACGGATTTTGTACGACCTCTAAGTCGAAAAGCCCTTTAACTCGAATACATTTTGTCGACTCTTGGTCTATTTTCAATTCCTCTAAGTAAAATTCTTTTTTTTTTTTTTTGCAAAAAAAAAAAATTTCCTCTCGCAACTTGTAATGCATGATCTGACTCTCTCTCACTGTATTGGACGGTGAACACCTTTCATTTCATGTTGATTTTTTAGGGCAAAACAGCCACAACAGCCATGTTTGTTATTTGTTTTAGTGGGGTAATAGCCCCATTTATTAGCTTAAGACAAGCAAGGAGAAAACTTAACATAACTTAAAGACTAACAGAAACTAACTTGTTCACACAACCGTGCACCTTTTTAAAAGGCTTCATTCTCCAATATTAAAGACTCAATCCAAAATTACAAGCTTCTTTTAAGTAAATTCCTGTGTTTTTTCCTTACTTGTATACTCTTTTAAATAAAATAAAGGCTTTTAAACAAAAAAAAATTAATCCCTCTAACTCGATTTTTTCGAAAAATCCCTCTAACTCGAACTAACTTTGATATCCCGTGAAAATTCGACTTAGAGGGCTTCGAATGTATATATATCCCAAAAATGTTTAATTTTCACTTAAACTTACCGTTACCGAACTTTATTGAACACTTAATATTGACGTGAGCTGTGCTTTTGGGAACATACGACAGCTTAGGTTAAAGGGGACCACTTGGAACCAATCAGATAATCCATTTTATGTGCACAGTTGACGAAAATACAGCAAAACGCAAGGTTCAAAACTTAGAAGAATTGTTAAGCCATTTCATGATGCTGACTTATAGAAATATTCCATTGTCTTAGATAAAAACATTGCCTTACAAGAACGCAGTTTACCTTCAGACCTTCAGCACAGGAAGGAACAAACTGATAAGAATTATATAATATAGCGATAAGGAAAGTGTTGAAAAAATCAACCAGTTTTTTTTTCTGCAAACGTAGTTGATGCCCAGAAAAATGCGTCAATTTTTCCGGCGGCGAGGGCCTAACTCCGGTTGATAACAGATCTCAATTATTACCAAAAAATGGTATAAATTCCTCCATTCAAGATATCCGTGGGCTCTCTCAATTGAGTAAGAGTTATTCTTACTTGAACTAGCCGACCATTCTCACTTTCGTTCTACGGCTAGTAACACCGCTTCAGAACTCAATGTACTACAAAAGATAAAAAAAAAACAACTCAAAACTAGATACTGGCTGGCTCCCCACCAACACATTTCCAAACACACAGCTCAACATTTGATTTTTATCGCCACTGTATATGGCCATCGCAGTGTGTTGTGTACTAATTCGATGATATGCAGTCGACATTCGTTTACCATAACAAAACTTTATTATCGACTTGTCTCGCGCAGTAAAAGCTTCGGACGGCAAATGTTTTTTGCAGTTTAAATTCTTTATATTTTTTTTAAATTTTTATTTTAAAAATGGAAACCGATGGAGTTGAGTTAAAGAGCGCAAATTACGAAGACACCAATACGACTTCTCTGAAGATAGAAAAACCAAAGAAAGTTTTACACTTCAGCGATGGAGTTATGGAAGAGTACTCTGAGAGTGAAGATGAATTCGATTCAGCGACAAAGAATCCGGTTGAGTGTATAAATGCGGTAAATATTTGCAAAGTATCTAATTCAGATAATTTGTTTTATTTGAAACCAAAACAAAATTTATTGTTTACTGAAATTAGTCATACACTGCGGAAGAATATTTTGAATTCCACAGTCAGCTGTTGCATGACATTTCTTCTATTACATTTTGTTCGTTTCTTGTTGGATAGTGGAATCGTTCAACGTTCGTTTTGATTCTGTTTTGAAATTATGAAATTCTTGCAGAAGGATCTTCCGTGGGCACCTTATATCCGGCACAAGGCTAATAAGGTGGGCAATAGTGTTCTCGCTGGGATTGATTATGTCGGTGGTGGGCTGGCATCGTTCTTGGGGCTAACACCATCAGAAGCTGACTTGGAGGCAGCTAAGCGCTCCAGGGATGATAAAGAAAATTCTACAGAGGAGCATTGCAGCACTTGGAATCCAGCTCGAAGTGATGAAGTGGTTTCGGTTGAGGTGAAGAGTTCTCAGAGTGCCAACTCTAAATAAAATTGCACTTGTTTATAACAATCTCCTTAAATACATTCGATCTTTTTTTTTTTGTAAATTTTGCAGAATAAAATCGCTGCGAGATACATTTTATAGAAAAAATCAAGTGTTCTTTTATTTCTTTTTGGATTTTTTCATTGTATACATAATTTAACATACATAACGACATAAAGCACACTACAACGGGATGTTTAGGTAGAAAGCAGTTTGGTAGTCAGAGGCCGGCTAGTTGGAGCGTTGCAATGAACTAGTATTGAATCGTTAGCAAAAGTACGTATGATTTCAGTTATTCGGTCACTGACTAAAACGATTTCCGTTCATGTAGAGCTAGTAAATGCTTAGCAAAGTAATCGAGGAATGGTTTTCTCAATTTTTTTTTGGCCGTTCTAAATGTTATCTCGAATAAAATAATAGCTTAAAACTTCTACCCACAACAACTAATAATAGTTGGGTGTTAAAGATAAGTCTAAATCCATATTAACAACCTATTTACATGTGCAAGGTATCCAAGTCTTTTGTGAGTTCTACTAAGCCACGTATATTTTTCTGTTACTAAAAACCCAAAAAGACAGGTGTCATAGGTATCTGTGGCATTTGAAAGTCCAAGTTTAGAAAACAATAGCAAAAAGAACGGAATTTAAAAAAAAAAAAACAGAAAACTCAAGAAAATCTTTTGATGATTTTAGTTTTAGTTTTATTCTAGCTCCGTTTTATTCAAAATTTTAATTGTAAATGAAAATTTCACACAATTCAACTGGTCTTAAAATTAAGTTACACGTTTTACAGGCTGCAGTGACTAAACGAGAGTTTTTTTTTTTCTTAATTCCTAATTATCAGCTTACAAAAACACACTGCGGTAGTTGAGTGCCTTAATTAGTATATGATCATATCGCTCATGGATCTAAATTTTGTAGTGGTAATACTCAACAGAGACAAAACTTTTTTTTTTCGGCTCAATAGACCATTTGTTTCTAAACATGTTACAACTTTGGTGGAAACGTCTGACGTATTCTCTAGACCTAAGTCCTCTCCAGTGCCAATTGACAATTCATAGCATTTTTAAACAGAAGCTTGCTTTTATGTAAAAAAAAAGGAATGGATAGTTTCATAAATCACTTTAAACCTTAAATCATCGTGATTGGTGGCGTAACAGCAGCGGAGAGCCAGAGCGTAGCTTTTTTTTGCGACGACGATTATGTGGCCCTAGACGACAATTGTGTTCGCCCAACATGATTGTGCTTCGAGAACCATTGGCGAATAATTTCGATTTTCTCATGTTCTTTGTTTGCCGTATAGGTCGCCATGGAAATCCTCATTCATGCTGTGAACATTCTCTTTCTTTCTTTCATAGGTAAACAATAATAAGGGCAACCACATGCGCTTTTTTGTCCGACGTATTTGCACTAAAAAATCAACATGAAATAAAAGGTGCTTGTCGCCCAGTGCCAAATTGAGAGAGAGTCAGACCATGCAATACAAGTTGCGAGAGGATTTTTTTTTTAATTTTTTGCAAAAAAAAAAATCGACTTAGAGGAATTGAAAATTGACCAAGGGTCGAAAAAATGTATTTGAGTTAGAGGGCTTTTCGAGTTAAAAGGCGTTCGACTTAGAGGATGAATTTTGTATGGAAAATTGAAGGGTACGCCAAAATATGGCGATTAAATTCGAAACCTTCTTAAGGGCTTCAGAATCAAGACCGTCTTCTTAGCAACAAGCTAAGAGTAGTTTAAATTTGAAAAAAGTTCAATTTGATTAAAAGGTAGCGTTTTTCGGAAATTTAAGTTTTTTTTTCAGAATTCTTTAATTTGGAGACACCTTTTCAATTCTTTTAAAAATTTTGAATAAACAAAATTGTTGATTAAATCAAAGAGTCTCATTCAGCCACACTACTGTGACCTAAAGAATCTTTTGTACCCAATTCTTTTGTCTGTGATTTAAACGCTGCCTTCATAAACTTAACAACGTGCCTAGATTTGATGTTGTCGACGTCTGTTGCATTGAGCTATGGATTCTTTTGAATCTGACTTGCTTCAGGTTTGGGTAGTCGGTTATAAGGCGTTCTATGGTCTACTTGGCCTTGCCACAGTGTTTACAAGTTTCAGTGCTGACAAGACAAATTTCGTGATAGTTACATGTTCAATGTTTTGTAGCTGCCTCACATTGCTTTTTCAGGTCAGCTTTGTTTGATTCTAAAGCTTCTTCGGCTCTTTAAGGTTAAACTTCAAACTTATGAATTTCTCCATAGGTGTTATATATTAGAAAGCTTATTACGAATCTGAAATGCCAAACGCGTTATTTCGAAACGAGAAAAAGGAGACCATCTTCCAGTGATATGGACAAAAGCTAGAGGCGTGAAAACTTAGACGGCCGATAGTACGCGATAGCACATACACCTTTTTTTTATTTTTTTACTTAAAGCTAACAAAAACAGCTTTAATAATTTAATAAAAACTATTAAAATAGCAATGAAATACAAGTTAGAGCATAAAAACAAAATAAGATAATTCAATATATAGTGTAAGTACCATAAGTGATGCGACAATAAGATTGCACTTTTTATTTAAATTTAACAAGCTGAATGTAGAAAATATCGGTATTTCAGATGATAAAACTAATAATGCGTTGATCCTCCTTGTTTCTTAACGAGAAGTTATTACGCTTAGACGATGTTGACAGTAACTCAACTTACCCTCCTCCATAATCATGTTCATGTGCTACCTTTTTGTCGCGAAGTATATATGAAAACATAGAGGGCCTACTTGACTGTTATTAATGTTTTATGAGACTTTGTTAGAAGTCTGCCAAACTACACTTTCTTTGAAATTTGACTATGCCTTCTAAAAATGATATCCTAATAACAAATGTTAGGAGGATATGTCCATTCGAAAATATTTAGAGAAAATCGAATTAGTAAAACATATGGCTCATTCCACACAGGATCGCCCAACGTTCTGAACGACGTATATCAAAATATTTAGATTTTCTTAAAAAATATGTTTTAGTCGAACCCATTGAGCTCCCAACTTAAAATATGGAGTGAAGATAGGCGAAATATTTTTTTCCAACACATAAAAAAATTAGGAAAATTAAAATACCATTTTTTGAGATATTCAAGGATATGTGACAAAAAGGACATTTTCAACTATCCTTCGTCCTTGCAAATAAAAACTGTGTAAATTACCAGAAAGTCCAAGTCTTTCTGAATTCAATAAGACATAATTTACAAAATTCTGATAAGCAGAGCTAAAGTTATGATTTTTTGAAATTTAAAAGAAATCTTGAATTTTGACTTTTTGCCAATTTTTGGACCCCCTTTACTCGCGAACTATATTGAGTTGGGCACAAATATTTTGTCCCATGACTTCAATAACTAATTCTACCAATTTTGAGCCAAATCGGAGAGGCGTTGTTCAGAGCTCCCCATATAGGCTGGGCGATTTGTCATGGAATGAACCATATCCAAATGCTTTCAGAATTCCCATCGTACAAAATTACAAGTTTTTCAAGGACTGACTTTAAGTCGTTCAGTTGACGTTCAGTTTGAGGTAATTGTTCGATGTTCGGTGGCTCTACAGTACAAATTAATCTTGAGACAATTAACGTGTTTCTACAGCAGAAATGGCTGTTGGCTAGCTTCTTTTAATGGTATGGTAAGTGCGAGGTAGCTGTGGCAGACTGACCTATCCACAAAGTAATATAAATCGATTAAAATTTAAACGTCTTAATCTTTATCTGTAAAGACATAACTTGGTGATCAACGCAAGTGAACCCATTACGAGCTCTTCTCCTCTCCCTAAAACGATTCCTATTAAAATCTGATCAACCCCTGTTTAACCCAAATAATCCAACCAATCAATTTAACCAAAAAAAAAAAAAGAATCTAATCTCTCCCAAAAGTCGGTCATCACCAACTTGTTCTTTTCTTTCCACGAAAAAAAATCACGGTAACCTTGAAGCAATTATGGAAGAGCAGACGACGAAGTGTATTAAGACTTAATGACTGTCTGCTGTGCCGGGGTTGGGGGCGCGGAATCATCCGCCAAAACAAAAAACAAATTAAAATATCGCGTCAAAATAAAAAAAAAACACCACCCGGCAAGGACCTTACGTGCACCCTCTGTTTACATTTTTTTCTCGCTTCTCAAGGAAATCATGAAAAGCGCGTACTTTTTTTTCTACTCTGTCATTATGTAAAAAGTTCATCAACCATTTAGGAGAGAAGAAAAAAACGCACGAAAACAACAAAAAAAAGGAAAAATAACCGAGAATCAGAATAAAAATGTAATGAAATAGGGTGAAGAAATATGTAAATATATACGAGGGTGTACTTCTGATAATGAGGGGAAATAAAGATGAAGATTCTTCTTTCTGTTTTTCTTTTTTTTCTGTTCCGTGGAGCCCTGGAAAGAATGCGAGGAGAAACATCATTACCACAAGACGCTCATAAAAGAAATGGGACAGAGAGTGCAAGGCAACAACAAAAAAAAAAGTAGAAAAAAATGAAAAAAAGAAGGAAAGAATTCATCCTTCCTCATTCCATCTCGTCCTTCTCGTGCTTCTATGTGTTTGCCAGAAAAATTAAAAATGTAAGTACATAAACTGAACTTGAAAGTTGAAAGAATGAAATAAAAAAAAAAAAAATGAGAAAAAAATTGGAAAAAATTCACAAGGAAGAGGCGCAACAGGAGTAACAGTTTTTTTTTTCACAATATTAGTGAAAATAGCTACACACCAGGCTGGCTATAGTCCAAGTCGGTACTGGTGCTGGTGCTAGGCGCCACCGAGACGAAGAAGAAGACGAAGAAGAAGGTGGAGTAGGGCTTTGGGGGAAGAGCGTTTTGAATTTTAAAATTGCGGCAGGTCATGAACACTTACTTTCCATGAATAAATTTATTTTTCTTTTCCCCTTCCCCATCATCACTGGCACTGATGCTGCTGGTGGTGGTGGTGGAGGGCGCGAAAAAAAAGCTGAGCTCTGTGAAATGAAAAAGTAGGTTAGACGGGAGTAAACGTGTGATGAGAAACCTAAAAATTGTCCTTTTAATTGAAGGATGTCTGCTTTGTGTCTTTCGCTCTCTCTCTCTCGGTCGCTTTGGTGCGCAACGCTTTCACTTTCGCCTCGATGAGGCGGACGACTCGCAAGAGTAGACAGCTTCTAGCCCCCTAAATAGGGGTGTTGTTGTCCTTTCTTCTTCGGTTGTGACCCGCGTTTTTTCTGCTTTTCTGCGGACTTGTTCTCGGGTTGATTGCCGTACTCATGTTGTCGAAAGGTCTCTAGCCATTGGGATGGACTGTTTGACAAGAAATTCATTACGAGCTGCGAGTTCTTGGAAATGCTTCTGACAACTTGGAACCCGTTGATAATTGGACGGCATTTAGACGGTTGAAATTACCTTTATCAACTTGGCTCTGTACTTGCCATAGATCTGTGGACTGAAGACAATCACCACTACGTAAAACTGAGACTATAATTTCATGATTTACTTCATATATGTAAATTGAAATGCTTGTTCTAATTATAAAGTTTCGCAATTCGCAACCTTAAGGTTTTGTAGTTTTTCAGCAGCAAATTGTTCCAAGAACGTACGAAAAATGAATGAAATGAAAGGTTGAAATTAAATTAACAATGAATAAACAAAAAGAAATTAATCTACAGCTCCTGTTTTTCAAAGAAAAACTAAACAAATGGTTTTCTAGTTTGTAAGGGCGACACTTGCTCTTAATATTTAGGTCGTACTCGTAGCTGTTTCCTGTTGCGTTTAAAATGCGAAAACACGCAAAGGACTTAACCCTTGCATATTGATTAACTCTAGATAAAAATTCCAATTGAAAGTGTAGCTATTTTTTGAGGTTAAGGAATTTGCTGCAGAAATGTTCTTCAGCCGTCGGACTATTTTTCTTCCACATCATTGACAAATACAAAGGTAAGTGGTTCAATATTGATGAGGTTAAGAGATGCAAAATATGTTTACTGAAAGAAACGCTGAATGTCTGTGAGGACTTGTAGCTTTTATTATTTTTCAGCAGGAGTGAATGAGTAGGACGAGGATAGCCGAAAGATCCCTGAAAAAGCTAAACAGAGTTATAGATATCTTTTTAAAGTGAAAACTTATTGTGTTTAGATCATTTCACATTGCTAGAGAGTCAAATAAATGTTGAGACAAAGACAAGTATATGTAGTAACAAATACTGTAATAAAACCTACAGAGCTTGAGGGAAAATTCATCACCAACTGGAAACATCTGGCTTAGGGAAGCTTTATCTATAAAAACATGATTTTGTTAACTACTAAGAAGAAATTAGGTTTAAAGCAGACTTTCAATCTTGGTTTTGGGAACATACTTGGAACAGCTAATAATTTTTGTTTTATTTTTAGTTATTTACATTTTAATCATGACGTTTATGAATTTTACTGGTCACGATCATATCGTTGGCATCTGATTTCTGATTTAATTTTTTTTTTCTGAAATATCAGTATTTGTTCTTAGGTAATAGGAGATGTTTTGCAAGTAATGTAATTATGTTTACTATTTGAAAAGAATAAACA
The DNA here is from genome assembly GCA_905187475.1 of Syritta pipiens. Classification (NCBI taxonomy): domain Eukaryota; kingdom Metazoa; phylum Arthropoda; class Insecta; order Diptera; family Syrphidae; genus Syritta; species Syritta pipiens. Next base: position 5,288,886 of record LR994571.1, read on the forward strand.
CACAAAACGATCCAGAAGATTCAAACTCCCAAATCTAGACTTACATTGAGTGGCATAACAGCTCATTGAGGACCAGAGCCTAGCTTTTCGCAAGAGTTAAGCCAAAAAAAATGATTTGTTTATGCAACGAAAATATACAAAATTGAAGATAAGAATATTAACAAATTGATAAAATGATAATCCTTTCAAAATGATCCTTTTTGAGTTGTGGGCTTTATTTATAACTAAAAATCATCTGCACATTTTGCATCTTGATATGACTTCCTATTCCCTGCGGATATCGTAACCGTTTTATTTTTGACCACGTATTAGTCGCAGGCTACCATGGGGAAACGCGGCAGAGGAAGACCCCACTTCAGGTGGCGCACCTAAGTGGAAAGGGACCTCAACCAACCTGGTGTGCGAAACTGAAAACAGCTGGCAAAGAACCGGGCCAGTTGGAGAGGCATGTTGGTTGATGCCCAGGTCCACCCTGGACTGTAGCGCCACCTAAGTAAGTAAATAAGGAAGTATTAGTCGCAGGTAAAGTCGAATTTGGAAAATCGAACGTTTTAAACTACAATTTACAGCCTTTGATGCAGTGGTTTAACGCTAACATGACTTTTATTGCAAACACTTCAGTCCAAATAATTTTTCAGAAAACTCTGGCACACCTTTTACAAACAAATTTTCTTTAACCTTAATTGTTTTTCTTTTTTTTTCTTCCTAAAACATCTGAATACTTTAATGTTGTGCTCATTGCAAGAGCCTTCAAATCTATAAAGAAACAGTTCCAAATGAATTGCGAACTTGTGTCATTGCCGACGTAAGATGCTTTTTATAAATTTCTTTGCATATTTTCAATTTACTGACATTTACGTTCACTTATTTAAACAGTTACCAACACTATTTAAAAGAAATGTATTGCAAATTAAAAGAAAAGTTTTACCGACGGGAGAATTTAATACAAACTACGTTTTGCTACCGGAAAGGGAGGAAGTCTTGTTCTTGACTCCTTCGTTGAGCTTTGCAACTATTTAGTGAACATCAAACTGGATTCTCTTTAGCCTGTATTTAATTTACTGTAACCTCTTTAACCTTTTTTTAGCGACCAAACCTTTTTTAGAAAAAAAGTGCATTGTATCAGACCTATCGCTGACATCTCTGTTTTGTATAATATTTCTTCTACTTTTGGTAAAAAGACAGACTCCGTTCGTTATTCAGGTCTAATTAGCAGAGTATTTTTACTTTATTCTGCAACGAGAAAAATAGTGTCTCATGTGAGCATCACAACTTCTTGTTCTCGGTGCAAAATGATGCTATTTAATACCCTGTATGGCTTGACAAACTCATCAATGCTTTTACAAATTTGTCTTCATTTCAATTACAAGTTTTTTTTTCGATTGTTTGACATCTTTTAAATTTAACTTAATAAATTTATAATAATTGGAGGCCGTAAAAGCCCGTTTATGGAAAGAGCCTACCCTTCCTTTCGTCGATTGACCTTCAACTACTTAGTTTGGAAGGTTCCAGGAATTGGAAGTTAATGATTTTAGTAGTTCTGTGGGCACAAGCTATAACGGGTTTGAAGCTTAAGATCTTTCTGAAAACTTGTCTGAAAATGAGAAAATAGCAAAAATTATAATGAGTAAACATTCGTTTAATTTCTTCTAAAATTTAACTAAGATAATACAGTCATTTCAGATTCAAATACGTAAAAACCGAAACAATCTCCATTTTGTCTTAAATTAGCTAAGGCGGTTATAGCTTGAAACAACAGAATTATTGGCATGATATAAAATGTTCTAAGAACTCTCAACTTCATCAACAGATCTCGAAAGGCCAGAGCCTAGCTTTTCGCACCTCTATTGTGTTGTGCGCGTTACAATTTTTTTTGCTACATGTGAAGGGGGCCTACAGTTTATTTCCGGTTCCGAACGGCGAATTGCGAGAGCTTTCCATGACAGAAGTACTCCGGAAGAATTGTCAACCGTTCGCTAAAGGTGGGGCCCTGAAAAATCATTGTGGTGTTATTTTTTCCCCGGTCTGGAACAGCACTACCTGACTAAGCCACGGCGCCCACTTAGGTCTCAACTTAGCTCCCAGGAAATAAATGCAATTTTGGAGGTCGATTTTTAATGATCTGCGCTGCTTTTCGGCATCACTGTATGACTCCATATGTAAAAGTTCTAACCGAATGAAATCAGAAAATTATATTACTCTATTTTCAGGGTTTCGTTCCAAACGAATAACGAAACCCTTATAGAATCACTTCGGTGTCCGTCTGTCTGTCTGCCGCCTTTGTTGAACATAAATTTGATTTAAATCCAAATTTCCAACAAAATAAAGCTGCAGTTTATGTGATGCAGGCCAGGTGTGAGTAATTTTGAGGCAAAGAATCCCAACTTCTAGAGATCGAACTTAAGTCCGATTAAAAACATGTTTGGAAATCGGTCTAGTTTTGTTTATCCTGGCGATCGCAAATTTACTTCGGTAGACGATCTACAGAAGCCCGTATGGCGTAGGGAGTGAATAGGCTTTAAAAAATAGGGATTAATCGATTCGAGCTCGGATTTTAGAACTTTCAATAAACACTGCAGGTTGGGCTCATAATTGATCTATGGTTTTGCATGATTTGTTATACAGAAGTATCCTCTGGTTTTACTGTGCCCTGACCGGCTTTAATTAATGGCGGTACAAATTATTTTTTTTAGTTTAACCAATAGCTTGGTTAAATAAGTCATTGAGCTATTTAACAAGTTTTTAAGCAGTGTTGCACCTTAATAGGTTGCCTTTAATTAAATGTCGCTGATAGTGTCTTATCCTGTTTCCCGGTATTTAGTTTTCTTGAAGTTTTACAGAAGTTTAGGAGCAAAAGTGAAGGAATCACAATATGCGGAACTTTTGTTGATTTTGGCTTCGTTCTGAAAGTCGTAAGCTTATTATGTAAAATCAAAGCAAAGATTCTAAATTAAAAAAAAAACTATATAAACTTAGTAAGCCCCTCCAAGCAAAATATTTTATGATCAGCAAGTTGAAAAAGATGTTCACTTCGACTTTAGGGGTCTAAGTCATTGATTCTTTTGTTCAACGTGAGCGCAAAAGACTCATCGAACAAGTTGATAATCACAAGCACTGATTGTTTGGAGAATACAGCACATTGCTAAACGATTTTGAGCTGAAAAAAAGCAAATAGTGTTATAAAATTGATCAAGATTATTCGTCAAGTTTTTTGTAAATCTGTGGCAATTTTTGGCGGTATAAATTTAAAATCTTTTCTATCTGCCATAGCAACACTACATCGACTTTAAATTGATCATTTCAAAAGAAAACTTAGGTGCAGCAAACTTGTAAGCTATTTTGCAAGCAAGGATAAGCGGCCAACCGAACAAATAGAACTAAATATATATTTTTCGAAAATCTGGGGAAACATTTCATGTTATACCAAAGAAATGAAGACTTCCGACTCTGTATAGAAGAAGAAATCAAGAAATATAAATTTCCCAGTCACTGACTCAAATTGAAAAGTCCTTTAAGCGACCTTCAAAGCCGTTTTCGAAATCGATTAAACCGTCCATCTAAAATTCAGACGAATTGCCCGCAACAACATCTGTGAATAAAAACCAATTGTTGAACCACCACCACGGACATTTCTCGCAACTAAAATAATATTTTGAAAAGCGTAAAATAGCAAAGTTATTTCATGCGAAACCTAATAAATTCCATCCTCTTCTATTCGCTACATCTCATAAATATTCATCCATACGCAGGTAGATCACAGGTATCCCATCCAAATTTCTAGGCCCTCCCCTCTCACAAAACCCACCATCGGAGCACACTTCAGATTTGAATTCCATTTCATGCTTTTCAAACTATCTCAGCGATTTTAATTTAATAAATTGGTTATAGTAAGACAAAAACTTACACACATATTCTAACTTCTAAAAAGTAGTTTTACATCCACACACATTCCGTGAAACCACGCGAATTCATTGCAAATCAATATTTTCCTCCGTACGCCTGGGAAAACATCGTCAGGATAATGACATACGAGTGCGAGTGTGCAAGTGTGCCTTAATAAATTATCTGAATTGTTTCCAAAATCTCACTTAGAGGTAAGAGGTAAGAGAGAGAGAGGTATGATTTTTTTGGGAAAACATTTCAAGTTTTCGAAACTTTTCAAAATTGGTAGAGTGGGAAGAGGGGGGACATTTCTCAGTTTCTCTTTTGGAAACACACGCACACATCTTCCCGAAAATTTCAAACTTGTACAACAATAGTTTCTTCCACTATGTCGACGATTAGCGGCGAGGACACACCCTCCACTGTCGTCGTAGGAAAATGCACAATTCCCGAGTACATATTCGTGTGATAGAAAGCCCACCTTCTACATATGTCACACATAGCTGGAGCTCATTAAGATTAATTATTTTTGAATTTCGTTTGCTTTGAGCAGAAGGACTCACTACATCCTTCTCCATTGCCGCCCGCACTACGGGCGTGTGTGTACATGTGTAAGTGTGTATACGTTGCGGGTGGGTAACAAAGACAATGTGAGAATTTTCGGGCAAAAAGCAGGTTCCAGCAATCCCAGAACTGTTTTAATTGGTAGGGATTTCTGAGCGCTGGAAGATACCTCTACACGCACGCACGTAGGGTGGAGACTTGTGGCCGCTACAGCGTCGAGTATCCAACACAGAACGAAGGCGAAGACGAAGTCGAAGTCGAAGAAGAAGAATAAGAAGAAGTATCCATACCCGAGGGTGGGTGGGGGTAGACTCATTGAGTCGTCCATATAAAGTTAAAGTATCACAAAACTGAACGCAGCAACGGCAGCCATAATGTGAGTGTGTGGCCATGTGTGGGCAGGATATAAGGTCTGAGAGAGACCCAAGCTGGCGTATTGATTTTTGCCAGTCCACCCTTCACCCACCCCGAACAATGTTAAATTTATGTGCAGGCTTTGTGTGCTTCTGATACTTCACATGTGAGGAGATAATAAAAGCCTCTGACGGCGTCGCCAAAGACGACGACAACGACAACGACAACGACGACGACAAACGCTTCCCCCCCGCCCAAAGTCAACCGGAACAGGAACACTTCTAATGAGCAGCAGAGCGGCGTACTTGCTTTGTGTGTACATAAGAAGTGAATACACAAAAGTTTGATATGCGAGTGTGTGTGACACTCACACGAGCACACATGTGCCCGAAGAGAGCACACATAGAGACCGAGACCAAGACCGAGCGAGAGGACCAACCATCCAGGCATCCAAGCATCCAACCATCCAGACATCCAGCGTGTGTTCAATAAGGTTATTCTCCAGCATGTGAGATGTATCTAAACACACAATTAGCCTTATAACTAACGACCACCTCCACATATGCCAACGCGATTTGGTTCAATTAACGACGAAGGCACCTTTGGTCCGCCCTATTGGAGCTACTGTACATAAAGAGTGTCCCTCTCCATCCTCCTACAGTCAGTCATCCATCCGACGAACCAACCCTTTTCGTCTTGCTCTTCTGCTTTTTTTTCGTTTTTCGTTTTTCGTTTTTGGTTCGAAAACCAATATCTCGCATAAATAACCGAAAATAACGAACGTTGTTCGCCACTCGCTCACCACTTTGTTGTAGGAGTGTGTTTTTGGGGGTGGGGGTGGATCAGGTTTTTTGGCAGAGGCTTTTCTAAAACCCCCCAACCCCACCAGCTCAACTCAACTTTGGCTGCTATATACTTCTCGGTCGGTCGGGTGTGAAGCGTTGAAGGAATGTGTCGTATCGTCCTCACATATGCAAAAAGGCACCGTCCTCCCCAAACACAAACGTGTACCGCGGTGTGCCTGTGTGTGTTAGCGGGTAAAGTTGTTTTGGAGATATGACGAATGCGCATATGTAAAAGTAGATCTCCAAGCCAGAGATAACATATTTCAGTTTGGTTTCCACTTTTATTGGTACGAGTTGTATCTATCTATCTATCTATCTATCTATCTTTCAGTCTATCTGACTGCTTGCTTTATGTAAATGCGTCCACTCTTCTCGTTGACTTGTCTCGCGCGGCGCATAATGCCTCTTTTCGGCCGAAGCCAGCCTCTAATAATGCCAACCCAATCACTCCCGAAAATATACTCCCAATTCACCATAGACCATATGAGTAGTGGTTATTGCGCATGCATACAAAATTTACGTGTACGTATGTACATAGGACGCCACTGGCGTGTCTCGTCCTCGTCCATACACCAGAATCCATCCTTCTGGTCCATGTGGACAAAGGACAATGACGATTAAAAAGACACAACTCGTTTCGTTCTCGCTCTCGCTTCACCTGGGCGCGGGGATTTGTGTATGTGCACAGGTACACAGATTTATTGATGAGATGCAGAATCAATCCGAACCGAAGAAAACCATCACGTCTCGCTCTCTCTGTGCATTCCGTCGCATTGAGCAACGACAGGAAAAAGTGCGTTACGTGCTTTTTGCTTTTCTTCGAACGCATCGCTAAAAATTCCCCTCATTTTCAAATATAAATATCCCATTGAGTAAAAAATACCGGGATATTTCTCCTCTCGGATTTTCCTTTAGTCTGCAAAAGGACGAACGAACGAATAAACACCCCTTCACCCCTTGGCTGTGTATGTATTGACGAGTGTGTAGCTCTGTACATAAGCCATACGACTGCACTGCACATGTAGTTAGTTGTGATATCTATCGAGATACTCGTGCAGAGAAGAGCAATTTAGACCACACCTTCGCAGAGGATTATGCATGAAGGGGTTTCCCTTCTGCCGTCCCTGTGTACCTACCCCCGCCGGTGAAAGGATATTTTGCAAGGATATGTGTGTTCGCGACGGCTTTTTGCTTTATTCTCGTCCCAAAAACGAACTATATTCCTTTCGTTCGTATTTTTTTTTTGGGAAGGAGAGAACTTGCAGAGACCTAAGTGAATTTAATGGTTTCATACACACAAACGTACCCGCAGATAGCTTCGGAAACTTTTCTTTTTTCTTTCCGTACCGTTAAGTACATAAAAAGAATAAAAAAAAAAAAGAACGACATTTACTCTTTTTTTTGGTTGACGTGGTCTCAAAGGGGTTTTTGTCTTTAACAAGGATAAAGGTGCGTATACGGCGAAAAAAAGTGTGCACGTTCGTGAGTTGAGTCTTATTTTTTTTTTATCGTTTTGGTTGTATGTACTTGAGGATAAAATGTCCCACTTCTTGGGATTCCCTTGCACCAAGTTCATAATTGAAAGAAAGTTCGTTTTTCAGTTCGTTCGTTCGTTGGTTTTTTTTTGCCGCTGCTGCTGTTGCTGGTGTGCCCTCTTGGTGTAGAGTTTTCTTTTTCTAGAGTTTAACTCTCTCAACTTTCGGGAACAGTAGCAGAATTTTTCACTTTTACTTTTACTTAATGGTGAATTGTAAAAAAAAAGAGAGAAGAAGAAATGTTTCAAGGTTTTTACTAGCTGCTGCCACCCTCACCACCCCGTCGAAACGAACACCACGTTGGCGACGACGCCATCTCACCCATCACCACCCTGTGTGGTAAGGAAGCGCTCTCTCGCAAAAAATATGCGAGTACGGGTACACGTTTTGTGATTTTCATTTTTTTATATTCAGTTGGAAAATGCAATTCATAATGGAAAAGTGCGCTGCTGTTGCACTTGACTTTGAAACGGAGGGAATACGTAAATATATATACACCCACACACACACACACACACACACACAGCGGGGGAATTTTAGTTTTTAGATTACAAAATGCCGGTCTTTAGTGGGAGTGGAGAGGGGAGGGAGAAAGGACAAAAGGCTTTCCTTGATGCGGTGGCTAGACTTTGTTTATTGCATTTTGATTAAATTTTTTTGTAGGGCGCTCGGTGTTTTCCGGGCTGGTGTCGCGAGGAAAAATGGGTGCGTGATGTGCGTGCTTGAATGCGTTTCAAGTACGCAAGTGGCTGCGGGAATTTTACGCGGATATAAGAGGTGTCTAATGTTTAGATTAGCTGTTGGGAAACCTAGAGCTGACAAGAGTTTGTTTCCAATCGACGCTTGAATATTTAGGAAGATATCTCCAGAAACTGAGGAGTACACCTCATTTAAAAAGACAGTTTCAAATTGACTAGATGTACCAAATATCATCACTTAAGACTGTAGCGTACATAACAATAACGAAAAAGTCCACTAGTATGAAATTAAAGCCAGTTATCTGAGTTTTCATATTTTGCTGCTCACAATGAATGGATAGGTGCCGACAACATTCATTGTCAGTAAAAAACAACACAGCACTTCAATCAGCCTGCCTGCAAAGATAGGTGGATATTTTATAAAGTCCCCACACTATTTTCTCCTTCGATATTAAAATTAGAAAGGTTTTTAAAATCATCTGACTGCTGCAACTAAACATGTCTTGCTTTGTCATATCTTTTAATAATCTGCCAAGTTCCTGGGTAGCTAGAGCTCTTTATCAAACTATTAACCTTATAATATACTTATTTATAGAGTTTAAACAAATAAATAAAAAGCTGCATGGCTACGAGAGGAGATGATGAAAATTTGTTTGAAATAATTTCGTCGCATTTTAAATTCTTGTAACGAGCGACAAGGGGCACTCGAAGTGAACAAAGCCAACAACTTCGGGTGGACTAAAACCCACCTGTGCCACATAAAATAATAACTAATAACTAGAACAAAAAAGGGCATTGCTGCTGACTTCTATTTTTGCGAATTCCCTAGTCTGTTACACCTATTAGTTATTGTCACTAAGACAAATGTTAATAAATTGATATATTAAAAAAAATACTTTAGAGAACATGCTCTTATTTATCTCAAGAAAAGAAAAATACACAACGAGTTTGATTGATTTCGTAAAAGGTTGTACTGAAAATATGCTGTTTTCTGGTGCTTTTTGAGCAGCTCTGCTTGATGTTGTTTGTGCTATGAAACAAGTTTCTAATTTTTGTAATTTTACTAAAATATATGAAATGTAAATGAAATAAAAAAAAAGTTCAAGTGTAACATCTGTTTCATTTGTCCATAGCCAGGAAAAATGTAAGCTAAATGCGTAATGGATCACAAAAGGTTTATCTGCGTAGATTTCATATAAAAAGTCACAGATTCGTTAATCTAAAAGAGAATGCTTAACTTGCAAAATGAACAATGCACTCAAAAATACTGAATTAAACGCTTTTTATAATGCCAATACTCGAATTAGGTGAAATTGAATACAAAGTCATGGTTGCAAATCAAATATATTTAAATAAATTTATTCAATAAATGAAAATATAAATCTGATTTTATTCGATTTTAAAATAATGTAAATAACCGATAAAGTGAATTTATCTAACGTTCGAATTGGCAAAACTTTACTTTGTCATATCTTTGATGTGATTCCCAAATTTTCAGCATTTTAAATGTGAATTTTTTCGTTAAAGCTTATATATTTCTCTTTTTTCAATAAAAAGGTGAAGTCCAGTGTCTGTTCGAAATAACAAAATATTTTACCAAACATTTTTTGAAAATAATAGAATTTTTCTATTTTTGTTATTCTTTTTAAACTGTCCTTCAAAAACAATTTTGTGTTGTTTTTAATGGATTTCAATCTTTCCAGTTATGTAAATCTCTCTAAAATCGGAAAACACCTAGTTTTAATTATTTCACATTATCGAGCGACTACTGTAGTTCCATATTTTTATTTTCAAATTGTTTTACAATGGTGCCCTTTATCGCATATGAAATTTAATTTTTGAAAAAGTATATTGTTAGTTTCTTTACTTTTGATAATCGTAAGAATACATTTAAATGCCTCTTCTAATATTTTGATATTGTCTACAAATAAATGAATACAATACACGTTTATTTTCTAGACCAGTTTTTCGAAATGAGAGGCTACGAATATTTTTTAGTTTTCCATTCATCAACCTTTCAAGACGTTTATGCTTTCAAGCAATATTGGAAAGACGGACCCTAAATTAAACGATTTGTTAATACAATTTCTTTGGACATTTTGCTTTGTTGCGTTCCGATTCAATTTGGAAATTGCTCGCCTATTTTTCTATAAGCTTTGCAGGCGAGATTCTCAAATATAACGGAACGTATGACATGTATTTTGACCTGAACTAAGAGTGAAGCCTTTTTTAAGCGGCTAATTTAATCGAACCTAAAAATATTTTGGTATTAAATCAGACAGTCATAAACAGAGTGAATATTTGCTTTCTTTTGAATTTTTTTAGTTTTACTGACTAGTCAGAAGTAATTCTTTAAAATATGCTTACGTTAATGGGATAAGCGAATGAAGAAGAATAACTTTTCATTGATTCGAGACCAAATTGACTGTGATTAAGTCTATCGAAAAGTGCTAGAACATTGGAAATTGAACTTTGCGTAGAAATTAGTTCTAAATAAGATACATTCATCCCTCGCTTTGCACGAGGGTTAGGGGAATGAAAAGTTTCGTGCAAACCGAAACCGCACAAAACGAATTATGAGCATCTACAGATGTATTTTTACAGATAAACCATAGTGGGCCATGATTCTTTGAAGAAAAAACGTTATTTTGGGCAAAGCAAAGCCGCGCAAATCGAATTTGAGTAGATATTTGAAAATCGCGCAAAGGTGAAATCGGCTAAAACGAGACCGCGCAAAGCGAGGGATGAGGTTTCCACTAAAAATCTTAGTAAATCAGATAAAATGTGACATGTGTTGTACTTCCACCACAACCATGGTTTCGCTGGCTCAGCTTCAAATTTCAAATTCTTTGCTATAGTATAAAATGATCTCCTGAATACACAAAAAAAAATAATTATTTTAAGACAAAATTAATATTTTTCAAGTTGCAAACACCAAGTAAAGGGTCTGTTTTATTTAGGGCCACATCAGTCCATGGGTTAGAATCAAGAGGATTGTGAGACAATAATATTATTTGAACATTCTTCGAACCAATATTCCTTGTTTTGTATACGAGTGCATGTATTCAGCTGAAGTAATGGAGATGAAAAAAAAAAAAAAAACAGTCTAACAAAATAACAAATTATTTCGTGTTCAGATCATCTAACACACTATAGAAAACCATTTTCAATTTCTCGTGGGCGGGTGTAAAGAAATTCAAGCCGACAATATTACCATAAAAATGGAAAACGTTAAGACAGTTTTACTTCTCACTGTATATTTGTTGCAGAAATTTTATTCAAATAAGAGTTATTTAAAAAACGTGATTTATGAAATGTTCTACTTGCAAGAAGTCGAATTAGAGCAATTGAATAAATTGTGAATGAAACGTTTTTAAATCATTTATAGATCATAAAGAGACGTCAACAAAGTTGATTCTAAATAAATTTTAATTAATGTAGTCTTGTTGCAAACAATTAAGGACATCCTACCGTACCCAACGCCTTCTTTTGTCCCTTTTGGTTTTGTATTTGTTTATCTTTACGAGCAAAGGCTTTTTTGCTATGAATTTTGCAAGTAAATTGATGTATTCGCGTATTACATCTAAAATTCCAGCATAATTTAAATATAGTATTTCAGCTAGGTCCTAAAGTTTCGAGAGTATTGAACAGTAAATAAAATAATTTTTCTGTTCCCTCTGAAATAAACATTTAAAAACTAATATTTAATCCTTTTCTTGGAGCAACTATCAACCAAATATTTTTTCTTCATTCATGACAAAATAAATTGTCGAAAGAGTGGCTCGTTGTAGAATATTTGCGAAACCCGTCGGCTGTCTAAAAATCCATGTTTACGGTTTTTGCAACAGATAGCTGTCCGAGACTAAGAATAACAAAATATTTCTTGGGAGTAGGTTTAGTTTTTCTAAAAACCGACGGTAATTCTAGAAGTATGTTGTGTTGAGTAGTCCTTGAGACGTGTTTCTAAAGCTTGCACTAGGACATTCGTCAAATGACGCAATAAAATTTTATTAACCTCTACCATTCCACTCTTCATATTTTTGCCAGTTTACTGGCCATTCTAAAACAGTTCCTTCTGTACTGCAGAGATGGAAAAAGGTTTACCACAGGCGTTACTAAAGTTGTTGCTCTTTTCGTGAAAGAAACTTCTTCAAACCATTCACGTCGATATAAATTAATTAAGTGATTCCATCTCAAGCACATCGTCTTGCGACTGTAAATCCTCTGCCTTCTGTCGTCTGCGTGAACCACTTCGTTAAATGAACCGAAAAGGGGTTTTCCAATCGCTCAAATTGTTTTTTTTGTAACTCTTCGGCTCCCTTCCGTCGGCCGACAAATAGATAATCGGTTATACTTCTTTTTTCTTTTCCCATTTTCATTACTCACATGAATGTTACCCATCCTTGCGTGTATTTATTTCGTTTTTTTATTAATAAAACCGCGTGCCAGTTTGCGCATAATCAACGCTCTACATCGGAAAAGGATAACGACTGATGAATGGAAATTGTGTCCTGCATATAGATGAGTGACGGAGAATCCAGGAAGAGACACATCTGCCTAGCTGTATGCAAATTAGATTTATTTGGCAGATCCCAAATGCCGAAAAAAAAAAAACATAATTGTGGCTACAAATAGTAATTTTATATGAGGCAAAGGCACACAGGCGCAGATGAAAGAGTTGCCTGTTACCTGAGGCCGTAAAGAGGGGTATATAAATCTACCTGAAAGGAGTGTCAATTGAAACAGTGTTTTCTGTGCAGTCGATAGAAATAGAACAGAGATTTTTGTGACGCAGTTCAAAGGAGATCGAGGAAGACGAGGATTTTAAAGTTCGGAAAATTCATTAAAAGCCAGATTATGTGGTTGACGAAAGAAAAAGACTAAAACGAAGTAAAACGCATTTGCGAAGAAACAGCAGCTGTGGGTGGTGAGATCTACAACGGAAACTTGTGAAAAACTATAAATACTCCCCTTTTATGGAGGCAAATGGAGAGAATCATTTGTGTGAATCATTTACATCAACTTTTATTCGATCTGTAACTCCTGAAGTGGCTTGAAAAGTGGATAATACAACCGGAGTCAAGATGGCCACTTCAACTGAAACATTCAGCCACGATCAAAAACGAAAGATTTAAAATTGTGGAATATCAAAAATAGAAAAACATCTGGCGCACAATCGAGTCATGAGCGATCACTTAAGACTTTAAGTGAGAGATTAATCTCCTGAAATTGACTGAAAAGCGGATAGCGAAGGACGAAAGCAGAAAGCGAAAAATAAAAGCAACCTGATTGTATCGACTCCTATTGAAACATGCAGACAGGATCACAAAAGAACAAAAATCAAAGTTTTGCGATGAAAACTTGTGGATATGGAAAAGAAAAACTAGCGTAATTAGAAAATTTCAGAAATCATTTTTGTCAATATATCCGATTCTCAAGATAGCAAAGAAGCTTGTAGACGACTCATTCGAGGAATTCTCAAGGTTTTGAAGTTTATGTCTATGCATCAAGTTCCAAAGTGAGTTTATGAGCATACCGCAGTCATATTCAACGTAAGCTGGGCTTAGACCTTTTTAGTTGGTCAGTTATTTATTTGTGGCGCTGAGTCTCGCAGTTGCCCGAATTGGTTCATTTGGTTTCCTTAATTTTCATGGAAATATCTATTCACCACGACTTTTTTCCATAACTCCACGACTGATATTGACTGGCAGAGTTGTAAAACAATGTAATCATTAAGTGCTAGAAGAGAATGCAATCATTAAGGACCATAAAATCATTCAAAGAATGCAATTTTTTGATTGCAATCATTGACTTGAATTAGGACTTTAAAAAAAGAATGCTATCACCAATCAAGAATGCATAATTTTTTTTATCATTTAATTGCAGTCAGTTTGAATGCAGTCAGTTGTGAGTTCACTCATTTCTTTGCACTCATTTCCATTCTTTTGCATTCTTTATTAAAATATTAGCAGATTCTTTATCATGTTTATTTGTATAAATGAAATAAATAAATAAACAAATTGTCGGCGTAACAGCCCATACAGGGCCAGAGCCTAGCTTATTTGAGTTTATTTGTATACCTGTCTTAAATGAAGTCAATGATTGCAATAAAAAAAAATTCATTCTTTTTGTATTCTTTTACACCTCTGTTGACTGGTATGTTTTACTCTAGTTTTATTTTTTTAAATGAACGAATTTCTTCATTTCAGTCGTTTAAGTGATGCTCCAAATATAGTCATTTAAACTATGACTTTACGTGCATACACTCAATACTTAGGTGCAAAACTAAGTCACTCAAAGCGGTTTACCAGCAAAAACTCAATAGCCAAAAGCGTACTCATTCATTCATAGGGTGGCGTAACACGTCGTTGAGGGCCAGAGCCTAGCTTTTTCGCGCGTACTAAATAAACAAAATATTTCTTAATTTATCCTTAAAATCTTAAAAATTAGTTGGTATAAACAGAAATTAAAAAAAAAAAAGTTTTTTTTTGTAAAGACACCACTCAATTTCTTTTGACTTAGTTTTGCACCAATTTCTCATACCAGTGAACACTGAGGAAAGAGAATATTTTAATATTATATCTTGTCAGTCCTTTCGTCTTTTTTATTTGTATATGAGCCTCCAAATAATCAGTGGCATTCGTTTGAACCGTCTGTTCTTGAGAGGTTTTTTTGTTATTAAACAAAAGCAATTATAAGGTAGACCTAAAGATTATCATTGTGTTTAAGATCGGGGCTTTGTGCTAGCCAGTCTGAACCCTTAAATCGCTGCTTTTCATGCTAACCTCTAATATTTTTGTCCATGTATTTCCAGTCCCTATCATGTTCTTGAAACAAAATGACTTTTAACTATTGAGTTATTGACTTTCATACTGTTTTCATCGTTGTGCAAAGCTGGTACAGCTGGTACAACTGAGTCAGAGAAAATTGAATATTGCTGCTATAAAATTAATCGTTTTCCAGTTTAATAATTACTTAGTTTTCATTAATAAATTATGTAATATGTTAGTTTAAGTTACATCTTTTTATTCGTGAGGTTTTACTGAAAAAAAAAAACAATTATTTTGCTATAGGTGACAGCTTTGCACGTAACTGTAAGTCTGGCAAATTGTGTAGGCGATAAATTGAACCAAAGTTTAAAAATTAAATAATTAAATTCAAAAATACTCTTTGTGTTTCGAGCATGCAGATGATGAATCGATGAACATATCACAGATTTTTTATGAATACCACTCGCATTGTGGGTACATTTTTAGCTTTCTTGAAAATAAAGATAACGATAAGTAACAAGTGTTTTTACGTCTTCGCCCATCCCAAGCATTAGTCTAAGATTTCGTAGATTCTTGTTGGGAAAGCACCGGTTGGATATCCAGGACCTGAGTGCAAAATTATTGTCTGGACAGGATGTGATCAAAGTGAGCAAAATTCAAATACAAAAAAAACGCTGTGTCACTAGGTAAAGGAATCACACACGATCTAAAACAACCTCGATTCGACTTAACGCCTCCCTAGTGACTTAGAAACTCATAAAGACGCATATCCACTCATCCAGCATGTCAAAAACACTCTTCATCGTCTCCTCAAGGACACAGAGCCCCCCAGCCTAAGCCCCTACGATACTTTACCAAAGTGGAAGTTGAAAAATATCCTTCATCTCCAGAGCGAGTGGTATATTCATCCCTTGAAGTCAATTAAGTTATAATTTAGTCCTTAAGAGGCTAAATGGCTTATTTCATGTCCTAATTAACAAAAGCCTTCCTCGAGATAAGGATACACACTCTGGCACTCTGATACTGTGGTACTTGTGCTGCTGCTCTCTGTTCCCTGTCAATAGCTTCGTGTGTCACCATGGAGAACCATTCGAAATGACATATCAGCAGGAGGAACTCAGTTCTCGTTCCCCTTTTCTATCGTTTCGAGAAATTGGAATTTGATGTAATGATACCGTTACCGTTACACACATATGCACACGCAGGCATACAGTTTATGCGACTCAAAGATATCCTTGACAGCCCAATTCTCAATTTCCGATTGTGTCATGTACGAGTGCACGATGCGGTACGAAAGGGATGATTTAACTTTTCCGTATCTCAAATGTATATTTTCATCTTTTCGTTTTGTCTAAATTCCTGTCGATCTCAGAAAACATTCAATTGTGCGAATTTGAATTTCGTTACAAATAAGATACAAGTATCTAGTATCTGTTCGTGTTTCGATTCGTTTTCTTATTAAAATTCCAATATTCGCAGCAATTTTTTTCTTCTTCTTTTTCGATGAGTATTGTCTCGTGAATCATATTTCGATATTAGAATTGGAATGTGTAGATACGGATTGAGACGTTTCATCATTCTTGAGAAATGTTCTTCCGCAGGAGCACACGTCGGAATTTCGGCGGATGGGATGAAAATGTTGCCTTGCGACGGAACCTAATATGAAGGAGCTTATCCTAGTGTGTTCGCTTTTTTTTAGTTTTAGCTTATTTTCAATTTTGAGTCCTTTTGATAAGGGATTGACGAGAGTAACAGGGGATTTGTGGAAGAAATCCTTTTCGTGAGTCCTCCATAAGATAATTTTGATGGAGATATTGGATTTGAGAGTTTTCCATAACGTGATGCGATGTTTATTTTGGGATTTGCCATGAAACGTTCGAGGAGAAAAAAACAAAAATCTGATTTTACGCTTCCAAGGACGTACGAGTGTCCTTAAGCCGACAGAGGTCGTCTATTGAATTGCTTCCCATATGGCAGGGGCTGAAGAAATGTTTGCTGATGAGAGGCATCATTCTGGGTCCATGGGAAATTGAGGATCTGAGGAACAGTTTGTGGGATAGCAAATGAAACTTTGGTCTAGTAGCAGAACACGAACAAATACTAGATATTTAGATGACTAAGATTCTTGTTTTGTACTTAGCTTTGACACGAACACAGTTTTCACAAAACTCCTGAGACCTCGTGGTTGTTCAGAGATCAAAAGTCAACAACATTTTGAACATTTGGTACGCTTAAAGCCCAGCTTGGGTTGGTGTTCCCAACCAATTCTTGGGTCTCCATAATTAAATGAATGTGGCAACAAATAAAAGTTTACAAGAACGGAAGGCAAATTTTTCGAGTTCAAAAAGTACTTTAGAACTTTGTGTCAGTTCTATGCATGTAATTTTTTGCTGTCGAATCACACCCACTTCGTCAATCCCTTTCACTTTTTTCTTGCTTTTTGTCAACACAGCTCATGATGCGTAAACGACAATTTTGATTCCTTCAAAAAATGTTAATTGAAATGCCGGAATTCCGCGTCGTCATACTCCGTTAATCAATTTTTCAAATGAGTTTTCAATAAGCCACGTCATCGGACTCTAATTAATTTCATCAAAATCATTTTTTGTTCAATCTAAACATCCTCAAATCCAAGCCTACTTAAGATGAAGAGTTTCCATGTTCTTTTTTGAAAAAAAAAAAAGACACAATGTGCCAAAATGATTAATCAATCAAAACCCCACACGAGGATATCATATTACCGTTGGTTCAGCCCAAAATGACAGTGTGGTCAATTTCGCTGGGCACGAACCATACACACTTGCGACCTTTAACATTTCGAAGGATTCACGAACGAAAAATAGCGAAAAAAAAATTAAGTGCCAACAGGATTTTCCTGTCGAAAGCTGCTACGGCTACAATCTTATACGGTTGTAGTCCAATTTCACCCTCATTTCGAGAGACAGCAGCCCTTTGAAGGATGTACATTTGAAATTCCATCCGAGGTGAGGCTATAAATTCCTGATTCAAATGAGGACTGGTGGACAAGGGTCATTCGATGGTCGTCGGTCTTATTTGAAGGGGGTTAATGGTGGTTGAGAGTGTTTGCATGCACGCAGGTAGAAAGGTTCACGCCCTGTACTTATGAATTTCACATGCGCATAAAAATGCGTCCCTCTGTGTGTGTGTGTGGCTGACGATTTTAATAGAGACCGATAGGATTAAGGGGTCGAATGTAAATTTGAGGGTAGTACGAGTCTATTTTCCGGCATTTTCTACTATTTGCTTGGGTTTTTTGATGGGTGAGTCCTGCGGCGATTCAATGAAAAATGGTTGTCGACGAGTGGTTGAGAAGGAGTGAAAAGAAAGCACAAGAACGTCCATGCATTTCAAAGAAGTGTGTTTGGGGTTGAAGTTGTAAGTACATTTGGAAAGTGTTTCAACAGATTTAGGAAAACCTTTTTCATTTAACTAAGAGCGTTTGATTCATTTAATCAATTTAAATATAATTTAGTTTATTTCCACCAGCAAGTAAATGACGAATAAACTCTAGATAATAATTTTTACACAACTTTAGTAGAATATGGAAATTAACTGCTTCAAAATGGTAGAACTAGATAAAATTTTATTTAAACAAACAGACATTTTTTTTCAATGTCTAAAGAGAGTGTACAGTCATTTGTTCCAAGTTTAGTTAAATCTACATTGTATAGTTCATTAAAACATAAACACCAGCAGCAGTAGACATGATTACCTCAAATTAAGGTCTCAGTTCATACTAAAAGGAGCACTGTATTTAATTTACCAATACGTCAAAAAGAGGGCAAATAAGAAAAGGGGGCGAAAAAACAAGCACTAAGTCTGCTAAATTTTTGTGTTTAAAAAAGCTTGTATAATATTTTTTTCGATTTACGCGGGTCTTTTCACGGGACTGTAAAAATGCTTCTGTTTGCAGAGGTTTTCGAATTATGGAAGTTCGAATTATCGAGAATCCACTTGTCCAATGACAAGGATTACTTATCAAAAACCTGACTTGAAGTCGTAAATCTTAACGGAAGAACTGGTCGCCGTCTATGCAAATCCGTCATAGAATCAACCCAAGCTGTTAATGGATACGTTAAGCAATAGAATCGGGATTGTTGGATTTATTGAGGTCGTTGCACCTACCGAAGAAAATTTATACATTTTGCGAGACAGAAAACAAATATTTTCTTCATTTGAAAGTTTGCTTCATTTAAATGTTTTAATTCCTATTTTATAAATCTAGGAGTTGCATATCTTGCAAGGGTTGTGATTAACGAGTTCGTACTATACTTCTTATTGCTAAAAAATAAAGAAGTTAGGAATTTTGCATGTTACTAGAGATTTAAAAAAATCAGATTTAAAATTTTGATAAGCCAGTTTATTGAATTGAATTGATTATGACATTTTCTATAAGAAAAAAATACATCTACAGTACAAACGAAATACAACTTATTTAATAGAAATTGAAGAAGCTGTAAAAACCGGGGTCGTTGTACTTATTTTATGAGTCAATCTGGAAACGGACGAAATCTTTTTCCTTAGAATACTTGTAGACCATGTAGAAGATGGTATCTCATAGTCCGTATAACAATTATTCTTGGTAAGTATTAAATTATTATGGAATTCTTGCAAAAGAACGTGCAAGAGCTCAAATGAGCTCACATACAATAATTGAAATAATATTTTCAAAAAATTGCATTTATAGGGTCATGATGTGGCAGAAGTTAAGTACTGCGAAAATTAAAGAGGGTTGCATTAAAGGCGTTCGTACTGAATTTTAAATTAAAACACAATGAATGAACATATCAATCGAATTATTCTCTGTTTATTAGTAACTCTCCCCTTTCTTTTTGTTAGGTTTTGGATTCGATCACAAAAATCATTTCTCATTTTTTAAAGATCACGACCCGATTCTCGTGAATCGAAGTAAATGGATGACCAGTTAAATTGTTCGAAACAACCAACAATTAGACCGAGTAATATCTGGACATCAAATCCCACGCATTGTCGTGGCGTAGATGAGTGTTATTTTCTTCTTGAGATGGAATAACACAATTGGTTTCAAAAACATTTTTTTTCCTGCTTTAGACTAAGCTGGTCCACCTTTTAATGTCATTTAATTTGACTGGATTAGTCAATCACATAGTTGTTTGCCTTTGAATCATTCCAATGGACTTACATAGAACGTTCGGATCGTAATGTCTTCGGATTTTTTAGTGAATTTATGGCTGTCAAAATTCTTGCAACTAATAAATCATTCAGTTAAATTTTTGATTAACCCCTTGGCCTACAAATCGATCGACGATTGTGTGTGACACTTTCGTTAAAATCTTTTCTCATGCGTCATGACCAGAAACAGTTGCATCAAAGGCATAACGCTTAGAGAAAAACTTTATCGTGGAAAAACATGCGCGTCACGTGTGGCCAGAACAAGACATTACATGTCTAATATGAGGTTCTCATTTTCGACACACCACATTGTGTCAAGGCAAGGGGTTAAGTTTACAACAGCCAGAGCCACCTTATGGAAGTTTGATAACCATCGAAAACCCCTTTGTCCATTGTGAAAAATGCGACTTCCAAAGGCTGAATCCAGAAGAGGGGTATGTGTCCATAGGAAAAGCAACATTCAACAACTTCCATTACGATGTCCCAATTGTTCGCCCCCAATCGTAAATAATCCTTAATTAAAAGAAAAAAATCTGTTTGTCGCCTCTTTGATTGATTGTGAATGTGAATCGTGTCCTTTTAACACGTTTCCTTTATACCCCCACACACCAGCTTGTTGCTCTTAAAGTGTTAATGTAATCGCAGGAAGTCTATTTACCTATCAAGAAAGTGGGTCGCAGTCGTCAAGGGATAGGAAAAAAAGAAAAAAAAGAAAGCCGAGAACACTGCACCCAATCCAAGGACAATAGTTGGGCGCTTGTCCTTTTTTTTTCTGCTTTTTTTCCCCATTTCTTTTTGTTTTCCTCCATCCTGGCTGTTGTATTTGCGTTAACGAACTTTTCTTACACTCTTTTCCAAGATAATTTTAAGTGAGAACGATGACTGCCTCGTCCTTCGCCCTTGAAGCAACAAACGAACGATGCGATCCGCGAAAGTCGCAGCGTTCTCACTCTCTCTCTCTCTCGTCTGTGTGCAGTGTAAAAATGTCCCCTTTTAGAATTTTTTCTTTATTTTAAGGAAATAAAAACGCCAGCCAGCTGCAAGGAAGTGTTGAATGAGAGCAGAGCAAAAAAAAAAGAAAACAAATAAAAAGAAAAAAATGTAAGTATACATCCTTCGGAGAGCAAGACGCTGGAAAGAAGCGGGGGCTTGAGGAGGAGGACGAGCAGATGGAGACGACTTCTGTTGCAACGTACCCACCCGGGCGCTGGTGGTGGAGCCCAGCCCGGCCCGGCCCGGCATAATGAGGGTATATTTTTATTTTTATACATCTCTTCCAGTCAAGGTCGGGGTCGTTATTCTTTTAATTCGACGTCGCGACTACATAGAAATTTCCTAGTGCCACCGTTCGTGCGTAAGCGAAGGCGGCTGAGACTAAATGAAAGATGAGGAGGACAAAAGGGGGCAGAAGGGCTGGTGGGTGGATGGGCGACTGGGTTCAGCCAGAGGAAATATGAAAGGAAGTGCGACTTTTATTTTTGTCTACTTTCACATAAATTATTTACTTATTCCGTTTTAAGTAATAGTCGTCGGCAGCCGGAGTGGGGGTGGTTGAAGTTCAGAGACTGTTTTATGTGCGCTGCAGAGGACAGTCTTTGGATTTACCTGGTGGCGGAAAGGCTAATGGATAGTAACAGGTTTTATGAGTTCTTCTGATTGTTCAGATTGAGGAGTGAGCGGGGGAATGGTCTTTTTTGGAGCAATGCCAGGAGTCAACTATGAGCAAGTACTGCTGACGTGGCCGTGATTTTGTTCTTTTCTTTTTACTTTTATTTTTGTGTCGTAGGTCAAGGAAAAAGGAAAAAAAGTGGATGCTAAGTTTTTAACGACTGGAAATGACTAATTAAATGCTAACTGTTGTTCGCTTTTAGGCTTTGAGTTGAGCTTTAAGGAGTTCTACTGTAGGAATTGGTTTTATTTGTGAACGGTTTTGCAATTGTAGGCTTCCAATTGTATGCCGAAAAGTTCACGCATTGACAAATTTCTTCCGAACGATTGCTTTAATAACCATTAAGACTACATGAAGAGCTCCTAGGTTGACTGAAACCTTCTTGGTTACGTTGAGACAAAAAAAAAGCAACTGGTAGAAATGCTTTTATTAAGTTTGTTGCACTAATCGAGTCAGAAAATTGTAGGTGCCAAAAATGAGACAAAATGTTTAACACTTCAGAAAAATAAGAAAACGTGGTGCTGCTAAAATGTATTTCATATTATAAAGAAATATTCACTTTCCGTTTGGACAGTGCATTTCAACTGCATTTTTATCACCACTTTCGATTCTGCTCTCCGAAAGTTACAAGTCGGTTCCAGATCGGAGTAATTTTCGGAAAATTCAATAGGGATAGCTCGATAGACTCGGCATAGCTCCTGAAACAAATCCTTAACCGATGATATTTTTTTGAAGTCTTCGAGGTTTTTAGGAATGAAACAACAAAAATTGTTTTTACTGAGCAATTGGTAGGACTAAAGGCGTTGCTTTTATTGAGTTTGCTTTTGTTTAGATCGTTTTGCAGCTGTAGGCTTTTTAACCAAAGCCACTTTTACTTCAAGAGCTTAGTGCTTAAAATGTGTCAAATGTATTGACTTAAAACAATTTGCTGTGCTCAAAGACAGTGGTTCAGAATCTTTTTCATCCGACGGCGGGGGTTAGTATTTCGTCACTACAAGATGGGCTACACTAGGCTTAATAAAAAAACACTTGAATGAAATAATCAAAAGATAGGGGTGCCGTGAAATAACGCCGAGTGAAATAGGATCGAATTCCAAAATTCGGCGTTAATAACAAAATAAGGCCGAATTTTCGAGTTCGGTGTTATTTCACTTTGCTAAAGTGAAATCACGCCGAATATTGCTTGTGAAATATAGCCGAATTCAGAGAGAAGTCAATTCTGAGCGAGAGAAAAGTAAAGAAGGTATGAGGCAGCATGTCCCCAGAAGGGGTTTGCAGGCGTTTAATAGCGCCGAATTTTGAAATTCGGTTTTATTTCGCTCGACGTTTCATGGCACCATAGATAGGCACAAAAAATAAAACATTTGAAGTATTATATTATATTTATAGGAACTTAAAGTTGAAACAGAAAAAAACGAAAGAGACAAGAAAAACAAAAATAAAATGCAAAGCTACTCAGTCAAATCAATGTGACGGGTTAGCCTGACGATCTGTACACCGTTCTTCGAAGGGCTGAATGTGGCTTGACACTGCTACTGTCATTTTTTGCTCCTCATTGATCGTTGAGCAATATTTGCTCTTAAGTACATCTACAGCCGAAGGGAATACAAATTCTAAAAGCTTTTAAAGTTAAATTTGTACAGTTATTTTGAATCGAAAGTCCAAACTCCACCAAACCGGAAATGGTGCATCTAGTTTTAAGACTGCTGTCGCAAGAGGGAGTTAATTAGACTCTCTTCTGCTTGCGATGTAAATTCTGGTGGGGCTTGTGAATGAAATGGATCTTGGATCCATGCAAACTTGTCGACATCATCACTTGCAAAGTACAGTCGAATTTCTCTATCATGAACGTCTATATAATGAAGTTCGCCGTATAATGAACTAATTTCAAAGACACAGATTTCTGGTTCTATCTTAAGTGTATTTTTATCTCCTTATAATGAATTTCCATATAGCAAATTTGTCTCTGCAATGAATAAATTTTCTGGTTGAAAACTTGATTTTCATACGTTTTTTGTCTCCATTTAATGAATTTTTTCGTATTATGTATTTTCTCATTTCAAAATGCTTGCACGTCTGTACAAAATCGACCGTTTGTTCAAAGTCTGAACGATGAAGTATTGGCCAGTGAAGAAGAAACGGTCGAATTTCTTGATCCCTTGATGTACTTCCAACCTTTGTGGAGATGAAGAGCAACGTACCGAGAAAAATGTGCTTAAGTCGCTAAATCTGTTAGAAAGTTTTGGTGAGGAAGAAAAATTGAATGGTTAATCTAAACCAAAATACCTGATTATTTTAAATAAAAGTTGAAAACACATAAAAAATATAAAATGAATATAATGAAGTTTTTTTCCGCTCCAGTGGGAATTCATTATAGGGAAGTTCGACTGTATTTTGAAAACCATTCGATGAATTACGAAAGGTGTTCTGTAAAAAGAGCCACCAGGTTTTGTAAGACAACCATTGCATTAGATGCTGCATATTTTTACAATTGCGGAAAGCAATCTTGACCGCCACCTTCATTCATCTTTTTTATCCATACCTGCATTTTTTTTCTTAACGCCGTAATCTTCTACAATTGTTTCAGAATGTGCGTGTTTTTGCAATGCAAAGATATAAACAATTTATTAAGTTTCTCTCGTTCTCGCTTAAGGCTAACGATTCAAAAATTAAGTCAACACTTTAAATAAGAAATCGTAGTTAACTTATGTTGTCAAAAAAGTTACTGGGATTGCAGCTAGCAATTTCATGCCTAATATTGTACGTGAACTATATGAATTTCAACTGCTGACTACTCAAAAATATTTGCGCAATTACAGTAAAAGTGTCTTAAGTTCATCTATAACCCAATTTCAGTGCGTTAATTTTTGCATTAGACGGCTCTTAGTGCAATAAGAATATTCGAGATTTTTTTCTTCGTTTTGGATAAATAGAGAAAAAAAAATTGTTTTCCCTGCGGCCGGAGTTAAATGCCGGTGAAAGGGTTAATTGTTACATGGTGCCCCTCTTTACTTTCAACGCCGCACCAGTGCGCCGCGGAGCGTTCTTTGGGAACCCCTGTGCCAACAAAAATTGTGTTTTTCATGTTTTATTATCTTTTTCGAAGTTAGTAGCAAAGACCTGCCTGCTTTTCGTTCGTGTTGTTGCTGTGGCTTGCTGGAAAACAGAGGTAGAATCCTCAATCTGGCTTTGTTGGAACATCATACAAGTTTTTATGGTCATGGGCTGACAATAATATCTATACAAAAGTATTTCTTTCACGAAAAAAACTTGTTTAATACCTTGCGCGGAACCAGTAGTAAACAGAAAGTCCAGTCTAAACAATTTCAATCAATCCAAGTAAGATGATTGCCGAGCTCTGGTCGTTTGCAAATTGTCATGCCAAATTTGTTTTATTGCGCTTTCTTAAAACTGATCCCGTCACCCCTGCTTCTCCTTGTTCGCCACGTTTCCCTCGCACGCTAAAACTAAATGACTTCCTTCACCCATCGGTAAAGGTCAATTTTCTTTCTCAAAAATTCTTAAAGACACATACGCATACAAGGAAAACCTTTACCTTTTAAAGAAAAAATCCCTCAAAAATTACGAAAACATTATGATCCCTCTCGTCTCGGGTACAAAAGCCAACATAAGGTCAAAGTGCAAAATTCTCAGTCATCAAAGGGAGACGACGGTTAACACCTTGCTCCTGAAATTATCCACCGCACACGTTTCCAATTAACATCTTTTTACCGACACGCCGACGAAGCAGTAAAACTGGTTCCAAAAAAAAAAATAGTTCTTGCTGACCAATACCACCCGGTCAGCGGAGTGGTCAAATAAAATTTGTGATTTATGTGCTGGAAAAAACTCGAAAGGAGGGATGCAAAATTTGCGCTTATCGAGGGGACAAAATTTCAGAAAATGTGGTAAAGGAATTTCTGTTTCTGTTTTGGATTTTATTTTAATTAATTTGTATTTTGGCACGCCCTAAAATTATTTGTACTTCGTCGCACATCGGCTTTGAGGAACGAGCCAAACTGGTTTCCGTTCCGGTAAATGGAGGAGAGTTCGAAAGATACTGCCGGCTCATTTGTAAGGAGGTTTTTATATTGAGGGTTTATTGTATTAGTTTTAGTTTTAGATTTTTTGTTTAAAAATTTACGTGGTTTTATTGCACAGTTGACAATTTATAGAACAAAGATCTTAAAACGGTTTTTGACTCACTAATTTTGAATACTTTTGTAATTGAGAAAGAATATTTACATTATTAGAACATCTATTAAAAGATTATAAAGGCTGCCCCGGAAGACTCCTGACATTTCGAAATTCAAAATTAAATACGTAATTCAACGCACGAGATAAAAATGACCACAGAGATTGATGTGTTGGACAAAAATTAAGCCTTTCAAAGATATTAAGTAGGGAGCATTCTCCTTGACACTTTTCAGAGCAACCCTGCAGCCTCTACTCTACTCTTCAATTCTACTCCCGACGCCCAATTAGACTACTTCTGTTATTGCGGTCCACTCAACCCACTTTTGGCTCGATGTATGTTATATAAGCCGACTTAATTAGGAATGGATACCATACCCTCGCTTTGATGTCGCCACACATTCTCTGCACATCATTCCAATTGAAGTCAATTATCCTTCAAGTTTCACGCTGCACTGAGTGCTTTGCCACAGACGACGAAAGTCCAATAAAACAATTTTTCTGTCTCTTGCAATCTGTCAGTTGTGTCAGTTGACAGACGTCAGACGTCAGATATTTCATTAATTCATAGTCCTTAATTAAAAAAATGTTTATAATTTGCAAAGTTGAAATTACGTCTTTTAAGTTCGCTTTGTATTTTCAACTGGCCGAACAAAGAAACTCCAAGGCAAATGTTCATCTACCTCTACGAAGGAGCGAGGGAAAGAGAACAGCCGGAGCTGAAGCTGCAACCGGAGCCGAAGCCAGAACCGAACTCGAAGGAGCCGTAGAGGCAGAAGCAGCGAGCATATATAATAAACCTCGCATTATACACGTTTATTTCCACATCCACCATATGAACTCATTAGGGACGACGGCATTAATTAAAACTTTCACAATGAAAATGATGGCAGAGCTCAAAGTAGTTTGCCTGGCAGCGTGTACGGGCGTGCGGCGCTAAGTCCCCGCGTCCCACACAACCACCACCATTGCCTCAACCTCCTCCTCCTCCTCCTCCACCACCACTCGACGTGCATCATGTGTGCGCTCTAGAGCGCACGAATATATCCATCTGTGCTCGTGTTTGTGTTGTGTGCGAAAGAAAAGCTGCCTGCCGGGAGGAAGACATTACAGGAAGTCGTGTCCCGGAATGACAGAACAAGGTGTTTCCAACTAATTCGCAGCATTCGCAGCAGTCTTGCATAACTCACCCACCCATCCAAGCCCCATCCCCAGTTTGATTACATAGATAAATGCCGAAAAGGACTCGCAGAACTATTACCCAGCCACCCATATTAATTTTCTTTTATGTCCTTTGTGCGGATCCCTTTCGGATCCCCATTCGTCTTTGTGATGTGCTCGAGGAGGATTGAGGGCTTTTGCATGCCCGCCGCTGCGAACAAATGTGACTTTGTGGAGGAGCATCCCCACATACACAAACGAACCCACAGACCCAAAGAGCGCCATGAATGTTCATTAAAATTGCGGGCGCACAGAGGCGAGGTTTCCTGAGAATTTTTCGGTTTTGTGTGCCGAGATGCACCAGGGTTGCGTGCCGTCTACCATAACGAAAACAATGCATCGTTACATAGATCAAACAGTTTCAATTCGCGTTTTCATTGCGACTCGCTGAGCTTGGGCTTGGGCTTGGTTTTGCCTTAATTAAACTGTATGTCAGCCTGACGTTTGGTTGGCATCTGTGGATGCAAGTAAGGGTTGGGGGTGAGATTTTCGTTGTTGTCGGCTTTTTTGACAAACGCATGGATGGCACCCATCCGTGGAGCATCAATTATTTGTTTACATGCTTCATTATCTCTCGATTTAAGGGGGCTCCCAAATGCCCGGGTGTGATTGTTGTGAAATATTAAGGGTGCAGAGATTTTCGATGAAGTGCTTGCTTTATGCTTTCATGCGCCGTTAATCTGTTTGGTGATGTGAAATTTTAGGAGACATTCAAAAGTCGAGAATCATTTAAATACTTTTATTCTATTCAAATGCTACAATAGTCTAATTGCCCGCAGTGAAAAAGTACGACGTGAGTTTGAGGTTGTTGCATCGATGAAAACTAATGACTTTGCTTTCCTGGCCGCTACCAACCAATCACAAAAATAAAACGTTTTCTGATTCGTGTAAGCTAGATTGCATTCTGTATCTCTGCTTGATTTTGTACCACAAACAGTTGATTATTCCGTAAAGGGACTTCGTTGAAAATTTGAAATTTGTAAAATACCTAAGTTTTCGCGTAAAAGCGATTAAAATGAAAAGATAGTTTATAACTGACAATTTGGTTGTCAATTTTGTTTTAGTTTTTAGTTTAGTTTAGTTTAATTTATTAATATTATATATGTACAGAATAAGACGTCTTTTAAGTGTACTTAGTGTACTTTCTATGGAGAAGATAACTATACAATTTATTATTATTTTATGAAAGCATTAAGGAAAAATATACTATGTTGCAAATATTTTTCTAACTTACAATTGGATAAAAGTTTGATTGATATGTTTAATTATGTTTTAAACGGGTCCAAATACATATCAAAGCTTTCACCACAAGATCACGCGCCGTATGATACTTTACTTTTCTTGACCATCTGTGTTATATGTTGAATTTTGTAGTTTTCTGTGAATTAAACTGAATAATGAACAGAAAAACGCATATGCATGCAAATTTGCAATAAGACTCTAAATGAAAAACATGTGTTGAAAAGAATTGGGGTATTGTTGTTTTGGTAATGAAAATATTTATCCTTTTTACTTTATAAGAGACGAAAAAAATTCTTGAAATTTTTTTTTACGACGAAGCTGATTTTGTTGTCAAAGTTTATTTACTTTTGCTTAGTAATAAACGAACGACCTTTTTTTTTTTAAACTCCATGGCTATTTGTCTGGTCTACTGCAACTGTTTGTACCGAAATTCTGATTGATTGACTGTTTTAGACCCTCTCAAAGTTTTATCAAACAATAAGGTATTCCCAAAAAACTGGCTTTTTGTCTTAGGGTCACAGTTTTGAGCAAAGAGCAAAAGGTTAGAAGGAATTGAAATGATGAGTTCCACACTTCATAGACTTTGGTTTAATTCGACGATCGACCACTTTTGTTTTGAGGACAGAGGTTCCAAACCGAAAGAGATCATTGGTTTTTAACCGCAAAAACTTGTCAGATTACAATCGTACACACTGTTTTCGAATACCTTCGAGAGCTAAGAAGATGAACCCGAGGTCAACTACATTATGTTGTCTTTGAAAGAAAAAATTTTTCCAATGTTCTCCAAATAATAAGTACACCAACGTGTGCTTTAAGAAACATTACACGTTAATTTTTGAAATACAAATCAACATACTTTTCTTTTTGAGGGAAAAAGAATATACATTGAAGAGACTATAGTGAGACCTGATATGTTGGGACAGAAAAAGTCATTTCAGAATTTCAAGATAACCATAAATCAGTCGAAATAATCAAAGCATTTGTTGTGAAAAATCTTTTTGATTTAAAACCTATCACCGATCTTTTTTTCGAATTCGGAACAAACAATGAAGCCCCATCTCCTGAATCTTTTGTCTGGCAATCAGAGACATAAGTGGGAAGTAAATTCCTCTATATATCAAAAACCTTTCAAGCCTTTATTCACTTATGTTGGTTCCTATGTACAAACAGTTTTTGGAAAAAAAAATGTTTCCAAGATTCTAAATATTTTGCTGTGAAGGTCAAAGGAATTAAATACAGTATTTGACGGATATAAGAAAAGCTCATATAAGAAAAAAACGCTTACAAGAAAAAAAGAACAAAGCACCATGTTCTTTCCTATATGGATTACCATAAAATAAAACTGATATAAACAAAATGTTTATAAGAAAAAAAAAGTATATAAGAAAGTATTTCCTGACACTAATATTTAAATTAACACACCATTTTATTTTATACTGTGCAATACCTCCTCATGTCTAGAAAGATTGATTTTATACTTAATAAACAAACTTAATAAAAAAATTTGCCAGTAATGCCTCAAACGAAATCGCAGTTGGTTTTGATAGTTTTTTTCATCCGGCTCACAAATTTTTGTATTGCTTATTAGACTTTTTTTATTTTTCTTGAATACGTTGTTCTTTCATAAGAAAATTGTTTTCTTATATCCGTTTATCTAATAAAAGAAAAAAAACGTTTAAAAGCGAAATAATCTAATATAATCTTTGGATTTTTAGTTTTCCTATATCCGTTAAGTACTGTACAACGAAATGATGCCAATTGTCTCAAATTAATTTTTAAAAGCTTTTGGAGACACTTTGCTGAAACTTTTCCCAACGACTTTCTACTTTTTATAAAACTTGGTTTCCTACTTTGAATCTTTTATAAAATTATTCTGTCTTATTCTGGTGTATAGGATATTTTGAAATCAGCTAAACTAAGATGCTTCTAACCCAGTTAGTTCTAGACATCAGGCTACCGTAAAAGAAGAAAAAAAAAACGTGGGAAATAATTTTAATTTTGCTGCTTCAATGTTTGTCAATGATTGGTGCAAAAAATGTTCTTCACATTTCCCTGTGACTTCATGTCGGTTTTTGTATGTCAGTCATTTGCTTCATGGTGCGAATAGATTTAATTGATTACTAAGGCTAAGAAATGTATGTTTTTGCAAACCGACTTATAAAATGTTCACGAGCTTAACTAGTATTGGAACTTTTAGAAACACTACTCCTGTTTTCTTTTGTTATGGTTTGGCATTTAATTTTTATGAGGCGTTTATCTTAGCCATTCTAGTTGATCAAATGTTGGTTAAAATATGGAGTTCATATTTTGGTAAACGATTTCATATCGGTTTGAAGGCAGGAATTTTTGGAGGTTTGACCATAGAATTGAAGACGGTCCTTTCTTATCCATGTGAAGGAAACTAACTGTTATTATACCGCTGCACAATGACAAATTTTGCAAATCTGGCTCAACTTAAATCAAAAATTAAAATTGCCTGAATAATTTTTTTTTTATTAGAAACCTCATTTAGTAAAATGAACATGAAAACTATGTTTACGGCTCTGTGTACGCCAGGTAGAAGGACAGGAAATTTGTTAAGTTAGGCTAGACGAATCGCTTTTGCTATTACAAACATTAAATTAATTATTTTTTCACACACAATTTGAGTAATACAATTATGGATAGAAAGAATGACCGGATGTGTTGAGTTGTAGATTTCAACTGAACTCTTTATTAAGATCAAATTAAAATATTTCTTTAAACATAAATTAAGATAGTTTACAATTACATTAAGTTTCTGATTTAAAACTCGTTGCAGTCGTGGGAAACAAAAGTCAGTTCGATTCTCACACTGAAACTTATTATGAATTATGCTGATATCTTTGGATAAGAAAATAAAATAGGAGAAGGCAATGGTACATAATCCGCATATGGAGACATTTTCAATGATATACAAAATTGAAAGAAATGCTTTTTTTTTGTTTATGCAGGAGTGCTCGGAGGTGGTAGGCTTGTGAATCATTAAAAACAAGTTATATTTCAAAACTGTACACATCAACAAATTTAAATTTAAACGCAATAGAAATGCAGTTCCGCCAGATTTTGAAAATTGACCAATGTGCGCGGTGCCAAGTTAATATTATGAGATTTGTTTTTTTTTTTTTAAACAATCAGCATGATTTGAGTGAATTATATTTAATTGTAATATATCAAATGAACGAAGTTTTTTAAGCCTCAACCATGACTCGGTTATGTTCTCGAAGTGATCTGATTCTTTATAGGGCCGACAACAACTCTTAGTGCGCAATAAAAACAATCAGCCGGATATTCCTGTCAGCCGTCCCTTTGGAGACACACAGCACTTAGTCGTAAGATTGTTCCCTGAGCCTTATATTTATTATGGTTTTTGTTAAGAAACCCACATAATGAAATTGTTCAAACTCATACTCATAAAAAAAATGAAAACTGGAACCAAAACCAAATTAAAACGACGATGTCTCTGTCTTCCCCCGCACCCGTCATCTATCTGGTAATGAAAATTAAAGGAGATCTCACGTCAAAGTTTAATCCTTCTCAATTCCATTCCAGAAAATTGTATGCGTGGTGCTTAGAACAGATATTAATTTCATCTTACAAAAAGGGGAGAGCTCTGACTGTCGTATGAGCTCCACACAGCACACGTATCCTCACATTCACATACGTGGGTCGGTATGCTACATAACTAAGTATAACAAAATAATTGGCTCTAAATAATGTTCCCAGTAGCAACGGGTGAATACTCTTTCTTTATTTCAATTAAGGTACGTCGACGAAGTCGAGGGCGACTACGACTACAACGACAACAACAACGACGACGACGACTACGACTGGGTCCTTCAGAGCTGAAATAGCTAAGCAACCATCTCCACCCCCACCCACTCAACAAAAAGCAATCCATGGCCGCCCTGTCGAATGGTACATCTCAGAACTCACATGCGTGCTCTTAAATCCGTTGGCCGGGAGGGTGGTTGCCGCTTCCAAAGGACCACCAGGACGACGACGACGACATATGAGCAAAGTAAGTGTGTGCTGATTACCGCGCACAGTCCCGCACATACACCTATCTCTCTATCTACCTCCACAGAATCCACAGAGATAAGACTACTCAAAAACAACCCCCTCGCATTCTAGCAATCTATTTAAATTGAGAACAGAGAGACGGAAAGAGGAAAAAAAAAGATTCAAGAAGAAACGACGAGGAGAAAGCGAGGAGTGAACATGAAAACTCAAAAGCGCGGCAGTCGTATGTGGGGGAGTGGGTGGTGTTTGAGGGACGAGAGAAAGCAACGAAAAAAAAAAAGAAATTATGTCCCAGCGCTACTTCACATTCGTCGAGTTTATATCCCAATTTTTAGTCCTTCCACAAAAGTTCACATGTGTACAGGGCTCGCCACCCGTCCACCCCGGCCGACCGTGTCTACCCCCACCACCCCCGACAACCCTCTCTGCGATACACCTCATTGCTGGCACTTAGACCCGTCGTTTTTCAAAACTTTCTTTTGTGTTCTCGCCCGGGTTGAGGGCGAAGCTGGCGCTGGCGCTGGTGCTGGTGGTGATGGTGGTAAGAGTGGTAGTGGTAATGGCGGGGGTGGCTTATAACACACATGGAGCCTCTCCTAGTCGTACGTGAAGCCGTACATGCGGCCAACGGAGGGCTGAGAGAGTGTATTTAAATTCGACCCTTATAAAATGGAACAAAGGGACAGCGGCGTACAAGTGTGTGTGTGTGTCACATGTGTGTGTGTGTGTGTGTGTGCTCGGGCATGGCTCTGACACAGGAAAGGGTGCGGTACGATGGCGGGTAGCCGCCACCATCAACGTCGTCGTCGTCGTCGTTGTTGCCGGTCTCCCGGAGGAGCTGAAGAGCATAAATGAAAGGCGGACTAGTTCCTGGATGGTATTCCCATCTGCCACGGGGAAAATAAGAAACAACATCTGTGCGAAAGCTTTTTCCAGGATGACATAGCCACACAATCTCATGAGTGGCTTTGCGTCCTGATGGGGCTGATGGGGATATGAGAGGGTGGTAAAGTGGGCAAAAAGGGAGGCAA
This sequence comes from Syritta pipiens, assembly GCA_905187475.1. Taxonomy (NCBI): domain Eukaryota; kingdom Metazoa; phylum Arthropoda; class Insecta; order Diptera; family Syrphidae; genus Syritta; species Syritta pipiens. The sequence goes on from LR994571.1 coordinate 5,322,104, forward strand.
AGATTGTTCGTTCATCCTGTGCACACACAGTGTTATGTAGAGAACGGTACGGTATGTTGCGCTGGTTTTTGTCAGTTGATTTTCAAGTGATGTGGTGGAGTAGGTGGGGGAGGCACACGAACGTACAATGTATTGCGGAGGCAATATATCAAGACCGCTCCAGCAGCAGCAGCAGCAGCCTTGTCACAGAATAAGCAGCACAGATACACACAATATCAATAGGCAATGGCAAAAGCGGTGTTTATATGTTTTCTATTTAGTTCTCTGGCGCTGAGTGAATGTCAGGCATTCCACTCATATGGCTTTTGGGGTTATCTAAAACAAGATGGCCGACGGCCTGTCATGTGATTGGATATACAAAAAGCGCCGAACACGGTTCCTATGTGGATAAGGGTGAATGGGGTGGGTTGCTACCGCTACTGCTCTTGCTCTTGCTTGTGGCGCTCGGGTGGGTGGCAGGACTCACAGTGTACACACAGTACAGCATCTCACATATGATGTATGTATGTATGTATGTGAGTGGAGGACCATTCGTTCGTCGTTCGTTTGTGTTTGACTACGAGCTGTGTATCCAATGCCATTATGTATTAGAAGTCCTTTCTATGTATGAAAGGGAGTATAACTATGTGCCTGGACATACAAAGAGACGTTTTTGCAGATACCATATGAGTTAGATACTTCTATCGTTGCCCGTGTACATCGTACATACACTCCATTCCCCCTTCCCCCTTTTTGTGGGGGCAAATTTCGAGATGTTCTTCGTACATAATTTAGTTGGTGTGATTTTGGATATGGGGTGGACACTGGCGTGTGTGTGTACACATGGACATTTTGTGTGGTGGTTGAGAACCTTGCACATCGACGACTCACACAAGGGTCCAGGGACGACGAGATTGGCATAGAGACCCTTATGACAGCGACAACGACACTGATGACGAGGACGACGTTGATGTTCACGATGGCGATGATGACGATGATGGGGCTCTTGTTCAGGTTTTGCTTCACGTACATGGTGGCTACACAAAGTTGACTGGATTTGCAAATGGTTGATGGGGATGGGGATCGGGGATTGGAGGTTGGGGGTGGAGGTGTGTGGGGTGAAAACTATTTTGAATAAAATTCGGTGGTAACCACATGAGAGGCTTAGGACTTACAACAAAGGAAGTGCTCTCTGTATAGCATTTGGAGATTTAAATTTGGCGTGCATTGTTTGGAAGTGAATTGAGATTGATGGAGCGAGTGGAGCAGGCGGGCGGGTGTTTAAATGACTGTTAGTCCCTTCGATTTTACTCAAGAGACAATGACAAATGCGAGTTGAGCACGATAGTTCGTTTATTTTCTGAGTGATGGATGGCGAGGCCAAGTGGGGTTCACCTGCAGCTGAATGCACAATGGGAAGGACAAAAAGTGGCTATTTTTTGAAGTGCTAATCGACACGAGGGCGATAAGACGTCCTTAGTTTCACAGAATTTGGCGTATTATAATGGCTGGGTTAAGAATTTTTTGATACGAATTTTGTTTTTTGAAAAAAGTACACGGCTTGGATATCAAATCCGCTAAGATAAGACATCGTAGGCCCAAGAAGGTCTTGAACATATAGAACTTCCAGTGCCGTTTTGTTTAGTGTGATTGAAAAAGGATGCACAAATTCAATGTTTGTTTTTAAAGAAATACGAAAACCTAAAACAATATTTTGTGATGTTAGTTCATTTTTCTTACGTTCTGCTGGCTTTTATGCAAAATGAATGCAAAATTTAGCATGGTGTATACACAACAAAAGTTTTACCGTACTCCACAAAAGTATTCGTAATTTGATTGTTTTGTCTCAAAAATGTAATAAATACACTAATTCTAAGCCTTGAAACTTATTTTTCTATTATGTTTAAAATCTTTTTCTCTTTGAGAAAGACTAAAGATAGTAAGCATTGCCAATTTGATCGTGTCGGAAAAAAAAATTGAGTAAAAAACACATTTAGAACCGAAATTCGTAATTATTTGATTTTTCCGATCTGATGACCATAATGGATCTTAAATGTTCTCTAAGATATTCGAGGCATTGAAAATATCAATATCATCTCCAATTTCCTTTTTGGCTGCCTTAATTCTTCTTCTCTTCTTGTTTGGTATTCGTATTCTTTTGTTTTGTGGGCAGCATGGCCCGATGGTTATTGTATTGTTAATAGATTGTACCCAGACTCCAGGCAAGGACAAAATAAGAAAAAAAGATAATATAATATTAAAAAAAAAAAAAATAGTCGGCGTAACAGCCCATAAAGTGCCAGAGCCCAGCTTCTTCGATCCTAAACTAAGATCCTAAATAATCAGATTGTGAATACTTTTGTGGGAGACTGCAGATCAACTGTGAAAGATTTATAAAAAAAATAAATATGCGCACGTCGCCTCTGATTAGAAACGGTGATTTGAAGTAAATTTTTGAATTGAGTCTATATAAAATATACAGAGCGTCATTAGAAAAAAAAGAATTTAGAAGATTTTTCGTGTTTATTGACATTCAAATATACAAAAGTGTACAAAGTTGTCTACCTGCAAAGCTAGAGGCATGCCTGCAAGTGGTTTTTTTTATGTAAAATGCGCTTCAAGAATATCCCATAATTTAGAGGGTAATTTTTAAAAGCCATAGGAAAGTTTTTCAAAAAAAAAAAAACACATAAAATTCAGGAAAATGCATGAAATCTTTATTTGAATCGATAGTACGGTCCATATAATTTGATGTTTGAAGATTATTTCATGCAAATGTTGACCTTGACTGCGCCTCAAATGGTCCATCCGCTTAGTCCAATTTTGGCATACTCTTTCCAACATTTCGGCCGGTATCTCACGACTAAATGCTTCAATGTTGTCTTCCAATGCGTCAATTGAAGCGGGCTTATCTGTATAGACATGAGCTTTAACATGGCCCCACAAAAAATAGTCTAAAGGCGTTAAATCGCACGATCTAGGCGGCCAATTGAACGGTCACGAACGTGAAATAAAATGTTCACCGAACTCGCCTCTCAATAAGTCCATTGTTGCGCGTGCTGTGTGGCATGTGGCACCGTCTTGTTGAAACCACATGTCATGCAAGTCAAGCTCTTGCATTTTGGGCAAAAAAAAGTTGCATATCATCTCACCGTAGCGCTCATTATTCACAGTTACGTTACGATTCGCATCATCTTTGAAGAAGTACGGTCCAATGATGCCACCAGCCCATAAACCGCACCAAACTGTGACTTTTTCTGGATGCATTGGTAGCTCATGCAATGCTTCTGGCTGATATTCACTCCAAAATCGACAATTCTGCTTATTTACATACCCATTGAGCCAAAAGTGAGCTTCGTCGCTGAACACTTTCTTAACTTTCTGAACTTTCTTAACAGAGCACGCATTTTGATAATAAAATTCAATAATTTGCAAGCGTTGTTCGTTTGTAAGACGATTCATGGTTAAATTATAGACCAAACTGAAGATGTTTGACAGTGAAACAAAACACGAAACGTGCGACAGCTGTTTAAACCAGTGTTGCCAAAAAGATAATAGCTAAAAAATCACCCTTGACTACAAAATATAAAAAAATATAAACAAAACAGCATCAAACATTGGCAAACATTATGATAAAATTACAGAAATAGTTTTCTAAGTTTCGTAAGTAGACACTTTATAATAATTTTAGGGTCATTTAGTTTTAGGTTTATTCGGCTAATCAAAAACACAGAGGGAAATCCGCTCAAGCCTTTAAATGTGTCCACCGGATCCAAAGGGTATGTATTATCAACTATAAATTGATTAAGTCTAATCGCTTGAGTAAAGCGAAAAGCCACCGAAGCACTTAAGGAGCACAGCAAGAAGCCCTGAAGGAGCTGTTCCAACGAAAACACGGCTCTGTTTGCTATTCGAAAAAAAAAACTTAACGAATCAAATATTTGGAGCTGAAACGACTGCAGGAAAAAAAAAAAGGCCTAAAGAAACGAAAGAAACGCCTCTAAAGTCAGAAGACGGCCGTTAAAAATATTCTTAGCAACCTTAGGTTTGAAAGCGTTAAAATATGAATGAGTGCTTAATTTATTATAAGAAAAAATAGTAAATATCCATATTCATGTGTCAAAATTATAACGCGCACAACACAGTGGAGGCCCTTCGTGGACTATTACGCCATTAATGATGATGATGATGAAGTGTCGGTGACGAAAATGTTCATTTATCTTGCACAAATGGAAGATCCCAAACTCGGTATTCTCTTGACTTTGTTTCTTTTAGTTATAGATCGTTTCGATCTTTTAATGTGAAGCAAGGCTCGTTCGGAGCTTACTTATGGAATTTTAAAAGTCTACTGAAAAGTGAGGATAAAGTAATAGTAATAGTAACCATTGAGGAATTTTGCATTTTAAATATTAGGTTGTCAAATATCTCCCTTCCGCCTTTTTGTCTTTTGAATTTTCCGGCTATGTACAAAGCGCTACAAAGCTCGTTTCTGGCAATACATCATTTAAAAGGTCTTGACATAACCTACAAAACGACGCTATGCATGATTAGTTTGGATACGAGCTCTGTAGCGCTTTGTACATAGCCGGAAAATTCAAAAGACAAAAAGGCGGAAGGGAGATATTTGACAACATAATAAATGTTCTTTTATTTTTTCTTAAAACATGTTTTAAATTTTATAATATGTAAATATTGTCTATATCAGGGGGTGGTCGACTGTTCGACTGGTCGACTGCAGAGGCATTTAAAGTCGACCCATATGCCACAAATTGAGACCAAGATCTATGAAATGGGGTTTTAGGATCGTTCAAATTCGCATGTCCCTGTTCTTTCGGTTTTTGTCAAATAACTTCAAAGCTATTAAAGCTAGATTGCTGAAGCTAACTTTAAACTAGAGATTACTTCAAAACATACTTTCCAGATTATTGACCCATGGGTGTAGAGGGGACCATGGCCTTTATTGAGACTTTAAAGCTGAAGTAGAGCCAAGTATTTTTAGGTTATTGCTGCATGACGAATTGGTAGAATTGGTAGAATTGTTTTTCAAGTAAGAACAATGGGTAGCCCTCGTAACCAATTTCAGCGAAAAGTCGATCTCATAGCCTTCAAGTTTGGCCATACCTGGTCTATATTATCTATTCTTAACCGTTTTATTATATCTTTCGTTATAATATTATTCTCTTTTTCATATGTATTGTTACGGATCTCTTCAAATCCAATCACGAGCCAGATATCATAAATTTTTTTTATAAATTTCATAAACAATCGTACTTAAAACTTACATACAAGATAAACGCGAAAAAAGTCAAGTCATATCTTTCTTGAGTTCTGAATTTTCTCGAGCTCCTAGTTTTTTTTATAAAAATACGGTGAGACTAAGCCGTACAAGTTTCATTATTGGCCTCTTTTTTAGATAAACTAACGAAACGAAACGAAATAAGAGATTATGGCCACTTTTTGTTTTTCAGATCCATATCCCAATGAATTCTCCGGAAAGGATTGGCTATACAAATTGTCAATTCTATACGAAAGCAAGAATAACTGACAATCAAGTTATTTTCTCCTTCTTCACATATGCCATCTCCATCTCGACGAAGAAGAGAAACTAAATAAAAGCCAACGTTTTGGATTGCATCACATCCACCATCCCTATCGCTAATGTTAATAGATACAGAATAGGGTTTTAGCACTAACTCTATGCCACCACAGATGAGAAACAGAACAAAAGGACGAGGAAAAAAAAAACGATGAAGCCTCTTCCTTCCGCCACCCCGACTGCCACCACCACAACCCCCACCACTGCACAGCATCATCCTTTTAAGTGCACCCCAGTTTCAACTACTTCGCCGCAGCCCTACGGCGACCAAACTTTGCGTCTTCTTAATCACACAACTATCGAGCCACTTTGACGTTGCACATATGTACGTTTGCATAAATTTCAAGTCTAATATGGCAAACGCCACCGTATCTCATGTGTGCGCCAGGATCTTTCTCCCAAGACGGGCCCAGGAAGCCGGATGGTGGGGCGTGTGTGTGGGTGGATGGGTGGATGGGATGCGAATTCGTGGCACACAAGTGCCGAACTAACAAAATGTTCTCTTGTTGTTCAGCTTCTTTCATTTAGTTTTAGTAAATTCGTGTTTCATTTCAGTTTTTCTTTTTCTCCTTTTTTTGGGGTTCCGTTCTCTTTTTTATGTGAAACTTTTGTAATTAGTAAAACTTTGAAAATTTCTGTTAATTATACCGCCCCGGGGAGAATCGCTCGAGTGTGCGTATGTGTGTGGCATCACATACACGTTGTCCGTTGAATTGAGAAATTTTACGTAACGTCCTTTGAATAATGATTTTCGCTTAAGTGCTCATGTGGTCCAATTGGCTGAGTCGAAGTTGTGTATGGAGGAGTAGGAGAGGGCGTTTAATTATCTTTTCGAGCGACTCATATGAGTAGGAGCGCATGGATCATGATTTGCTTGGAAGATAGCTGCAAATGAACGTTGCGTTGTCGAGCAACTCCGTGACCTTTCAAGTGGGTGCAACCGAATTTTGTCTAAATGTTCGAGGCTTATGTAACCCTTTTCTTCGACTTAACATTTTAAACAATAATATTTTTTCGTTACTTCGTTACTTGCGTACTGGTTCAAAAGCAATATAATTGAACGAAGTAAAACGTTGAACTCTATCACGGAAAGCTTTCGCAATTCGCCATTCAGAACCGGCAATAAACTGTAGGTCCCCTCCACATGTGTCAAAATTATAATGCGCACAACACAGTGAAGGCGCGAAAAGCTAGGCTCTGGCCCTTCGTGGGTTGTTAGGCAAAATATTTAAATTTTTTATTTTTTTAAACATTCAAGTAATTTTAACTATCTTTCTGTTAAATTTTTACTGTTGTATGTATTGCCGAAATTATTTTTAAATTTTTTAGAAAAAAAAATAAACCTTTTCAAAAATAGAAAAAGTTTCAACATCGGAGCATCTATCTTATCTTCGAAGTCTTTGAATCTTCGAAGCATGAGTGTACACTTTCTTTTAACTCTGACTGTAGCTCCTAAATGAATTAGTGAAATTCTATCCTAACCAGCTTAAAATTGTCCTGTTATTAAGTCTAAATATTGTAAATTAAATTATTTAGGTAAATCTTTAGTTAGTTTCACTAGAATGTTCTACAATTCACACACTAAAATCAGGTTTAAACACACTTTCTCCCGTTTATGAACCTGCCTTTCAAGATATTTCCACAAACTACAACTCAAATTAAAGCCCGTAGAGTAGATTATCTTCCATTGAAATGTGAAAGAAAAGAAATATATCCAACATTTCTTAAGATTGAGATTTCTAAGTTTCAGGCTCCCAAACAGCACGTCTGTTTCCGTTTCCCAGGGCACGTCTTTCGAGTGTTTTCAATTGTGTTTTATAAACGAATTGAGAACTATCATCCTTCATTTATATATTCAAAAACTTGGATAACACCGGTTAACATGCATTTTTGCATGATTCTTATGTGTATTAAATTCTATTCATGGATAAGTAGAATTACTAAAACTTTTGGGCATGTTCTTAACGAAGTCGCTAGGACGTGTACATGGTAGAGGAACCTTCTGATGACTGGAGAACAAATAAAATTGTAATTCACTCTTTGAAACGACTGTGAATTAAATTTATGTAGATCTTTTAGAGCTTCGTTATGATCGCTTTTAGAAGACACCTTGTTCTTAGAGCTTTGCGGTCAGATCATAATCGTGCAGTTGTCTTGATGGTGGCATTGACTAAAATAGTCTAGACTAAGTCATAAGTAGGTTCAATGTAACCGATGGCACCCTTCCACAATTCATAAAAAGACCTTTAAAGATCAGATGTAAAACATTCCTTGAACAGAACGCAATTTCAAAGCGCTACATTCATTCCACTCCACAAACCGATCCACAAATGCATTTGACACCCGATACAGATTCTTATGTGTATTAAATTCTATTCATGGAATAGAAGTAGAATTACTAAAACTTTTGGGCATGTTCTTAACGAAGTCGCTAGGACGTGTACATGGTAGAGGAACCTTCTGATGACTGGAGAACAAATAAAATTGTAATTCACTCTTTAAAACGACTGTGAATTAAATTTATGTAGATCTTTTAGAGCTTCATTATGATCGCTTTTAGAAGACACCTTCTTCTTAGAGCTTTGCGGTCAGATCATAATCCTGCAGTTGTCTTGATGGTGGCATTGACTAAAATAGTCTAGACTAAGTCATTAGTAGGTTCAATGTAACCCATGGCACCCTTCCACAATTCATAAAAAGACCTTTAAATATCAGATGTAAAACATTCCTTGAACAGAACGCAATTTCAAAGCGCTACATTCATTCCACTCCACAAACCGATCCACAAATGCATTTGACACCCGATACAGATTCACCTTTCGAACCCCTTACCCCAGATGCCCATCGCAGTCGTTCCGTCGCAGTCCTCTATAATTTCAAACACAATGCCTTTTAATTTGCAACTCAAAAATTTATGTTCTTTCAATATCCACACTCGCACGCACACCGAAGGATTCAATCAACCATCGCGATGTTGGAAATATGATTTTGCGTACCGTGTTCCAATGTTATCCTTATTCAAATGTGCATAGGCGCACATAAAGAGAAATATTACCCTTGACAGCAAAAAACAAAGACAAAGACGTGCAATGTTCGCGCAGAAAAAAAAACAGATAGTTACTACCCTCGAAGTGAAGTCGAAAAAAAAGTGGAAAAAAAAATTGAGGGTACCTCCACCGAGGGTAACGCATCGTTTTGGTATGTAAATCAAATATCCTTTGTTAGAATCCTTCAGTGTAAATGCAAAAAAATAATAAATTACCACATGTGATAAGGGTAGTCAGTGTAACAGGACAAAAAAAAATCGCTACCCCTCACATTAGCATTTAAATCAAAAGAATAAAGGGTTAGATGTGCCACAGAGGCGGCGAAAAAAAAAGAGATACAAATGTCGGGATGCAAAACCCCGTGCGGATCCTGACAACTGGAAAGCGGGATAAACATGACACCCAACTGTCAATTGGCCGCTCGCGGTCGTGCGTGCATTCGAGCCGCTCATTTGATTTATGTCAAAAATTAACGAGTTCGATAGCGCGTCCGTTGTCGTTCTGTTTTGGGATTTTGCCGCGGGAAGAGAAGAAGTGGAAACCCATCAGATAGCGAAGAACATGCTCGGTGTCCTGCAACAGCCATCCTTTTTCGATTAATCAAATTTTTAATCGATAAATGTCAGGGATGTGAAATTTGAATTTTAACACATTTCCTAGTGTGACGTCGTTCCGAGAAGTTGAAATTGGTTGGCAAAGGATGAGTAGAGGGGAAAGAATGGGCTCTTTGGCGTCGTTTGTCCAAAGCAAAAGGTCAAAGCGGTCAAAGGTTGATGCCGTTTGGTCGTTGCTGAGGTTTTATCTTCGTGATTACTTTTTCTGTCATTTTGTAATCAGACCGATTTTAAAAGGCATTTTTGGTTGTTGAAGTGAATGTGGCGACGAAATTGAACTTATTTTTATTAAGTTGATGGCGAATAGAATAGAACAGAGCTCATTAAAAAAAAAATATCTTCAAAAAATACGAACTTTATAAGGCCGTGAACACGAAGAGATTGAAACTCTAATTTATGAAGGGGTTGTTGTGAAAATGAATCTAGGTCCCGAATTTGGTACTTTTTTTTTGCTGGACAAACCAGACCAGCTCATCGCGTTCTGTTTGAGAACAACTGGGATTTTATTTGTCCACCTTTTTTAGATTCTCATTAGGATTCAAAATTTTAGCACAAAAAAATTATTTTTTCTTGCTCGTTGATACAAAAGAACGAGTCGTTGATTTACAAAAAATTGTGTCGTTTTTCGGAACGGAAAAATTGGTTGTCTTTGTTTCAAAATTCAACTTGTTCGATTGCTGCTTATTTTGAAGAAGCAGAGGTCGGGACTGTTACCCTACCAAAAAAAATTATATCCAGGATTAGTCTTAAAGACTTCCATGAAGTTACTTTTTTTCGTCAATAGTAGATGTTTTTAAGTAAAATTTGAACCTGTGGATCAATGTGAAGGTAAAAGGGAGACTGATAGGCCTTATACTACCTTATCGTACCGTAGCACAGTGGTTCCACCGTAGGTCATAAGTTAAAAAATGTATGCGAACCGTTTTTACTAAAAACCACGATAATATGTTAGAAATATACCACAGTTAATAGAAATGGAAAAAAAATTGTTTCTATGCAGAAAGGTTTTTTTCTTAGCCCCTAAAGTGGCCTCATTTGAAATGTTATTTATTAATTTAAATTTAAGAAATCCAAATTATCTAATAACCAACCATTTTTCTAAATTTTGAAGCGGTTAAATAATTTTGGCCGATTTGTTCAGCCCAACGCTAAAAACAAAAGGAAACTTAAAAACAATTTTGCGGTTTCATATAGGGTCATTCCACACAGAATCGCCCAACGTTCTGAACGACCCCCCTCCAAAATTGGTGGAGTTACTTCAACACTTCAATAAGTGGTTCAAGTAATGCGACAAAAAATTTTTGCTTAGCTCGATATAGTTTGCGAGTAACGGAGCTTCAAAAGTTGGAAAAAAGTCAAAATTCAAGATTTCTTTTAAATTTCAAAAATTCATAACTTTGGTTCTGCTTATCAGAATTTTGTAAATTATGTCTTATTGGATTCAGAAAAACTTGAACTTTTAAGTAACCAACACAATTTTTATTTGCAAGGACGAAGGATAGTTCAAAATGTGTTTTTTGACATGCTATATAGCATGCGATTGTAGCTCCTTGAGTAGGGCGCAGATTTGGCCGTCCGTCGCAGTGAAAAGAAGTACAATAAAATGGGTTCTGGTATTCGAATTCTATAATATTTTTTTCGTTTAAATAAGATTTATTCATTCTGTAAAAGAGAAGAAAGTTCCTTTATTTGTCTAAAGCTAAACAGAAAGTATTTACTTCAATAACAAAACACATAGTACTGTGATTGTTATTCTTTTGTATTTGAAATAGCTTTTAAATATCTTAGCATTGATTCTATTTCCTTTTTAATCAAGGAAAGAGAATCCTTTTTAATCAAGGCTTGAATTTCGTGGCACACATCCACTAAAATAAATTTGAAACCATTTTTCTTGTATTCTTCAGTTTACGGAACTACCTATCAAAATACAATCGAATCCCTCTAAGTCGAATTTTCAAGGGACATCAAAATTAGTTCAAGGGAAAAGTTAGAGGGAGCTCGACTTGGAGGATGGAATGCCAAAATACGGCAAAAAAAATCGAGTTAGAGGAATCGACTTAGAGCGAGTTCGACTTATGGGGAGTCGACTGCATTCCCAAAAATTAACAATCAGAATAAAGCCCGTTTGTTGGTAGATGATCATTGATTTACCTAGATGTCCAAACATATAACCATTTTTTAATTTATTATGCTAGTGAATTTTTATGTTCTTTCTAATTTTGTTCAATTTTAGGTTGTCAAATATCTCCCTTCCGCCTTTTTGTCTTTTGAACTTTCCGGCTATGTACAAAGCGCTACAGAGCTCGTATCCAAACTAATCATGCATAGCTTCGTTTTGTAGGTTATGTCAAGACCTTTCAAATGATATATTGCCAAATACGAGCTCTGTAGCGCTTTGTACATAGCCGGAAAATTCAAAAGACAAAAAGGTGGGAGATATTTGACAACCTAATATTATTGTCTAAAAACCGCTTATTCGATGCATGCAAATAAGCTACAGCAAGCTAAGCGCATTTTTCATTTCGCTTTGAGAAGCTGTAAATGTATATTTTTTTCAGTTTTTTTTGAACGAATTGTCTAATAATTAATCTTAAAATGAATTAATAAATGTATAGCTTAAAACAATATTTTTTTAGAACACATTTAGCTCGAAAAAAATTGAAACTTAAAAAAAAAAGAATAATTAAAATTTTCAGGTGGAGAAAAAAGTTAGAATTTCATGCTGTTCAGACTTAAAGCTTATACCTTCTATATATTATTTTTGTTGTTGTCATTTGGTAAAATTTCAAGAATATAACAATTTTCTTCATCGAAAATAAGATTTATTAACAATTTCTATAAAAAACACTTTTTGTACAAAAATAAAGAAGAAAATCGTTTCTTCTGGTGTCATAATTTCTTTTTGTTTTTATGAAAAGCTTTTTGTACCTTTTTGACAATCAATAATATGCCATAAAACTTAAAATAATTTTATCTAGTAGGATTTGCGAATTCGATCATTGTGACCCACCGACTTTTTCCTGTTTTAAGCCCTTAAAAAGGTGTTTTTGCTGGAAAAAAAAAATTGGTCCCAAATCCCAATGAATGATGTAATCGCCGACACTAAGGATTATTATAAACCATAAGATAAAAGTTGGAAGATCGCTATAGTTAGTGTATCGTTTTCAGCGACCAACATAATTGTGTTTATCGAATTATTTACAAAAAAACTGCTTCTCGTTAAAACTAAATGATTTTTTCAACCGAACTAAAATATGAAACAAGGAAAAGAAATTATGGAAACGTGCAGTCAATAGTTTTCTGTTTTTCAGAATTGAAACCGTTTGCTCTAACAATAAGTCATAGATTGTATTAGAGTTCTATAAGGTTGCAAAATTTCAAATTTTATTGATTTGAAATTATTTCGAAGGCAACTCCTTACGATTTGTACAATATTTTTACTTGTTGCTGCAAAATTAAAAAATTGTGTAGGTTCTTTGTCAGTGATTGGCAAACCAAGTCAATTGAGTTTGTCGACATTCTGTTTGTAAATTTTCTAAATGAGCTAAAAATATGTTATTTATTGTAAATAATTAAAGGCCTTGTACTAGACCTTAGTTCAGTAGAGTGTTGATATTTTAGTTAGTTTAAAAAGACTTTGATTTCGGTTTGGTCGTTATCAGATCTTACGGACGTATCCAGCTCCTCCATTGTTATCCTAAGGTTGAAGTCTCATTGAGATGATAAGCGTTCCTAGTCTTGATAAAATGGTCTTTTCTGTTTAATTTAGCACCAGTTTAATTAGCTTACCTTGGTCCATCTCGGTTACTTTAATTATAGATTCGAATTGCAGTCGGAGGAGAAAGAGCGAGAAGGTTCGCCATTAAATCAGACTTCTTCAGATATATTCTAAATCCCATAACTTTAGCTCTGTCTAATAATTTTAATAATTTATTGTGCGTCTGGAATACATCTTTATGCATCGAATGGATGGCAATTTATCGCCCGCAGTGCAACAAAATATGATTTAACCGTAACACTGTCGAGCTTATCCATAAATATCTCTAACAAGGAGAGTGCACGAACTTGAGACAAACCGCAGACAATCGCGATTTGAAACCACTATTCTCGAAAGAAAAAAAACAGAAGAAAAAACAGACCATATCGGGGATTGAACTCCAGCACTCCCGCGTACACATTGCCGTTTCGAAATTTCGGTCTTCTAATTTGGTATAAGAAGCGATTGCGAAAACTTTAAGGGGAATTTTCTCGAAAAAGGGGGAGTATTGCGTTTTCTTACTTTAGGAAGTTAATGTCCCAAGGGGGAGCTATCACTATGCCAAATTTCATCAAAATCGGTGACCCCAAGTTCGTGCTCTCTTCTTGTAAGAATCGATATTTCCATTTCGGTTTTTTTTTCTAGAAACTATGAACTGACAGTTCCACACAAATTATTCCTTCAGTTGGAACGAGTCATCTTTAGTGATCTCAACAGACTCAACAGACAAAGCTTCCAAGGCCAATCAGATGAATCAAAAATAATTAGAGTAATCTTCCTTCAAAGAAAACTCTTCGAAGGAAAGAGTCAAGGATCCATTCACAACATGATCGGGTCATTGTCCTGGCTACCGGAATAGGGTAACTCACTTCATTCCTTCGAGCACCCCTCTTCCCGCTTCAATTTCAAGGTGTTTATCCCATTATGCATCCTTCAAATAAATATCTTTCCAAATCAATGATAGGTAATACATTTATTTTCCAACATCCTTTATCACCGACGTGACAAACCGATCCGATGTTGCAAAACAACCCTTTCCAAAAGGGTTTTCCCAGTACAGGTAACTTCCGTGCAAAAATTAGTTCACATGAGGCCCCGAGGATTTTGCTCATCATCCCCCTGACATGCACGAAAAAAAAAACACACACACTCTCTGAGGGGCATTATTAGAGATGATCTTTTCTTCCGTCACTCACGGAGGTCCTGCGATTCGATTGAACCCTTTCGCTGTCTATCGGGTCCTTTATCTCCTGCCATGCAAATGGCATAGCACACTGGCTCTGGCTCCTGTTGTGTGTGGTTGCTGCAGATTAAGTCCTCGATGGGAACGGCACTCTACGAGGATGCATGCATCGCTTCGTTGTGTTTGTTGTGTTGGCAGGACCTCGGATTAAGGTATTTGCGCACGTATAATTAATTAGATGTTGCATATGCATGGGATGATATCGTTAAACATGATGACGGTTATTTTGTGGTTTGTTAGCTGCAACGTGAATCCTTTTTTTTTCTTTTGGAGTACTGCTGCTTCTCCTTTGCGAGGAGAGGACGAGGATCAAGAAAATTGTTATTTCAAAAGCAAAAAATCAAATTTGTCAATTCAATCCTTTAGATGCATCTCCTCGTGGTATCTCGGGAGGTTTCTTTTCTTTTCAGTTCGTTAGTTAAATTCGCTGATGCCTTCACGCAGACATCACGTCCTCCACAGAATCTACATTCGTTACCTGGCTCTAGCTCCGGCTCTGTGGAGTCCTTATTCACGTACAATAAGGACTTCTACTTGTACGTCTTCTCTCAGGCATTATTATTTGTTCGGGATAGAATAGCGGCATTATTATGTTATTATTGGTGGATGAGAGCAACGTAAGGGGGTTGCATACGAGGCAGTCTGTGTCGAGGGCATGAAGAATGATGTGTTTCTTTTTTTCGTCTTGAATTATTTTTTTTTTTTTGAGGATACTTCTTTCGGCCGCAATAAGGACTTTTTTCGAGAGAACTGTAATTTATTCAAAAAATGCATTTTGAACAATGGAAAATGCATCGGGTTCTGCCTGGAGGAGGTTAGTGTGGGATTAAAGTTCGAGAGACGCATTTTTGGAGCCAGAAATTAATTTGATCACCACAAAAATCATGCCCTTGGGTTGTAAAGGGCATTTTAATGTACCTTCTAGATATGCAAATGCTGCACTGAGTAGTAAGATTGCAAAACTAAAATGTGGCCGCGTTTTTCACCCACAAATTTGCATTGAGTCATCTTAGGCTCTCTTGAAACCAATTAGACCTTATTCACAATTAGACAATTGAGTCTTTGAAACCTGGATATCGTGAGCCGTTGCGACGGTCCGTCGTTACTTATCAATTGATTGTGGAATAAAATGGCTCAAAACCGAGGACGCAGGGCATAACCATCTTTAATTCTCTGAATTTGGATATTCAAATCATAAGCTAATTGCTTGTTAAGTTCTCTTTTTGTGATCTCTGTTCTATAAATATTAGAAAACGATAGACTTTTTTTTAAGTTTTATCAATGAAAGATTAAATTTTTAAAACTCAGCCGTTCCCCATTTGCTTGTGGTCTTTACAATGTCATGTAAGACTGGAGCACCTCTCTTCCAGTTCGTTGGTTCCATCAATTTGTTGTTTACTTCTGGTTTGACTTCCAATATTCAGCTTAAAATCACTGCCATTTACAAAGTCATGTAGGTATTTCTTATTTAAATTTGAATATGTACTCTATAATCCTTTCATTCACCACAGCATGCGTTCCATTGAAATAATCGAAGACAGCGTTACAACACGTGCCAGCGTTTTCCAATCTCATCTACGAAGGATCTGCGTCTTCAAATGTCGTAATTTTAACCGCGGGTGTCCATCTGTGTTTCTTTTGCAGAGATATTGCATTGGCAGGTTGATATATATCATTTTCAATTTGGAGCCTGTCTATTTCGAGACATTTCGTGGGATAACAACCCACCAGTGCTTGTGTTGCGTGGGGTTCTTAGATCATCACACGTGGAAAGGGAGTGTACTAGAATATTTTTCAGCCTATTGTAAAATGAGAAGTCCTTTGAGACATGTGAACCTAGGGAACTTACTCACGCACAAATGGTTAGAGGATTATTAAGTGTCCTCATTGTATGGGTGAAGGTGCTCCTTTATCGTTTTTCTTTTTTTTTATTGTCTAAAAACTTCAGCAGCCAATAACTGTTTAAGTGGCAATGCGAAAATTGTAGGATGTTTATTTTAAGACTTTATATGAGAGCTCCTGAGAATCTTTTGCATGGAAATGAAAAAGTAAACGCAACAAATTTGGCAGAAGATAATAAGCATGCATTAAATGTGCTTAAGTAATTTGCTAAGTTCCAAAATACCAAGGGATAATTTTTATTTCAGATTTTTCATTAAAATAAGCTCAGATCTTTGGTGAATTTTGGATACATGGAGTGTTTATTTATTAATTAATTAATTTAAGATACAAACACACCACCCTACGGTCCCGGGCATGCTGCTTCCAGTCCTGAAGACCAAGCTGTCTTGCATACGCGATCACTTGATTTCTGTACCGGAGGTTCGGTCTACCTCTTCTCCTCGAACCAGGAGGTTAGGATTCGAAGACCCTTTTAGCTGGAGCGTTTGTGTCCATGCGCTCGATGTGGCCGAGCCACTGTAGTCGACGGATCTTTGCCTTCTGGACTATATCCACATCTTTGTACAGATCATAAATGTCTTCTCCTCCATTCGCCTTCCTCGCAGACTGGACCGAATATCCACTGTAGAATTTTTCTTTCGAAGGAGCCAAGTATCAGCTCTGCAGTCCTGCTTTTCGTCCAACTTTCGGCTCCATACAGTAGGACTGGCAGGATAAGGGTCTGGTAGAGCATGGCCTTAGTTCTTCGGGTCAGGAGTTTTGACCCTAGTTGTTTGGACAAACCGAAGTCGCAGCGGTTGCCAAGGGTGATTCTATGACGAATTTCCACTACGATGTCATTCGCGGAGTTTACGTTCACCCCGAGGTATACGAACTCCTTAACGACCTCGAAGTTATAGCTGTCAATTGTCACATTTTGTCCTAAGCGGTGGGCGACGGATTCTTTCTTTGTCGACAGCATATATTTCGTCTTATCCTCATTTATCTTGAGACCAGCTCGTTTAGCCTGTTCCTCAATTGCGGTAAAAGCTTCCACAATGGCCCGCTGGGAATGAGCGATGATATCAATATCGTCTGCGTAGCCCAGCAGCTGGACCGAATTGTGGAAGATAGTGCCTTCAGTGTTGACGTTGGCCCGTTCCACTATTTGCTCTAGCAGGAGATTGAAGAAGTCACATGACAGCGCGTCTCCTTGCTGAAATCTGGTGCATGTTTCAAAAGGCTCGGTGGTTCTTGAGCCGAACTGTACGGTGCATCGAGTGTTCTTGAGCGTGGTTCGACACAACCGGATCAGTTTTGCCGGGATCCCGAATTCAACCATCGCACTAAACAACTCCATGTGATGAATGCTGTCATATGCGGCTTTGAAGTCGATAAAAAATTATTGAAATTTTATTTGTGAACTCTAGCTAATTGTCTGCCGTATGTCATTTTCGGCTGAATGAAACAAAAGGAAGAATGAACAATTTTCTCATTATAGATAGTAATTTTTTTTTGCAAACATGACTAAACATTTCGTTGAAATTGGTCACTAGCTTATGCTTTTTCATGCGCATTTTATTTGGGCCTTTAGATCTTAACCCTACACTGCGTGATTTTTTTTATTAAAAAAGATATTTTCTTATACAATTTATGCCTGCAAATACCAGAACATTAATAAAAAAAATAACATTAGCGAACATAAATTGGCATGCTTATTCCCTTCAAAATATATAAAGCAGATCGTCTACAACGCTCAACTTAATAAAATTGTGATCCATAGTTTATGAAAGAAGTTAGAATTGAGTTGTACCAGATCTGATACACTGCAGAGTGTAGGGTTAATTAACCATGAAAAACAACACATGATTTATGTTCACAAATCACACATGATTTATGTTCACAAATTTGTAAAAAAAAATATATCGGTTACCTTACTGAAAAAACGCACCAAAAACGTAAGTAATCCAAAAAATACTCAAAGGTTATAGTTTAGCGTCGGGTTATACCTCTTCCAAGTCAAATTTTAGCTTAAAAAATATTAAAAGTGACTTAAATGATGAAAACTTAAAAATTAATTTAACTTTTGTCACTGATTTGTGCTTTTTTTTGGGAAAAGAATACCAGCGATGAAAAATCTGTGAAAGTACAAATTTAGTAATCCTTAAATATCGCAACTGTGTCGCCAGTTTATAGAGCAAAATTTTTACTTTTTCGGCGGTAATCGAAAGGATCTCCATCATCCCAGCCCTGAAACAGAAAAAAAAGTCCATCAAAATGCTGCCACTTCAAAAATATACTCCTGCCATAACCGACATTTGGGCCACGCATATAAACAACAAAATTTCGTCATTAATTTTAAAGTTCTGCCACTCCTCATAAGGCGACAACTTATCTCCTAAGGTCCAAATCTATTTATCTATTCCCTCCATGCCGAAGTACCACTATAAAAACTCTCAGTTCGTTTAACTATCGTGTGCGCATCAAAACGACCAACCAACAGCCCCAAGAGCCACCCCTCACATTTTCAAATTAGATAACACGCATGGTGACATTTGAGGGCGCGCGCTTTCACAAAGATAAGGCCCTCAAATGCGGGCAAACACACATAAATACTCGCACATATAGTATATCCTTGGCCCCACGGGGACCTGGCAACGCAGGAGAATGTGAAAACTCATACATTTTGAAAAATATTGCGAAAATTTAACAAAAAATACATTACTGCCACCTAATAAAATTTTAATGGCCACTTTGAAGGCATCGTCCTCGTGCTTGTAATCGAATTTACCAAAACCATATCCCCCCTTTCGTTTTGGCACACACATTTAGAGAGAGAGAGAGATGACATATATGCGTACACAACACACATCCACACCCCCACCCCCAGCCGGTTGCTGGGAATCGGGTGAATTGTTGGATACATTTGCTGCTGTCAAACCCATTGTAGGGGTGAGCCACTGCTCGCACAAAGGGCATCTCGGGGTATTTCGCCTGACTACCCTACCGCCTGTGTGTCAGGATATTAACGATATGGAAATGGAAGCGCCTTTCTCTTCTTCTTACCGGCGATGGGGGCATGAACACACACATTCGACTCTGTGTGCTCTCTACAACAAAATGGCCGTCGTCATCGTCGTCCTCATCGTCATCGTCATTCGCCATTTATAAGCCTTCGTTATCGTGTGTGTACCTCTCGCTTGCTCACCCCACCCCACCCCACCCGCTTCAGGAATGTGATTATATCGTTGTTTATATTGTAAAATCACCCATTTGCCACCCTCGTGTCCTTTGCTGCCGCCGATGGCGATGGTTCTTACTTCGGAAGGCTTTTAATGCCGCTCATATGTGGGCCATGCAAACCGATGTTTGTACTGCATTTCCATTAATATCACACATCCATACACATTCGCATACTGTGCCACTCACACATCGGCAAGTGTACTTTAAGTATATTTACAGAGTCCTTACAGGGGGTGGCTTCGCCCCTGAGTGGGTGACAATTCGTCGATTGTGTGTACATGTGTGGTATGCATGGGTGAGTATCGGGTATCGAGGCTGGATGACATGGACCTCGTATGTGGTGCGCGGATCAAAACATGGCCACTCCGTTGGAATAAATCACGAGAAAATTAGAAAATGAAAGGTTGCCCTCCCCCTGCGTTTGGCAGGGTGCTTAATCTTTGATCCCGTTTTTCATAAATAAATTGGTAATCATCCGCAGGAAGTATGGATATTTACAAAGGGATTTCTTTTAGCTGAGCACACTAAGGACATGAGGGGAGGGGGCTGTGTGTCTGAATGTTTCATGAGGTGGTACTTTGTCCTTGAAGTGCTAAAATTCTGCAAAGTATGGGGGTGCTTTTTTTCCCTTTCGACGATCTAAGTCTATTGGATTTCATTATTTCCAGTGTCAATTTTGCTAGAGTGTGGGTGGCGTGCGTAGAGTCACAAGTGTGACACCAACACATTTTCATTTTTTTTTTCTAAGCCCGCCTGTGATATGTAAATTTGCAAAAAGCCCTTTGAATTTTTTTTTT
This sequence comes from Syritta pipiens, assembly GCA_905187475.1. Taxonomy (NCBI): domain Eukaryota; kingdom Metazoa; phylum Arthropoda; class Insecta; order Diptera; family Syrphidae; genus Syritta; species Syritta pipiens. The sequence goes on from LR994571.1 coordinate 5,342,261, forward strand.
TTTTGCCAACCAACCACTGAGACTATTTTGGAATAATCCACGTGGGACAAGTTCACGGAGAAAAGACTTGTGAAAAATTGGTACTGCAAAAAACAAACAGCTGGCTCTTTATTTAACCAAATCCCCTGAGAGGAAGACTCGATATCTTCCCTTGATGATACTTTCTTTTTCTTATCAAGAAAAATTAAATGCGTATACTGATATACGATAGAAGTAATGATCAGGAGCTGATCAGGTTTGGCGACAACTATAAACAGGTTTATACCAATTATTGTAGTAGTTTTCCCAAACTCAAAGATGGTTGGCAGTACAATGAGCCTAGCTTTGGCCTAAGTGCACCAACATTTGTAGTAGTTTTTGTTTGGTTCAGTGTTCCAAAATATTGTGACACATCCTATGGCACAGAAATTTTGATCCGAAAAATTCTATTACTATCAGTGGAACTGAACAAAATTTGAAAAGTCAATTTCTCTTAATTGTTGGCTTCTTATTCTAACTTGAACCGCTCGAAAGTATTCAAATAAGTTCTAGGAACCATCGAAATAATCTCATACATAAACTTCTGAAATAACAATTCAGTTTGTTGTGCTAACTGCCAAAGTGCATAGTTTTATTTAGCCGTCTATTTTTGTCTAAATTTACAGAAGAGTTTTTGACGACCATTTAACGGTCTGAAGTAAGACATTTAGGAAAGTTCAAGTTGATAAATAAGGGCGAGTCCAGCAGGATAACAAGCAACAAAACAAGTGTATTAGAGATGTCCTGAGGACCTCGTGTGGGGACTTTTCTCGTTGTAATCAAATTTTAACCAAAAATTATCCTGACTACTAAAAAAGAAGCTCTCACAAACTAAGTTCAAAAACAAGGCTAAGCAAAAATAGAAGACTCTCTTCATATATTTGCAATGAGTTCCATTAACTGTGCAGTAGGCGCATAGTAGGTCTACGTTGTAGACCACCTGTTTTTTTAAATATCTCCATTCACAGAAAAAAATTGGTTTGAGTCATCGTTCACAATAGCTGCAGATGACTGATTGTTCTACCTCATTGGTCTGTTTATTGTTCTTTCAGTACTATCAAAACTTAATAATTATGCTAGTTTAAGGCTATCCACTAATTTTATTTTATTTCCAAGCTTGCAGTTATAAATAAACACACGTCCTTAACGCATGCACATAACAAATAAAAAACAAAAGTGGCTAGATTTCAGAACTTTCTGTACGAAAAAGAGAATAACCACTAAAATCAACGCACAAAATTAAGCGTACAGGTATTATGTGTTTCATAAAATCGGCACATTGTAATTTCTTAAAATATGACGGCAATAAACGGTTTTCATTACCATTTCTGCATATTTCTTTAACTGAAAGGACCTTATTACTTTGTCTGTGTTAAATATAGGAAAGCATGCAAGGCAAACCGACTTGTCAACAAGAATGCCTATTATTAAGCAATTTTGCGAGAGAAAGCCGAAGTAATAAATACGAAATATTTTTGGGCAACGCTGAAAAATAATTAACAAGTATAGAAATGAATGGACAGTAAAAAATAAAGCTGGGAGTGGTAGAAATGTTCCGCTTAGATTAAAACGTGCGGTGTATTGCCCGGGAAATCAAGTCTAACATAAAACCATATTTCCGATGTTGACGGCTGAGTTGTCATCTGTACCAATAAGCCCCTATCTGTAGAAAACATTCACAGAAACTTGGGCATAAATCAGGTATATGGTAGGATTGCCCATGAAAAAGTACATTTCAGTAGCAAAAAACAAAAAAAAAACAATTAGGTCTTACTAGGGCATATTCTAATTGCTGTTTTAGCTTCTGGAAAGTCGTGTTTCTAAATAAAACAAAAGTTAACTTAGTTGAATCAGAAAGTAGACAAGTTTTTCCAAAAGAACCAAATTTAAAAGCCATAATGTTTAAAAATAATTCAATATCCAAATTATTTTTTTTTTTTTGATAAAGCTTGTTTTTAGCCAACCATCCACTGAAGGATTAAACCAAATATGATGCGTTTTGATTCCATAACTTTTTGCAATTTTTGAGCTAAGCCATTATTTCATCCATGTAGAACTTCTAGAATTTCAGAACGAAAAACTAATCCAAGGGCGTTTCGTAGGTTTCTACGGACTTTAAATTAAGAGAGCTTTGCCGAGATCGAAACAAGTGATTTTAGGAAGGTGTACGATTTATGCATCAAAATTTCGCAGTATCTGCCAAATAATTCAAGGGGTGTGTGTGGTAGGATTGACATGATGGAACACTTTCCACCCCGCACTGTTAGTAATTTCAGGCCGTTTAAATTAGATTGGTTTCTTCAATCTTGTCAGTTGCTGAATGTAGTGAACAGAACTAATCGTTTGACCAGGTTTTAGAAGCTCATAATGCGACGATTTCTTACCTTCTTACCTTATCCATAACTAAACACCAAAATATGAGGATAGTGTTCCGAATTTTTACTCATTTTTAAACGAAACTAATTTTTAGCGTAAAAAAATTGAATTTTGATAATTTCTCTTAAATACCACTGATTACTATTTCTTAAAATGGGTGGATCACCGAGGAAACATCGTGCTCAGCAATACTTATGGCCGGAAAAATTTCATCTTCAGCTGTAAGCAGTCGATGTCAAGATTTGTATCCGGTCCTTAACAATGTGACACTTTTTAAAAGACTCGACAGTAGCGACCACAAGCTTAAGACGTCACCTTTCACACAAGCTATAGAACGGGCTATAACGACAGTTTGTTACCAACTTATTAAAACTATCAATATTGCAACATTCTTTATAACTATGTAACTTAACATCGGAACTTGGCACCACTCCGACAACCGATCTGACAGATACCGCAAAAAAAAAACATGGCTATTTCAAAACGTTGACTTCAGCTCGTCTCCGTTGCAAAGACGTTTACATTCTTGAATGGATCACATTCGAATCGCATAGATTGACTTGAATATTAAAACGCTTTCACTTAGAAGCTTGAAGAATTTGCATACAACTGTGCGTTAATATAGTCCACAATGTCAAACCTAATTTTCTAAATTTTACGAGCATGAAATTCATCGTAGCGGCGGCTGTTTGAAAAGTTGTGTCATAACAAGTTGAACAATTATTTTTGTTCTTTTTTTTAAATTTTTTCTGTACTGTCCGGAACTTCAATGTAAGCTGATAGCAAAGCAAAGGAAAGCCAATCTGCGAGGACTATTAGCTCCATTTAATTTTAATTTACACAATTTTATCAATCTCTAAAAAGAAGACATCAGTTATTTTGATCGATGTTTCCATATTTATAATTTTTATGGTTACTTTAACGGTTTGCAACAATCTGTGTTCTACTTCGCCATGACGAATTTATAGACTCAATAAGTTGTTCTAGTTCTCAAATGCCTTTAAACCTTGATAACTTCTATGGAACTACTTTTTCCCGTCTACTTAGGTTTATCTTCAGCAAAGTCTTGGAACATTGTAGTTTACAGTCATTGCTCTTCAGAGCATTTGGTAACCGCGCCCATCTGACATTGGTGAACACTGAAACCACGAGCATTCTCAAAAATCCACCGACCATATCTCTAAAATCAAAATCCCCAATTTCAAAACCGATAAATTGATCAAAATCCGCACTCATCACATTAACCGGGACGACGGTCGTTTGTTATAATATGGCAGAGGTGTAATCATGTAATTAATGAAAATTACTTATGAGTGCCGCCTGCTAATTGGCAGAAATTATTCCTCAAGCAGAGCACACCAAAACAAATCTCGGCTGACGCGTTGAGGGTACGTTTATTAAGATTAATTAGAATAAACTCACAGTCGACGCCGCAATCGCATGTCTTTTGAGTTTTTATCAAGTGTGATAATTTGATAAGTTGATTACGTGGGTATGTCACCCGAAGAAGAAGCCAAACCTGAAGCCGTTTTGGTTAGCTGCAGGTTGGCGAACGGGCGTATCGCTATAAATACACCGGAGGTGATGTGCCGTAAGGAATTTTAATTATTCAAAAATTGATGAAAGGTGGGATCGTGTAAGCGTGAAATTTTCAGAATTCATATGTCGGGTGGGTTGTTTACTTTTTTTTTTTTTTTCGTTGGCTGCATGAATGCCGGTGGAAGGATATATGTGATGTTCGAAGAGAGGGTTGTGAGTGGGTACTACTCTACTAGGCACTTTTAAGGTTCATGCCGAAAAAAGGAAAAAAGTCTTTCTTTTTTTCCTGCTTTAGAATGAAACGAAACGGAAAGCTGTGAAGTTGTTCGACAGTCAACTCCTTGCAGAGGGTTTGGTCATTATCTTGCCTACGTTTCATTTTATGTTAAGCATGAATGTTTAGCATGAAACCTTCATGAATTTTTTTCGGTAAAATGTTAAAAAGGAATGTTTTAGTGATCTACAGTGGCTCACTGCTTATTTTGTCCACGCCAATTTTCGAACTTTAAACGAGTATACCTCGTAAACGGAAAAAGTTATTAACAAGGCAAAAATACAAAAAGATTAACTGACTCTTAAACTTTAAAAACAAATTCAAAGTCGCAGCTTATATATACCCCTTATGTGGGTGAAGAGGTGCTCGTGTGTCTTTTCAATGCAGGTAGTTATGGGCACTTAAATTTGTGCGATCTCCTAAGTTTTTGTCTTGCAAGTAACTTCAATAACTAAAAGTGAGATAAAAGCTACCATGTAGTTGGTAGCTTACCCAAATCAATGCTCTTTGACAGAAAATGATAAATGAACACTATATTTTATTTTCATTGTTTTATTCTATTTTTGAAAACAACATTTTGTTGAGAATTTTGAATTTTGAAGCCATACGACGCATTGTGCTTTAGACTTCGCAAATCGATCAGATACAAATGCTACAAGTTTTCCTTGTTTTGTTTTGCTTTTTTTATGCTTCCACACGTAAAACAACTTCCGCAGGATAAACGTAGCTCAAATTTAAGTATCGGTTGTAATTTGTTGTAGAAGAATGTTAAAGGCCTTCTCTTTGCCTAAAGTTTTGTGGTACCGCAACCTTTAGTTTCGTTGTAATTCGTTATTATTTCGGGCTTTGCTGTACATTTTTCTCCAACAATTATTCAAGAATGCATTTTTTCTTTTACACATATAAACAAAGAGTAGTTTTTTTGTGAAACACAAAGTTGGTGGAAATTCAGGTCTATCCTTATGCGGCATCATAGTCGTTGTGCTTATTTTCTTTAACGACATCATCTTCCTTTTACCCAATTCGAGAGCTAGTTGCAACTTGCGAGGACGTAAGAACAAGAGCCAACACAATTTTCTTTTTTTTTTTAACATTTGTCTGGCGTTCCTCTTGATGTACATAGTTTTGCGTTATAAATTTGGACATGCAAAGTATAAGACGACATGGTTTTATTTTTTTGTTGTACCAATAATTCTGAAATTGATCTTTTGGTGTTCATGTTTGTTTTGATGGAACATGACTGGAAGTTGAGAATAAATCTATAATCTGCGCTCGTAAATAATTTGTAAATAAAGGGTGATTTTTTAGCTATTATCTTTTTGGCAACACTCGTTTAAACAGCTGACGCACGTTTCGTGTTTTGTTTCACTGTCAAACATCTTCAGTTTGGTCTATAATTTAACCATGAATCGTTTTACAAACAAACAACGCTTGCAAATTATTGAATTTTATTATCAAAATGCGTGCTCTGTTAAGAAAGTTCATCGAAAAATTGTGTTCAGCGACGAAGCTCATTTTTGGCTTAATGGGTACGTAAGTAAGCAGAATTGTCGATTTTGGAGTGAATATCAGCCAGAAGCATTGCATGAGCTACCAATGCATCCAGAAAAAGTCACAGTTTGGTGCGGTTTATGGGCTGGTGGCATCATTGGACCGTACTTCTCCAAAGATGATGCGAATCGTAACGTGAGTGACTGTGAATGGTGAGCGCTACCGTGAGATGATATCCAACTTTTTTTTGCCCAAAATGCAAGAGCTTGACTTGCATGACATGTGGTTTCAACAAGACGATGCCACATACCACACAGCACGCGCAACAATGGACTTATTGAGAGGCGAGTTCGGTGAACATTTTATTTCACGTTCGGGACCGGTCAATTAGCCTCCTAGATCGTGCGATTTAACGCCTTTAGACTATTTTTTGTGGGGCTATGTTAAAGCCTTGTCTATACAGACAAGCCCGCTTCAATTGACGCATTGGAAGACAACATTGAAGCATTTATTCGTGAGATACCGGCCGAAATGTTGGAAAGAGTATGCCGAAATTGGACTAAGCGGATGGACCATTTGAGGCGCAGTCAAGGTCAACTTTTGCATGAAATAATCTTCAAACATTAAATTATATGGACCGTACTATCGATTCAAATAAAGATTTCATGCATTTTCCTGAATTTTATGTGTTTTTTTTTTTGAAAAACTTTCCTATAGCTTTTAAAAAATCACCCTTTAGAACTTAAGGGCGTTCATTTCAAAAATACATACAATTCACTACAAACCAGTGGCTTTTAAAAGAAGTGCTACATTATATTTTCGGGGTTCATTCTATCTTTTTACAACTGCATTTGCAAAAAACTGCATTTTTGCCTTCTCAGACGAAAATTCAACTAAGAAGCCTCTACATGACGAAACTCGACCCTTACTTCTGCTTTCTTGGTCACATCTGGAATTCGAAAACGTCGTGGACGGGGTCTGTGAGGGATAAGATCAAAAGTGGATAATGGATGAATACCCATTATCGAAGTCGTAAAATCCTTCGACCGCGGTGTTTGACTGCCACTCAACGCATCACCCCCGCCCACTTTATAGCTATTCCATCAATGTCTCTCCACACCTCACAAAAAAAAAAAAACCGAAACCTTCGTGGGGTAGTTTGGGTAAAGAAATGAATAAAATTTGATATCGAATCCCTAATCCAATATAGAAAATTGAAAAACTTCTCGCATAACTTTTTATTTAAAAAGAAAAAAAGAAAAATTCACTCCCGACTAGAAGCAGAACATCAAATATTCCTCTCGGCCAGAGTTTCACCTTTTTTTTTTTGCCAACGAATACACACATTCACTTGGTGCGTGTAATAAGCGATAAGACCAACCTTCCCTCACCCTCTAAGCTCACTGAGCACTTTGCCAAAAATGAAAAAGAAAGGATGGGAGAAAGGGAGACAGATGAACGTAGAGACACATCATTTATTCCCTTCAATTCTGACGAGATACAGCCAGAGAGATGCACGTGTGTTAACCGAAGCCCAATCCAGTTACTATGACAATAAAACACCTTCGCTGTACCCAAATTCTATTACCACCCCCGAAGCCACATGTAACCATTGGAATAGAAGCCCTCTCCACACCCCCGTCCGTTTGCACGCAAAAAAAAGGAAAGCAAAAAAAAAAAAGGAAAATGTTTATCTTCTTAGGCTTTTGCACATCTCCTCGGAATCGCGAAAGGGGATTCCGCCGAAAGCTGAAAGCCGCTCGCCCGCGTCTAAACTCTGCCACATAAAGAATCTAGAACATTATGGCCTCGCAGAGCGTCAGCGTGGGGGGAGAGGGCGCAAAAACCAATTGGCAAATACTTTGCATATATAATATATTCAAATGTACGTAAACCACCCAATTCGGGCCGACGACGACGACGTTGCCGACGACCACCTTCTGGGTGTAGAAGCACCGCGGCAGAGAGATAAAAGATACGTTTTCGCAAACCGACCGAAGCTGGGAGTGGATTGTTTATATCTCCAGCGCCAGGCGGCTGAGTTGTGATGGTGACGGTGACGGTGACGGTGATGATGGTGTACACACACGTATACAGTGAGTGTCGGCCCTCTCTGCCCCACCCACCGTCCACCCGCCCGCCGCATCCGAGCGGCACTAAAATAAAAAATGATTATCCGGCCGTAGACGTCAGGACGGTAAAGCTGGGCGGAGTAGCCGGGGGTGCGGTAGAAACGGTTTTCTTTTCCTCGTTTTTCTTTTTCTTTTTTTTTTTTTTTGCGGGATTCATCCCGTTCGGAACTGTTATGTACGGTAATCGGGCATATGGAGCACAGATATGACAGAAATGTCCTTTAGTGCGAATGGCTGCTGGAGCTTAATCAAAATGGCACCCTATGGCTATGTGGGCTGTACGATGTGCGGTGTATTCGATGTCCTGGTTGAATGTTGGATGTTGAATGTACTACTCTACTCCTTCCCTGCCCGAATGTGTGTTCGCTGTTTCGGGAGGATATTCATAATCCATAAAAAAAAATATTCCAATCCCTGTGGATTGGAGCGAGCGTGTTCTTACGCAATCTTTGGCCCGGAGCGATATATTTTTTATCGACGTATATGCGGATATTACTGAAGAGCCGTGGGTAGTGACTGTCGAGATAACGGATGGATACAAAACACTGAGGAAACAGGATGAGCTTATACGGGCAATGAATTTGCAAATAAAAAATGGAGAAGAAAACACAAAAAAGAACTGATATCTGCGATTACTGACCGTGGGACGGGGGAGAAAGAGTTCTAGAGTGTTCTTCAATTTGAAGCTACTTGAACATGTTCTTGGAAGCCACGATCTGCTTGAGTTCAACAAGAATCTAGAATGTAATATTGTAATTACAAATCTTCAGGTTTAAGGCCTCTACTTAAATAGACATGACAGACATTTAGAGTTCTAAAACGTCGAGGATCTGTAGAGAGTAAAATCGAAAATAAATAATCGATGAATACGCATTATCCAAGTCGTAAACTCCTTTGACTCAAAAAAAAAAAAAACAGCATTTTTTCTAAAGGCTTACATATCTTAAGAAAAGTTGCGAGTTAAGAGGGCCGCCCGCACTGTCGATTACTCACATACACAAAATATCTGATAATTTTTGTTTTATTATTTAAAAAAAAAAGTTTTAATGCAAAAGATTCAAACAAACTCCTCTTTTGTTTGTGACTGACGGAACCAGTTTATTATTTCCGTCTACGTTACTGTGAGTTTCGAATTTTTTTGTAAAACCGTCAAAGATTGGGTGTTCAAAAAAGCTCGGCAACAAATTTAAACAAAAAACATATTTTTTGTATACAGTGAAACCTGTCTAGGTGTCCACCCTTATAATTTGTCCCCCTAAAGAAGTTGGCTAAACTTTACCTTCACCACAAAATACCTTTATATGTTGTCCATATCCATCTGCCTATCTTGGAATTTGGCCACAAGTTTGTTCATTTTTTGTCATCTCTCTCAGAAAATAACCCAAAATTTGACCAAAAACCTTGGGTAATGAATTTTTGTCCTATATTTTAGTTTAACCACTAAGCAATACCTATAAAGCGAGTTTTGAATTGAATGTAATTAGGTGTACAACTTTGCTTCCGCGGTTTTGCAATAGATGGCTGTAGCGGTAATGGGAGTCGAAATAAATAGATCGTAGATGTCATCTTAGATATTTGTAAACATAACGCCATCAAAATATCAGTCGATTTGTGTCTACACCATAAAGTTATTCTCAACCAAACATGTCAGCTTACGAGCCAAATTCTCGACGTTTATGGGCGATTTTAATTTTCTACTTTACTATGAAGAAAACTGCGGCTGAGGCTCATCGAATGCTCTCAAAAGGCTGAGGTGAGGTCGCTATTAGTGAAAGAACGTGCCGAGAGTGGATTCAACGCTTCAAGAACGGTGATTTTGACGTCGAAGACCGGCGGCATGGCGGTGGAAGAGAGAAGATTTTCGAAGACGCAGAATTGGAGGCATTATTTGATCAAGACTCGTGTCAAACGTAATCGAATCAAACGCAAAACAAATCATAAATGTATAACCTGTTTATTACAATAGAACCTAGAATTTCGGAAAAAAAAAAACAGCGAAAGCAAATTCGTACACCTAATAACTTTCACAATTTATTGATTTGATGAAAAAGACAAAGAAAATACATTTTATGTTTTTATTAAAAATAAAATATTTTCCAATAAGAAAAGTATACACCTTGATAAATTGTGTCATTTTTGAAGTTAATCCATTCTCCATTTGCGTGGAAGTTCTAGGAACTTTGAGCAAAAAAACTGATCAAAGTGCATTTTGCAGGCCTCTACGGAATTAAAACATCAAGAGATCTCTGCAGAGATCAAAACGAAGGGCAATCTGAAGATGCAAGGTCTGAACTGTATGGTAGATGTATCGAAACTTCTCATCCAAGCTCTCTTAGTTTCTGTCGGGTCGTCAAAAATATGTGTTGTCGTAACGGAACGCAACAGACCTTCCAAGCTGTTTCAAAATTGACCCAGCCTGGCCAATCCTACACGAAAGCTCAGTATTGCTCCTCCTATCACTCGTGAAAAAGACCCCGAGATACTTGAACTTCTCCACCTGTTTCAATGGGACTCCGCTGACCTGCGGAGTGCATTGCACAGGCGTTCTGGAAATAACCATCACCATTCTGGAATAACCAACCATTGTTCTAAAGATAAATCATTTCTCTGTATTACTTATTTTATTTTATTTAATGTTTAATCTTCGCCACCTTCAGCTGCGATTTCTTTCCCCCACACGAATCTTCTGAAAATATTTTCTTTTGTTTCTTTGTGAATTACCTCATACCAACTGCTAGCTCTCTCAACCCTTCACTCCTTGCCATCGGCCTAATTCAGCGTTTCAAGTTCTAAGCACGCCAAACAAATCAATGAACACCACTACTCCACCCACCCTCGTCCGCCATGAAATTAAACATCACAAGGGACCACCCTCACTGTCAAAAAACAACATCCCCCTCTGACAAGCGAAGAAAATTAAAATAACATGGCGCTGGATCCACTGGATAATCGTAATCAAAACGTTTTATGATATCAGCCATGCGAGTTCTCCCGTTATCTCTGTTATCTAAGACATAAGTTCTCCCAAAAAAAAAAAAAAAAACAAGGATTTCTATTCAACATCGCGCAAGAAGCTAAGCAAACCCTTTTTCTTCTGCAACACATGCGTGGTGAGGACCACAATTCATTAGGTACCCCCGAAAAACCAAACCCCCCACCCATTTCTCAACTCTTCTAACTACATAAGGACGACGTCCTTCTCATGTGTGTGAGGCACATACGAAGGATTCACTATCGCTCTTAGATTGGATGCGTGAAACTTTGCTCGTCTAATGGGCTCCTCGGATGGGAGGTTTTCCCCGAAAATCACAGTCCATTTTAAATACAGTTGCTCTGTGTGTGCGTGTGTGTGGTGGCTTAACGTATGTATGTGTGCGTTTGTAATTAATTGCAAACAAAGGGATTGAGTAATTAAATAAGACCACCATAGTGCGCGTCGCCTAAGGGGTGTTCCTCTACGACGAAAACATTTATTTTATCTTTTATCGCGAAGGATCTCCCAGATACATATGTGAATGCGAGGGTGAGGGTGCTGCGATATATGTGTACGCTCCTGTGGACCCAGATCGTAACGCAGCTGAAGTAATTTGATTAAAACCGGGAAGGTTGGGGGTCGTTCTGTGTTTCTGTCACAACACTGGATTGGGTCAGGCGCGTCATTCTCAGAATCTTATTTCCGGTACCTCGAACGTCGGAATGACATCTCTTTCAGTTGGCAAAACATGCACATGGCAAATGTCCCGTCGCTTGCCAAATGAGGTACTCGAATATGCTCGGAGTCCCTCACAATTCCATTGAATCCTTCGACGACCACTTGCTGAGGTTGTTTCGCTTTCCGCTCGGTGCAGCTTCCTGTACATTCCTCGAGATAAATTAGTTGAAGACAGCGACAAAAATCGAATTATAAAACTCTCCAAAACGGATATAAAAATAAAAAAAAAATCATCTCTGCATCCTGAACACATCACAAAGCGAAAAAGTACACTGCCGTTCGCTGCAAAATGGAAAGAGCACCGCTGCTCAGACGAACTTCCTGCGGATTTTCTCAAATTTAATTTATTCAAACATCTCTCACACATACAGGGCAGATGGTGTATTGATTTGTGACGCCGCCTCTCAGTCAGCCTCTCCCCTCCGGATTATGCAAAGGACATGCATTGAAAGGCGAACGCGGCAAATGTCCTGAACAATTAGAGCTCGACCTCAGTGGGCGGTCAGAATGTGTGCTGGCCTTTGTTTTAGGAACGTTTTCGAGACTCACTGCTCTACCTGCCCAGCGGTGTCCACACGCAGCGTGTGTGTGTGTCAATCAAACCGTCTCGGCTTTGTTTTAAAAGTCAGATTTAGTTTGGTGACAGATTTTATGATGACTTCCAGTTTTATGCGCGCCGAGACGTGAAGCAGCAGAGACCCCTTCAACCCTTTTTGCAGTCATGTCAAAAGTCTCAGACGACTTCTTTTGAGATTCTCGTTAAGGGTACGTAACGGTTGAAGTGCACTGTTGACACCACTTTCTCCGAATGGGGAGAGCAATGAAAGAAAGAAAACAAAAAAGAAAATGCGAAGAAGGGAGAGTTTTGTGCGTGAGGTTTTATGTGATTTGTTCCAGTTTTTCGATAAATTTTAAGACACATTGAACTGGTTTTCGGAATTCGGTAATTAGAAGTGATTATGGGGTTGAGAATTAAGACGTTCACTTTGACACATGTCAAGGAGTCGAGAGTAAAAGGTCAGTGGGAACAGCACTGAATGACCTAAAGGATCATGAATTGATGACCTCTGAGAAAAAGGGGACAAAGAATGAGTAGTCACTCCACCGGGTTGTTCAATGTACAGAGAATCTTCAAGAAAATCAGACATCAATGAAATCGAGGATCAACAGTTGCTTTCATTAAAGACGGTTACAAGCGACAGGATAGCGACAAAAAGATGAATAGAGTGGCACTTGGTGGTCCAAGTCTCCAAGCAATCAGAGTTTTTGGTACCATATCGATTAAGTAGTTCCCTTTCTGCGTTGACGAGAATAAAAAGCCAACGATGTAACCATATTTAGTCAAAAACAAGTGCAATATTGACCTCAGAAAGGTTTTGAGGTTTATTAAGTAGAATAAGCACTAAAAGCACGCTGAAATCTTTCGACTTAGAAACATCAAAATATAAGCACAATGGCCCACAAAAATAAAAATATAAAGACAAGTTATTTTAGTCACTACTTCTTTGGCCCAAAACTTTTTGAACTCAGTGATTACCAGTCACTCGCACTAAAAAATTTGTTTGTTAATTATACTTGAGCAGAAATAGCTCTTTCACTTAACCGAGTAAGTAACTGCCGCTTCATAATCAACGAATTGTTTTACCCAAATAAGTCGAAAGAAATCACTCTTCTGGGAAAGGTTGTTCTTTAGATTTTAAAAAGTTTTACGGCGGAAGTGATAGAAAGCAGAAAACCCTATTTCGATGGAGTTTGAAACTTTAGAATTGCCGAAATGCGAACTCGAGTTTCATTATGGCTTCTAGATTTGATAGCCTTACTTGTTCGTTTAAGGCTTGAATTAAAACTCTTATTTTAATTTCTTTATTTCGTCATAAATTTGTAAAGTGATTGTCAGACTCATAAGATTAGTTTTAGTCATTCAACTTTAAAAGAAACGTAAAAAAATAACCAAGGGCGAGATAGCTTCATTTTTAATGCTTCCCGGGTTCGAATCCAGCCCGGCGACATAACACCACAAGCAATTTTCAAGGCCCCATCTCCTGCGAACGACTGACAATCCTTTGTCATGGAAATCTTTCGCAATTCGACGTTCGTATAACTTCACTTGTGTCAAATTATATCGCACACAATACAGTGGAGGCGCAAACAAGCTATGCTCTGGCCGTGTATGGACTGCATCTTCTTCTTCTTCTTCTTTGTGCGGCGCTACAGTCCGAGGTGGATCTAGGCCTCCTTCAGCAACCTTCTCCATCCAGCACGATCCGGTGCCAGCTGCTTCCAGTGACGCACACCGAGTTGGTTCAGGTCCTTCTCTATCTGTGTACGCTACCTTAGACGCGTCCTCTGCTGCGTTGTCCCATAGGTTCGGAGTCGAAGATTCTTTGGGCCGGAGCTATGCTGTCCATTCGCTCTTCATGGCATAACCACCATAGGCGTTGGATCCATAGACGCCTGGCCAGGCGCATGCCGCCGCACAGCACGTACAGTTCGTGATTGAACCTACTCCTCCAGTAACCATCAATGCAAACAGGACCAAAGATCGTCCGCAGAACTTTTCTCTCAAAAAGGCGAAGCCCTTCATCCGCTTTTGACAAAGTCCATGTCTTCGCGCTATAGAGCAGGACTGGGATGACCAGGGTGTTATATGAAGCCATCCTGGTTTTTCGAGAGAGGGCTCTATTACTCAATAGCATCTTAAGGCCAAAAAAACAGCGATTGGCAAGAGTTATTCTGCGTTTGATCTCTGTACTGGTGTCATGCGTACTTGTTACCGCGGGGCCGAGGTAGACGAAGTCCATGAACACCTCAAAGCTTTTGCTGCCTATTGTGACGCTCTGAGTGTATGGGCTGCTACATAGATTATTTTATTTGTTTAGCTTTAGACCTCGGTCTCAAAGAAGAAGTCTGAAGGTCTAAAGTCGCAAGTTTTACGTGGCAAATTTAAACGAGTGAAAGAAGCTCTAGAATTAAGAAAAACAAACCTGAGAGTGATACGCGAAACACTTACATGATAAAGTGCATGTAATTATTAAACTTTACAAGATAGGGCTCATCAGCAAAAAAAACTGCAGACAATGTAACAGAGATTGACTTGGAGGCCTCCCATTATTTATTTTATCAAATTTATGAAAACAACACTCAAATTCTAAATCAAAGAAGGAAGTTCAATATACCTTTAAGGTCGCAATACAAGTGCCTCAATGGCAGTCCCCATTTTCAGTTCAATAGATTTAATTCAATTCAATAGTTCTACAAAAGTTAAAAAAGGAAGTACGATCAAGTATCTATCAATAGATTAATATCTCGTATAAGCATTATGCAGTTTAGAATGTTTGTAATTTTTTGGAACTTTGTTTTGTGTTTCTAGCCGTCTTTGTTGCGCTACAAAGGACAATAAGTCTCTCTTGTACATACCTTTATAGAAATAAATTAAATTAAATTAAATTGAATGTGTTTTTTTCACCAAAAGAAAAAAACTGAATGAAGAAGAAAGGAAACTGAAATGGTTGAGATCGTTTCAAAAAATTTGAATTATTATTATTATCATTTATTAATATGTAATTTAAATTACAGGGTAATATACAAATTATGGAGCCCAGCTGCGGAGACTCTTGGCTCTTAAAAAGGTGAAGTTTGCTGCATTAAAATACAGGCCCTAAGTGGCCTGAAATCTCCTTTTGGACATCACTCTTGGTACTCTTAGCTGAAAACTGAGCACACTCCGAAAACCCATCTCGATTGTCATCGTCCAAAACCAAAGTGACTGTAAAACTGAAATTCAAATTTTTGAGAAAAATAAGAGAAAAGCAAACAAACAAGTGTCGAAAATTCCGTTAAACGTCCGGTCAATAACGATTCCAAGAAGAAAGTCTCAAGCCAGGAGAAATTATATTTTCAATTTTCCAGGAATGTTGAATGTTCCACCTCAATTTTTTTTTTTTTTTTTGAGTGCGTGCAAATGTTTAACAAAGTTGCTTATACTTCCTGGAACATTTAAATCTTAAATCCTACTTCAAGCACTGAAAAGAGGATTTTCGGAGTCCAGAACTCCGCCCTCACCTCAACTGTACAATGCCAGGAAAAAAAGGCAAAGGTGCCTTGTGATCGATGTATCCCTCCCTTAGTCACATTGTCGTTAAACACGTTTACTACTTAATCGCTTTAATTAACTCACCTTGTTAGAAGGACGCAGAAAATAAATGAACGTCGCCATTAGCGGACAACTCCCCAGACACCACCGCGAGAGTGCACTGACCTGTTAAATAAAATTCATTTAGCAGAAAAGATTGCCACAAGAAAATGTCCGTGTCCTGTCCCCTCGGCACACGTCCTCACTGACCAATGGTCAAGAGTCGATGCTGAGAAGAGGAAAACTACCCCCTTGCTATGCCGCATTATCAAATAAACATCACCAACTGACCGACTGACCGAGCTTCGGGTCAATTGAGTCCGAACACGGTGCGCGCAGTGACCTTTCATCCCTTCGGTGCGTCGCTGTCCAGCTGCGCATGCCAAAGCAACCCCATCTGTTTGCCAGCGTAGACCACTCACTCGTCAACACAGTTACATCCCAGATTCTTGCCCATAACTCATGTCCTGAACTGGAACGGGGCTTAGTCGACGCATCGTTAACCCCTCTGCGTGAATGTGACCAATGGTCAGTGCGTGTATGCGTATGTGCGTGAAGCGTGCCATGGGAGTGAGTTTAAATGGTCAGCGTCGCCTCCATTAAATGGCCATAAATCAGAGAATTATGAGGCCCGAAGGATAATTTGCTCGAGTGGCCGCTGAAAAATCTCGTGTTTTGGGCGGCCGGTCACAACATGGTCAGATTGCTGTATGAATTATGGGGAGGGTGGTGGGAACCCTTTGTTTTCACGGATTTCAGGACGGATTAGGGTTTGTTTTGGAATCACCACTTCCGGGGGTTGAGGGACGTGAGACGAGGAGCTGGCGACCCAGACGTTGCCCCACATCGAAGCACACTCGGGTACCACTCTAAATTATCTTATTCTGTCTAATTACCATTTGAGATGCGAGTTAGTCAACAATAATGTCAAGTACATACACAGATAAAGACCAGGATTAGCATCTCAAAGCGGACTAGTGCCGAGCTGAAGCAATGCAGCCCAGTGCAGGAGCAGCACCAGCACCAGCAGCAGCAGCAGCAGCAGGAGCAGGAGCAAGAGCCTGCTTAGTTTATTTACCATCGCATCTCGCACACAACCGTGGGGCATTATGATTGTGCACCAGCAAATAAGACACAGAGGAGGAGGAAGCAGAAAAGTATAACAAAAGACAAGTAGCATATCCAGCCAGCGATGCACACACACTCATGTGTCGCGCACGTATTCCCATGGAGAGGCTGCCAGGACGACAAAGGATGTGCTTGTGCATCCTTCGGTGCTTATGCCGTCATTTGAGAGGGTTGGCTGCTCGAGGGTGTGCATATTCAACTTCAGAGACGACTGTGTGTGGGCATACGCATCATGAGTTGTCGATTTTATTATGGCGAAGGTAATTCGGACCGAGGAATGAATGGCATTCAGTATTAAGGGTGCACCACAAGGGAACAGGGATGAGGAGACTTATTATGATTTCTTTTGTCTTGTGAGTGGAAGTCGACGTTTTTGACCATGCAGTGAATGAATGAAGTTTGTCTGACGCCAAAAGATGCTGCAGGACGTTGTCGTCGTTAAGGGCTTTATTAAGGTTAAAGTTCTCAGGACTTAGCTAGCCTCTGGAACTCGATGGGCTGTAACGCCACCCACTAATGAAATGTACGTCTTTGACAACTGTGTTTTTTTTCCTTTCAGTTTGACAGCCTTATGCTTTTTCTGGATCACTTCACAGACAGATCGAACTCAGGTTAGAGCTCAGCCTTCTGAGCAACGTGGAACTTATTACAATATACCCTAAAATTGTTTTTATAGTTTTCTTGTTTATTTCAAATTCACAAATCACACCATTCACATTTTTTCCCTATTCCAATGTCATGATCCTGCACGTTTTCTTAATAGGGACGAGAGAACTTGTAGAGCTTTTCTGTAAAACTAAATCTTACCTTTGTGTCTCCAAAATTGCACTTACGTATTTTCAATTGACTTGTTTTGTTAAAAGGAAAGTATATTTCGATTGATTGTAAGCGGTGTGCTTCTTAACGAAAAACAAAGCAAACTTGCCTCTTACTAATATATACAGAACCGACATGCGAAAAACTGAAATTAATCTATCCAGGTCTTGCATCGCATAGGAATCGAAGTCCTTCTGCATGTTCTACTAGATGGTGGAATATGGGATAGTCCAATAATCGCCCTCCCTAGCATAAGACTCTTGAACTCAACATCAAAATGGAGCTAATTGCATGATTAATTTTTACAATCATTTTTACAGAGTATTAAAAAAAAAATTATGTTCGAAACTCTTGATGTCTATACAGCTTGTGTTTTTAGAAGTCTTCAAATGTGTTGATTTTGTAAGTACCAAAGCTTCGAAGTTATAAAGAGCCAAATAGGTCGGGATAGCTTTATTTTCTTGAAACACGGACACCAAGCTCTTACCAATCAGCAAACCATTTTTAGTTCCTAAAAGTTGTCGACATTTTGTTCTGGTCTGGTCTGCATGGCGTAAGACCTTTTGCCTCCCTTATGAAACCATAGCTCCATAATTGCTGAAATCAGTTGCAATAATATTTTCTTAGGCTGGGTTAAATCCAGTAGCCCACAGATTCTGTAACGAACAGAGCTAAAAAGAGCTGCAGGTTCATTTTAAAAGGCTGATACATTTTTTATGTTTTATTTAGGTGGCATGGAGCAAGATTTTCTTGGAATATAACATTTTCGGTCGTAAGCCTCCTTCCAAAGATAGACCCTCGTTGTGTTTTAAATTGGGAGGCAACCCAGCATCGTGATTAATAAAAATTTTGTTCTTAGATTAAAAGGAAGCGAACTAAATTGCCGGCTGAAAATGCCTGAATGTTGATTGAAGACCAAAACTATGAAAAAAATATTTTTAAAATCTTTTTAGTTCCCACAAATAAAATGTATTCTTTTCCACCATGTAAGTAGAAAATGATTTCTAGTAATGTCTGCTAAAATTAGTTTATATCGGCTTTCCTCTTGCAATAAATAGAATCTTGCGTTATATAATTTAATTGCCTGAAATGAAATAAAATGAAACAGTTGGAATTCTTAAAAATTATATGTTGTCTTAAATTTATCGAAGTATTTCTCTATCAGTTCAGTTTCGAGAGCAATTTACACAAAATTTTGAAAAGCAAAATCCATTGAAACTTATTAGCTTTGTTTCTCTACGGAAACACTACGTAGAAATGAAAAAATAAGTTCGAAATGTATTACTGTACGAAATATATTATTGTTTTCCAACTTAATCCGCCCAGGCGGTGTTTCACAGTTGCCTTTGGCTTTTATCATAATCAATTAAACTTATCTTTGGTGAAATAGTGCCACTTGAGAAGATTGACATATCTAGAAAGACAATATTATATGAAGTTTCATTATATAAGCCACTCTCCAAAACAAACATGTTAAAAATATCAAAAAAATGTCTGATAAAAGAAAAATGAGTTAATTGTCAAATTTATACCTTGTGAACGAAAACCAATCAAACTACACTCATCCCTCGTTTTTACAAATGAAGTTATAATAGTTATAAAAGTTATGAAAGACCAATCTTAAACAATATTTTTCAATATTAATTCAAAAATGTTTCGTACTTTTCTAATATTTCTAGCTTTGGGTCACCGTCTGTGTGGATTAGGGAGAAAATGCAAAACAATGTCACCTTCTTCTTCCAAATTCGAAAGGTTAATATAATTATATTTTGGGTGTTGGAAAAAAATCGGTAACAAATCTCTATAGATGACTCTAAAATGTAAAATCTCTGGTAATATTATTTGCATCTGACATTTGAAAAAAAATTGTAAAGTTTACGGAGACGATGCTGTAGGCAGAAAAACAGCATTGAAATGCTCGTTTCGATCTGATAATTTTGAAGTTAAGCATTCGCCCAGCTCTGGTCGATCAATCACTAAAAAGTCGATGCAAGCAGAGAAAAAAATGAGAAAGACCGGTTCGTAAACAGCGTGGACATTACTAGAGAACTAGGCATTCATCACCAAACAGTAATCAACCATTTGAAGAAAGCTAGACACATAAAGAAGCTCGATTGCTAAAACAGAACGAAGTCGACGCCTTTTTGAAGCGAAAAATTATGGGCGATGAAAAGTGGATCACGCAATATGACAATAATGTGCAAAAAAGATCATGGACGGAGATAGTTGAGTCTTCACAAACGGTGGCAAAGCCAGGGTTGAAATTATGAGAGGTAGTGCTATGTGTCCGGTGGGTTTGGAAAGGATTGTTCATTATGAGGTTATACAACTTGATCAAAAAATTGATTCTGTTCACTTCTGTCAATAGTTAACGAGATTTGAGGAAGCAATCTAACCCTACACTGCGCAGTGTAACAGATATGATACAACTCAAATCTTACTTCTTTCATAAACTATGGATCACAATTTTACTCTGTTAAGCTTTGTAGATGATCTGCTTCATATATTTTGAAGCGAGTAATCATGCAAAATGACGTAGACTCATTTTTTTTTTGTTATTAATATACTGGTATTTGAAGCCATAAATTATATAAGAAAATATTTTTTTAGTAAAAAAAAGTCGCGCATTGTAGGGTTGATTAAAACGGCCGGAATTGATTGAATGAATGAAATGAAATGAATAATAAGGTGTTGTTTTCCATCATGACAACGAAAGACCACACACATCTTTGATGACCCGGCAGAAACTAAGAGCGCGTGGCTAATAAGTTTTGATGCATCCACCACATTGCACCCTCATTTGTTTTAATTTCTACAGAATTCTCTGGCATCGATTTGAATATCGTAGAGCCCTGCAAAACGCACTTGGATTAATTCAGGAGTCCCAAAAGTTCTAGACTCCAGAAGGAATAATGGTTTTACCCCGAAAGTGGCACTTATTAAGTTCAATAATGCTCTCTTCTCGCTCTTTGGCAGATGGCAAAGCCTTCGTTTATAATTTTGTATAAATGTGGAAGAAAAACAGAACTGCAATAAAAATCCAATCTAATCTAATGTAAAGCTTGCCTCTTATATAAGAAAAAATATATTTCGTTTTTCCTCGAATTCCTTACTAAAATTTTTCGAATACCCAATATTTTGTAGTAATACGTTAAACGTTTTTAACAGACGTTTTGTGATCTATCTGCGATTATTCTGATTTCTGAAAATTCCTTCTCTTTTATCTGTAAATTCAAAGTTCTTAAGTCCTGAGGTCTGTAAGGTACTCTTCCTTTGTCTGAGATAAGTCTTTTGTTTAAGACGCTGATACTTTGACTCAACACAGACAGTGAGGATGACTGAAAAATTCTAAGAATTAAGTTCTGCCTCAAATTAAAGAGGACTTAAGCATGGCATCAACGTTTTGGAGGTTTGTTTTTGTGGTATCACGTTCTCGTTTCGTAGAATGCACTGTAAGATAGGGACTGTCAATATGAACTAACCTTTTTGTCGTGGCAGTTGCCAGTTGCAAAAAAAAAAAATTGAGCCTGCTCTTCAGTCCTAGCGAGTAAACTAAATTTATGGGCAATACAATTTTAAATAAATTACACAAAAAAACGGTGGTTGGTGTAGATTCGCAATTGCTTCTATAATGATTCGACTTCAATCTTTTGTAAAAGGATAACACGCTTTGCTAACCATCAAGCAAAGAAAAAGTTTTTGGAGAATGCTAGTTTTAAAAAAACGTCTTCGTAATTAAAATCCAACAAGAGGACCACGTTTAAAAACAGATAACAACGCCTTCCTTCATGCCCTGCATGAAGATAGGGCAGACACTTAATCAGGTCTTGTCTTTACTTCCACGAAAATCAATCAAGGCGTTTCAGGCGTAATACTTCGCATCAACTTTGCATTCTTCTTTAGAAATCCCTCCAAGACGACGGACTCATTTCTGTCGAAGTCTCATCAAGAGCTTCATTTGCAGAAACTTCGGAGATGAGCGAACCACGTCAAGATGGCAACATCCTGTTACATAACCGTAGGTGCATATTCCCTCGAATCCCAAGCCATGGCAACCGTGAGCCGATGAATGTCTGTTGTTCCCACATTCAGCCGCCCACTTACTTGAGAGAGAAATAAGTTTGAAAACTAATATCTCAACGGCAAGTAGTTCAACTTCACTCCTTAGATAGTTTGCCTGTGATTTGCTGCGCGGAAAAGAGAAACCTTCGATACATACCTCCGAACATAAGCCCCTAAGTAAACCAACTTACATGTGATAAGCCCTGGGCCAAACAATTTATTTAAGGACCAAGAGAAGGATGCAAAAGGAAGGCGAAGAAGAGATTTGGATTTTCGTAAAGCAACCACCATCACCACCACTACCACCAACCGACAGAAGTAGCAACAAAAACAAAAAAAAAAAAAAAAAACAAGGAATCGGGTGTAGAGCGGGTACGATTGACAAAACCCCAAAACCAAAGCTTCTACAAGGATACACCAACTTTTAATAGCTTCCCAGCGCAGCGCAGAGCCATCCTCGAGATACGGCAGATAAAGATGCTACCATTTAAACTTAAGATAGGATTATTTCTGTATTCAAATGAAATGGAAAATTAGAAAAGATGTATAGGACGAAATTACAAAAAAGGTATTTACCTTGATTCGTGGAATCCCGCCAGGACGAGGGTTCCTTTTACCTCGGCTCGGCTCGGTTGGTTGGTTGGTTGGTATTAAGCTCTCGACTCGTAGTGAAATGGCAGCGAAGACGACGACTACTACGACGAGGACGACGACGGTGACGACGAACGACATGACATGTGGAATGAAAAAGGATAATTAAAGCATCCCATGTCGATGTGGGAGTGGAAAATGTGGGGGTGCACATAAGTAGTGGAGATGGAATTTGAAGGATTTAGAGGTCCTCGCGCACACACAGCAGCCGCTCCCACGTCGTGTTATAGTCGTATGTGTACACATAGCGGTATTTTGTTAGCTTGATTCACATGGAGTAGTTCTTTACTTTGAAGTTCGCTTATCTCCTGGGAAACATGCTGGATAGAGGATAATTTTATAATAAATGCCGAATGAGAGATACGCTGAGCATACTTTTGGCGAAACGCTGCCACTGCTGGGTCTGTCATTTTGAAAAGTACACTCACACAACCATGGGGATGAGAGAGTGAGTTCGTATGTGGGAGCCGCCGCCCGTTATTTGCTGATTTTCGTATTTCAGCTGCTGGAAGGACAATACAATGTCTTGAGAAAAGCTTGTGCTGCACATGTGATGAGGTGGGGGTGTAGGATATGTGTATGTGGATGAACTTTGAGTGGAAGATGGGAGTAAGGAGGGTGGTGGAAAAGGACTTGTAAACTTGGTTTGTTAGTGCATTCATTTTGTTGGACAATTTAGTGTCTGACTTAGGGAACGAAATTGGTTGGGGACTTGAGTAAATTGACGGCGAAGATTTTTGTTTCTTTCGTGCGGTTTCTGCTAAGTGAAATTGAAAGCAATATTTTTAAGAAAGAAATTTGTTAAATTAAAGGGAAGAGTTAAAAGAAACTACACCGGCTTTAGTTTATTTGGAACATTGCATTCCCATTTTGTATTTTGTAAATCAGTTTCAGAATGATTTAATCAATTTCTCCAGTCTGTCGAACAATAATCCGTAGTGCTTTAACTTATTGATCAACTGACTATAGACGGGTAGAATTTACCACAATCTTATCTTAGACGATCGCAATAACAAAAATTTCACTCCACCAAATTGCTACGTAGAGAGTTTAAAGAAATTATCGAACTTTTATGAAACTTCTACGAAATTTAGTGGTTTCAAAATCTCCATGTTCATGACTTTAAGTGAAAGATAGAGATTTCACTGTGACTAAGCTAAGTTTCAAGAATTACATTTAATTGGCTTATCAAGACAACTCCAAAGCATTGCTCGAATTGAAAACTTTGAAATGAATGAAAAAATTGAAAAAAAAATGATTAAAGTGTGAAATGAATGTCTCAGTCAGATCAGAGATCGCTTCAAAAAGATTTAACTCTAACGTCTGTAAACTCGGCCAACGATCGCAATGCCAAGCACAGACAAACCAATAGAGACACCCATCTGGGCAGTTGCCATTTTCCCTCGTCCATCGATGAATTTGACAGTAATTCACGAATGTAGCCGAAATACAGGAAGCATTTTGACAGTAATTCCGGAATCATCGAACACTAGCTCATCATTTTTACGCACATTTGTTTGATTTTGTTCAAAGCTCTCATAAAGACAAAATGTTATTCAAAACGCTGTCAAATAAAATCAAGGGGCAAGAGACAAAGAAGTTGGGTATGTGTATTGGCTTATTTGTGATGCCAAGTCAATACCAAACTTTAGAGAGAGAACACATCATTTGCCACCCACAACTGATTGAAATAATTTTCAAATCTAAAAAAAAAACACACCAAATGATTTCTCATGCTGAAAACAGATGTGCAGACTTTCTGCAAGTAGTGGTGAATGCAGATTTTCGGACTTGACAAACGCCCATAATTTAACGACATTTCGGCAAATCAGTTGCTATGCATCAAGCTATTATTTATGTTTCCAAGACAAATAATAAACAAATGCCAACGTCAGAAGTCAGAGTCACCTCTAAATTTCAAATATAACATATTTTTTTTGTTGTGGCAGTATTACCGCTGCGCAGCTAAATTAAAAATAGAAATTGATTGCAGCGCACAACTGCATGCAGACTTTAAGTGTGTTCAGCTATTTACTTGTAATCTAGTACATTCTAATTGCACTGCACGAGAAAGTCTGCACATTTGTTTCTAGCATTAAAATATATTTTTATTTTTTTTTTTTATTACCAGATAATTGAAAATTACATGATAATCTTAAATTTAACGAGCTTATCTACTAGGACTATTAGCTCTAGGACTTAAATTCCAATCATGCAGAAGAAAAATATTTATTAATGCAGAAGAAAAAACGAAAAAAAAAGTATTAAATTTTAAACTGATCGTTCTGTTTGCTTCTGCTCTCAACTACAGCAAACTGAAGATAGTTTCTGCGTCCAAATTTGAGTGCGTCTTTTTATGAACACTTTTATCCGTCACTATTGCACTATGTAACAAAAATTTGTCCATGTCAATTTTATAGTAATTTCTGCTTTTTTTCCAGCACACATTCGTTCCTGCTGTTGGCTTTACGGCAACGGATTCGCACAATGCGAAATGCAAGCAGAACAGAATTGTTTTTTAAAATCGGCAATAATTGTAACTAGTCTTAAACTGAGAAAATAATACACGAACTCCAATGTTGCTTTAATCCTAGCCTTGAGTAACATTTAGCTTTCAATACTTTCGTAAAGAATACGGCGGCGGCAGCGTAGCAAAACATTTCGAACTGAAAAAATTGTTTGTGTTGGGGCTGTAATTGCAACGTATGTCTGGAGTCCTAATTTAATTAAATAATTTCAAAGTATTTGAAAATGCTGCGACAGCATGATAGGAAGTGCAAAACAAAAAAAAATGCATACAGTGTCCTATAAAAGTTTGCGTACGACGGAAAAATCAGGGAAAAAAAGAGCGTTTATTCTAAAAGGCAAAATAAATTGTCTTATATGATTTGAGAATAAATGCTCTTTTACACCAGATTTCTCTATTTCTCCGTCGTACGCAAAGACCAGTATTTTTTTTTTACTTAGACGCATGATGAGGTAGTAGAATTTGAAGTAACATTTTTGATTCTTGTTTATATGTTTTTTTTTTAATTTACAAAAGCGCATAAATGCTCGGAAACAC
Organism: Syritta pipiens; assembly: GCA_905187475.1. Lineage (NCBI taxonomy): Eukaryota > Metazoa > Arthropoda > Insecta > Diptera > Syrphidae > Syritta > Syritta pipiens. Next base: position 5,367,656 of record LR994571.1, read on the forward strand.
GAAATTTTAGATGGGATTCTGAACCAAGGGCTAACACTTAAGGAGAGCTTTTGGATTTTTTTTAAAACAGTCGATTATATTAAAACAAAAATGCAGATTAACACAATTTTTTTTTTTTTCATTTTTCATTCTGCTGAACCTTAGCATATTAGTCTATGAAGTACCTGCTCTGTTTCAGCTGTTAGTGATTTAAATTTTTGTAAAATGTTCCTTCTTATGGTTTACCATTTTCGAAAACTTCTTCTTGGCTTAGTTCCAGAAAAAGCTGTATGAAAATGGAATGTCACAATGCCACTAGTGTGATTTGGGCTTGTGCTATTTTTTTTTAAAGTGCTGCGTATGACTTTCTTAGGCGCCAGTGGCTCGATCGGTTAGCGCGTCAGACTGGGTTCGAAGCCAGCTCGGGGAAAAGAACACCATAAACATTTTTCACAGCCCCACCTCCAGCGAACGACTGACAATCCTCCTGAAGTACTTCTGTCATGAAAGGCTTTCGCAATTTGCCATTCGGAACAGGCATTAAACAGCAGGTCCCCTCCACATGTCTCACAAATTATAACACGCACAGTGGACGCGGGAAAAAGCTAGGCTCTGGCTCTCAACGGGCTGTTACGCCCCCCAATGCAATGTTTATGACTTTATTATTTTTTTGTTGTTCCATTGATAAAATCTGCCTCGCACCTTCTAGCAGCAGCATTCTTAATTCGTAGTCTAACAGCCTTTGGATATACAAATCAATAAATGTCGCTCTTCACCTCAAACAATCAAGAAAACAATCTGTTAACAGAATATTGACTCACAGACGTCAGCAAGACATCATTCCAAAACAGTTTTCGGTTTGCATAAGAACTCATGCATCTGTACCAATAAACGTAATGAAAAGCACAACTCTTGGTACGATTTTTTTCGACTTTGAACGTTAGCAACGCCAGACAGTAAATACTTTTGTCCGTCACTGTATACTTTTTATGAGAAGATAAATTAATTTGCATGCTAGTCCGAAAAAGGACATGGTCTTTCTTTTCGTAAGCTTTTTAAACCAGTCTATTGTTTCTGGATTTGACTAAACTATACATTATTTTCTAGCTTTTTCGCCCCTCCACTGTAGTGTGTGTGTTATAATTTGTGACACATGTGCGAAAAAGCTAGGCTCTGGCTCTCGACGGGCTGTTACGCCACCCAATGTAATCTATACATTACTTCCTACAAGCGACCTTCTGTTTTAAGTTCAGGTTGATTCTCTGTCTATGTCTAGAGAAACCTTAAAGGATCTAATCTTTGAGTATCGGGAAAAACTATCCAGCAAAAGTTGTGGAATGGAATTCTTAAACTTTGCGACTTGCTTTTTTGCTGTTCTATTAAATGTGAATAATAACCACGCCTTGTACTTTGTAAGGGAGTCTCCTTTATGTCCGAGAAATCGTGCTGTCGTATGCAAATCATGTAGACAGTGAAATTAACGAATCTTCCTTCGGCCAGTTTTAGGACGAAATTGGTTCTGCCTTCATCTAAAGCCCCAGTGACTTCATTCGTTGTCGCTCACTCTCCCATCTATTTCACTGCCTACACAGAACCTCATCGCTTTCCTCCCCTGTTTCATCGACAAATTGGTCAACGTCGTCGTTGAGACCGAGAAGATGGTCGCTTCGCGTCGATAAAAAGACCACCGCCACCCTCGGCAGCTGCCACCCCTGCCCGCTTTAGTTTCAACAGCAGAATACCACCAGCCAGAGATACAAAGTAAATGGTTTATCTATCGCCAGGGTGTGGTCAATATATCGTCGGCAAAAACATCGTACCTAAGCCGCACAACTATAACCGTACATACACCCCTGCCCCCCACGCAGATCTCTCTCCCTTGTGTTTCTCGGTGAGTGCTTCGCAGAGCAAAGTGTAAAACTCCTAATGCCAAATCCCCCTTTGGCAATCACGGTCCTTCACTGGCGACGCTGGCTCTGTTGGCTCGACTGGTTCGGCTGGCTGGCTACTCAAATGGACGCGCGGTAACCCCACACCGACAAACGGCAAGCGACAAACGACGAACGACCGGGTCCAAGTAAATTGGGAATACCACAGGGAATAGATGCCGTCTGCAAAGCACACTCCAACTCGCAAAGGGTCGAGTGGTCGTCTTTCTATCGATTAGAAAGCTTTACTTGCGGATTTTCGGAATGTTTACGTTCCAGCAGCAACCCTACCACACCGGTTGTGGACCAGCACCACCTCCCCCAGCCGCCCGTGCGGCACGTACAACCTTCCCCCGTTATCCGGGGATGATGTTTTCCATTTGCCTCGAAAGTCATATACCGCGTGGCAAAGGACCAGAGCCAGAGTCGATGCCAGAGCCAAAGCAAGAGCCAGAGCCAGAGCCATACACGAATGGCCCAACACATGTAACTCACAGCCGGAGCGCTATATAAGTCAGGAAACATACATAAATACATCGAATCGCCCTCGATATCCAATCTACATTCGTGAGGTTCGTGCAAAAACCTCCTTCGTCGCTCCCTCAGTCCTCCCCGCGTGTCCTTTCGATTTGTATTCCCCGCCACCGTCGCCGCCGTCGCCAGGACTTCGTTCGAACAGCAGCAGCAGTTTGTTGTTATTGGCTTTCCATGGCTGATGTCGATTTCGCAAATGGCATTGTTGGTGGTAATGGCACGACGTCGACGGCGACGGCGGCGGCGATAGCGATGGCGATGCTGGCGGTGTGGTGGTGGTGCTGCTCCTGCTCCTTCTGCCGGCGGTGTGGTGGTGGTGGTGGTTGAAGGTGGTAGCGTTTGCTGGCGCTGCGACAGGAAGGGCGAATGGTAATATCCATCAAATCCACCACCACCCCTGTGAGTGTGTTGTGTGCTGCTGAATGCTCGGGATTCGGTTCAATAATGTTGTATGTGTCCTTTATTGAGTTCGGTGGTGGGCAGTCGTGCCCGTTATGTGTTGGTTAGGTAGCTTCGTTCGTTTCGATCGAAGGCCCAGATACATACGGCATGTACGTGTGTGGGTACAGTCATGCTGCCGGACTATTCTACACACACATACACGTATGGCTTTATGCCTCTGTTGGGTTTTCTACATAAATCGTCCGTGCGTGGCTGAAAGGATGCAGGGAACGTCACGACGTTGTTCGCCCGTTTGTCCCTCGGTCGTTGGTCGTTGGTCGTACATTAGTGCCAGCGAAATGGACTGGTCACGTTGGAAATTTATGTGCTGTTATGTGGCATCGAGGGTGGAAATATAGACGGGCCAGGGTGAACTCGCCATTACATGGATGTATGTATATGTGTGTGTATCTCTTGTAAATTTGAGAGGGAAACTGTCTTTTGTGGCGACATTGAATAAAACAAATGGCGATGCAGTTGCAGGAACTTTAGACGGGTGAAAATTTATTTATTTCAGATATCTACCAAGGATAAGTAATAAATTTTTCGATGGGATTGGGGATGGGGTGACGAGTTGGCCGAGGGTACTTGAGTCCTGAAGTGTTGCTTTGGAGTTAAGGATTTAAGATGCTTTGATTTGGCGGTTTTTGGCGGTTACTTGGAAGGTTCACTAAGTTTCTTTGTTCTTTGATGGAGACTCGGTGCCTGCCCACTCTCATCGAAGCTAAACTTTGGCACAATCGTCTAAATAGGACGAATGATTTGATTCAGGGCATGTTCAGTATGGGGAAGCATTGGACTGGTTAAATTTCGGTGCTACTGTGGTGGTGCTCAGACTAATTAAATATCTTTATAAAGATAAAGGGAATGGAAGCACAATTTCGAGAAGTGTTAGATTGAAATTTCGGATATATAATGACACCACTTCAAAATATAACCTGAAACTCGGGTTAAAGCATAGCAAAATAGTTCGGCCCAATCAACGACGTCTCGATTTTCAGAGAAAAGATAGGGGAACGGTGGATGTTAAAGTGATTAGTACACCTCACTTGTGTATTTTTGTTTAAAATTTGTTTGAAAGAGTAATTAGAAACATTGGATTTGTGGTCTTGTTTCCTGAAAAAATTTAAGCTCGGCGTTTTTGTTCGATTGTATTATCTTCAGCAATTGAAATCTAACAAAATGTAGAAAAATAAGAGCCGAAATTAAGAAAGTTTATGATCAAAAAGTACTGTCAGAATGAAGTTTCTATGGATAGCTGGAGGCTTAATGTGTTTCAGAAAGTGCAATTAAGATTTCCACGGGCAGAAAAATACGAGTGAGGAAAACCACAGTCAGAGAAGAACACTTGTCTCATGTTATGGAGCCATACTCTAATGAGTATTTGTCCATTGGTAAATTATTTGAATAAGACAACGATCCCAAACACATTTCAGGTTACAAGGCCTTTATTTAAAGAAGAAAGTGCATGGTTTTTCACTAAGGACTTGGCTAAGGACTTTTTTTTTTACTAAAACGCGAGCTATTTTGAATGGAAATTGAATTCGTTCATATGGCCACCGCGCCCGAAATGGTCGCTATTTCGCTGTCAAAATAGTCTAAAGGCGTTAAGTGGCATGAACGAGGCTACCAGTCGACTGGCCTATTTCTTGGCATAATACGCTCATCGAACTCAATCTTCAATAAATCGACTGTAATGTGTCCAGTGTGCTTGTGGCACCATCCTCTTGAAACCACATGTCGCCCAAGTCCATATTTTCCAATTCGGGCCAAAAATAATCGGTAATCACGGCGCGATGACGCTGGCCATTCACAGTAACGTAACGATCGTTATTGTCGACGAAAAAATTTGGCCCAATAACGCCGCCAGCATGCAAACCGCGCCAAACAGTCAGTTTTTGTGGATGAAGTGGTGATTCATGAAGCGCATGTGAATTTTCTCTCGATCAATAACGCGTATCTTGTTTATTGACAAACCCATTAAGCCAAAGATTAACTTCGTCGTAACGCTCTTAAAGTTGCGGTCACCTACTCCGATTTGCGGTAGAAAGTTTTTATAAATTGCAGACGTTGCTCGTTCGTGTACTTTACCGTGATGAAAACTTTGGGTTTACAGAATAAATTAACAATGACAGTTCGATGATTAGTGAAAGGCTGTGTTCACAAATTAAATTCATAGTTGTCCCTATTGGAAAAACCTTTGCATGTATGTTGGCCAGCACAGAATTCCTATCTCGATCACGTTGAGAAGTTGTGGGCTGATGAAAAGCATCAAAATTAAAATAATTTAGTTTAATTTATTAGCCGAAGGCCTTTGTTTCTCTGGCTACATTTTTTCTAGCTGTAAATTTTTAAATTTTCAGCTAGTTTCAAATAAATAAATAGTTTAATTTATGAACATTGAATATTTTTGAAGAAAATATTATACTTAATCGATGCCAAGACTTTTAGCAAAATGCTGCTTGTCTTTTTTGCGAATAAAGGATGTTCCACAAAATTTTAGCCTTTTTTTGTCAAAATAAACTATTACAATACATATTTGGTTTTTTTGTTTTTACTATATCTTATCCAATTAGTAATCTTTTTTAGCTTTGTTTCTAATTATTTTCAAATTAAAACATACTCTCTATTTTTCGTTAATGTAATTGTGGTTTATCCTCTTTGTTGATGTAAGCAAGGCAGTTTAAGCAAAAATTTAATATTTTTCTTTATTAGAAATTATTCGTTTCTAATTAGTTGTCCACCACTTTATGACACCTATAGTTCCTTTGGGTGTGGCTTTACGATCACGGTTTGGATGCTTAAATCTTGAAAACGTCTGTCCAAATAGAAGTCTTCGGTGGGCTTACTCGTAATTGCTACGAGACGGTAAAAAAACGGAGGAAAAAAAAGCAGGTAGTGCTAAAGGAGTACATTAAATTATGGTTGATGCTTGACTCATAACAAACTAGGAAACGATCGACATTAAAAAAAAATCCTATCGAAACTTAAAGATTCTGTCTTTAAGAAATGTTTAGAAAAAAATGTTTAACGTTTGTCAAAATTTGTTGGATATATTGTGAAGGCAGTGAGAGTATCTAAAAAAGGTCTTTAACTTGTTGAAAACTCATATTTTTTGTTTCCATGATTGAATATCGTTTATTGCTCTAAAAAATAAGTAGAAAATCGGTTCTAGTTTAAGTTATTTAAACAATTCAAATTTGAGGGCTCTGACAGCCAATATCATACAATTTGTAAAATTTGTAAATATATAAATGAATAATAAACGACTCAAACAAAAACAAACTCTAAAAAAAAGTTGGATTAAAACAGGGTATCGATTAGTTTCGAATTAGAACTTCAATTTATATAAAAAAAGGAAAAAATTCTTCAATAGGAAATGGTCGTGTGAATATCAAACCTGGTGGTAGATTATCTCATATCATCTGATAAAAAAGAACGCAATAATAAAAATCTATTGAAGCTTAAAAAAAAACACCTTGCCTTTTCAAATTCCCTCCCCAAACCGTGAATGCCTTAAATTAGAACAACAACACATCGTTATCCCAAAAGAGCTACTTTCTGCTTCTATTTGATGTGGTAGCACTCCCTCCATCCACCAACAAAAAAAACTGTTTATTTTGGTTTTGACAAATGCAAAAATTCGAAAAAAAAACCTTTCAAAAAACTTCCCATTCAAAACTGTTTAAACTTATTTCGCGTGTACTGACGCTCCCCCCTCCATGCCCTGGGGAGGAACTTGAATTTTCCTTTACTTGTTGGGTTTTTCTCCTTTTTCGGGACAAACGACACAAAAAAAAAAACTCAAACAATCTCCACATAGTAACTCAGCTCACCAGTCCAAGTCGCATTTATTGTACACACGGGTGCGGTGGCGGTGGCGGCGGGGAGCGCAGAGGGCTTTCATGTAAATAAATGGCTAGAAGTTGTGTATTGGTTTTGACATTCCCTCTTCCCACACATACCCCATGTGTTGTAGGTAAACTTTTATGTACCACTTTCGCATATATGCCGCTGTGTATTGTGATCCCATTCATATACACGTCCATACACCGCACCGCGGCACCACCGCCACCGTGTGTATCGTCGTCGACGCTTTGCAAGGGTTCCTCCATACGTGACATGGCCAAAGGATACCCGTGGCGAGAGAGAGAGAAAACGAACGAAGGCGACCACTTTAAAAGATACCCACTGTTCGATACTCCTACGCATATAGAGCAGCCCGAGCCCGAGCCCGGGCTCCCCTTTGATGGATACATATCGACATTAAAGGAGGCGAGACACACAGGGGAGGATGAGGCGCGCTGTGAGAAAACACATATTTCACATCCTTACGCGAGGGAGGACATCCTTACAACTGCTTTTGTCATTTTTCTCTCCTCCTGCTCCGGCTTTGGCTTCGGCTCCTGATTCTGCTCCTTTGGTTCTCCTCCTTCTCTTCTTCTTGTTCCAGGGAAAACGGATGCGGAGATCATTCACACATGCATGGCCGCCATGTGTGTGTGTTCGTGTGGGTGGACGGGTAGTGGGAGAGTAATTTGGAGAGTGAGATACTTTGCATTGAATCCTTTTCTTTTTTTTCGGTGTAACCCGATGATTTTTAACTGCGCAAAAAGAATGATGTATGGAAGATGTCCTTAAAGGATTTCGTTGAGCTAAAATTAAAAAGGAAAAAAGAATGAGAAAAAATCATAATAAATGCAATCGGTGGAGTCGCGTCAAAGGATCACCGTTGGCTCTGGGGAAATAAAGTTGAGTTATTCGTCCTTTGATTTGCTAAATGCATGTGCATTTAATTAAAGCCAAGCTCGTCGAATGTCGGTTCACGAATGTGTTGCACACGAATTGATTTGGCTGAGAGGTGGTTTTGTTTTGGTTAAAAAGGGGACTTCAAAACATTCAATTGAAAGAAAAACAATTTTATTTTGTCAGGAGCATATTTTCCTGAGTTTTCAATGAGCCAGAGTGATGGCCTAAAGCTAAAATTGAAGGATAAGTCAATCGATTAGAGAGTTTTTCATTACAAGTGCAATCTCTTTGTATTAAAGCCATTCGCAGAGTTCAAAGCCGCCTCGAATTTTAATCAAATGTTTAGCTTTCCTATGAGTTTTACACAAAATTTTCACAAATTCAATGCAAATGCATTATATTCATCGGTTTTGGTCTTCCTTAAACCCAAGTTATTCAACAAAATCTTGTTATCAAATGAGACGTGATTCTTAAGTCTGCGATCACAGACTCGAATCAATTTGCAATGCGTTCGTTGTTAAATCCATTTCATTTTAGTTCTAGAACTAAAAATTCGATAAAATAGATTTGTGTCAAAAATCCTAAAAATGTTCACCTTTAAACTTAGGGTAGAAGCCTTCAGTGCGTGTGAACAAACAAAAGGATGTCACTAAGTTGACGTCCATTCCTATCCATTCAATGACACCCATGGATTTGTATTCAAGTTTTCAAAAATGCCTTGACTTTTTTGGATAAATGCTTTTATTCATGTCACTATTTTGTTGAGAAGTCTTGTTGTTCATTATTGAATGATTTGAAAATAGTTCAGCTTGAATCGAAAATTACTTTGAAGTTTTTCTTTTCATCTCCTAAAAATATTTTCCATAACACGCTTAGAAAAATTAATAGAAAATCGTCTCCTATTATTTGCAAGAAATACATATGTTCTACGTTTAAAAAAAATCTTCCCCTATTCGTACATCCTCATTTTATCCAAATATGTAAACTCACATTCAAAAGCTTCATCTGCCAAATGAAAGTAGTTGAGTCCTAGCAAAAATTTACTTTTAAACCGTATTTTTCGATAGTTGAGGGACTCATGGCAGCACCGCGCCGTGGTGTAAAAATATTTGTTTGTTAAAACCAAGGTTATTAGATAAAACTGAAAAAAAATATTATACAGAAAAACGGAATACAGAGTGCTGTTCTTGTACATCAATTGTCAATTGTGAACATGCACATTCTAACTGAAAAAGTCTTTTCTTATATTAGTGAATTACTATAGTTAGTTTTGATTATAAATGAGCTGTTCAGAGCATAAATCGAAATTTAAGAAACACGATAAAATAATTTTCACTCGCCTCAGAAACTGCGTTTTTTTTTCAAATAGTTGTCGTTTAGTGGTGGTAATATTTATTATTAAGGAAAAATATTGTAAACATAAAGTTGTTTTGACTATACCAAGTGCTTTGACACTTAAATCTACAATTTTTCAAAAAGTGGAGTTAATCTGTGTATGTTTAAAAATGTAATTAGGTGATTTTGATTCACGCAAATAACGACTTCCTCATAACTTCCTACCATTTAATCGATTGGCTTGACTTCATCTGTAAGTCCCAACTGAACCTGATTTTTATAGGCGTGCTAAAGGCTTTGCTTTTTTCATCATCATCCTCTCCTTCAACATGAAACTCATCACATTCTTTATTTGCAAGATCATCTGACGGAAAATTCTGCCTGAAAAGGTGTTTAAGCTTAAACATGGATTTTTAAATATCTTGCATAATTATAAGAAACGATTTAGTTATTTATATTAAGCTTTTATATTCTTCTGATTTTAATGCATTTGACAGAATAAAGCTTTTTATTGAGATTACACTTTATCAAAACTAAAGGCAAAGGTAACAAGAAACATCCTGCCGCATCACCAAAATCTTTTGGCCGGATTACTGCCTACATAAAACGGTATTAATCGTAAGACTTTGCAGGTCCAAATGCAGCTTGTTGATCGGAGGGCATTGCTTACTGGGCCATCACACTTTCAGTTTGGTTTTAATCCATCCGACACCTGCAGGAACTGTAAGGACTCGTCGACTCGTCGAGCGCAATGCGGGAGAACGTTCTCCCTAGAACTAGATTCAAGAGGCAGCCACTTTCTTAACTCGTTGAGTGAAGCGGTTAGCCACCAAGCAGGTCAAATTGTAAATTACGCATCCACGTCCTTCTGTCTGTACCAGAGCTGGGTGTTCTAATTCAAAGGAATTCTGAGTTACACACTGTAGGTTTATGTGATAGGCGACTAACCGGCACCGGTTAGTTATGATAACATAAAGGTAAAAGATCCCGAATATGATGATCTAATTGCACCAACAAACGTCTGATGCAGAATTAAAAGGATTGGATTGGTTGTACATGAACTTAAAGCACTTTTACTATAATTGCGCCAATATTTTTTGAGGTGTGAGTAAATTAAAATCATTTTGTACCAGACTTCAAAGGGTCAATACACATGTAAGTATAGGAAACTGTAGAGCGTACCAAAAAAATGTTCAAACTTACAGAACCATTTTTAGCAAAAAAGAATAACATTCTTTTACTGAATTCGATTGCATTGATGGACTCAAGTCATTGACGGGGGGCCGATACGTTTATATTGCTCTTTATCTCTTTTCGCCCATTTGCTTATTTTTGAATGGTGTCTATGAAAAACATCAGAGAACTGTTTCCAACAAAATTCCACATAGAACTGTTTCTATAAAAACGTCGTCTTTGGTAAAACCTCTTCTTATACCTTTTTGGTCAAAAAGATGAAGAGGAAATTCAGCTTGTCTCTAGTCTATTCTTATTTCCAAAAATTTGCTTCTTTTATGTAGAAAAATCTTTAAGAGAACATTATTTCTGACTTACAAACCCGGATAAAATAAATTTTAGTAGTCTCGTTAGGTTTGTTTGTTGGATCTTATGATAGCCAAAAATGATCGCCATTGAACGAAGAGAATGCAGCTATTCCTCACACTGAAAAGTTCTCAAACTTAACCAGTCTATATCAAACAGTCGAAGGAAAGATTTGACACAGCAGCTTGTATGGGGAATCACATACAGGTCACTTGCCTGTAGAAGACCGTTTTTATTTTCTGAACTAGATTTTGAAACTTTCATTACATGACTTCCAAGATCCCCAAAAAAACATGACTCCAATGATTTTTCTGACACACTGCCAGATTTACGCGCAGCATACAAACACGCTCAACACAAATCGATGTCAAACTACTTTTATTTTTCGCCGAAAACTCTCAGATTCCTTCACGGGTATTTATGCTTGCGAATTACCATCACAAACAGAGCATCCTTGCTCTGATTTACACCCGAACTTCACCCGTAAAAAAAGAAGAAAAAAACACACAAATTGGTGTCTGTAAATCTCTCCTCAGCATTCCAATCACACACTACCAAGAGTTTTCTGTATTCATCTCTGAATTGAACTTGAAAATTAGCAAAAAAAAGGATCTACATCCTTTCGATTGAGTGCATTATGTGTCAACACAACAATACGAGGGTTGTGCACCGAAAGCAATCCGTGTTTTTATTCCCACCTCTAAATTCGAAGGACCTTGTGTCGCACGCAGCAAACAACCGGCGGGGGGAAAGCAGACAGAGCATTCAGCATCCGTATCCTTTTTATTTTCTTGTACCCAAATGCAATATGCAAATGCAAAGTAGGTCACAACATTTTTGGCAATGTGCGTAATTTGAATATTCAAATTAAATTCCGAACAATGGCGAGGAAGGATTCGATGCAATTTCTATTTGCACATTGATTTTGGGCCAGGACAGGAGCGTACATAAAAAAAGGGGTCAGGTCACGTTGGGTGTAGTGGAAAATAATGATTGGGTTGTCATTACGATTTCCGGCATTTTGACTAGGAGCTGTGTCGTTGTAATCCTTTTTAATTTGCATGCACATTTCTATTTCTTCTTTTTCGTTGGTTATGAAATGTAATTGAAGGTCCTGGGATGGTTGTCGTGGGGAAATGTTTACAATTTGAAGCGCGTATCGCTCCGGCAGATGTGTGATCATGTTGCAGAGGTTGCTCGCCAGGTACACGTGCAATCAAATTAATGAAAATATTCAATTACATTGTGTATAAATAGCAGGATTCTTGGGCGAATGAAACTCACTTGGTGGTGCAATTTTGTCAGGGAAGGAGATACGCGGTTTTCGTAAAAATCTTCTCGGATTTAGAACACAGCGAATTTTCTCGATAAACTGAAATCTGTTTAAGACTTTAAGTTTAACTAAGCCAGCTTTAGACAGAATTCAAACTTTGGTTCTGTAGTAACTAGTGGATTCTAAACGAGTCAGATGTGACTGAAAAAGAAAGAACGCGAAGAAGAATAGCGCACAGGAGAAAAAATAAAAAATGGAGAGCCCGCAGCAGTTTAAGATGTATTCAAATTGTACAAACAGGCAAGAAAGGAGCCATTTTTCCCAAAGACCCATGTAATGTTGTAGTTTTAAAGTTCCATAAGACAGCTCACATGGGCTTACCAAAGCGACAAAAAAACTGGTGCGAATGCGGCGGATCGAGTAAAAGTAGTAAGCCTCATTTGTTGATCGTGATTGACCAGCGATAAAAGCTAAATGCAGCGCCAATAAATTTATAATTAACTCGAAGCAAATCATATCGGTCAAAAAGTTGGATGTTTGAAAAAGCATTAGAAGTTATTTAGTCAAATAGTGTACATGAATTGTAAATATTGTCCAAAAATTAGCCAAAAATCGTCGCATAAGAAAAAAATGATAAGAATAAAACGATTCGAGTCGAAACAAATAAAAGAGTTCAAATAAGTCTCAATTTTTAAGAGAGGGTTAACAACGTGAGCCTCATTTGGAGCTTGTTTAATTTCCCAAAACTGGCAAATACCAAAATTTGGAGAAAGTCTCACTCTTACCACCGAACTGACAAGTTTACAAAGAAATTTCAAGAAGTACTAGAAGTACAGTACTCACTCGATGCTCTGCTGGTAATACGAACTTATCGAGAATTTGAATCGACAAAACTATAGATTTTGATTGAGATTGACCTCAGCAAATTAAGGACACTTCGTGTTCTGCTCTGTAGCTCGCAACCAAGACGCAGAAACGGTTGTACTGAAGGTAAGGACAGGAGCAACAGAAATATTAAATCCAGCTATTTGCCAGTCCAAACATATTTTACAAAAAAATTAGAATACTAATATCTATGCGAACTTAACTTCTTTTTTTAAAATGAGTTAAATTATTTTATTTTCGTTTTTTTTTCTGACTCAATACATTTTGAAACCATGTTTTAAAAAGAATTATTTTATGTTTTTTTTTATTTGAAAATCGTTTCACACAGTTTATTAAGCACCTAAAAAAGTGTTGCAGTAAGGTGGGTCAGCTCAAAATCTGAAAATGTTTTAATTAATTCACAATAACGACGAATTACTGTATTACAAGCTTGAGCCTTGAAAAAGGATATAAAAATAGTTTCAATTCAAGAACTCTTTATTGAATAACTTCAATGTTTTTTATGAGTTTATTTTAGTTAGATTTTGATTAGATTTTTATTTATTTCGTTATAAAGGTTACAGTAGTCGTTTCACAATTTACATAAAAAGTACAGAGATATGATTTGTAATTTCAATCTTTCTACTGAAGAAAAATATTTGATAATTTATAAGCAAATGAGAATATTTTAGTTATTGTTTTAGTTATCTTCCCCCATCACAATACTATTTCCTTTTAATTAGGAGTGTAAGAATTCAGTGAATACGTTTTTATACATTCTAAGCGAATCACTGTAGTTTTCATTAACTAAAGCATTCTTTCAACAACGAACAATCTCCATGAAATGTCTTTTTGGCTAACATTTTTTTCATCTAAATTTTATACTCTTACCTTCGAGAAGAACTTCTAAGGCTAAATTTTATTTCCCATAGTGAGGATCTTCCTATGCTTTACAGCCTGTGTAATCTCAATGAGAAAGAGGAGGAGATTATTGTCCATTCTCGTTGGCAAAATGAAACGAAGAAACAAAAGTGTCGGAAAAAATGTTGTCAATGTTCATTGATACGTATGGACGCAAAATTTTAGCAATGCTACTTGATAAAAAAAGGCGTCAATTATATTTTCCAAGTAACATTGATCGTGTGTCGGGGGTTTAAGGTCCAGCGAACATTTTAAAACAGAAATTAAACCTTTTTGGCAGCTCTGTACTTAGTATTTACTATTACTTAGTATTTTTCGGTTGCTAAGGTGATTGAATTTGTCTTTCCATTTATTTCCAATAGAACAACGTCATGCGTCATTTACCATAACCAGCTGGACTTATTATCGTGCTGTCAATGGATTTCAAAACTTACTCAGCTTACAGGTTATCACTGGAGAGATTAAACCGAATTAATGCGTTTTTCCCAGTTAGTGTCCTAGAACTTCCTCATGGCTGCCGCAAACTTTTAACTGTCAGCTTAGATTTCTACCAAAATGTTTAATTTTGATTTTGAAAAATGGTCTGAGACACATTCCTTCCACCTCTGTACACCGTCGAGTAAATTTAAATGACTCCATGCGTTCTGAGCCACCTCGGATAGTTTTGACTGAAAGAAAAACCAAATCAAGTGTTTTACTTCATTTCTGTAAAAAAAAATTGTCTCTTACCATCTCAATTTTTAATATTAATTTTTGTTTAAAAGTTCTCCAAAAACAAAACTTGATTTAGCTCAACATACTTTTAAATTTTTAGATCAAGCGTCGATACCAACCATTTGAGTTTCTATACTAATAAGCTAAAGATTCTTGAACAATGTTTTATGGTTTGTATTTTTAAAAAAATGGAGGCACGAAAAAGCTGGGCTTTGGCTCTCAACGGGCTGTTACGCCACCCAATGTAATGTAAGTTGAAATGCGTATGTGAGGTAAGTGAGCAAAAATTTTTTTTTCTAAAACCTCTGTAATTTGAAAACCTTTGATATTCGGAGTTTTTCCCTGGTCCCATGAAATTCGAATTATCGAGAGTTTACTGTGTGCGGCAATGCATTCTTAGAATTTTAAGTCAGTTTAAGTTTTTTTTTATTTACAGAAATAAATTTAAAAAAAAGACTGGGACAAAATGTTAAGTCACCATTTTTTTTGAAGCCATTGACTGCACCAATCAAGATTATAACTTACTTTTAGTTGGAGCAAATTTAAAAACAGCCTTTGATGCGGGCCACAATATTTTATTGTTAAAAAAATATACGAAATATAAAATAATATGTCATGTGAATACTCGTGTTTTTGACTGATTGTTTACACTGAAAGTACTTTAGAATCTAAACGCCTGTCGAACAGAAACTTTAATGTTCGAAAAATAAAAATTCTAAGACTTACACTGTGCTTTAATCAAGCTCCAGAAAGGACAGAAAAGTAAATAAGGAACAGTCGCCTTTAACTGAAAGACATTAGTTGATGACAATTTAATAAAACCCCAACGCAACGAACGAAAGATTAATGACGCGAGCTCTGTCGCACGTACCAAACAGATAGTTGACAATTGCGAATCTTGCAATCTGCGGCACGTGACCTGATCATAAGGAACGTTTAAGATGTTGCTTCAATCTTTTTTGATAAATTTAAAAAGGGACCTTTCGCAAACATTAAAACTCTGCTTTAAGTTTAACCAATAGTCTTCAATTTATGTTTAAAGCCATCTACGAATCTCAATCTCTTGCAAGAATGCCCCATCTTTGATAACCGATGAACTAAATTTTCGAACAATGGCCCACCAACACCACCGAACACTTCACAGGCTAAGCAATCTCTCACCACCATCAAACTATTTCAAGTACTGATGCAGGACTTCGATATCGAAACAAAAAACCCCAAGGACTCTTAATTCTTTCAGCTCATCGCCTTCCAGACAGCTTCCGATAACCATCTGGATACTCCATGGCGATGGTTTCGATTTGGTATTCACCCCGTTTTTGACCGTTCAAAGGGCTACACGAACACGAACACGCATCAATCTCAAACCTCCCAGTGTGTGTGAAGTATCCTTAAGATTTTTGAATATTTAATTTCAGAAATTTAGTTTTTGTTCATTGTGTAAGAGTGTGTCCCATTTGGGAAACGACTGAAAGAAAAAAAAAAAAGTCCAGGCTGTTGGGTACAAAAGGACACTCTGAGAGTCAAATTTATGTGGTTCCGTTCGTTAGTTTTCAAAGCTAAAACTGTTGCGAAGTTCGTGAATAAATCATCGCCATTCTGACACCTGTCACTTTGGCATTTCTGGCGCCCTCTGGTCGATGAAGAAGTGGATTGAATCGAAGGCTTTAAAATCAAAATGGGGAAGGAAAACTGTTTTAATAATTTATTCGTTCCGTACAACATTTAGAGCCCCCTTTGCCTATGTACACCACCGGCCGACGAAACCATCCCCTGGACGAATGTCCTCGGTCGTTACACTTGACACCGCAGTCATGGCCTTAAAAGCAATCTCATTGCCAATAAACAACAAAAACGCATCTGTATCGGAGATAAGCATAGCTCTCCTTACATTTTATGGATGACAACTACGCTCTGACAAATGCCGTTAATAAACGTGCGAGGGGTTGGATACACTCACTGCAAATGTCACAATTTGCATGGGTAATAATTTTGTTTTTGGCGCGTCTGTTACGTGCAAGGACCCCTCGTGTGCAATCGATGAGTCCTTTTTCCCACGATGGAAAGTTGATCATTCAAATTTACAACTATGCAAAAATCCCCCTTAAGGAAAGGATCATATGCACGTGGTGAATTGAAAGAAAATTAATCCTTGCATTGCAAGGAGAAAGGATAATTTTGTGGAAGGGTGTTTACCGAAATGCAAATACCGATAGAATGCATCTGCAGAAAATCGTAGATCCTTTTTTCTTGGGATGCTGATCTCATCAAATTCGATGGGAAGCGAGATCGTCCATTTTTTTGCGAAAAAATGTCCTTTTTTGTGGAGTAAAAATACTGTTTTCGTTCGAGAATCCTGGTTGGTGGATTGCGTGCGTGCCTGAGCGAAGGGTCACATCATGCGTGCAGGGGTGTGGTCACTCGTTTGTCGTTGCACATAATTTTTAGGGGTAGAATGCAGGCGAAGTGGTTGGCGAGGCATTTCGATTGATGTTGCCCGCATATGGCGGTACATATTTACTCGGGAAGGGTGATTTCTGAATAAAGAACTGTGGGGAATTTATGTAAAGTAACAGAGGATTATAATTAAGGTCCTGCCAGTCGTTATTTTGCTATTTAATTGAAATTAAACTTTGTCATGGACTTGGGAATCTCTTCAGCCGTGCAAGGGCTCGTTGAATATGATTTGTAGACGATTACTTGGGTTTTTGAGTTATGTTTTCCAAGCTCTTTGATACTTTGCTAATGAAATGTGGCTATATTTTCAGAGGGGACTTCAGAACAAACCCTTTAAACAGAATTGAAACAGAAATGCGTTTATATCTTTCTTCGCTTTCGAGTTGCTAAAAGTTGTGTGAGTGAATTGCACGCCATAAGGCTAGCCTTTAGACTTAATAGGTTGTTCAATGCTTGCAGGGATTCATGATTACATGATTTGAACGTTGCAAATAATAATGAGATTGTGTTTGGACATAGTCAATGAAAGCTTGATATTATGGAGTGGAATTGATGTAGACGCAGGATTCTATATTTTTGGAATAATTTGTTTTATTTGATTAAGAAAGGTTTCATAAGTCAGACTGACATTTTTTAAATAGACTTCTTCCTCCGAAAAAAATGATTTCTTCCAAGTCTCATGTTAGATAAACATCTCATCCAGCTCTTAGGTTAATTTATGGATTTTTGTCTATCTACATGTGATGTTGTCAATTGCATTGAAACACAAACTAATTCGTGCAGTTTGTGCAAAGTTTAACAGTAGTCTTTTAAGAGGTAGAATCAGTAAAAAAGTAAGTAAGGAGGGAAAACAAGCTGAAAATATACATAACTCACGCAAAATTCATAAATGCGGTTTTATTCGAAAATTTAATCTGCTCTGCTTGGTCTTAGCTTGCGACTTCTAATTCACCTTTCGAAAAGCCTTACATTGTCCGTCTGAACCTAAGATAGTAAATTTACTTTCATTTACTATTTTCTACAGAGCTCCAGAAAGCAGAATCGTCTTTTGTATGATACAACCCAAGAACGTTTCTGGGGCTGTATAACATAGATGGAGTTATGTAATGCTTGTGGTAGAGATGTGAAATAGATGGGTTTGCCTATTTGAACATCCTCAAGAAAATCCTGCAGCAAAGCTTTAGGAAAAGAGCTTTGAAAGTCTCATTCTCCTTAAGAGCCATTTATACTTCGCTTTTGATGAATTAATAATTGATTTGTAATCCACGAAGCCAACCCAAGAAGTTCAAAAAAAAAAAAAAATAGTCGGCGTAACAGCCCGCTAGGCCAGAGCCTAGTTTGTTCGCGCCTCCACTGTGTTGTGATATATTTTGTGAATTGCGAAAGATTTCCATGACAGAAGTACTCCAGGAGGATTGTCAGTCGTTCGCTGGAGGTGGGGCCGTGTAAAATGTTTGTGGTGCTATTTCCCCGAGCCGGATTCGAACCTAGTTACTCTCGCTTAACAGTCCAACGCACTAACGATTAAGCCACGGTCCCACGCAAGAAGTTCAAAAGTTCGTTAATTTATTGGAATCAAACTAGTATAAATATAATTGAGTATCTTTGGGAACATTCAAAATAATAACATGAAAAACGCCAAAATCACCTCAAATGTTACAAAATTTGCTATATTCGATGCCATTTTATTATATTTATCTGCTGTTATGAAACAACGAAATACAAAGTTCCTTTATCCTGTGTAAAAATGTTTCATTTCATGCGCTGCTGACTTACTGTTTTCATGCCGGCCTCGTTTTTTTTTGTTTTGTTGTTGCACGGTCAATTTTATTTATTTATTTATTTTTTTGCTTTGAAAAGTAATACAAAATGTATAGTATAAGAATAATTTGTTTTTCCAGGAGCTTTATATGGTGTTTACTTACTTTTGTGACTAGCTGTAATAGTTATTTAAAATAGTGCTGCATTTGAAGTTAACTAGCTGGTGATTCTAAAAAGTCAAAACTGCCCGCCATAAGTGTCCAAAGGATATGTAATACCGTTTAATAGTTCTTAGAAAGGGTAGGAAGCCATTTTAGAATCTATCATTATTTGAATCTTTCTGGCCATTGTCAGCAAAGCGCTTTCAAATCCGTTTTTGTATCTTTTCTTTTAAATGGCCATGCATTTACAGACCAATTAAAACAAGACAGTTGTATAACGCCTTATTTCCATCTCTTGAATTGTTAAGCCTGACTTTCTTGGCGACAAACAGATAGTTATCCGTTACCAGCAATTTGTACTAAATTTTCAACTCAGCATTAGTTTTAAGGTTTTACAAAGTCTTATTCTCTTTGCAAATTGGTCGTACATAACTTAACACTTTCTATCATGCAGATATCGTTTTATAACATATTACCTCGACCTACTGGCTGATTTTAATGTAATTAACGAAGTTAGCAGAACAGGATGTATTTATTGCCTGTTTTTTTTATTTATTTATTAGTTGCGTTTCCCTTCATCTCAAACTCCAAAAAAATTAATTTGTCTACCCTGAACTGAATCGCTTGTTTATATGCCCACAAAGTTCACACAAAACTAAATTCAAAGGACTTTTTACGAGAAGTGCACTATGTGTAAACATTTTTACTATTCATTAAATAAAGGTTGAAATAAAATCAGAGAATTTCAGAAGCTATCCATTAGTGGTTTTGGGAAAAATATAAGAAAATGTGTAGTTAGCAAAGATGAGATGAATGTTAAAACATTTAAATAATACTTCGACCTATAATCTTTCTGGTTTCAAATGATATTTAATACTTTCATGACTGCACCTTCAGCCCTAAGAAAAAAAAATTTGTTTCTAAAGCCTGGCTTATTAGGCCTCAACTAAGTCAAAACTGAGAAAAAAAAAATAGGACGAAAGGATAAAGATATGCAGAATGTTTTTCCTACACAAAACTGGTCATCCATTGTACTTAAAATTGATACATATTCGAAACCAAACATTCCAACTGAAAAACTCTTTTTTTATTTTAAAGTGAATTAATTTATTGTAGTCAATTTAGAAAACAAAAAGCTTTACGCAAGATGGAAAACATTTGTGGTGGTTGAAAATTATTAATTAAGTAATTTTAGTTTTTACGATTAATGACTTTTTCTTTACCTTCCACCATTTACTCAATTAGTTAAATTTTATTGATAGATCCTAACTGAACTTGATTTTCTGTCCTAGAATATTTGACTTATTTTATTCATTTTTTTTCTCCTATGCTATCCCATCCTATTTCATTTACAAGACCATTTTTATGTAGGCAACTGTAAGATTCATAGGCCGATGCTAGTACATTCTGCCTAAAAACATGTTTATGACCTACCTTTTATTCATTATTGACACTGGTTGGGCTGTAAGAATCTTTCTGGTATCCGTAGTCAAATACCCATTTGCAGCATTTTTGAATTGGTCTTCTTTATTAAACCATATGACCTTATTTTACAGACTCTCCTAGATTGCGCATTGGGCTCTAAATTCACTAAATTTCTACATCTTCTTGAGAGTGGGTCAGGATAATCTGCTACAATCCAAGGATTATAGTCTCTTTCTTTGTTTGCTTTTGTGTCATATTTATTAGCCATCTCTGTACAAAGATCCAAATCAACTGCAAAAACCTGCTTCTCGAGCTTCGGTATGCTCTTGACAAGAATGGTGAACAGACTTTGGTCATTCGAGTCATGATTTTTGAACCAAACTCTCTTGAAGTGGCAACATTTGTGAACGATGATGTATGTACTATATTTTTAAATTGCAATTTTGAGCTTGACCATTGCAGAGTTCTGCTCCGGATCAACCATCGCTTGAATCCTCTACCATTCCGCTGCAGATCCTTCTTGGACTCACCATTTCAATCCACCTTCCCCCCAACATTTAAAAAAAAATAATAATTTTTCTATTACTGATGTCTGTTCAAGTCCCCTCATGTGACTTATGGTCTTTCGAGCAAAAAAAAAAAAAAAGAAGTCCCCGAAAAAGCCGGCGAAGAAAAAGCATCCAACACCACAGCGCTTAACACAATTTGGTAGGAAGTCGTAAATCTTTTTAAATCGAATGAAGCACAATTATGTTTTCGTATTTTTTTCCCATTCTTTCGTTCACCGTCTTTTTTTTTTCTCGCATTTTATGTCTTCGTACAGAGCACTTTTCATTTCAGTAAAGGACTACCAACTTCACACCATTTCACCGTAGCAACCCCAAATCAAGTGCGGGCATTTTCTCCCCTCCCCTTCCCTCCACCCACCACACGACATCTTTTTTCCATTTTTTTTGTGTTGTGTTGTTTCTGTTTTTTTTTTTGCACTCGCCATGGCGTTCATGGTATACCAAAGAATTTTCTGCAAAAGACATTTATTGCCAAAGCGTAAAGTATCCTTGCGAGAAGGATTTTCCATTTTGAATTTGGGCTTTCAATATTTCGACTCCCATTTGCATAGAGCGGGCATAACACACATATACAGGCCGGAACCGAGGGAATACGCCACACCACCCTCGCGTATCCTTCGGTACGCATTCGAATCCATTGCAACAAAAAAGAAACAAAGGTACACGAGGCAATGGCAGCGAGAGAGAGAAGGACCCAGCGGCTGAAGATTTATGTACGTTAACGGAAAACCAATGGAGGTGGTATTGGAACCGCTATATGGCCTGGCCGGGCCGGGATGGTCCTGCTTTCGTCCCCTCACCCACTGCGATTATTCGCCGGGGCATGGTTGCGAAAATAACGCGAATATCCTTGCTCTCCATGCACAGCGGATGGGATTGAATCGTCGTTGTCGTCAGCGTCCTCGTCGCCGTCGTTGTCGTCCTCGCAACCCTCACGGTGATGTTTTATTTGCATTTATGTGTGTGTATATCGTATACACATGACAGGGAGAGTATATATCTATGCCCATTAGGCAGAAGTGGCAGCGGAACGTAACAAACATGGACAGGACGCGACGAACGAGCGGGGGAATCGAATCAGCTCAGCAGCAGCAACGATGGCGGGCGGCAGCGATGGTGGTGGATGGTGGATGGATGGTGATTCAATCCTTCGTCCTTTTTTCTCTTGCGATACTTGAAAAACTCCAAATTCCTCGCATACACCAGCAGCATCTCTCTACAGAGTCACTCGTATGTGGCTGTGGGTTTATTATGGCCGATAACGTCCTCGATTTCATCTGCCCGCCACCGCCACCGCCCTCGTCGTCGTCCTCGCCTTGTCGTCCTGGTCCCGGGTCCTGTTCGTATTCCTTCTCAACCCCCGGAAGAATTTGCCAGCTTATGGGGTGTGTAGTGTATGTACAGTTAATATACACCAGTGTATCGCACACACATATCTCCCACACCCCCTTGCTGTTCGGTCGTTATATGTGAGTAAACTTCATTTTGAAACTGCTCGCAATGTCGCAGCTTCCATCAATCTCACGTAAAAGCATTCGTTGAAGTCCCCATCCTCATTACTGTCCCTTCCACCGTGCCCTCGCCTCCACCCACACCATCGAGAAGCTGTCGCCCTTCGAGCACAGAGCCGAAGCCAGAACCAGAGCCGGAGCCGGAGCAGAAGTATGTGGAAATTGTGCAAATGGAGTTCATCCACTCCAGCGTTTGTGGACAGACTTTTTAACTGTCGCATTCAAAACTGAGTCCCTTGATGTCATCAATCAGTTTGAAAAATTTCATGGGTTTACGGGCGGAATGTGTGCAAGCGAAATGTTTCCTTCGTTTTCTTTTTATTTAAGTATTTTTCTTTTTTTCTTTCTCTTGTGCTCGTTTTTTTTTTTTTGTTGAAAAGAAGAAAATATTCAAACGATTTATAGAGCTAGAGGAATGAGGAATGGATTTAGATTTCGATTGAATTGAAAAATGGAATTTGAATTTGTGGATCATGAGAGAGGTAATCCCATGCACCAACCTGAGTGGCGGGGAAAACATTCGTAAATTCGATGATAAGTAGTTCGAAGAAAAAAGAATTTCGCGGGTAACATGATCGTGGGGAAGGCAAAATAAATTCACCACATATAGTGCGACCTCAAACCTTCCCGTTCCACGATCCACATTGACATCGAATATCGCAACCACCAGTGAATTGAAAAGAATTCTGATCAGAACGAAGAAGAGGAGGACAGTTAAAATGGTAAATGTTTAGAAATTCTCAATAAGCTGATGTGCCTGACGATGGTGCTACAAGATTTCTCGAGTGACCACGCTGTGTATGTCCAAGTTAAGATGATGAGTAGGTATCAATGAGCAGATTATATAGCAGAGTCTTTTAAAAAATAAAAAAAACTACTATTAACCCTTATGCCCAGCGTTGTTGTACAGACAACATGAACTTCATATGGTCAGAACTCGAAAAATATCGACGCAATTAAAACAAAATTTCATGCTGCATCAGACGTTTTTGTTATGGTCAAGAATATTTTTAATAAAAAGTAATATTTCAATAAATCTCATAACTTGTTTCAAAATAACAAAAGCATTCTGTAATTGATTCCATCGTATTAACAAGATCTTATTTTATTAAAAAATTATGAGAGGTATACGAGAGTCCATATTGTAACATTTGTTTGTAATAGACAAATTTTCATGTTGCTTGTATACAACGCTGGACACTTCTCATAGACATATTTTTAAGCCAAATGTACTATCGTCGGTCTACGGGTCTTACAGATGCCTACATAAAAATAGTCTTGTAAATGAAATAGAATAAGTCTAACGATGAGGGGCGAACATGATAGCTATGAAGCCGAAATAAGTCAAGTCTATGAAAATCAAGTTCAGTTGGGATATATCAATAAAATCGAACTATTTAATCAAATGGTGAAAAGTCACGAGGAAGTCGTTGCTTGTGAGACCTGAAATCAGTTAATTGTATTTTTTAAAAACGTCAAAAATGTGTTACCCTTATGTTATTTGTTTGAAAATTAACTAAATTCATTCACTTTAGAAGAAAATACGTTTTTATTTGAAATGAATGCTTTCGAATATGATATAATTCGAGTTACCATAGATGACCAGTGTTGTATAGGGACAACATTCTGTATATCGTTAGCCTTTAGTCCTTTGATATAATTTTTTTTCCAATTTGGCTTAGTTGAGACCTAAAAAGATCTAGCAAAAATATTTTTCCTTGGACTTGTATAAGGTGCGGTCATGAAAGTGTTAAATTACCAAGAATGCAATAAAGCGCATTGCTTATGGCACTGGACAATTAAACAATTTCATCGACATTCAGTTTAATGGGGAAAATTACCATGCCTTTAAACATCAGTAACAGGCTTGAAAATATAATGTCAAAATTTGTGACGCTCTGAGAAATAAGAATTTTGTCAATGTTCGTATTAATTTCTTGTTTATAGTTCAATTTGTTGTAAATTATTATCTTCTGAATTACCACTTAAAATATAAAACCGCACTCCGATAAAGCGAATCTCACTTTATTTTTGAAGCACTTTCTAAGTTTCATGTTCAATAATGAAACGTTTGTCTATTGGCAGGAAATATTTCTTTAATTCATTTGTGCGACAGATAATATTAATAAAAAATTAGTCAGAATGAGATATTCAATTGCCTCGTGTGGCGATTTTTTTGACATCGTTCTTTATAACTTTTTTTTAACAACATCAGCTCTTCATCCATCGGTTTCAGTTTGAGTTTCAGTTTCAGTTAAACGCTTCAGATTTTGCATTTAGACATCAGTTTCGCCGAAAGCTTAACTGAAACTGAAATGATCGTCTAAAAGGGCTTTAAAGTGTTTAAATGAATTCTTCCATACGAATATTTTTTTCTTAATTTAAATATTTGTTGACGTAACAACCCGTTGGGGGCCAGCTTTTTCGTTCAACCACTGTGTTGTGCGGGGTATAATCAACTAAAAGCGCGATTGGTGATCGCTTTGGATGTGTGATCATAAATTTTTATTTTTATTTTATTTCGAATTAAGGGACACACTAAAATATGTAATTTAACATCAAGAACATTGGATTCATCGAGAAGTTCTGTGAACAAATGAGGATTGCTTGGTAGAGTATTTCGCAGAGGTTTTACAAAAACCGCCGTGAAGTTCATGCTTTGAATATTGTCGGCAACGATGGCTGGCTTAGAAAATACCAAGGTTTTATAATCATTTGTGGAAAAAAGTTGTCGGTTTCTAATTGTATTCGTGCGTTATTTGACGCCTTTTTGCGGTTTTGATGGGCAATCGCCTAAAGTTGTGGTACTAACTGCAAAATCCATGGTTTCTAAAAGGTGTAATCTGTAGCTACAATAAAAGCCCAAAATCACCTTTCTAAGGTGGAAAGTACACAAGTTATGATGAAAACAAAAAGATTATTTTAAGTGTTTCTAATTACGTACACGGCGCTATATAAGATTGGCCTTAGAACTGATCTTTGGGTTACTTCTCCCTTCGTCTCTAGGATATTCGAACATTGCTCTTTATTTTTACATGAAAACGACGATCATTAAGATAGCTTTGAACGATCAGAAAAAAGTTTGGTAGAAGTAGGTTAAAAAAAAATTATTTGCAAAAGACAAAGACAGATTTTCACATTTCGACATTCTATTGAACTTCCCTCATGACTATTAGACCCCAAAAAAATTGAAAAATTTTGTTTTCATATTCGGGTCGTCTGATTCACATTTGGGACTCTTCATTTAGCGTGACTCGAACAGATTTAACATTCAAACAGCTTTCAAAATTAACTTAACTCTACAGAGAACGTCAGTAAAAGAAAATTCGGGCCAGGCCGTCTGGCCTTACTTTTCGAAGAAACAAGCACACACCCACTCCACTTTGTCAAGCAATTAAGACCTATCTCCAACAAAAAAAAAAACCTACCAGTTCTACCCTGTACCCACGACCATCCATAATCACTTGTCGAAGGCTCTAAAGAAACCCCCGCCATCAGCCGGCGAATGTTTGTAAATAAAAATTTCAAAATAAAACTCTCATTAAAAAAAAAAAGAAACTGCCACAAGCTCATTAGACCGGAAGACCATCTTCTGAATTACATCGATGCCGGGCGCCGTCACTTTCTTTTTTCTTCTTTTTCTTTTTTTTTGGCTGTTGTTTGGTCCTATTCCGCGTCCTTCTTCGTTGGCTTCTTCGTCGTCTAATTACACGAGCAAATTGAACACAATTCCGGGGGGCGGCTGCTACTGCTGCTGATGGTAGTGACTTCACTTTTGCGCCAGGAAAAAAAAAGTACAATGAATAAATTAGGATCAAAATTAACTCAAACCAGGGGTGGATTTAGAAATTTCTTTTTCGTTTCTTCATTCATTCTTTTTTTCGCCGGCCGGGAGGGGGAGAAAAAATTAAAAGAAAAGCAATCGACGACGTCGCGACTTGCTGCAGGTCAGGAACTTCACGTGACGCGTTACATAATTGGAGTCTCCTTTTCAAATAATTTCTCGCTGAAAAAAAAAAAAAAAAAAAACTGGGAAAAAAGAAAGGAAAATCAAGGATTTTCCACGCGCCCGTGAGGGGGTGGCGGTGCACAAAAATTAAAAATTCAAGGGCACTTTTTATTTATGTTTAACTTGTAGAGAAGCGTAGCGTCGTACTCTCTCATCCTTCGTGCGGCATGGCACTCACACCACCCCGTGTCGTTGTACGACGCAGACGAAGAAGAAGTTGAGTAAGTAAAAAAAAGAAATGAGAATGACTGTGGAGAGAAGAAAAAAAGTTTTGGATATTAAAATTTCATTAAGGAAAAAAAAAAGGACTCTTTCCCTCTGTTCTTTTAGTTGTTTACGTTGGCGGAGACACAGAAGCGGCAGCAACAGGTTAGAGCGGCGCCACCTGCCAGATTAAAGAACTATTCCGCGATTGTTTACTTATTATTCGCAGAGCTGTGAGTCGGGAGGGGAATGGGGGACGTTTGTTTATTTGTGAATAATTGTTGTCAGTGTTGCGATGATGGTGGTGGTGTTTAGCGTCTGCTCTTTAAGCGAATTCAGCCACGTTAATATGTGGGTTACCGGGGTTCTGAGCATTGTTTTCTTGGCCTTGATAAGCAAGGGTTGGTTTTTTTTTTTTGTTCTAAATGGTTCACTAAAGCTCAAATTGGTGCCATCTGGATGTTCTCAAAATGCGCAAAGGACACAATTTTCAAACGCTGTGTTCGCAATTTGGTATACTGTTGGAATGTGAGTAATTCTGTGGTTTGCTAGTGCTCAATCTTTTTACAGCCGAATTGCAAATAAATGCCTGTCATTTCAATTTCCATTCCCCTTCTTTTGATTGATACAGAACTATATTCAACTAAACTAAAACTAAAAGAGATCGCAGAAACACGATAGTTTAATGCTTAAGCTTTCCCTAAGCTAACTTATCGTCGAAATTGTCCAACCCCAGAAACAAATTTTGTAAGATAACAATTTGATTTCGAAACTAAAATCAAAAGCAATTCTTATTTACTCAAATACTCGCCTTTTCGCATACAAATTTCGTTTGTAAATAAAAAAAAAAATTATACGTACATCTGTCAAACGTCCGAGCGAGTAGAAAGTAGACGCAGTCGGTCGGGCTTACGATATTACGATCTGCGAAGTTGCAACGCCCGTCCGCGTTGTTACGATTTTTATAATGCTTTAACGTGTATTCTACTTCAAAGGTCAAAGTTAGACCAATCGAACGTGCCGTTGCAATTTGGGCTTAAAGACCTAAAAACCAAAATTTCAAGTTCAAATTTAAACTCAAATCTTAATATAAAGCTATCCAAGTGAATGGCTTAGCATATAACTAACGACGTTTTACTATTATTTTCTCTTTATTATTGTTATGTTCTCAAATAGGGTATTTATTATATACAAAAAAAATGAAAAATAAAAAATGGAACCTTAAATAATCTTAAAAATGAAATTAAACTTAAAGGGAGTACTAAATCTTTCAACTTGACTTTGAATCAAACGTTTGCCAGCAAATTTTCAATAAAATCTTTCAGCGTTTACTTTTTTTCAATTTAACTTCGGTTTCACGTCGCTTATTTTTCGAACTGCCAAAGGAGTTCTGAATTTATTTTTTGTATTTTGTTTTGACAAATTCAATGATTTTTAAAGAATTTTTGCTCATTTGACTGTCGTCTTGGCCTCTCAAATTTAAGCATTTTTTCCTATACGACTAGAAAAAGCACCTAGAAAACCTTCATTTTAATGCATTCTTGTTTGAGTAACAAAGTTTATGTGTCGTTAATAATTGGGTACAGATGTTGCCCGTTGAGGGACAGAGCCTAGCCTCCGCTGTGTTGAGCGCAGTATAATTTAGCCCATGTGGAAAGGACCTATTGTGTTAGCGGGGTTGGCACCTGACTACAAGTTGTCCAACTTGCTTGACAATTGTGCCAAATCGTCAATGTGAACGCTCGAAACAACAAATCGGCAGTCTTGTAGTCAGAAAGTTCAATATTTTTTCCTCGATTGAATGATTTATAGCTGAGTGTGAACATTTGTCGTCCGACTTCGTAGTATTTTTAATTTTTCTTTGTTATCTCAATGGCTGAGCATATCAGCAAAGCGGAAAAAATATCGTTGAGCATAGAAAAATAATTTTGGCTGGAGTTTTTTGAACTGAAGTTGTCAAGCAAGTTGTTAAATGTGAACACTAAGGCAAAATTTATTGTCAAACAAATTGTACAACTTATAGTCAGGTGTGAACCCCGCTTTTAATGCCGGTGTCATTGCGAAATGTATTTTGTCCATAAACCTCCAAAAGATTCTTAACCTTCAAAGATTCCAATTAACCTAATAAAGTTTCATTCAACATTCAAATTTAATGTTTTCCCTTCCAATCAGCATAACAACCTCACACTGTCCACCACTCACAAACAAAAAAAACCTCTGCTAGTGACATCTACATTCGACTAGTATCCCAAACTTCATCAACAACCCACTAGATGTCACTACGCACACCCTGAGCTGAGGTCCTTCCCCTCCTAATATCCCTGATCCAATAAGAACCGTTTAACAGAATCAATTATTTAACTGGAAACAACAAAACGTGTGTATGTGACACAAACCACCCAAAAAAAAAGCAAACCAGGACTCATCTCTCCCATACAAAAGTGTACATGCGTGCTTTGATGTAACCACCCCTTCAGTGGCATGGCCATAAGGGGTGAGTGTGAGTGTGTCAACAAAAAACTCACCACATGTGTATCTTCCACGAGTATCTTCCATTTTGGGTTTTCTTTTCTTCTTATTCTCCTTTGCTTTGTTTTCTGTTGGTCGATACGGGGTTAGTCGTAAATTCAAAGCTCGTATATGTATGCGTGGGTGAGTGTATCCTGTTTAGTTGGCCCTTTGGGATGGGGAGTGAAGTTTATTTCTTTGGTTTTTTTTTTTGGTTGATGGGGAAACATTGGAAACGTTCGTTGTACAGGAATGTCCTTTGTGAATTTTGTGGGAGACACATTGAGGGTGAAAGGATACAGTTTTGGTCTTACGGTAAGTGTATAAATTCTGAGAGATCGTCATGACTTTCGCTGAAGATTTTTGAAATCACTGAGAAAGATTGTGAATTCTGTTTAGCTGAACAGCGCTTAGTAATAAGTGACAGAGGCCTTAAACGGATCCCATTGAGCCGAGTTCTTTACATTTAGTTTCACTCAGAACCAGATCCATTGATCTTTTAAGCACAAATGATGTCAATTGAGAAGACAATGGAGCAATGATCTTGCGTGGAACCAGGCAGGATTGTGTCTAGCTAGTTTTAAGTTTAAATTTAATTTCAACTAATAAACACTACCCTTTTACGAGAAAAACGCTCCCAAAGTTTTCCCAAGCGCTTCATATATTAAATTAGAACTTCGGGTTCTCGAGGCAGCGGCAGCGGTAGCCTAGTGAATGTGATCACTGCTCTTTACGCGAGAGTGCTGGGTTCAAATTTTTTTTTTGCTTTCCAAATATCTAATATACTAGGATTAAAGAAAAACCTATTGTTGGATGAAAATCCACCTTGTTTTAATTTTTTTGAGGTATGCTAAAAACGAAAATTATAATTACATTCACCTGAGTGAAAAAAATCATGGAAACAATGAAAGAACCGCATTCTTAACCATCTTGCACAATTCTTAAATGAAACTTGTCCACAAGAATACGGGGCTACCAAAAGATCTCGTTATAAAACCGATTTCGCTTACATTAGAAACAATTTTTCGATCGCTTGAAAACATATTTTATCATGTTTTGGGAGACTAGTGAAGTTAACTACTGGTAAACGATAACTTAAATTCTAATACGGTCGAGAGTATCTGTGTTCGTCGACAAAAAAATTAACAATTTTGATTTTTATTTATCAAGTTTTTTACTTGTCTGTAAATATAGACATCGCAGGCTTGCACGAGTTCATACTAAATTGTCCACCTCAAATGTCATTTATTAATAAGAACTTGAAATCGTGTTATTCTTTACTTCCCAACCTAGAACCTCGCTTGATTTTCGGGAGAAAATTCGGTTGGTACATGATTGATCATTTCAGTATGATTGCTCTTGCTGTTTAACTAATGAAATCAAATGAAACTTATCTAATGACTATGGAAGAAATAAGTAGCTTTTTCAAAGACAGAAAACCGCAAAGGAAAAGATTTGCTTGAAAAGAAGGCCAGCCTTCACCTTTTCATTTAGCAGCTTGGCTCAAAGTTTATTCATTGAGGTCCTCGAATCCTTTGATACCTTAGATAGCTGCAACACCTCTTGGACACTCTTAACAACAGTCAGATTTGTAAAAGAATGCATTCATTTGGGAATGATTGCTAAAGACTGAATGCTCTGAGTTTTAAAGAATGGTGACTTACGTTTTTTTCCATCGCAGTCACCATTAACAAAAAGATTTCAAACAATTTTCGATGAATTCAATAGAATGACAATCTTTAAAGTCTTAATTCCTTTACAACTTAACAGTTAACTCATGATAATTCGAATTTCATCGGACCGAGAAAAAAATTCAAATTAAAAACATTTTCAAATAACGGATGTTTAAAAATAAAATATTTTTAGCAAACGAAACTTGTCGAAGAAAAACAAATAAACTTGACTTCGAATTGTAGGGGTAAAAAGACCATCATTCTCTAATAAGAGATGTTGCCATGTTGTTTTACACAATTCTAAATTCGAATAATGAAAGGGACAAATTGCAAAGTTTACTACAATTTTCAGAAGTTTTCTTAGAGGGCTGTGAAAATGTTTCCATGTAGGTTCAAGCTATCGAGAATTCGTCATTATGGCCTCAGTGTCCTCCGGTTTTTTTTTTCAGAACCTCTTCCAATTTCTCAGCGCTGGTCAACAAACATTTGTTTCGATTGTACACTTTATTTAGTTGGAGGTTTTTTCGTTTTCTCCTCAAGTCTGGCTTAATTTTCCTACTTGTCTTCTAGTAAATATATATATATTGGGTGGCGTAACAGCCCTTTGAGAACCAAAGCCTAGCTTTTTCGCCCTCCACTGTGTTTTGCGCGTTATAATTTTGACACATGTGGTAAATTCTACACATTGACAAAATTATTCAGTAGAAAGATATAGAATTGTTACACATTGTTGTGCGATAGTAAATTGTAATTTATTTGAACGAAAAAATTAAAATACTTCAAAATAGAAATACTTATTTGTTTCGATGGATAATTCTATGTGTAAAAACCCAGCTGATGGTATAATAAATAAATTCATTTGCTTTCTATTCAAAGTCTTGTTTCCCAACTCTGTAGCATCACTTATCTTTATTCTTACAACTATATATTCGGTGGAGTAGTAATTGGTCTAATGAGTCTTATAAACAGTCAATTAAAGAAAGACCTTTTGAAACTATCCGAATTTGAGATCAGATCAAAACTTCATTCTTCACTACATTCTTAGAACATCTGTGCTCTCGAAATTTCATTAAATATTTTTTCTAAGATCAATGAGTTGTGTTTTCAACTTGTCACTGCTAAGACGAGCCTTTCGTTTTCGACCGAAGTGGAAAATTTGAGAAACTTTTCATGCCAGAATATTCTTTTCTAGTTCTAGTTCAGTTCTTTTGGTACTCTAAGTATAAAAAAGGACACACTTGATTTGGTAAGAATAAAACGCCGATAGTTCGGACTTGCTGAAATGCTTAAACATGTCAAAGATTCGCAACCCCTTCTCTGCGCCGGCTCTAACCTAAATAATGGGG
Source organism: Syritta pipiens (assembly GCA_905187475.1). NCBI lineage: Eukaryota > Metazoa > Arthropoda > Insecta > Diptera > Syrphidae > Syritta > Syritta pipiens. The sequence continues at coordinate 5,399,557 of LR994571.1, forward strand.
TTCGTTGCCTCCTAAACCTAAAAAAATAGATTTACGTTTGGTACTCATAACAGAGTTTTGCCAGAGGCCTTAGTTGTGAGGGTTTCAGTATTGAATTGAAGAAGTTGGGGATTGTCATTGACCCACATCTACAAAATCTATTCTGCCCTTTCTTTTGTTTAGGATTCAAACGTTCACAAATTTGAGAATGTCCCTAGATGAAAACTCTGTAAGTCGGTCCCTGTTACAGTTGATTTATTTCTTGGTTTGAATCTGAATACGGCCAGGCTTGGACAACCAGTTGAAATGTGTTTCAGGTTTATTTTTAACCTGACCAGGGGTTCTTCAGATTTCATTACTGATGAGGTCTGTTTTGTGTAGATTATAGTTTTTTTTATTATTATTTTATTCAATTCACTTAATTTTACATATTGTTTTTATAGATCTGCGAAGCGTAAAGGGCTTATCTGCAGAAGATTGCATTGTAAGTTTTGAAAAATATTGCTAATGTCTAATAGTTTTAGATTTTTATAAGGAAATAAAAAAAAAAAAACTTTACGCATTTAAAAGGTGTGTTTGTAATATTCAAGGGTGAAAGATTGAAAACTAAGTATACAAATTTATGTCTCAAAGAAAATCTTCGAGGCGTTTTTTACATGGTTTAAAGTTTCGTATATTTTTGAGTTCTGATAAGTTCTTAGGACAGTAGGAACTGTGTGCTGAAGTTGTTTTCTACCATAGTTGTTGCTACTTAGTAGTGTCTGCAGCATGCCTTAAGCTCGTTTTCTGGTGTTGTAATGGTGGCTAATGGGTATCTTGAATCGGGTGTCACCGTAATACTGTAAGAAAAGTGTCATCTTGAACATTTGTTTGACTTTTAATACATTGAATGGTTTATCGTCGTTTTCTGCTTATTTTGTGAAGGTCTTGTAGCTTTTGAAGTTTATTGATGTGTGTATTTGAAGCACTTCCCCAAGCGTACCATACCTCAGTTTAAATTCGATCAAAGCGTAGTAAACTTGTCTCTGGACCTTCGACGTCAAATGGCTTCCCCGGTAGTGCAAAGCGAACAGTGTTTTTTGGAGATCAGAGCGAAGCTTGTCGATATGCCTGCCCCAAATAAAATTGCCGTCAACGATGACTTCTAGGTGATTATAGCTTTGACAACTTCAATAGTCTGATCCAGAAGGGTAATTTGGCATATACAAAAACTAATTCGAAAACTTTGGCTTCAAAAACTAATCCTTTTATTGTTGGGCCCGCGGATATGCATAATCTTAGTCCTTTAAAGACTAGGGCCACGGATATGCATCATTTTAGTCTTTAAAGGAGATATTGCAAACCCGTTAGCATGGCACCAACTAAAAGCTTTCAACTCATGACTTTCTTAGAGTGGTTGATACACTCATGCTTCTTCCGAATCAGGTTCTCTTGTTTGATGCAAGTAAGATTTATATTCGCATTGTTGAATCCGTAGACAAGAGAAAGACCTATGAATTTTGTCTGCGCTTCTTTTTTGCTAATACGTCCGCTTTCTTTGTAATTTTCATGGTCTAGCACTCAGATCAGCTTAAGTCTGTTATTTTTTGCCAGAGTATTTAGAGTTTTCTTACATTCTCAGATAACATTGGAGCTAGTGGAGTATCTCCTTCGAGCTTTTACGACAGCCTGGCTGTCTAAGAACACAAATATTTTTCTTTATTAAAAGGCGCTGGAATAAATTCATTTACTAAAACTTTTCGTCTCTCAAATTCAATATCTCCAACCACTTTACACCAACCAAAACAATGTTTCTCTCTAATTGGAAAAAAATTGCTACCACCTCAAAAAAAATTGCTACCACCTCAAATTGAACCTGTGACCTTAGTCCGCTGGACTGACTCAGAAGTTTATTCCCCCCATTCGATTTCCTCTATGGTTCCGCTTTAATATCCTCAGTTAAATCGACAAGTCCTCCTCCATTAATGAAGTAATTTCACAAAACCCCTTAATCAACTCCCCCCAAAGGACACCTCCCGGACATCTTTTAAAACTCGCCTTTCATATGCAAATATCTCACGAAAGGTCGCTTCATAACGTTCCATTTCGCCCCCGAAAAGGACTTCAATCTACTGTCCATTAATTAAAACCAACATATCACTGTCCTCTCCAAGGCAACAACCACCAACACCAACCAGTCACCTCCAGCACAAAGGACTCGTCGTCCTTATTTAACTTTCACCGCGGAATAATCGTTACCCGTAACCCGTCACTCGTTACCCAGTCCACAGACACTTCAGTTGATCAGAGTTACTATTGGCAACTGACAATTATTGGAATTTGGGCTTAGCGTGAAGCGAAATTAATGTACGGGTATTGTCGACAAATTATTATGGCCCACCAGCGTACCAGTCGCCATGCGCCTCCATGGACACGGACACGAAATAACCCGCACCCGCACCAGAACTCCCATCCGCCATCCGCTCATATGAACCGACAGAACGAACGTCCTGGCACGTTCCGAATGTGCTCCTCTCCTCATCAAAAGTCAATGATGACGACAGCAACGAGGACAAGGACCTCGCCTTTTGCCCCCGCGTTAGTAACATCGATTAGCGTAGATTTAGGTTGCGCTAGAGAACATAACTTTTTTTCTTCCTGGTGTCGTCCTGCCATGCGACGAAATTCCGGGAGTGGTCATGGAGCGCCACCAACTCAACTAGGGGGTGTGGGTGGGTGGGAGTGGCCTGTGGCACAGGACTACTCTCTTCTCGGTTGTTTTATCAATAATCATCCAAACAATATGAAAATAGATTGTGACCATTTCCGTTTAGATATTCACATGCACCTTTTAAATTAGTTAGATCGATGAAACACAGTGCCCCTGGAGGGCAGGGGTCGGACTGTGTGTGTGGGTGGGTGTGTGTGTGAGAGTCGTTTGAAGGCGAGGGCAAAAGGTCAAGGTGTAGAGTGTGACTGGTGATGTACGGCGAGTACACTTGACTGGCTGAGTGGAGAGCTGTTGAAATCATCATCCAATGAAGGTCTTGCTGTTTAAGGGGGGACTTTCAAGTGCATGAAATGTCAGACCAGTGGTACTGGGAATGTCCAAGGACACGCGAATGACGGAGGATGGGTTGGAAAATGTGTCGCTATGTCGCTTGCAAAACTTCGAACATCTTGACATGAGAGGGATGGGTCTACGTTTGGTCTGTTGCCTGCCTCCGAAAACGTGGCAGCACGTGTGAAGAGGCAAACGCAAAGGTCATAAACAAAACAAAACAAAACTACTTCAACGTGTTGCAATGGAAACCCGGTAACAAGCGAAGGCACGAAGTGGGTCGTCTGGTAAGGGAGTTGAAGGAACTCTCATTTTGACGATGAGTCAAACGCAAAAAGATTGAAACGTTCTAAATTCGTCCAAGTTCGTCTTATTCCAAAAATTTGAAAAGATCTAAATCACAGTGATAAGCAAATTGGAATGAACATCACGAGGGAGACGAGGGAGCATTTTGTGCTGGTAAACAAGCAAATGACCCATTGCTGACTCTTGGGGACTCAAAATTAATTTTTTTCTTCTTTTCCACTTAGTCTTAGCTTAGGGGAGCGATCATGCAAAGTGGGAAACTCTGTCTCTCTTTTCCCAGAAGGCTTCTCAAACAAAGGGCCATCACTGCACATAATCTTTCTTCTTAAACCATTTTTTTTTTAGATTCTTTCAGGAGTCTTGTTCACTTTTTCCAAAGTCCAAACGCTACTTACAACATCGCGCCCTAACCGCCAAATTATCGTAAGCGACATTTTAAGCAAAAATAAATCAATAATGCAGTTCGATAGTTTATTCGATTGCACGTCTTTCTATCTCATTGGTTAGTTAAAAATAACAGACAAAACGAATTTTATCGTAATCGACATTTACATTTATTTAGCTCAGACCGAAAAACCAAAAAAGCCTCTCGTGTAAAATTTTCATTTTATCGCTTACGATAGTTTGGCTGTTAGGACGCGATTTGTTTTCGTGTTACTCGTCTACTTGGTAGGACATCCTTAAAGATTTTAGCAAAATTTAGTTGACCCTGGAATTGTTCATTTTGTCCTTATTTGACTGTCAACGCAATTTTGGGGAAGTAGTTAAAAGTGAATAAATAATAATTTTTGCAAAGATGAAAAAATCTTGTCTGTCTTTTTTGTTTTTTTATTTGGATTATAGTGAACAAAAAAACAAAAACTGCGATACCCATCACAACCAATTTGAATTTGCAATAGCTTAGACATTTTTCAACATATCAAAATTAAATAAATTTCCAATTAATCTCCGTCTGCAGCTCATTTTGACACCATAAATTTCATTTCGAACGTATTTTTAGGTTTTTATTTAACGTTGACTAAAATGAGCAAATCATAGTCAAATCTAATCAATTTTGACTCGTCACAAAACGTACAATACTGTACATTAGACTATTTTGTAATTTACAATGCTTTCTTTAATGCCTGTTTTTTCGGCGTATACGTTTCCATAGATTAGTCAATAAATTAAATATTTTTTTTTTTTGTAAACTCTTCGGTGAGACCATATCGATGAAAATTTTAATCAACTTCCGCACCCGACACCATGCACAACACAACAATTCTTTGGTAAAATGTTTATTGCATTGAATACTGTTAGGTTCGGTATATTTATTTCAAAGAATTTTGACGAAAACCTGTCCTTGATTTTTAGTATAGTAAAAGGTTTTTCAATAGGGACTTGACACCTTTGAATTTAATTTGTCAAAGCATCCTTTCACTAATCATCAAATTTTCATTGTCAATTTTTTCAGTAAGCTGTCTACCGAGTTTCGGAGTCGGTGGGCGCAACTTTAAGAGCGTTAACTCCAATTTTTGGTCGGAATTCACGCCCTAAATAACAAGTTTAATGCAAAAATTTGAGTCTACATATTCGTTGTGTGATGTTGCCGTATCAGTAAGACAACAGGTTGGTCGAAGTATCGAAAAAAATCGCTGCCGTTCAGGCGTCCTTAGCAAACGATCCAAATCAGTCAATACCACGGCGTTCTCAAGAATTGGGCATCACTCAGACAAGATCAAGCTGACTCAAGATTCGAAGCCGATGAATCATTTGAAGCGACGTACGTTCTCCGATGGGGCTCTGATGAATTTCATCGCAGCTTAATGGTTTTGACAATAAGCAAAATATGCATTATTGGTCGAGTGAAATCCACATGAGATTCATCAATCAACACTTAATCCACAAAAATTAACTGTTTGGGGGGGTTTGCATGCTGGCGGCGCTATTGGGCCATATTTTTTCGTCGACGATAACGAACGTGGCCAGCGTTATCGCGCCATAATTACCGATTATTTTGAAGTGGAAGATATGGACTTGGATTATTTACCGATTATTTTGAAGTGGAAGATATGGACTTGGACGTCATGTGGTTTCAACAGGATGGTGCCACAAGCCACACAGCACATGTTACAATCGATTTATTGAAAAATAAGTTTGATGAGCGTGTAATCTCGAGTCGATTAGCCGCCTCATTCGTGCAATTTAACGCCTCTAGACTATTTTTTTGGGTGCTACATTAGGTCATTGGCTTATGCTAACATTGGCTTATGCTAACATGCTAACTTATGCCGACGACGTTGAAAGAGCTCATAAATACTTTTTTCTTTAAAAAAATTGTTATCAGACAGATTCTTTTATAATCTTAAAAGAGCAATATTTGCTGATTTTACTCGTCCAATCAAGAACTGTACCAGATTTTAGGCCGATCTTGTCTAATTATGCCTGATCGCACCTAATCGCCTGCGCTAAAGCTGCTGTGGTCTATCCAAAGAAAAAACCACGGTGCCAGGACTTGAACCCAAAAAAAATGTCCGTGATAGAATCAGGCCCATCAGGTCCCAGGGTGTCTTTGAGGCATCACGCAGATAAACTCTGCTCATTTTTTTACAACCCCTCAACTCGCTGAACAAAATTCAAGTCATTTAAATGCGCGGCTACTTAACGTATCAAATTCCGTTACCATAACAATAAAAAAAAAGTGTATCTTTGTATCTTTTCGAGAAAAAAAAATCACCCTTTCTTAAGCATCTCCACTCTAATTACTCCCTAAAAAACGGTACACCACATAAAATCACTCCTCAGCCAGAGGTGGTGTGTTTATTTATTCTTCCTGAGGGTAGAACGTGTTTGTAAATAAAAAAAATCGGTAATTCTGTAACATATTTCCACCAAAAGAGAAAAAAAGGATACCTTCAACTTGAAAATGTCGTCGAAACTCGAACATGTGTACCCGCTGACTGACAAGGACGAGCTCCAAAAAGACAAAAAAAAAAATGTGTCACCACCGATGCTGTGCAGCCTCACATGCCCAGTGCGTGTGTTTATAATTATCCGTCAACGTACACCTCCGCAGGACACGCAACGACCGAGAATCGTCTATGAGATATGCGTTCCTCCATTGATGGTAAACATCCTGTCGAAAAAGAATCCTCCTTTTTGTGGGGGAAGATCTGAAGTAGTAATTACGTTGAATCCAGCGGATGTGGAAAATAGTTCAAGCCATGGGTGTGCGCATCTTAGTGCTGTCAACGATACAAGTCCTTCGCTCCTCGAGTGGAGTGAGAAATTCGATAAGGAATTTATTTTTCTTCTATTTTTTTTCGAAATAAAGTAGGGAAGCTGCATCTCACACGGACACATAGACACAACAGTCACATGGACACATGTGGGACCGTGTTGGCTTCTGCATCCTTTCATGTTGCACATTGCGATCTCGAATCTCATCGAAGATTTAATCAAACGCCTTATCCTTGCGAAAAAAGGAAAATTACGAAACTGCACAATAGAAATGGGTTACAAAGGATTTATAGGAGATCCTATTGTATGGTTTTTTTTTTTCTCATTCAATCGGTTATCCTTTTGCGCAAAAAAAGGATCTTAATAGAACTGAATAAAATCGCAGTCCATCTTGCATTGAATGGGATTGGGAGGGATGATGGAAAAAAGGAATCGAGTCCTGCGCAGGTACCTGCGAGGTCAATGCGCCTGAGGCAGAGACTGCAAGGATTTTTCTTGAAAATCATGGACGCTGTCAAAACAAATTTGGTGATTAGATTTTTTTGGGATCTAGGAGACCTTTAAACGTTTTTTTTGGAGATCCTTAGGGTGTTTGTCAGGATTTTTGGATGCACGGCCTAATAAGAGGACGAGAGGAAGGACATGACTCAATAAACACTGCAGCTGTCTTAAGACTCGCAGAAGGACTGTCTGTCGTTTCAGCAGACCCGGTTGGACTCTCGTGGCGAGCTGAAAATTTTCATTTATGTTTAATTTTAGGGCGTAAAGTTTCGGGCAGATCATTTTGGAAGTCTCAGAGTCTAAATTCAATCACTTAAAGGTTACTTGGGGTCTTCTTGGATCGTAAATTGTTCAAATATAAACTTTCAATACTCAATGCCGTTAGTTGGGGGAAACTGAAAGCAATTTCAAATACGAAAAACCTCAATTAACTTAAGTTGAAGTCGTTTGTTGGACTTTCCTTATTTTAAAGCATTTGTGTTATTTTTTTACAACAGAAATTTGTGCCCGTACATCTCTTCAGTGCTTTAAACGTAGTAAAATCACATGCATGCCTTAAATCAGTAGAAGAATCAACTGAGATTAAGCTGTCTATAGGTCGAAGCTGGATAGATTCCCTTTCATGACTCTGCTCATAGCAACATCATTTCCTTAAACACTCTTCAGCAACTAAAATCGGACTAACGACGTGGTCCATGGTCCATTTAAGCCTCAGTGAAGTCGACCAGCCTCTCAGTCGTAGATAGCAATTCAAAACTAAACCGTATTCATGGCATTTAATGCAAGCATCTCGTTTTATTTTCAAGTTTCAGACAAAATTTTATGACCACTGACCTAAGCGACCTGAGTTTTTACTTCAGCACGACAAGCTCATCAAAACTGATGTCTCTATTCCGAGTTTATAGTTCACCTCCTAATTATCCTTTATCCCACCGACACTAACCGAAAAAACGAAGTCAAAACCCTCCTTACCAAAATTTATGATCATTCCACGGTGCTCCCTCCACTCAACAACCTAATAGATACTTGTAACTTAATTTATCTTAAAAATTAATCTTGCAAAACACTTTACCGCGTCGCGTCGCCGTCGGTCGCTCCTGCTCCGTCATAAACCAGGGATGGTCAAATTGGCATATAAAAGCCGCGCACGTACAAGTCGCCAGAACCTCGCCTTAAAAACGACCCCCACCACCACAAACAAAATCGACGACCACGAAAAAGATACGCGAAAAATCGCGCAAAGTGTCAACAGATTGGTGCGGCAGCGGGCCCTGCAGAGACCAGACCGACAGCAAGAGAGAGGGGTCTCATCTTTTAGACCAAATACCATTAAACGGGAAAAGTTCAACACCACACGATGAGCTGAGGCTTGGTCATTTTCCCGCCGAATCGCGAATCGCTCTGATGGTGGCTCCAAGCCTTCGTCCCGTTTGGCTGCTCCTCTGCGCGGCTCCAGCCAGAAGTCACGAAATACCTGAGCACAGCGCGCACTGTACGTGTGCATACTTCCCAATATAACACCGTTTGCAATAAAATAACTTATTACATCATAAAGACATGCTTATGCACTCTTTTGGGCTTCGTTCGCCATTCGCCATTCGCCGTTCGCGGTTCGTCGTTCACCCGTTCGCCTTTTCCTTTTCGGATTCGCAAGCAGAAGCTGTGGTCCGACAGCCGACCAAATCGCCAGGGGTACCGCGTCGGCGCAGGAACTCCAACTGCTGGTGGCTGATGGCTGGTGGTGGCACCATCCGTCCCTCCTCCGACTGCACCGCCACCGCTGCAGCCGCCGCCGTGTGCTGCAGTTGATCTTAACCTCTGCAGGGTGATTGTGTGAATCCGATTGTTTTTTGTGCATCGTGTCAAGAAGGTGCAACTGTTCACGTCTACCAGATTTGTTCGCTTGTAATGAGCTGATTTATTTCAATTCATTCGCCGGATTCGGGTTATTGAAGAAATTAGGACTCGTATGGGAGTTTATGGCTGCACTGCGCTTCGGTGGGTGGAGGGGTGACATGGATGGCGTGAAGGTGGTTTGAGCACGTCCCACAAGCAAAAAGAGAATTTATTGAAGCTCCGAAGAGGTCAGGAAGATTCCTGTGCCGATGAACTGAAGCAAATATTGGGTCTTTAACTTTCTTCAGACTTCTCAAAGACAGACACGTCATGAGTCAGAACCTGAAACGTTTAGTTGACATTCACGGCTGAACATATTTGAGAGAGCCTTAGGGTGTTTCCTTGGATTTTTGGCCAGATAAGATTGAGAGACGGAAGTGTTCGAAGAATTATGCAACCATCAGAAAAAACTGTCTATCGTTTTAATAGGCCCGCTTGCGTGTGACGAGCTCAACTTTTTCAAAATAAAGTTAGGTCTTGGACTATTCTCGCTTTCAGAGAGTTAGGTAGCCTTTACGGTTGACAGAGGTGGCTTTGAAGAAAGCAGCAACCATAGAAAAAAATTTCAGCAGAAAGGCAAATTTGAGTTTGTCCGGACCAGGAGAGATTAGAATCGACAGGGATTCCAAGGAGCTTCAACGAACTGTGATTCTTAAGTTTTTAATAAAAATTATTATTATTATTATTATTATTATTCTTTATTCCTTTTTTGTTTTCATACATATTACGAGCTTAACATAGTATTACAGAATTGCTTCATACAAGGGAATAGTTAGTGACATTGAATATTGGTAATATAAATAGATGTAAATGTCACTTCAAAACTAAATAATTTATGGTGGGGTGAACAGTATTTTAATTAAATAAGTAATAATAAGTACATATAATAAACAAATTGGGAGCTATGGAGCATGTATACAAGAAGAAAGATAAAACAGAAATAGGAAATTATATAATGTAGGACAGCAAAACTTCAATTTCATTATGGTCAAAATCAAGGAGCCATATCTTCAACTTTTTTAAAAACGCGTTTAATGTTCTAATGCGTCGCATGGCTACAGGGAGTCTATTGAACAATTTTCGAGACACAACACAAAAAAAGTTTCTAAAGTGGGTGGTACGAAAAGGTGGTATTTCAACAACAGAGCGAGAAAAACTTCTTAAATTGTAACTATCGGAGATTGGGCTCTGCAAATATCCACCCCTTATGAAAAAGATCTTTGAAACTCTAAAATAGTATAAATGTCTAACAGGCAGAATTTGTAAGGACCTAAACAGTACCATAGAATGAGATAAGCGGTGTGCATTACATATTTGTCGGACTGCACACTTTTGCAGAACAACAAGTGCTTGGAGATTGGTGATAAATGTACCCCCCCAACAGTTTATACCATATTGTAGCTTTGAGTGAAAAATTGCGTAGTAAACTGTTTTCAAAGTATGGTTCGAACAGAATTTTCTTAGACGATAAAGACAGCGAATGGCTGAACGCAGAGAATTTTTTAAGACCTTGATGTGTTCGCCCCAGCTGAGATTTTCATCTATTGTGACGCCTAAGTATCTAAACTGTTTTACAGCTTCAACTTTAAAACATTTTACACTGCAAGCTACACTATCGTTGTACATGGTTTCGCAGACTTCCGTAGTACAGGTACAGCTTTTCATTCCTTGCCGACAGCAATCGAGTGCATGGAAATACAATTCAGAGTCAGGGGATTCTTGCATGCCTAGGCTAAAGTACATAATTTTTGTTTTGTTACTGACAATTAGTCGGTGTTTCGCAAACCAGATTCGAAGCAAATCTATATCATGGTTTATGTCGGCAGCCAGATCTAAAGGGTTATTATTTGAGCCATAGGCAATGCCAAGATCATCTGCAAAAGCGGTGACTTTTCCGACGAATTCCTGAAGAAACAGGGAGTTGATGTAGATCAGGAACAAGATTGGGCCAAGGACAGATCCTTGTGGTACACCCAATAAAAGTATTTGGGGTTCACTAAGATAGTTATCTACTCTTACTTTTTGCGTCCTGTTTTTAAGGTACGAAACAAACCAATTATACATACAACAATGAGTGGTATATTAACTTACCTTACCTTACCTTTCCTTAAAAAATATGAAGGCTTGGATAAACAGTGAATTTCACAAAAGATTTCACAGAAGATTAAAGAATCCATATGCTTGGTATCTTCATATCTCAACAAAAATTTTGCTAAGAAGATGTTTAGAGATTTGGAAAGAAATCCACATGAATTTTAAATTCCTAGTACTGAAAAGCAGAGCACAATACAATTAATTAAGCCGTTCAGAGCACATATTGATTAACTCCAAAGCGATGGAATAATTTACATTCGCCATGGAAAGACACTCCGTTTCATTCAAATAGTTGTTGTTTAACGGTGTTAATATTTATTATTCAGGAAAGTTTTTGTACAATGTCGCTGCATTAAGTGCATTTTACAATTCTCTTACACAGAAATTTTGTCTGACATCCTTATTCGGTGGATTTTCAACTTTTCTTGATTGTATGCAGCCTTGTCTTTTGCTATCGATAAGTTTTTAAAAATTTTGTTGCCTGGGAATCAAATAAAATAAAAATATTACAAGAATCCTGCATCATATAACGAGAATACATCAACAAGCAAATGCGTTCTTCAATAGAGGGGCAAATCGGAGCAAGACATTTTTACATATCCTGAAACAATCACTGAACAAAATGACATAAGAAACTTGACGGCATCTCACGGACAAGACAAATAAAACATCAACTATACCGGAAAAAGGACTTTTTTTTGTAATCTCTGTATTTACCCACATACAAATATCAAAAGAAGGGTTTTGTGAATAAAAATCAAACCGAATAACACTCAGCTGAGTTTGCAGATTTCAATGCTAAACAAATTTTCTTCTTGAGGCTCCCAATTGGTACAACGTGTACATACGTTGTACCAATTGGGAGCCTGTTACACTTGCCTATCTAAACTATAAATTAAGAGCTAAATATTCATTTTAAGACGTTATACTGAGAATGCCTTGTTCAACTATTTTATATATCATTTCTAGTTCTCTATTTAGTTGACAATGGAAAGAGAGTAGAAGTTTGAGATATTAGCCAACTTCAATATTTGATTTTTAGCCAGGTTTTCAGAGTTTTGCCGCACTGTATGGCGGGCCATCTAGCGGTTTCTTTTTAAATCATGATTTGTTTTCACTCTGACAGCGGTTTCCCTTTCGAAATTTTGACAGAAAATCAGTATCATCCACAGCGCTAAATGAGTCTTTTTGCTTTTAAATAACGTTGGGAAATATTGAAAACTAATTTAGAAAGTGTCCCAAAGATTGCGTTTTTGGAAAGAAATAGTGCTCTCAGCTGTCTTCGCGAGACGATGATACGAACTAGAGGCGAAAAGGGATGTCAAAAGCTGAATAGACACGCCAGTGCTATTCTTCTTTACATCATCACTGTCCATCTTAAATCAAAACAAAATAATGCTGTTATGTCAATCGCCTCGGAGCTGCGATTTGACACCTTTAGACTTTTTTTCTGTGGGTTAAGCCAAAAATTTGAAAACGATTCAAGTACAAGTGATATTGGCCACAAAAATATCATCCAAGTAATCCAAGCCACAGCACGAAACCACCAACAACGTCTTAGAAAGTTTTTGTGACAGAATATGCTTCTGCGTAGCCAAGTAAGGCAGTCATTTGAACAACGTTGCATTCCATAACTAATAAAGCCATTATAAGTTTAATTTTGTTTATTTTATTGCATTTTTAAAAAGAAAATTGCATCTGTTTCACCCGTACTTTCAACTCAACACTAAGGAAGTACTATAAACAGCAGAAATCATATCCATATCATATTCCAAAGGTACCAAAGGAAGGCAAAAGCAAGATGTGCAGAAATTACTGATGTTGCAGTTTTTTCAGTAAACACTTCTTAGAATAAAACAATCTGAGAAAAGAGCTGAACCGAGATATGAAACTTGACAAACGATTTAGGCAAAGAGTGGCCAAATGTCTACATTGTCGTTAAGGAACATCGAACGACTGTGAATCAAGAGACACTAAAAGGAAATAAATTCTATTTAGAATAAACTTGGTTGCTTAACCAAGACCGTTCAGTTAACCCTTTAATGCCCACTGCAACACTAGATATTTGAGCTTCTTTCCGTAATTTTAATTTTTCTCTAAGGCTGTTTATATTTGTCTAAATAGCTTGATTGTTGTTAAATAGTTTATTATAAAAATTGCTACTGATCAGTTTGTAACTGATTTGGGCTCAGTGTTACAACGCTTAACCGTTTCGTGTTAAATTAATTTGGGCATGATGGAGTTAAGCTAAAGCCACAAGCCAAGAGGAAAAGTTGTAATTTTTTTCTGTTTATATCCCATAAATATTTACGCCTGTCTCTAGGATATCAATATTTTTGTTTTTATTTTCTTGGGAAAAAATCATGTGACTCCAACTAGTGTAGCATTTTGGTCATCTATGTGATTTGATATTCGTTCATTCCGAGCTCGTTGTGGTTACTTCGAATACAGTTTATACAATTTGACAAACATAAAAACAGAACAATCTAGCATTAACACAGTATTACAGTAACAAGTTTACTTGAAGAACCAGGTCAATGGGTCTACTTTGTTGAAGTCTCCTCGTTCGGAGAGTTTCTTCGTTGAATAGCAAGTTAATATCTTGATTGCAGAGTTGTACATTGTTGCACATGTTCTCAAAATATTCAGAATTAAAAAATATCAATCCACGCCAGTTTGCCGGCAACTTTACGTGAGTGGAAAACGACCTCCAATTGAAAACAGTATCAAATCCCAAAAATATCGTCAAACTCCTGACAGATTCTGATGCGCGTCCATTCCGCAGCCACTCATGAACATCACCTCAAAATTTATCAAAGCGCCTGTGGTAAGGACGCATCTCATAATAAGAGCACAATCTTTTTCTTTCTTCTCCACAACACACCTTCGATTCACATGCATCGACGACCATAATCCCCGTCCGACTACAACGTGATCTTTCCCTTCGACTTATTTTTTTACGTTTTCCTTTTTTTTTACGATTCATGGACAATTGAATAGATCCCGATATCCTTTTTGGATTCTTGTAATAAGATTTCGACAGCCACTATTGGAGAATTCACGTGCAAGGAATTCATCTGACGGATTGGGATGTGTGCGCATCTCTCGGGCGATTGCGTAAAATTTAATCCGATGTTTTGGTTGGCATTCATTCTGCAAGATGGACCACACCTGCGGAAAGTTAAATGAACCCACACACTGATCCTTTGTTTCGGTCACGAAATTTCTGACCAGAAAAATCTGAGAATAATGACAGCTCAGGAGGTTCGAATTCAAAAACAATCTGCAGACAGAGAGCAGAAGAGACAAAGAGACCGAGGAGGGGACCCTCCAGCGACGCACACAACGGACACTTGAAGGACTCATCTTCTTAAAATATCACCCCACACCATGTGTGTGGCGGGAATATATCTGTTTTTGAAAAACCAAAAAGTAAAACCATCTCCAGTCACTGGTGGCAACAACGCCAACGGAAAACCAGCGACACAAAAACTGCCCCATACGATATCCCTTAGCAGGGATATTCTATTTTCACAGATGGGATGGATGGACATAAATAAATTCCCTCTCCAGACAAAGTGGATGTCATGCATTTTTCCATCAACGTGCACTCGCAGTGACAAGGGGTGTGCACTGCAGCCGCAGCTACCGAGAGTTTCCTTTGGTCTTCTCGGTCCCCGGTTGCCCCAAACGCTGGCGGTGCCAGTAGCGGCGACTCCTCACTCCAGCGGCTGTTGCTGGTCTAACTGTGTGTCCCTAAAAAACACACATGGGACACTAAAAATAGCCACCCTCATGATCTAAATGATGGGAAGGAAGACAACAACGCGCAGCGGTCCCATAAGGACTGCCGACCAATATTTATCCTCATATGGAAGAAAAGACGCAACGCTGTCCCTGAAGACGCGCCCGATGGTTTGCTCCCATTCGTAACACACAACGGATACACGCATCCACGGATCTTTATTTTTAGAATCTCGCGAGAATCGAATCTTCTTCGCCGGGTCGCTGGGTAGATGTCAGACGTTTGGCACTCCGTTTCCAATGTTTACACATGAGGCCGGGAGCATAGACACATCCATCCCGAAATCTGAAAAGTACAGTCAAAGTCAAGTTCAATGGGAAAATGCAACCGCGACTGTCGCAGGCGGGATGTTCTTTTTTTTTTTCTAATTTCTGGAATAACGCCGCGCACTAGATACACGCACTCTGGCACTCTATCCACAACCTGGGTGCTCACAGAATATGTTGTCCAAAACGTCAGGCGTGTGTGTGCGTGTGATCTGAATTTGGTGGCGCATCCACACACATGAAGACGCGCGATCTATTTTCGGCTGAACTGCATCTTTGGAGTTGACAATGTAGAGAGTCCCACAAAAAACATGAGAAGTGATTTCATCAGACCACATGTCAAACAAAATAAAAAAAAATCATTCGGGTGATGTACAAATTTTTGTTTTGTTACAGGAATGCTGGAGGAGGAGGCGTAGAATGTTTGGTAAATACTTGGACCGAGATTGTTTAGGTTTAGGTCCTATCCTTAGCAGGATAAATGACCATGCGAGCGCAGAAGATAAATGGCCTTGAGTGATTGAAGTGGATGGAAATAGTTGATCGGGAATCGAAATGGTAATCTGAAGCGATTGTGGAGTGGATCGTTTGCCTAGGCAGTGATTTTTTTTTAAAGACACGTTATTAAATTGAGCGGTAAGACGTCTTCAAAATTTCTTAAATTCGATTCGATGGAATTGATTAAGACCGACCTTCACGAGCAAGCAAAATTGAAGGAAAAGGCTGTCGTAGCTGGACCTCAAGGCAAATCGGAAATGTAAGTAAGTTATGCAAAAGAAAACCAAGAAGTTAAGACATGGAATTCTAGGCAGTCCTATGTGACGGTCAACTTGGTGAATTCGTTTCTGCTCTTCGTTCTTGCGTAATATTGATCTTCGGATTGAGAAAAACAAATTGTTTACCTAGACTTCTCGATATTTTTGCAGGTTTTAAATCATTCAATGTGTTCTTGTTCCGCCAATGTTCTTGTTCTGTCAATAAAATAAATATTCTATCCAGTCCATGCACATCAAATCAGTTTCCATCATTAAAAGCGGCTAATGGCCAGGACCATCTTAGGGCACATAGACTACATTTCGATTCACCTTAAAAAAACTGAACATGGTGCATGAATTTTGCCTTTTCCCTAAGAACCACTTTCGTTAAAATAGGAAAGCAGACATCCGAACCGTTCAGACCAGAAAACCCTTAGGATTCCTCATTAGCATTTACTGATATTAAGAAACTTCCAAACAATGTCTTGTAAGTCTCGCATCCGTACTAAAGCATAGATCCCACATTGTCATTAAATATTCGAGGCTTGAGTGAGGTTTTCCAGACGTTGTCAAGCGAACAGTGTGACAGAACTTGTTTATACGAGCCCTGAGTTTCTGTACCTCCATCTTTGCAGAAAATCCTGCGGAAGAAACAGAATTTATTGGCATGTTCAATTGGACTAGCAAAGGAGGTGTTCGCATCTTGAGCCGATTCCGATAAAGTTCTTGGCAAAATCGCTATAAATACATTTAAGATTCCTAAAAAAGAATTAATATGAAGTTTTCGGTTATCCAAAGGCCTCATAGTTCAAAAATTGCTCTCAATATGATTTTAATTAAAAGCAATTTGTTTTATCACCCGTTCCCAGGCTTCCCCGCCAACTTTTGCCCTGATTTTGTCTTGTTTTTTTGCAAACGTCATTCCCCGCCAAAGACTCACATGTGACACAAAATTAACTAATAATTTCCCCGCATTGTTTAAACGAACCACGTCTAACTCGATTCCGAATCCTTTTCGAGAAGACCGCCGATTTTCGCATAGAACTCCGTGACAGATACCAGCAGTTGAACAGCACATCTCAGATGCCGGTGCGCTTCCAATGCCAATCATTGCATCACAGCACTCTTCCAAATCAATCAACCAAATTCTCCACGGCTCTCCATCATTCCGATGACGAACTACCTACGCAACAAACAAACCCATGTGTGTATGACACATTGATTAGCGACGGCCAAGGACAGAGGGCAAAACAAAGGCCGTGCCGTGCTTTGTGCCTTAAGAAATGTCATGGAAACACAAAACAACGTCGATGGGATCCTTGACAATCCACACAGAAACGAACGAAACCCACCACCACCGCAGCATTAATTATTCATCCCCGGCGGAGGGGGCGAGCGATTCTCTATCGGCCGATTTATGTATGTAAATGACGTGTGCCGCAGCAATTAATGCCCGAGATACACGAATTCCCTGACCAAGGGCTAACGTCGCCACCGCCACCCGAGAGAATCAATCGGCGTATCTTTCGCATGCGGCTGGCTATCTGAGCATCGTCCTCGCTGCACCCTCAGTGACAGGACACAATTTTTGTCCGGCTATTTGAATAGGAAAAAAAAAAGAAAGCGAAATCCAGAAAAAAAAATCAAATCATTCAATCTACGAATGTTTGCTCAATATCCTGCAACGGGACGCAGTACGCAGGCAGCTGTCCTTTTTATTGCGGAATTGATGCGTACAACCGGGGCAAATGGAAAAATATTCGCACAGAATGGTAATGACCTATTGAGGCTTGATTGACCTCAGAGCTCGGTGTTTTTGTTGACCATTTATTTGTGAGGCCGACGTCCCTTTGGGATTGAAGCCGATCCGGGGTAGAGAGACGCACTGGCGGCTGGTCCGCTGGTCTAGTCGAGTAATGGTTATAATTTCGTTGGCGGATGATCCTTCAGAATTTTGTACTAATCTTGGGATTCCTTATGACTGACCGCAGTGTGGGGTGTGAGTTTTTTTGTTTAGTTTTTTCACAAGCAATTGCGCAAAGTATTTGTGAGTTTGTATCTTTTTTTGTGGTCTCGAGTGGTTTTTGTATTTGAAATAAAGTGTAACACATGAATTAATGAGTTTTAGTTTTTAACAAACACTATCAAATTTAATTGCAATTTTGTGAGTATTTGATGTGACCGTTTTTTTTCTGAATCTTCGAAAAAGTTCGATAGAAAATTGTCGGTAGATAGTTTTGAAATGTAATATCTTTGGTAATATTAGTTAAATACAAATATTAATTGCACCTGACAATACTATAGCTTGTCTGAAAGGTGACCTTCCTTTTGACAAAAGACTTTAATAAAATCTCATTTTCTCCGATAAGTTATTTGCATTTAAAAATGAGTGAAAATTCTGAGCACTATCGTCATATTTTGCCTCTGTATTAAAGGAAACGTAGAAAGGCATCGCAGGCTGCAAAAAAAAATCCGTGAAGTTTAAAAAATAGCAACGAAGTCAGTCAACGAAGATCACTTGCTTGTTTTCGGAGAGATAATTTCAAAGCCCAAGATGCGTCGCGCTATGGTCGACAAATCGCAAAAAAAAGTCGATAAAATTATGAAAAAAGATTATGTGGCAACCTCATTGTAAATTTATGCGAAATACAAAATAAATTCGAATTCAAATTAAGTAAGAGTAGCACATAACTAGTGTGGATGTTGCTAGGGAACAGTCAGCATCAATTTAAAGAAAGCTTGATACACAAAGTATGTAGCCGATGTTTGGGTGCCACATGAATCAACATTCAAAATTAAATGAACTGAAATTCAAATTAGGATTTACTGCTAAAACGGAATGAAATCGAACCCTTTCTGAAGCGAATAATTGCAGACGATGAAAAATGGATCACTTACGACAATGATGTGCGCAAAAGATCATGGACGAAGAATGTGTAACGCTTCGCAAACAGTGGCAAAGCCAGGCTTGACATCAAGAAAGGTAAAACTGAGTGTCTAATGAGATTGGAAGGGAATTTTTCACTATGAATTTCTATAAGTGGTTGAAGGATTGATTATATTCACTGCTGTCTAATATAAACGTGGTTGAAAATGCAATCGATTTCAATCGGCAAGGAATTGATCAATAGAAAAGGCGTTGTGTTCTATTAAGAGAACCCCAGATCAGACACATTTTTGATGTGCCGGGAAAAACTAAGAGGTGCATCCATCACATAGACCAGACCTTACAGTTTCAGATTATTATCTGTTTGGAGAACTCTCTTAGTGCTGTGTAATATTGTAGTTTTGAATTCCGTAGAGGCTTGCGAAACTCATTTGGGCCAGTTTTTTTCGATCAGATATCTCAGAAGTTCCACAAAGATAGAACCTGGTTTTAACTAAAAAATAGCAAAATTGTGTTTAATTTTCGTTCTGAGTCTTTTTAATCAACCAATATTTCTTAAGATTCATATTCTGTCGATCCAAAAATGTTTCATTGAATTCTGCACCATTCTCAAGACTCAGCTCTTAGTTTATGTTTTTCAGGAAATCCACATATCTGCCTTAAAAGTGTAGGAGAAAATGGGAGGACGGTGGGAGATGCACATATTGTAACTCGTTGTTATCTTTATTTCGAAAAAAAAAAGGAAGTACATCGTATGTGGTATTTATAAAAAAACGCTGGGCCGTCGGGCCTACAATTGTCTTAAAGTAAAACTTGATACGGCTTCCGACTCGCAATTGAAAATTGAGCCGAGTGGCATTTAACACATTGCTCTTATTAGTTGACCTATTGCAAAGCAGGCGATCTGTTTATCACAATAACTCTTTCAAAATTGAGACAAAGTCAAATGCGTAAAGTCGTCCATCAAATGAAGGTTCTATCGCTACCTACACTTAAAATCCATCCAAAAAGCCGCGCAACCAAAAGGATCCGTCCGTCCATCATTTCGTAATAGAAAACGCCAATTTGAACGGAATCCACAGTTGTAAGACGTCTCAGACCCTCCATTGTGGTCAAATCCTTTTTGTCCTTTTGCACCGCAGTGAATTAAATAGTAATTAAGGAAAAAAAAAAACATCACACGTCGGTCCCTTTTCGGAACATCCGTCCACTGACTCGAACACCTAACCCCAAACAAAAGCGGTAGGTGTCACGAATAAGCAGATTATCTATCCATTGTGACCACAAGAAAGACAAAAAACCGCAAAAAGGATACCTCTGACCACAAGAGGCAATCCTTGCAGTGCGTGAAATCACTGCTAATTGCCAATGCCGTCCCTTCTCTCTCTCATCCTTCCGCATTCCCAGGTACGCCCGACAAGAACTGACTTTGAAAAATGCCCATTGTACATGTTGTTTTGTAAACAACTTCCTCCATCTCAAACCGTAACTTGTTGTTGTTTCTGTTCGTTGTGCAACGGGCCACTTGTTTAGATATTTTTCCCGTATCTCGCAGGATGTTAGCTGAGGTCATTTTCGGGAGAGACTATTGCCCCCTGACCACCGCGCTTCCGGTAAGGGACATGTGTTTTTAATTTGAAACGCACGGGGAATTTGTAACACACATGTTCGGCTGAATCAACAGTCAAGAAAAAAAAAAGGAAATCCGTGATGTGAAATCTGAGTTCGGATGTTGATGATTCATTAGGCGAACATTTATCTCGAAGATAATCTTTTTCAATTATTTACGCTTGGACCCTAGTGATGGATGTGTGTGAGGATCGGTCGGCTGGTGGAACGAGTACTTCGAAAAACGACGTTTTTGAGAGCGAATCACTCAAAAATGGAGTCATTTTACATTGGAGCCGCGTGAAGAACTAAAAAATTCGAGCTCTTTAGCGCTTTGTACATAACCGTAAAATTCAAAAGACAAAAAGGCGGAAGGGAGCTATTTGACAACCTAATATAAGACCCACCATAAAACTAAAGAATTTTCTGAAAAAATGGATCGTTGACGGCAATCGCAAGAAAATTTAGAAACAACTTTTGAACAGAACGTTTTTGATAGCAAAGATCTCGAACGGAGCAAATTGTTGTTGAAAAATACTTTAAAGAAAAATTTGCCTCAAAGAAAAAACTAAAATCTTCTTACCAGATGCGCCCATAAGCCCGTAGGTTATGTTAGGTAGGCGGGCTGAGAGTAGGCCCTAACAGCAATGAAGTTCTACCTCTACGTTTGACTTAACGTAAATCGCTAAATAGTAAAATCTAACCTTCTTTCCATCAGAACAAAATAAATCTAAAAAATCTCGATGTACTGATGACCGTGAAGTACTGAAATCTTAACTCGCCTCACGTGAAACCAACATGCATTTCAACAAATACCTCGAAAATGAGCGTTTTCGACTGCGAAACACTCAAAATCAAGATCAATTTACATCAGAGCAACGTGAAACTCAGAACTTTCTCCCCCTTTGTACTGAGTAGACAAAGAAACACAAAAAAATGTTTCTAATCAAGGACTACAAAGAAAGATGAACCACTTTTTCATCTCCACCGACAGATCGACCAACCGACCGAGTGAAAGACAAGTGAAGCGGCCATACGCACATATCCACTTAGATCCTTTCACAACAATACCCTCGAGTCCCGTTATAGCGTAACCGAAGACGCGCAGTAGAATTTTTTTTTTACGGAATGCCCCTAGTGGGAGCCTTCTAATTATTGAAGGACCTTATCCACCAGCCAAAAAAATGAATAACGCCCGATTTTTTTTTTTTTTTTTTTAGGATTCCTATTCAATCGAAAACGCAAAAATGCCCGCGTACGCAGTTTGATATATGAGAAGATCCTTTATAGCGGTATCAACATCCTCATCCACTCCACTCATGGGTATGGTGGCCGAATAAAGAGGCCAGCCTAGCGGTTTCTTATAATGGACCTTTCTTGTTTTTTTGTTGTCCTGGATTTTCGTGAAAAAAAAAACAACACGCCTGGGAAAATCATATGAAACAAGGACTCGATCGATGGCTAAAAAAAAAGAGAAGAACAAAAAGTTTGAGGGATTTCCATGCTACTTAGTCTAACAGGTAACGAAAAAAACGGTGAAGTACTTTCACGTATTGCGCCATGGACAGGACAACGGCACACAGAAAGAAAAAAAATACGACGCCCCTAAGGGTTTTGGTTTCTGTGTCCTGCTGGTGGAGGCCTATTTTTTGAAATCTTCATTTCGGCTCGGGTGACGTCGAGTGGAGGAGAGTGGTTCATTTTTTTATTTGTCGTTCTATGGGACATCTGTTTTTTTTTTTTTCATCGTAGTTAATCATAAGAAAACACAAATTTTTCAGATGTTCCCGAAGGCGGGACTGATGAGTGGTGGACAGAGTTTAGGTGGACGGCGATGTTTTAGTAGCCTAAGAGAAGTGGACTTCGAGTTTTGTTATTAATTTCATCCCCTGGGCAACTCGATACCCGGCTGGACGGAGCTTCTACAATTTTTTGTGGACTGTAAAAAAAGATGTGGGAGAAACAAGCATCCCTGTGGCACACAATTTAAAGAATGGAACTGATGAAATGACCCAATCGAGGCTTTCAATGTCTTGACAGGGGCTAGTTTTAGATTTATAGAGAAAATTTGTAAGTTGACAATTTCGTTGAGAACCATTTTGTAGCAGAAACATTAGCTACTGTCAGCAAATGGCTGCCAAGTATCATGAGCTTAACCAAATTTAGCTTAAACCTTTTGAAACTTCCACGTCTAATTTGTTTACATCAGCGTCCTTGGAAAAGTAGATTAAATCAGGCGACCGATTGAGCCCGAAAATTGTTTCCTTAATTTATTAAAAAAAATCATATTCAATTGTCTCTTCATGTGAGCGACCCGTTTCTCTCCCAACGACCTATTCCTCACCACTAACTCCACCCCACATCGAAATTATAATTCATTCGTTAACTGCGGGCCAATAACCATCCCAGAAGTGCATTTGCATACTCAATCATTTTAATTTCCCATAAAAATCTTCAATTGACCCTACCAGCAGAGGTCATTACTTCCTGTGCATCCCACCGAAAGCCACAGCATCCCCTAAAGGAAGTCCTGGATTAAATTTCACTTCCCTGCGATATGCATAACTCGATCCTTCTTTTCCACTGCGTCGCCGCACCGCTGCGAAATCAAAAGTGCAAACACGCTAAACACCTTTCAAAAAAAAAAAAATTTAAACAAAAAAATCCTTCACCATAAATTGTTGCATGAACAACCGAGTGTCAGCATCCAGGACGAAGAAAAAAAACTCACTCACTCAACCCCTCGCAGATACTGTCCCGCCAAAAAAAAAGCAAAAAACCGACAACCGTGGGTTAAAATCTGATCAACAAAAATAGGAAGGGCAAAAAAAAAGAACCAGAGAAAAAAAAAATCTGTGACCCATGTCAAGACCCTCAGCATAAATAAGCGACAAACAGATCTGAATAAAAAACGGATGTGTGTGCATATCAAAAGGATGTTTTATTAGTTCCGAGATAGGGGTAAGCAGCGACGAGTGTATCCTAATTTCGCATACCTTACCCCATCCGTTCGGCGAGGCTTGAGAATCCGAGACGGTCGTTGATTCCACCGGAACGCGGATGCATCTGCCGCCAGTTTGTTTGGAGGACAATCAGCTAGGATTTTCGCCAGGATCTATTAAAATTCAATAATTCTCTCCTCAGATGAGAGAGTAAACAGTGGACAATAAATCAATTTGAAAAACGAACCGGATGGGAGGGGGTAGGCAATCCGGTGTTTAAAAAGTCAGTGGAAATTTCGAAAAAAAAGAAATTTATTTGAATTTGAGAAATCACTGTGCGAGTCTTTTGGGTGGATGTGCTGCTCACATCGACGGGCGTTCGCAGCGGATGTGCATTTGGGCGTGGAGCGGTGGATTTCTGGAGGGATAGAAAAATCGTAAACGACGCAGTAGTATTTGAATGAGTCAAATCTTGTCCAGTCAATGTGAAAATTCTTACTCAAGCCCTAGGACAAAATATGACAGTCGACAGCTATAATTTCGAAGTAGTTAGGGAGTTCGTATACCTCGGGGCGAACGTAAACTCCACGAATGACATCGTAATGGAGATCCGTCGTAGAATCACTCTTGGCAACCGCTGCTACTTCGGTTTGTCCAAACAACTAGGGTCAAAACTCCTGACTCGAAGAACTAAGGTCATGCTCTACAAGACCCTTATCCTGCCAGTCCTACTGTATGGAGCCGAAAGTTGGACGATAAGCAGGACTGCAGAGCTGATACTTGGCTCCTTCGAAGGAAAAATTCTACGGCGGATTTTCGGTCCAGTCTGCGAGGAAGGCGAATGGAGGAGAAGACATTTATGAGCTGTACGTAGATGTGGATATAGTCCAGAAGGCAAAGATCCGTCGACTACAGTGGCTCGGCCAACGAACACAAACTCTCCAGCTAAAAGGGTCTTCGAATCCGAGCCTCCTGGTTCGAGGAGAAGAGGGAGACCGAACCTCCGGTACAGAGCTCAAGTGTTCGCGGATGCAAGACAGCTTGGTCTTCCGGACTGGAAGCAGCATGCTCGGGACCATCAACGTTGGAAGGCGGCTTTGGCTCAGGCACAGAGGGTCTTAACCCCCTAAGGGTTAAATGCCTGTTAAGTAAGTATATTCAAGTCTAAATTCAATAATGAAATCTTCGAATTCCTTACCAAACAGTTTCAAAGAAATAATTGGAACTCCACTGGGCGGTTTTCCATTTCTACTCCTCAGTGCTTGAAAAGCTGATTTTTTTTCTTCACACACATAAGGGTTGATAAAAACGTAGGTTTAAACGGTCATCATCTTATAGCGGAGGCAATGCACGCAGAGGAGATCTCCAGGCAACCCGATCCTCCGCCGCCGACTCTAGTTTATCAGGAGGTACGCCCAATGGCAACCAGGTGAGTTTTTGGACTTGGTCCAGCCATTTCATCCTGGGTCTGCCGAGCCGTCGGCTTCCTGATTGGATCGCATTTGATAAGAAAATTACAAATATTTAGAATACTTTAAGAAAAAATGGTAACACTTTCTAATTGCAAAGATTTTGATCTACGGACTACCTTTCAATAGCAATTAGTTAGTAACCTCAGATAATTCAAAAGAGTCTTTAGCAAAACCAGAACCTTGACAATTACCAAGTCTCCAGACAGACTAGGCCCTGAGGTTCAAAAATCTGTCACCTCTGTACGTTTTTTTTTGCCATGGACAAGCAATAAGTTTTCTTAAACAAACAGCACCTTCGCCTCCACACAACTGACACGATCGAGAGCTTTCTAGGGTACCCCTTCCACAGATCCAGCCTTCCATTCACTCCAATAGGTCATCTCTTGGCCAAGCGGCTGCAGTTGTTGCTCAACTCATATTCAGTTGCAAAGATGGATGGTGACGACTTTTTTGTTGTTGCTGCTGGAAGAATGATGTAAGAGAACGGTACTAAATCTACGATGAGTAGTTTTCCTCGCTGTCGTTGTTGTTTTTGTTGTTGTTGTTGTTGTTGTTGTTTCAGAAACACACATATGAACACCACTGCCATTCATTTTTTACCGTCCTCGCAGCTGCACCACCACCAGACGCCGCGCAACACTCGTCACGTTTTCCGACATCATGCCGGAATTTGTCCAAAGTGATAGGCATCACATTGTTTTAATTTTGCTTTCCGAAAACGAAAAAATCATGTTCCTGGCGAAAATCAAATTCAGTAGCGCACCGTAGACGTTTTGCATCCGTGAGGTGCACTTGTGAAAGCAGATGCCTCCCTCGCACCGTCCCACGAAGCACGATTTACTGGGATTGATAACAAATTTACTCCTAAAACAGTCCACGCCAGTCCACCTGTCAGCCGGAGAGCCGAAGTGAGCGAGCATTTAGCAGCTCCCACCGCGGCGGCGACGATTTGAATTTGGAGGCGCGTAGATACTCCCCCACGAGCACAGTACACATGCGGCCGGGAGTGCTGCAACCTTGTCGGCAGCCCGGTCGGTTGAGGAGGGCTCCTGGATTTTCACATGAGGTCAACATTTTGTCATGCCACATCTCGCGGTGATGGAAGGCGACGATATAAATAACCCGCCAACCATTCATGCATCCGAGCCATCGTTGCGCGCTGGCGAAACGCTCACGATGACTGCGCCTCGCCGCAGCGTCAGAGTGCACCGCGCGCCGTGCTCCAGTACAGATGCAGGTTCATTCCGTGGCCGTGTCGCCTCCTCGACCACAGCATGACGAGTGGGGGCAACAAATGAAATTTTATTGCGCAATGGACCCGGCTCTGGACAGGCTCCGGACTAGTGGACTCTGGGCTCCCCAACAATGGAAACAAAGCCAAACGACAACGATGGACGTCGTCGGCGTGGTGGACGTGGATGAAAAGCAAAAACGAGAATAGAAAAGTGCCCAAGTTGTGTGAACTTCTTGGGCTCGATGGAGGTGGTGGTGGTGGTGGATAGACGAGCGGTCCCTTTTAGCGAGTGAATCGGTCGGATTGTTCCCATGTGGCTGGGCACAGCCGAGCGCAGCGTCGTTCTGTTTATTTTGCCCAAATGGTTTCCCGCTTCTTTGGTCTTTTTATCAAAAGTCAAAATCTCGGGTGGCTGTGAAACGTGATGCAGTAGGAAATAACGACGACGACGACGCTGACGACGGAGACCGAAGATGAGACCTGCTTTGGAACGCTCCGAGGATGAGTGATATTTAAAAACAAAGCTAGGATCAGTGTCAGCCGGAGTAGGGAACGTCATCGGCCTAGAGACTGGTTTGTGCGCGCCCAGAAACTGACGCGCACGAGTGACGGGGGGTGGAGGTGGCAATTGGAAGAAGCAGGAGCTCACCCAATTGCTAAGCAATTTCGGAAATAATTGGCGTCACACATCGGGAATTAGAGCGTGGGCCGGAAAGTGAGGATCGCTCGCAAAATTATTGACGGCGGCGCATTATGGCCGCCTGACATGTGACGGAATCGAATTCGATTTTTTCGTTTTTTCTTGTGGTCGATTCAATCTTCGGCATGAATCTTTGGAACATGACTTCCGCAAGTTGTCAAATCAGCGATCGGTGGCAGAAGTTTCGTTTTTGTTTTTTTTGGGCTCAGCAGAGGTGGCAGGGCCCATTAAGTGGTAGCTCGTTTGCCGTTGGGCGATTGATTGAGGAGGAGTGGATATTTAGTGTGATGGTGATTTGTTTGTATGTGAAAGAGGGAGATGTGTGATCTGCAGGGGCGATTGGAGGATGCAACAACTTAATTGTGGGCATAAGTGACTGTGGGACTGTGACTCTCGCGAGTGGGTGGTAGGGCACATGTGGGTTATGAGGTGGAAGGGTCATTGTGGGCTTTGGAATAAGAGAGTATTATTTAGCTTACTTTGTATTTGGCAGAATGGACGATAATTGTCGATCGTTGGCCAGTTATTTAGCTCTTTGTATTTTGATTAAAAAAGGCACACATCTAAAATGCCAATTGTGATAACCCCCACTTAGAGCTCACGTAAGAAACCTGAGTTCACAATGAAACGATATTTTCTGCTTCAAGATAATTTCTGCCTAAATGACGATGACGTGTACTGACCAAGCAGTTACAGTGCTCTGCATATGCTCTTCGTTGTCGTAGAGGTAAAACTGGCACTACGCCAATCGGTCTTAGATGTTTGTTAACTGGGCACTGTCCTGTGGCGATTTGAATCTGGCCCGTAGTAAGTCTGAGGAATTGTTTCGTTTCAGCGAAGGATGTAGTGGGTAGAAATATTTTGGCTTACCTAACGTTTGTGTCCAGTAATGATTGACCATGTTCCTCAGCCAGCTATTTATGCAGCATTTAGAGGTGCTAATAGGTATGCCGCATTATGGTCGAAGCTTCATAAAGCGCGATGCGGAGCCTTTTCTGGTTAGTAGGTTCCCTTCGGGTTAAATGGACGCCACGCCACTGCGTCACACCCGGAAATTCATAACTGAAAGTACTGCCAAAAAAGGCTTTCTGGGATTCTGTTACTGCCGACTTATATTAATGTGCTCCAAAAATATAATCTACGGTTTAATTAAGATCTACTTATGCGGAAACAGGCAGCGTAGAGAATCCCGAAAGACAAAACCGAGTGAGGAATACCACAGCCAGAGAAAATTAAATCATTTGTCGACTGAGTGTCCAACCCACTTCTGACCAGAAAGGACATTCGCTTAGCTGCAGCGACTGAATTAAGTAGTCGAATAACACCCAGAACCAGATTGCTCAAAGGTGGTGGATGCATTGCGCGAAAAAGTTTAGAAAAAACTCAAAACGTCTGCTGGAATTTGCAAAATAGCATTGAAAAAAAAAAACATTTTCCTTTCCAGAAAAACATTCTGGAGTGACGAATTCAGATTCAGCATGTTAGGATCTAATGGTAAGAGGTAAGAGGAACTTGACTCGACGTATACCATCAAGCCCATCAAGCATGGCGGTGAAATCGTCGTGGTGTGGGTAGCTTTTTTTTTGACACGGTCTCGATCCAATTGTATACATAAATGGGCGTAATGGAGTCACCCACTTAACATAAGTTCATTAAATAAAATACGTTGAAGAAAATAAGCAATGGGGTCATACGTACATATTTGAACATTTGCCAATTACTTACATTTTTGAGGAAGATAACTATCCTAAACACACACAACGCCTTGTAAGAAAATTGTTTCAAGAAGAAAGTGCAAGTGTTCTGCGTTGATCAGCGCAGATAAGAGATCCCTTTTTCCTATTAAGAACTTGTGAGCTGTAAGGAGAAGTCTATCATCAAATTTAGCAAAGAATTTAGAATTTTTTTTAAGAAAATCAAACATCTGTGGGAAGACTATTTATTAAAATAATGCCAAAACTTCAGTCAGTTCACCAAAACGCTACTTGTCTGTTATCACCAACAAGAGATATCCCACAAAATATAAACTTCTTTTATTCAAACAAAATTTGAGTCCGCCTTTTCACAAGTGCGCTTACAACGCCATTTGGACCGTTTCGCTAAAACAAAAAAATATTCAACTGAGTCAAAAAATATGGACTTAGTTTTGCCAACTATACCGAATTGGAACAAATAACTGGGCGCCTGAAGGAGCAGAATATCGGGTCTATGGTCCTGCCAAGATGCGCTTGCGGGGGTTGGTTAAAGAGCTTACTCTATGCGACGGGATTTCGGAACGTGTGGTAAATACAAGTTAAAACGATAGAATTTGTTTGAATAATGCAGTTATTTCACTGGTAGTTAATAGGAGCTCTTTAGCGCGCGACAAGTTGTTCTTCCGATGATCAAAACGGGAAAGACAGAAAGAATTGCAACTCAATAAAAACCTCTTGTGCTCAATCCAGGAATTCGATGATTTGTTTCAACCAAATATTTGTGACATAACACGAGCTTTTGAACGGACGCAATTTGGATTATGCGATCGGCTGCACCATTACAGGGAATTTGCTGTTTGTGCTTGAATTATTTTTCTTTCAAGTTGCGACTGTACGATTGGAAGGACAAGCTGCGCCTTACAGGACAGTTGTCGAAGACGATAAGCGAATTCATAAAAGGTTGTTAGTGGTTATTTTATTCAAAGGGATTAATACCCTGTCAACATCATCCTTAAAAAACCAAAACTTTCAAGTGTCTCTATAATTCGAGTATTCGAGTTTGAATGTTCAGTGGGACTCATTTTCGATCGGTTCGATAGGGTTCAATTCCGACGTTTGCCACTTTTCATGACTCCCGATTTCCCACCTGGTCATCACTTCTACGCCATTCTCCAAAATCACAAAAAAGGAAAAGCTCTGTCACAAGCCTAGCACCGGCTACTTCATGTTTAATGCACAGTAATTGTGCCATACCACGTTCCGGACATGTTCCATTCACCTACTACTTACTACTCACTTTGTCCTACCAGAAGATCATCCTCGTCTCCACTTCAACCCCCCGTCCACCTTCACGATCAACAACAACAAAAAAGTATCTGAAAAGCGACGAAAGCAATAATAACAAAGTTCAACACGAATTACTACCAAATTTGCAAACGTCTTGCAATTCATCTCTGTCCCATGGGCACACCGGAGAGACGCTCGAGTTGAGTTAAGTTGAGGCTAGCGCAGTGGTCCCCCAATACTCTGGTCCTCCGCACGATACACTCGCAGATAGTTTGATGTATCTGTGTATCTTCTTCCCCCTGGTAGCTGGCCATATGTTTTGTAAATAACTCACGACCATTGAAGAGATGTGTTCATGCCGAGATTTGTGTGATCTGCAAAGCGAGCGCGAGTGCGGTTTGTTTTGCTCGATGAGAGGAGACCTCTGAGCTTGCCGGCGGTGGGTGGTGGGAGGTGGGTGATCTCTCTCCTTCTCTTTCATCGTGAAGTTCCTTTCTCTTGAACGACATTAACTAGTGTCAGCGATATGGCGAAGATGTTTTCATTTTATTCAACGCGAAGTCATTAAGTTGTACTCTGTGTTTCGAACGTGTCCTTGCGTTAGTTTTGCGTACTTTTTAACAATTTCTGAATTTGGGAAAAAACAAGGCTTCGGCGGGGGGATTGGATTGCGCTACCAGCATAAGACCGCCATTTAGCTTTTTTTGGAGTTTGACGGAGAGTTACAGGTCTGGAACGTAGGAGTCTTGCCGACGATCCGAGTTGTTGGTTCCCTTCTTTTCTAGATAAAATTCCCGTCACCTAAATTACCATCTTCATTCAGATAGCTACGGCCAATTAAAGCGCTTTCTGTACCTGCATGCAAATGTGTGTCAAGTAGACTTCATGTTTTTTTTGTGTTTCGGCAGTAGACACCGATATTTCGACCTCGACAGTGAACGGTGGGCGACTTAACAGGTCTCAAAGTACAGCCATAAGCTTTTTCAACAGACATTTACGCTGGAAATCACGATAGGGTTTTTACCAACTACGTGAAGGATACTCTAAGGACCAATCTAAAAGACTGTACAAATAT
Source organism: Syritta pipiens (assembly GCA_905187475.1). Classification (NCBI taxonomy): domain Eukaryota; kingdom Metazoa; phylum Arthropoda; class Insecta; order Diptera; family Syrphidae; genus Syritta; species Syritta pipiens. The sequence continues at coordinate 5,430,317 of LR994571.1, forward strand.
GTTTCTTTATTTGCTTTCAGATAAGGATACAAAGATGCAAATAAGAGGTTAGGTTTTTATTGGACCAGTTTGTTGTAATCGGATGGTTTTTAGGTAGGTTTAGATAGGTTTAGATAGGTTTTTAGATCTGTTTTGACATACCTCTGTTCTGTCTTAAGAATCAGAACAACCTCATACAACCATGGGAAGTCACAATTTGTGAGATTTTCGTATCCTAATAAAACAATTACAAATTGTGCATCACGAAAACTGTCAAAATTGTGATGCATGTCCTAAGCTGTTCACAAGAAAAACAAAACACAATGGTATTTTGAAAATTTGAAAAACAAATGGAAAACTTGAAGTAGACGAAAAAACGATTAACGATTAACGATTGTATTGGATTTTTATTATAAAATAATAAATTTCACTATTTCAATATATTTTATGGATGATATACATACAGTGGCGTGCAAAAATGAATACACACTCGGCGGTCGTATGGTTTTTTGTAAATAGAAAGCCTCCCATTTGACCGATTTAAATAATTTTTATGTTATTTGTTTCCTTACTCCATCATCACCAAAAAAATGAAGTAGAAACTATTTTGATCGCGTCTATAGAACGCCGAAAATTCACAAATGTTTATCTTCACCCCAATGTATCCATTTTTGCATCTTTGGAGAAATATCTATTTTGATGTGCGGGAAGAGTTATACAACTTTGGCCCCAAAAATTGGTGATGGTTTTTTATTACGATACTATATAATTAGCATCATCATAGCCCTAACAGCCCGATATTTAACTTTTAATCTAACGTTCTTTTGATGCAAGTGAACCTGAGTCTTTAGCTAATCTAAAAAAGCCCTAAAATGTATTATTTGATAAGAGGCAATATACTATCTGTCCACCGTTTGAACGTATTTTTAAAGGTGGAAAAAAGCGTTTACTGAGCTCATATGAAGTTGCATCAAAAAGAAGTTAGATCACCAGGAGCGGTTGGGGGAGCCCTTCGAAATATCGTGGAATCTCTCAAAAAAGCTTAAAAAAATAGGCACTGATCCTAGATCCTCGAATTTGTAGATACCACTTACACTTTATTTTTTTACGGGAATCACAACGTTTGAAAGGCCTAAAGGCGAAATCAACAAACTCGCTCAAACGCGTCTTCTCTTCAATTTTATGCCAATACCATATGTGATTAACATTTTGTAAAAGCAGACATCCAAACGTGTATATTTTCTTTTTAATATTGAAGAATAACTAACTGATTTTCCTGCTTGTTTGCATGTTTTTCTTAATTTTTGTCTATTCATAAATTTTGTTAACAATAATTCAACATATGCCTTGAAGCTTATCACTACATTAGAAGATATTATATCTTAAAATGTGAGCAATGGATTTAAATAAATAAATAAGAAAATGACCCCGTCAACAGCGATCAAAGAAGAAATGAATCATTTTTCAACTACTGTAGAGAGTTTTTCCGACCACCACTCCACCCCACCACCCCGTGTTGACCATCTAAAAGAAACTATCGATCGATCTCCACGAGTTCCCATCGCTATCTCACTCTCTTCCATAACCAAGAGAAGACCCCGACCAGATGTGGAGCGGAAATGACGACATGATTTTCATGTCATCATCATGTAGTAGTCTCAATCCGCACCGAGTTCCTTCCCGAAACATGTCCTCCCTCCACTCATAAATATCCAATAGCCAAATACAAATTCCGTTAGCCTCTGACGTACCCTCCTCAACGTCCATCCATCCGAACCCAAGAGGGGAGCGGAGCGCCCGCTCCATGCACGAGGAGCACGAACGAATCTTATAAACCTTTATTCCTGCATTTTTCATAGGGATTCTGGGATTTTTATAGAAATTATTTTTCCTCCTTAATGCACCACGAACGCTGTGCGCTTTGGCCGTGCGCATCCGTAAAGGCTGCTGAAAGTGGTCATCACCGTTGTCGTCGGCAGCGGCCACGCGGGCAGGAGTGAGAGCGAGAGCTGAGGAGTTCGGGTCACTTGGAGAAATATCTTCCCGGAGAGCGTCTGGCGGACGCCGAGCTGCATCCAGGGGACCGTGCATGAGTTCGGAGATCGAAGCCGTTCACGTCTTTGGCCGGTCGAGATACAAATGGTTCAGTCACCACCACCACCGCCAGCACCAACTGCAGCCCCATCGCCATCGTCATTGCCATCGATGGGACAGTGCAGAGAGTCGCCGTCAATTGACGTCAGACTCGACTCCAGGTGGATCTGAACTTCCCCGGCCGGCGGCGGCAGACGACGAAGGTGCCGGTCGGTATGACTTCTTCATCACGTACTGGGGCGCTGTTTATTGTGAACATTTAGTCTGCGGTGTTTGCGCACTTGCAATCATCTTTCAGGATGGTCCTTCATTACGTAACACTACAGCGCGCCCGGTGCCGCCAGCGAGGCTCCAGAGCCGGTCGAAATAAAAAAAGTGTAAGCTCACGAAATAATTGTATCGGCCACCGAGACTCGAGTATCGAGACAACGACAACGACAACACTGCTAGCTTATGGGGGAAGGCTTTGGATTTTTGTTTTTGTTTTGGTGCATCTTTTTTACCGTAGCACTTTCTTTCACTTCTTAACTTAATCGGATACGACACGGGGAGTTATGGTAAATTTGTGATTGGACTTTCCATTTTGTTGCTAAAATCTGCACCCGCAGGAGACGTGTGTAGATGAGCGGCAGAGTTGCGCAATCTCTGGCGTCGATTGGCGTCAAGTAGTGAATGAAAGGGAAGTAGTCGATAGACTGTGTTCTCTCTGTGAGGCTTCTGATGCGTTGAGGAATGAAATCTAATTATGGGTGCAGTACTAAATGTAAGAGACTTGTTAATATAGTCAGCATAAAATTTATATTGAAGCCTGGAATATTTATTGAACTATGTGTGTCCATCTGCGAAAAAAGCTAGGCTCTGGCTCTCAACGGGCTGTTACGCCGCCTAATACAATGTGTGTCCATCTGGCTAGCATTCCACCAAAAACTAGGTAGGTGCTTGCACATAAGACCTTAGAAGTGGTTCCATACTCAAAGGCTTTTGGTAGGAACGTAAAAATTTTAGGGCAGAGATACTCTCAAGCTTTTTGTTCAACTTATGGACGTCAGAATGTTAGTCAGAAATTGACTTTGACCATGCTAAAGTTTGCAACCTTTCGAGATCATTTCGAGTTACTCTCAAAATTCAAAGTCGGTGTTTTTTTTTTTTTGTGGAATTGTTGTGGAAACCTAATAGGCACGTGGAACAGGTCCGTTCTGTTCCAAGTAGTGTGAGACTTTCACCCACTAAAACCACACCTTGACCTCTTCTCCTTGACACCATCCACTCTGCCACCGCTTTCGCATTACTTCAGAGTGGTGTCGTGAAGTAATGCGAAAGCGGTCCCAAAGTCGAAGTCGGTAATAGCAACTTCTAAAGCGTAACAATCACCGTTCAAAAGCCGCAAATTCGAGTCAATGAATTTAAAGTTCTTGGGGTTCGAGTTCGAATCCAGCTGTGAAAAAACACCACAAATAATTTTCATGGCCCCACCTCCAGCGAACGACTGACAATTCTCCTCTAGTATTTCTGTCACCGAAAAATTTCTCAATTCGCCGTTCGGAATCGGCAATAAACTGTAGGTCCCCTTCACATATGTCAAAATATGGAGGCGCAAAAAACTAGACTCTGGCCCTAAACGGGCTTTTACACCACCAATTATTGTTATGAACTTACGAAGACTATTTTCGAAAGAAAGCGGCCAGCAAAGCCACAGGATAAAACTTTGGCCACAATTTTTTGCTCAAGGGCTTGTCCTGGCATTAAATACATACGTCAAATTGAAAATCGAAAAAAATAAGTTCGTTTAGGCACTAGCAAATCGATTGCTTTCGGGTCTCCAAGAGATTATGACGCGCACGGATGTTGATTGACCCAATTGAGCATCTCGAGTTTGGTTGAAAGGTTGGAGCGTACTTAACGTTTGTGCTAGCGCAAAGCAGTCATATGATTGAATCAAATAAATGGAATTTTAGCTAAATTTTAAGTTGTGATCAGTAGTAGGCTTACTTTTATCGTCATTTGGCATTGACAACTAATTAACAAGCAGCTTAGCAGGCGCTGTCAGACATGGCCGTCGAGAGCTGTCATCATCAAGTAAGTTTGTGAAAGATTACTGAGTATTGGGTCATTCCATGACAAATCGCCCAGCCTATGGGGAGCTCTAAGCGACCCCCCTCCGATTTGGTTCAAAATTGGTGGAGTTATTTATTGATGTGGTTCAAGTAATGGGACAAACAATTTTTGTTTAATTCGATATAGTTTGCGAGTAACAAAGGTTCAAAAGCTGGTAAAAAGTCAAAATTCAAGATTTCTTTTAAATTTCAAAAATTCATTACTTTGGTTCTGCTTATCAGAATTTTGTAAATTATGTCTTAATGAATTCAGAAAAACTTTAAATTTTACGTAACCCACGCAATTTTTATTTGCAAGGACGTAAGATAGTTCAAAATGTCCTTTTTGATGCGTACCCTTGAATATCTCAAGGAACTAGGAATATTCCTAGTTTTTTTATATGTTTTTATTTCACCCATCTCCACTCCAAATTTCAAGTTGGGATGTTAATGAGTTCGACCAAAAAATATTTTTTTAAGAAAAATCTAAATATTTTGATATACATTTCCGTACGGAAAAAAGTCGGGGAGAGTACGATAACTTTGCAGTCAAATATTGATGATGGGCTTCTGTTGAGGGGTCGAAAGCAATCATTTTTTACAATGGGAAGGGGATCTATCTCTAATTGACATTATAAAAAAATATTAAAATACAACGACTACACTTACAATAAAGTACTATACCAGTTTTGAAAGCCAGAAACCTGTTTTACATCCGTGTATTTAAGATAAATTACTCATATCCACAATTTTCGAAAAATTTGCATACAAACTAAATGTTTTTAAGAAGTTTCTTCTGAATTCATGAAGATATAATTTACAAAATTCTGATAAGCAGAACCAAAGTTATGATTTTTTGAAATTTAAAAAAAATCTTGAATTTTGACTTTTTACCAGCTTTTTAACCTTCGTTAATCGCAAACTGTATCGAGTTGAGGAAACATTTTTTGTCTCATTACTTGAACCATTTCAATAAGTAACTCCACCAATTTTGAGCCAAATCGGAGGGAGGTCGTTCAGAACGTTGGGCAATACTGCGTGGAGTGACCCTATTGGCATTAATTGTCTGTAGAAAATCTTTTGGGAAATCCAGTATCCCAAAAACAGTTAATGACGCTCGTTAGTTTTTAATTTTCTCGTTAGATTTTGTCCCTTAGCATCTTGCTCTTTGAAACCTTGAGCGTTTACTCCTTTTCCGCATTACGCTCCTTGAAGTTCTGAATTTCGAACGAAACTAACTACAATCATAAAACTGAATTCGTTTTTCGAACATGGAATTTGGTTCTGAAGAGGCTTGGTAATTTGAATATGTGTATTATTAAAAAAACGTATTATTCCTGGAATTTTACTTTTCACAAAATAAAACATATTTTCGTCTTTCATCCTTTGATCTTTGACACACTTAGAACACATTTTGAATGTAAAGCCCTCTACATTTCGCTAATAACTTTTCTGAATATTCCCAAAATCCTTTTCCACTGATCGTTGGTAACTTTCTTAAGCTGAGAAACTGAAAACGAAGTGTTGTTCTACTGTTTCAGGAAGAACCTACCTTTGTAACTGCCATGATTCAAGTCCCTTGACCAACCTTATACTTAGTGGGAACTTCCGAATCTCCAGCTAAGCTGCGAAAACTTTTGAAGAATTCATCAAATCCTTGATAAATTGAAATACCTACCATCTCAGAGCGGTCTTGCACATTATCCTCAATAAAATCATCTTCAGACTTCAAGCCATCAGCTCTATCAGACTCCCATTAGCTCCTCCCATGGCCCAACCTCCCCACCCAGAGCTCCTACTTAAGCACCACCCATTGACTCCCCAACTCCCCACATTAACGCGCACCCATGACGAAACGTCGAAATGACGAACTGTCAGAACCGATCCGCACCTCAAATGTCACATGTCTCCGCGTGCAAATCCCAAAATCGCGCAACTTTACCGCTTCGGCTTCGCCTGGAAGCCATTTCTCAAGTAAATTGAATTTTTATTTTAATTCTCTCCCGTCATTTAGTAGCGCAGTTTAATTTCATGAGTCCCAAACCTCGCTCCGTTCCGAGCCACACCGCGCCCGGGCACATCTCCGTCGTAATTAATTTCGCCGTTTTTGACGTAGGTGTCAGCGCATGACTCTCGCTCGATGGGTAATTGAATTCAGCGATTGCCGTGTGTGACTTGCCTTAATTTTTGTATCTGTTGCTGACGCAGTGGATGTTGCTTCGGCCAGATTCGGCGGTAGTTGACGCTCATCCCAGACTCCAGGCGAGCCCAATGCAGCAGCAGCGTTCGGTTCAAATTGACAGCGCTAACCAGGTGTCGCAATGCTTTAAGTAAAATAAATGATTTTCTCTGGAAGTCGCGCGGCAAAGTCTAATGCCGTGTGTGTTGCCCATTCCCTCGAGGTGTGGTATTCTCAATGACGACTGCACCAAGTTACCCGCGTAGGTGATGAATTTTGTGCTGATTAGCAATTCGCCAGTACTCACTCTCTCTTTCGTTCTCCATCTCACTCGCAGGCGTGCAAAACACCCGCGCGTTTCATCTCCAGACCTGAGCCTCGGTCGGGAGGCACCCAGATTCGCGTGCTGTATGCGTACAGAGGGACGCGAGGGTAATTGATCGTAATTATAATTCAATTCAATTGCGCTTACATCTCGAGGAATGTGCCTGCCCACGGAGGTGCTGGGAAGTTCAGCAGAACGCTGACACTTTTGCGATTGGAATGCGTCAACGTGTGGAGACTACGAGTGGCTCGGGTGCTCCGATCGAGGCTTGAATTCCCGCATGCGATCGCCATAAATGGCGGGCACCTAGTTTGCGGGGAGTGTGGTTCTAGAGTCATAAAACTTCTCGACGGGGGGTTGTTTCAGCAGCGACGGAATGTGTCCAGGTTGACAGTTGCAATCGACGCTTGATGCTTGACAATTAAGGTGGGGTTTGATTCGAAGTGACTTGAGTGTCTGGAGGGGAAGTAGATGTCACCAAACTGCAGGGAAGCTTACATTTTGATTAGGAGCTCCGAAAATCCTAAACGTGAGTCTTAAACGGCAAAGCGTGGCATAAGATTGGACAGATTTAAGTATCTGGAAACGAGGATTGCTGTTCTTCACATGTCTTTTTATCATTTAATCAGGAAATTTTCTTGAATCCGACTTTTGCATTTAGAATGGCATACGGTGATTGTACTCTGAGTCAAAAGAATGTTTACACGTTTTGCAAGCTTTTCAAAGAAGGTCGAGTAGATGTGAATGACGACGCTCGCCCTGGACGCCCAGCACATCAACAACCGATGAAAATGTTGAGAAAGTGAAGAAAATTTTTATGGAGAATCGTCAAATCACTATTAGAGAAGTTGCTGAAGATGTCAGTACCAATTGTCAATTTTTTCGGAAATTTTGGGCATGAAGCGTGTGGCAGCGAAATTCGTTCCAATATTGCTGAATTTTTATCAAAAAAACTGTCACATAAGCATCGCTCAGGAATTGTTGAATAACGTCAACGGCGATCCAGATTTGGAGGGTCATAACTGGTGACGAATCATGGGTATATGGTTATGACATCGAAACCAAAGTCCAATCGTCCCAATGGAAGAGCCCAGGAGATCTAGGATGATACAGGAGGAAATCGAATGATAATCGAATGTACGTAGCCCGAATGTCTGTGAAATAAAATTAAGTCAAATTTTTAAAAATTATGAGTGAGCTCATGAAGTGTGCACACATTTCTTTAAAAAAGTGGATGTCTCACAGAACTCGTTTTGCTTTCCAGAAAACGCAGAATTCCGGAATTCAGACATATTGCTGTGGAGGATTCAGTTGCTGCAGATTGCAGATCATGCCAAATTCCTTGGCTGAAGCTGGAAGTTCGTTATCCAAGAGTGTATTTAAAAGGCGCAAAGGAATGTTTGGATTGTAATAAATTGTAAAATGTTAGTGTCCGATTCCATGCGGCGGTCATCTGTCGGCCTGTCGCATTTGCTCTCGTCTAGTAATAGTATAAATAAGATTGGATAAGTGTCTGCTGCTCCCTTCGCTTAAGTCTAGTTGAGTTTAGTTAAGTGAAGTTGTGGCGGCTTTAAAGTTAATAGAGGTCAACAACTTCAGGCTCAAACCCTTTAGGCACGGTAACATTCTCTTATGAATATATTACTATTATTATTATTTATTAACATGTAATTTAAATTACAAGGCAATATAAAGATTATAGGCCCTAGCTGCGGCGACTATTGGCTCTACTTATGAACATAATATGGATACTGATCACGTAAAGGCCAAAACCTTTTTAGATTGTGATTTTTACATGTTTATTCCAGCGAGGAACCAATGGACCGATTAGAGTGCTAATATGACCAACTGCTTCAATGCTTACACAGGTGGCTCGAAACAGACTGAGAGTGTAGGAGTAGAAGTCATTGATGCGATTCACATAGTCCGCATGAAAGCTGCAAAATTCCGGACAATTGCAGCATCTTTTAGACTGATTTGTTAGCCATTCCAAAAGCGATGGCGATCGTTGCGGTCGACTCTAATATTTATCACAGAAGCAAAACGATTAAAAACCATCGAATGTTTGGCCACGTGGCACGAATGTCCCCTACAGTACGACTACCGAGGCGTGCCTTGTATGCGACTCCGTCGGATAGGCGACCGCTCGGTAGATCCAGGATGAGATGGTTGGATCAAGTCCAATGGCTCGCCTGGTTACGCTTGGGCATACCCATCGAAGAGTTAGAGTCGAAGGCGGAGGATCGGGTTGCCTGGAGATCTATTCTGCGTGCACTGCCCTCACAACCCCTTTAGTGGAACATGCGGGCAAAGAAAAGAAGAAGAAGAACAAGAAGAAGCAAAACGATAAAAATGTTTGTGGATAGTCAGACAGCGCTTAAGACGCTGTCAAGACGCGGCAGTAGTACGATCAAATCTAAGACGGCTTACAATTTCTCTAAAGCATTGCAGAAGCTCTTTAGCTGGTACTCGTTTGCCTTATGTTGGGTATCGGAACATCAACAAATTAAGGGAAATAACACAACACACGCAGTAGCCAGGGAAAGCGTATTTGGAGTTCTCGCACACTGCGATTCCAATTAAATGCTTTTTCAGTGAATTCGATGCCAAACTCTCCCTAGAGGCTGGTGTTAGGTGGAATCAGGTCAGTTTCTGTCACATCACCGAGATCGACTAGATTTTGGCTGGAAACCGAAATACCTACGGTGAATTACTATTGGCAAGTATTAACAACGATCACTGCTGAGTGGGCTATCACGCGCTTATGCTTGGTTTGACTTCATCGGAAACCTACAGGAACTGTAGGGAGCTAGCTTGGCTAACGAAACACTGGAGCATTTGCTCTGCACATGCCTCGCGCTAGCCAAGATCAGATTTATGACGATGGAAGGCTACTTTATCAGGTTGTTGAATGAAGCAGCTAACCTACATCTAATCCACAGCGCCTCACAAAGTTTAAAATATTTCTTAAAAATTTAATGTTATCAGAGGTAAGTGGATCAGGCGGTCAAGAAGATGATGATGGTGATGATGAAATTTAATGTTAATTTTATTCAGTTCCAGACTTTAGAAAAGTTGAAATATATCAAGTCCTTGAAAAATGTAGTCTTATTTTAATTCCCGAAATTGGTTAAATTTGTAAATGCCCCGCGGAGCGTGTGAATTACATGATAATAGCGAGACTTTTATTTGGTCAAAGAACAGTTCAGAAGAGAATTGGGAAATTCGGTTTGATCCCTACTCCGTCACAGTGCTGAAAGGCTTTTGAATTTTTGAAAGGATTTTGGTTATTTTGTATCCTGTAACCAACTTATGCATCGGTTAAATGTCGAAACACCTTTGAAAGGAAGACCTTTTTAAAGTCAATAGAAACACCACCTCTCACTCCATTCTTTTATCCCATTGAAACCTCCAATCCGATTGAAGTCCAGTTGTCAAATTCTTTCCTCTAACCACCCTCCACCCCCAACAGCATCAATTTTCTGGCACTCAACTCACCACTTGTGTTCAAAAAAACAAAACAAAAAAATGAAACAAAAATAAAACCACACGAATCGCACATAACCGCCGACTGTTCGACATGTGTTGTTGTGCGCACTGCAAAAGGACTTCACGTGTTCTGTTTCTGGCGAGCGCGATCACTCGCGATCATTAAAGCGCAGCGCAGCGCAACATTAGTGAGAGACCACGATTCGGTGGATACGCTGGAACCTTCACTCGATGCCAACTCGAAGTTGCGCATCATATCACTAGCGATGGCGTTTCGTCCAACGCCGCCGCCGACGCCACCATACCGATCCGCAAACTTGATCTTCAATGAGAATTAGGAAAGTGGATTGTATCTGTATCTGCGTTGCATCGACGTCGTCGTCGGTCGTTGTTGGCGGCGGTAAGTTGTCGTGGGGCTATTTGGCGCTCTGGCGGGCCGGCGAAGCACCACAACACCAGGCACCGGCAGACATATGGACAATTTTATTGATTAATGACTCATAATTAGAGACGTTAGATGCTCCAGTCATATTTCTTCATCTTCATTACAAAAATATGAAGCACGGCGGCTGTAGATGTGGCAGCGGCATCGGCGGCGCATTGCGCGAACGCGGAACTTGTCCAAGTGAACAGGTTGCCAGGCTGCGACATGGATTCATCCTGTTAACTCCATTCCATGTGCCCATGTGCGATATGTTGTCCGGGGTTACGATAGATGCTCAGAGCTCGCTGGCGAACTAAATCATACCAACGTGTTAAATCAATTTAAATACTTACCTGTGTGTTATTGTGGCGTAATTGCACGGATGAGAACGGAGAACGGAGAACGTGGTGTTCATCGATTACCCAGGAGAGCAAGGCAATTGAATACTGGACAGGTAATGGCTCTGGGAATGGGTTGCGTAAGTGGAGAAAGGATTTTCCTGTCCTTGATTCGTGACTAAGCTTGGCTTGACTCAACTCGACTCGGTTTAGCTATATCGCTTACCGACCGCCAGCTTATTGAATTCCATTTTCCGCGTTCAAGGACATCGTTGACAAGATCTGGAGCAATCCACTCTCCCCCCGACTCTTGTTAACGGCAACACTCTGGCCCAAAACGGAGTTAGCCACGTTGTTTTCCTTGTTGTTGCTGTCTTTTTCCTGGAATTGCTTAAGGCAGTAGTCACATTTAAATGGAAACACAAACAGTTTTTCCCTAGAACATTGTAGCCACTGATTTATGCAACAATTTGCACGATTTATATTCCCCCGCGCCTGGTGTTGGAAGCTTGGTGTTGGTGTTTGTGTCTAACTGCGGATAATTTGAGTTTTGTGCATACAATGACCACAGCGGTATTGGATCACGATTGCACTTCGAGTGACAGAGCCAGGCGAGAAAAAGAGAGAGGACGACTTTGTTGTTGTGCAAGGTTTCTTTTTTTTTTGGTTAAATATCAACTAAAGTGTTGTTATTGTGCGACGGTTGGACGTCATTTGAATTTAAGGCTAATTCGGTTGTTGGGAAGGTCGAGGGTGCTGTCGGTGTTAGGCAAATGACTTTCCTACCCGTCTTGGCTAATTGAAAATTGTGATACTCACTTAGTATCTGCCATTTTTGACTACTTTAGGGAAAGGCATATTGGGGATGGGTCTTTTTTAAAGACGAACGTTGATCATTGCTTCATTGAAATAAAGTATTGTATTCCGATGATTTATGAAATATAATTCCTTTTAAAGGCCACCTTTTTAGCTACTGTGCCTTCAGAAACTATTCGCTTACCGACCCATTTGAAGGAAAAAATGCTCATAGAAAAGAAACTACAAGTCCTAAAAAAATCATACATACATGCATACATTCTGCATATAAGCCGGAACACAATATCATAATTTCCAACAAAGTTGCCTATAAGAATCTTCATTAACTTTGCATTTTAGTCTCCAAAAAGTATTTTTTTTTACAAAAAAAATTTGGGCCAATAATATGCTCCTTGAACCTAGTACTGAACTATTGCGGCTAAGCGAATACTTTTTGGAGACTAAAAGGCAAAGTTGATGAACATTTAAGTAGGTTGCTTTGATGATACTGCTTTCCTGTTTATGTCGTTTAATTCAGTGCTTTTATAACGCAGAATAAAGGCATGTAGGTATATATGATTTTTGTAGGACTTGTAGTTTTTTTTCTATGGCTATTTTTTCCTTCAAATGGGTCGGCGAGCGAATAGTTTCTGGAGACACTGAATTTTTGTTTAAACACTGGGCACCAGTCAATAAAAATAGGCTAATGTCTTCATCGTGTGCCGATGTCTCGTAAGTAGAAGAACTATGGAATAGTTGTAAGCGATCAAATAGATATGAAAAACATAAAGCCATGTTTGCTAGACACAGAGTTTACCTTCCAAATTTCAACCAGATCAGTCAAGCCGTTGCAAATTTTGCAAATTTTGCAAATTTTGCAAATTCCAAACATTAATAGAGTCGATTTAAAAAACCCATGGGACTTTTTCTAACTCTTGAATGGCTGACCCGATTTTGATAAAATTTGGAATATATGTAGATCTCTTATGTCATACCAAAGACATATAGCACATAGCATATGGCAGACGGACGTGAAATAAATTTCAAGAAATTTTGGGATTGCGCACACGTATTCAACAATAGAATCTCCGGCACCTGCTGTGACCCAGAATGCAAAGTTAATCCAAGCCGTTTCTGCTTTACATGAGAAAAAGAGAGATAAAACGATCACACTTTTCGTAACAGATCACACTTTTCGTAACAGAGCACACTTATCGTAACACTTTACCAGCTTACCCCTAGCGTGCCCAGCGCCCCTAAAGAAATTTTACTTCAAAAAGTTGTAGTATAATTCGTGTATAGCGACTTCACCAAACCGATAGGTCACTTGATTATTACGTTTTTTGACGAATTGTGTTATATTTCGTTTTTGACCTGAAAATTTCATAAATATCGCGCGGTCTTCATTGAATTCAACGTTTCAAGTTGCTGACATCTTTGTCTTTTGTTTTGTATTAACTTTCCTACTTTCAAGAACAGCTTGAAGCCAATTTTTGATAGAAATAACAATGTTCCTTGTAGTTTTTGTAGAGATTTTGTGCCATCTTCAGAAAGCGGACTTTTTTAGGTCCGCTTTTGTACTAATTTCCTTTTTTCTAATACGGCAGTCTAGCTCTTCCTAAAAACGTTCAGTGAGGGGCTTGGACGGGTAATGGAGTTGTTTAGGTACATTGTAGAGAAACCAAAGCCATAGAACTACTGCAGTATACTATGGGTCGTGACCTTGTTTCAAATATCACTATTGGGACAACCCCAATTTTGCGTCTAAATTATTTCTAAGGATCTGCAGATGCAATATGTGATCTATATTTCCCTCAACAAAATGTAAATTCCCTACACCAGCTCCTGACATGCAACCTCACACCGATACCGAACCGCCACTGTGTTTTACGATGGACACAATAATTTTTTGAAGAAGTTCTTTATTTTACTTTTTCCAGGGTCTGATTTTGCTATCATTTTCCAAACAAATTGAACTTGCTTTCGCCACTGAACACAAATTTAGTTAATATTTTTTTTGCGCTAAAATTTTTTTAGTTCTGAGTAAATGAAGTTCATGTTATATACAAACAACACTGGGCGTGAATGGCTTAGAGAGATTCCTGCAATGAAAAAAAGTTATGCTGATTGCAAGATTATGCTGCAATGATGAAAGGTCCACAAATTTCGATGTCATTTGTCGGGTAAAGCAAGGATGTTATTTCCCTAACGTTTGCCACAGTTCACACTTAGTCCACGGTTTTGAAAGGATTTTACTAAGCCGCTTACACCTCTTTCATAAGAAAAGGAAATACAAGACCCATGCGCATTACGCCACAGAATCAAAGCCCGAAGAGCCATCGAAATGAGGGGCGCATTAAAAAAAAAACCCAAAAACAACTGAAAAAAAAAAAAATAGTCGCCCATGCGCGTGAAAGTGAAAAATATTCCAATTAAGCCTCCCAAGTGGTTCCATCAGGAAACGACGACTTATAATCGTGCGAGATGATTTCGTGAATTTCGACAGACACAATTCAAAATTAATCACAATTTTGTGGCTTCTTTCACCAGCGCCAAGAGACAGAGAGCCAAAAAAGGGGGATAGCAGCCCCCCACCAAACCACCCACTGGCTGCCACTGCTACTACTGCCGCTCTGCCAATTGTGGTTCAACTTTCTCGTGTAACAGCACATAAATTGTTCCGACTGAACGTGAATATGTCACAAAATTGTTGTTTTTGTTTCTTCTGATGTTCCATGAGAAGAGATGCAACAAACAAACACCGAATAGGAGGACGACACATCGTAGATACAAAGATACAAAGAAAACTAAGAAAAAAAGAAAAAAAAATTGTCGCCACGTTTTGCCACCGTCACCACTGCCGTCAACTGGTGAATTTAATGGTGGATGCATCTTCAAGTAACGTTTATACTGTTTCTACGCTCGCTGCCCACAAACGCGGTGATTAACAGGTAAAAACCGCCGCTGGGAAAAGTAACCATCTGCGTCGCCGCCGGTTGAGAGTCTTTTCGAGTGAGGGGCGATATTGGAGAGTGTTGGCGCGTAAGGCGCGCACCAGCCAAGGCGTGACATCTAATTGACGCTATGGTTGAGATGAGAACGTAACAGTAAATTAGAATCTTGTCCAAAATGATCCAAATTTGAAAAAAAGAAGATATGCGGTACAACGCACAAGAGGAAGAGCAGCGTTGAGTGAAAGTGTGAATCAAAATGCGTTGCCCAAATTGATGGGTTGCTGGGCGACCTAAAAGCCAAGAAACCAAGAGTATGCGCTCAATTTTAGGACCACTTATTGGCGAAATGAGAGCTGACGAGCAACTTTTTGGGCAATTGGGTCAGAAGATGCGGCTCGTTTGAGCCGTTAAGCAGACGCTAAGTGACAGAAGCGACAGGTGGCAGCAAATGTTCACTTTCACAGCTTTCAATACGTTGGGTGCTGTATGTGTCCAAAAGCCTAACATTGACTTTCATTGACAGTGAATGCGATCTTGTATTTGCACGAAACTTGGAAAATTCGAAGACTAGGCTTTGGTTGCACCCTAAACAAGCTCATCCTACTACCAAGCTCAGCTTACTTATTAAAACTGTCAGAGACATCAGTTTAAGAAATTTTTTAAGAATGTTAGGCTTCAATTGGTTCAACCTTTATGTGAGATTTTGGACGTGCAGACTCTTCAAGACTGTTATATGTAAAGTGAGAAAAAAAAAAGATCAAATTGCACCTTTGCGACAGCTTTTTATCGCACAGTAGTCTTTTAGTTCGAGGACTTAAATTTTCGTTATACAGTAAACTCTCGATCATTCGAACCTCTTTCATTCCAAAGCCTCTGTAAATAGAAGCATTCTCACAGTCCCCTGGAAAACCCTCTGTAAATTGAAGAAAACCTAAGCAATTTGATCCCCTCGTCAATTCGAAATAAATATTAATATTTTAACATGCAAAACAACATGAAAACCTCTACGTAAAGTGCCCTGCGAAAGTATTCCTAATTTGATTATTTTGTCTTAAAAATGTAATAAACTGACTAATTTTTGGCGTAGGAACTTAATTTTTTTTTGATTTCTTCCTTGTCTTTTTCTTCTTAAGAAATACTAAAGACAATAAGCCTTACGAATTTGATCGTGCCAGAGAAAAATAATGAGTAGACATCGTCGCATTTGCGAACCGCAAAAATATTCGTAATTTTTTGAGGCCAACCGATACAACAAGTACGATAACATAGGCACCAAAATTTGATGACGGTTTTTTGTAAAGGCGTCAAAAACAAGCATTTGTGCTATTTACGTCTCATTCAGGACGGGCAGTTTCAAAGAAAAATCAATTAACATGAAAAAAAATATGTTACAAAAACCAATGGCAACACATACAATAAAGTACTATGACAGTTTTGAAATCCAGAAACTTTTCTTCTTCTTTCTTGTACGAAGTCTGTTCAAAAAATAAAGTGAATTTTCATTTTTCTCAAAAAATATTTATTTATTCATCAATTTCTATTTTTTCCCCCTTAAAGTAGTCCCCCTCAGATATAATACATTTGTGCCACCGTTTTTTCCAATCCTCGAAGCCTCCTAAGTTCTCTCAGCGATTCGATTTGTACCTCCTCAATCGTCGCAAAACGCCATCCTTTCATAGGTCTCTTCAATCTTGGGAACAGGAAAAAGTCGCAGGGGACTAAATCTGGTGAATACGGTAGCTGAGGCATGACTATGGTGTTGTTTTTGGCCAAAAAATTACAAACAAGCAACAGTTTTTTTGGTCAAAATTTGGAACGAACTTCGCTGCCACACGCTTCATGCCCAAAATTTCCGAAAAAATTGCAGGGCATGAGCCAAACCGATATGCCGACATCTTCAACAACTTCTCTAATAGTGATTCAACGATTCTCCATAACAATTTTCTTCACTTTCTCAACATTTTCATCGGTTGCTGATGTGCTTGGCGTCCAGGGCGAGCGTCGTTATTCACGTCTTCTCGACTTTTTTTGAAAAGCTTGTACAACTTGTAAACATTCTTTTGACTCAAAGTACACTCACCGCATGCCATTGTGCATTTCAAGTGTTTTTGGGCACTTAATTACATTTTTCGCACAAAATTGAATGCAAAATCTTTGATCCATTTTTTTCGACAGCAGGAAATCGCCACAAAACGCTTCTAACTGTTATGCGTCTTATAAGCAAAATAAATATGCTACACAGCTGAAACTGAAAACATATGTTCGCGACGAGTATACCAACATAACAAAATAAAAAAAAAATCGATAATCGAATTACGTAGCCCGCGAAATTTAAAAATTCATCTTATTTTTTGAACAGAGCTCGTACATTCAAGTTAACTTACTCATGTCCACAATTTCTGAAAAATTCGTACGCAAATTCAAAATTTTATTGAATAAATATGGAAAAAAAAACTTGACCATTTTTTTTTTCCAAATTTTGAAATGGAGTGCTGAATTGTTTTTTGCTTTTTATCAATGCTGACATCAATTCTGAATAGAAAATACCGAAGAGAAGTATGAAAAAAGAGGCTTTCATACAAAACTAACCTATAACCTTTTTTTTCAGTACGGGCTTTCGATGGGTCGTAAATTTTTTTACAATCTCATCGATTTGAAGTCAAAGAAATTAAAAATCATTATTGAATCAAATAGACTGCATACAAAATATCATTTGGAGCTGTAACTTATTTATAGCCTAAGGTGTGTAAATACTTTTTTGAATACACTTTTGCTGCTTTTCCTGAGTAACTGCAGTAATTTTTTTTTGTCATTTTTTAATTTTCAGACAGGATTTTTCCTGCTGTTTCTACATATAATATTTCATTCAAACTTTTCAGATTATCGCGAAATTATCGAAAACTGGGTGCGCAAATACTTTTTTTCTGACCGACTGTATGTGCCATTAAAACCTCTGAAAATTATGAAATTTTGGAGTGCTCTTGATAACGAAAGTTAACTTTTTCAGAGGTGACGTGACTTGGCCACCAAAACCACACAATTTGGTCCCATTTGACTTTTTCTTGTAGCGATTTCGGATTACAATAAGCCTATACCAATAAGCTCAAATTGGCAGATGCCCGCAAACCCGTATGTTGCAGTGTTTGAAGGATGAATTAAACCTCTTGGAGCCATGCGTCCATACAAAGCCGCGGCTAGTACTTAATCGATGGCATATCTGTGGTCACAAGGAATAACCGCTTCAGTCGAGTTAAGAAAAAATTCAAAATATTTTTCCATACAATTTTTTCCTGTTGTTTACATAAACTTCCAGATGGTTCTTGAGTTTCAAACTTTTTTTTTTAAAAAACGTATAAAAGTAACTTCTCTTGTGACCACAAATATGTTCATAGGCTTAGGCATAGGTTTTCTTCGGTTTTTTTTTTGGGGACTGTGAGAATGCTTCTATTTACAGAGGCTCGAATTATCGAGAGTTTACTGATATGCCGATGTAACGTGATTATCAATGAATCACTTAAAAGTGCTAGCATGAATATAAAACAACTCTGTTTTCCATTTGATAAACCGAAAAAGTGATTTAAAAAGATGTAAGCTTTATGCAGGCTGAAAAGTACACAATCCTTTAAGCTACCCGACCCAATTTCGTACCTAATCTCATCGCCTTCGAACTCAAGATGAACAATAGGTGAAACATGTGGTTTCAGTCTTTCTCTCTACTCATTGCCTTCCCGGTGACATTTGATCCTCAGACAATGTGCAACCGCCTCTGCTCGACAGTATCCCAATAAAGTATCAGATTAATGTCGTAAATCTGTGACCCCAAAACGCGCTACTAATTCCATTCATCCAAAGCAACCACTAAACCGCTCATCTCCACGACGACTTTATTGAAAAATCGTCGCTTAATTAACGCCACGTAACTCCACTCAACAGTTTGACCACGACTCACCGCCACCAGGGCACCTGCCTGATTTATTACTCGTAAATTTTCCCCCGGCTCCAAAAGAGAAAAGAAAAAAAAAAAGACCGCGAATCTTTTTATCTGAATTACTGATGTCAGTGGAGTCATTACCATCTCCCGTCTGGCAGTCGATTTCACAACAATTTTCCGGTCGGCATCGTGGTCGTCGTTGCTTGGACGTCGTCCATGTCCACTCCGCGCTTCCCAAACGCGCGTGTGTGTCGTGAGAAATGAAATCCAAATTCAACATCGACATCCATTTTTGAATCAAAGTCGTTACTGTTTTTTTTTTTTTTTCTTTTTTTGTGGAACAACAATCCTCGAGGCGCACTTCACACTCCACTGAGCCGCTTAGAATCGCATCCATCGATGGCGCTTAAATGACGTATCTGCTGCTCGCATAAAAGCACCTAACCTGCGAGAGACTTTGGCCAAGTTGATCACTTGTTACCGTGTGTAGTTTGTAGTTATGAGCACCGGGTTGCATGACATGCAGGCAACTGATCCAAGAAGTCATACCACGAATACCACGACTCAACAACCCACCCAGGTGGCGGAGGGGAAGACAGCGCCAACGACGACGACAGCAAAAATCCCGTCGACGCGGCTCCGAAAGGCCACAGTGTCTGCAGCGTTCGCGTCGATAGCATCGCAGGTTGACTGGCGGTGTGCATCGAGGGTTTCCTCACCTGGCGCACTATCTCCCCCTCCCCTCGGTGGGGATAAGTACCGAAAGTCTATATTTGCACTTAGATATCAAAATGTGATGTGAATTGACTTCGGAAAAATCTCGAGTGGGGTGGCATTCGTCTTCTCGCTCTCTTCCCTTTGAAGTTGTGGTTATGTGGTGCCTTCTGCGACGGCGGCGGTGGCGTGCCTCCGTTGCACCGATGCCCGCTGAAGCTGTCTTCTTTGGCCCGGCGCGTTGTTAAATTTGGCATTCCGTTTGGGGGCCTCAGCCGCATCGGCAGCCTCCAAGTATTTAACATTTTTGATGTTTTCGTGAGGTTAGAAAGGTGATTTCGTAGATTGTTGGTGTTGGATTTCTATCTGAATGGCACAGGGAAGGAGGAATGACAGATCGGTATCTTCGGATGGTGTTGATAGTGGACAATTGGAAGGGCGATGGAAGGATATGTGACAAGGATCTAGATCCCCTTAAAAAACTGCACAGATGATGTGCGATTGTTTCAGGTAGGCTTTCGGCAGGATTCGCAAATGGTGAGGAGAGTCCTTTTTTGCGTAATCTGAGTCAACAGCTGAGGAATTCTTCGGCGGAAAGGTGTGCAGTGGGGTCAGATTACGAGCGATAAAGACGGTGATGTCAATCGAATTGATTGCAATTATGAGCGTCACATGTGTCGACGGTGAAAGGCGGGAGGTTGACGAGAATGGCGTTGCACAAAATGAGATCTTGTTTGCGGTGTGTGTAAGGTAGGCTTGGAGAGACGTCTATAGACGAACGAAGAGATTCATCTGACGATTTGGTTTAAGGAACTGCACATGGTCTTAGCTGCAGCTTAATACAGTGAAATTTCTCTATAGCGGACACTCTCGGGACCATCAAAATCATCCGTAAATCGTATAAAGGGGGGTACGTTGTAAATGGGTCCAATCTTCATGCCGGGAACCAGAGAGGTGTTCCTTACAGCGGAGTGTCCCTTATAGATGGTTGACCGTAAAGAGAAATTTCACTGTAAGCTAGAAGAAAAATACAGATAGTATTATTTCCTCTAGAAAATAAACCTTTCCCCAAACCGAGGACTGTCGTCCTAAGTCGGCTACGTTTCAACATCTGGATTTATATGTGGGAAAACAAAAAAATTCGGTGCTATTAGATATTGTTGTCTAAAAAACTGAGGAAGCCTCACAAGAAGTCTTGACTTTGAGGCTTTTTATGCCATATCAGCCTTCTAAAAGTTCTTGAAAAATACTTGACAATAACTTGATCCAAAAATGAACTGTCTGTCAAACAGCAGCAAATTAATTGATTTGGGTATAAACTGAACCAATTAGCAAGGGTTGCAAAAGTTCAACTTATAAGTAGCTATTATTGACTAATAGACTTTTTTTTTTGAAAATAACATCTCCTTGCATTTATTAACTTGTCCAAGTTCTTGTGACGATCTTATTAGGTGTACAACTTTGCTTCCGCGTCCACTGTGTTGTGCGCGTTATAATTTTGTCACATGTGGAGGGGACCTACTGTTTAATGCCGTTCGGAACCGGCTTACCGAATTTTGCGAAAGCTTTTCATGACAGAAGTACTCCAGGAAGGTTGTCAGTCGTTCGCTGGAGGTGGGGCCGTGAAAAATGTTTGTGGTGTTTTTTTTTTTCCCCGAGCTGGATTCGAACCCGGGTACTCTCACTCAACAGTCCGACGCACTAACCGATCGAGCCAACGGCGCCCCACCAGTGGTAAGTGATAGTGGAAATAAATAGATCGTAGGTGTCATGCAACAAGCTTAGGTATTTGTAAGCATTACACCATCGAAATATTAGTCGATTTGTGTCTGCATCATAAAGTTATTCTCGATTAAAAAAGTCAGCTTACGAGCCAAATTTTCGTCATTTGCGGGAGGTTTTAATTTTCCGCTTTAATATGAAGAAATCTGCGGCTGAGGCTCATCGAATGTTCTCAAATAGCTATGGTAAGGCCGCTATTAGTGAAAGAACGTGGCGAGAGTGGTTTCAACTCTTTAAAAACGGTGATTTTGACGTCGAAGACCGGCATGGCGGTGGAAGAGAGAAGATTTCCGAAGACGCAGAATTCAAGGCACTACTTGATTAAGACTCGTGTCAAACGCTAAACTGATCATAAATGTATAACTAGTTCAACAAAATAAAGCCTCGAGTTTCAGAAAAAAATGGCGGAAGCGCCATTTACACCTAATATATCCACCTGTTTTTGGTTGGATCAATCGATTGCGTATTCGAAATGTTGCTGGAACCTCGAAAAGGAACCAAACAGTAAAAAGTTTCAAAGTTACGAGTGTATCATTTTATTAGCTTGAACAACAAATAGCTAATACGAAATCCGCAGGGATATGAAGGTTAGAAATCTAGGCCCACCAGAATGACTGGAAGAGTAGTATACAGTGGAATCGCGATAATTTGTACCCGGGTAAATCAAAACTTCAATAACTCGTAACAAACTGCTCGTCGTCCTTAAATATTGCAACAAGTGTCATGATTCAACTAGTATTCGAAACGAGACCAAACTTTAAGTCTATCATTTCAATTTCGTGCTCGTCAAATCTATAAAGTCCTCCATTAAGGGCTTTTATTTTTATCTCTAGCACTATGCCAAAGTTAGTAAAGCCTCCTTTCAGAAGGACTTCCCCAAAAAAGACTTTTCCACGTCAAAAAAAAATCTCAAACACTCAGTTCTCAGTTTATCATCATCATCAACTTTCTGACCGTGTGCTCCACTAATGGGGTCGCGGGCTTCCCAATTGAAAAGGACCCAAAAACGAGCTAAAGAAGCAAAAATTTTGGATTTTTTCACTAAAGGATTATTTTTCCATGTTCATCATCAACGATTTTGATTTTTTTCTTTTTTTGGGGTGGATCGTAAAGTAAGGCCGATAACTTTAAAACTAACTAACTTTATTTAAAAATATCATTATCATTCTTTGGCACCAAAGTTATCGTACTCGTGCTTAAAGCCGAACTCCCCTTTTCGATTGCTATAACCAGTATTCTTTCTGTTTGAAGAATTAAATCTTCGCTTGGCTCCATTAATTTACTTTACATCTCCTTTCTACAACTTAGAACCCTTTTATGGTCCTAATTCCAGAGCGCCTGTTTTTTTTTTTCGATTTCCCTTGTCAGAAAGGCGCCAGTTACATTCCCGTAGAAAAGTCTCGATCTCTTGTCAGATCAGTCATTCAGGACATCCTCTGACCGGAGACGTCTCTGCATCACACATGTCCACCGCATCAATTGTGATGACTTCATGTACTCGACTGGGTGTGTTCGCTCCCCCCCCCGAAAAACAAAGAAACCGAATTCAAAATTCAACGCGAAAAAAAGCCCACAAAGCATCGAGACTAAATCTTTTCTCGAAAAGCCGCACCTATCCCAACGTGCACCACCACTACCACTACGACCATCAGTAAAACGACAATCGCAGGCGAATGCATCCATCTTCCTTGCCACAGATCTCTCCTCCTCAACCGACAAACGCTTGATCAGTCATTCCCTTTAACGGCCAGACCAGCCAAGCCCTCGTGTGCACACACACAGAGCACCCCTCCCGCCATCGCCCCCAATCCAAGATATGTGCCACACTCAATAAGTAATTGAAATCGAAACAATAAAATATCATTAATTCGAGGCTCCAATTGTAGGTTTTCCATCGGTGCCCACACATTCTGTGCGCCTCATCGTCGTCATCATCACCGTGGAGCGTTGCATCTCCGCGCCAACAACGATGACGACGACGCTTTCTCTAACTCGAAGGGTTTGCTGATTTCCAGCACTCCATAGAGAACGATGTGATCACGACCAGAAATCAAAAGCGCAACAATAAAAACAAAAAAAAATCCACTGGACACGTTTCCGTTGGGATCTACGAGTCTGGGTCTGGAGTCTGCTCCCTCACGATGGGCATGTGGGTGCGAAGCCATAAAGGGATCACCATCATTAAAGCCACGGCTACGGCGCAGTGTAAGCCCAGCGAGGAAATCATAACTGCGATTACACTAAATGATAAGTAGATCGGAACGCGGGCGTAGGGGAACGGAAGAAGCATGGTGTCTCTCTCACCTCTAACATCGCTGCCAGGTTAGGGCCACTCGCTCGATCGCCTGCGGGCAAATCCATCTTTTTGGCTAATCTCTTGTCAAAAATCCGCCCTGACACCATTTGTCATCCACGAATCAAGTGGGCTCACGCACAATCTGGAGCATGGATTCGCCTTCAACTGGGCCTACACGTCCGCGTCCGTCGGAGAGATAGTGGCGCACCGTCGCGGACAATGATCGCATTTAATGACATTTTGAGCGAAATTATGTTGGGAACCAATCGCATAGATGCTTAGTGCGCTCAGCCACCGGGGAGATACTTGCCTCGTATTTCACGGATTTCTCTGTCTCACTGTCGCGTCATGTGGCAGCACGGTGCATCTGTGGTGTGGAGCCACAGTTGAAAGGCGCAGTTGTTTGTCTGTCGTGAACGCCAAGTGGAACGGGACACAATCGTCTTCGCATACGGTGAGTGGAAAGTTGCGATTCGAGCCGGTCGAATGGAGCGCCGCCGTCGCCGGATGGAATGGCCAGCATGAGCTGCACTAACTGGGTGAAGATGGCTTCGGATGCGATTTCGTCGTCTTCGTAATTGAATTTTCGAAAATGTACTCGGGCCTAATGGATATTGGCACTGATGGGGCCATTGTGTTGTGCGGAGTCTCGCACGCATGACAGCTGCTGGGTGGAGGAGTGTGCTTGAAGGGAAACGATTGCGCGACACAACACCTACGGATGAGGGTGATCCTCTAATTGAGGTGATCCAACGTTTTTCGGTGAGGAAAAGATTTACTACGCGAGCGGTAATGCCATTCGTGGCTTACTAATGAGCGAACTTGGGACAGAACGTTATTGGAAAGGTAACGAAAGTGTCGTGATCGTTGTAAGTTTAAGTCTGTTTTAAGAAGAACGAACTTTGCAGAATTTTTAGTCAAGAGTTGCTGATTGAATAAAAAAAAGTGGAATGCAGAACAAGGGCAGTTAACAAGGGCAGGTAATCGAAAGTAATAAAATGAAAAATAAAATACCAAGATGTATTAGGTGTACAGCTTTGCTTCCGCCGTTTTTTACGAAATTCGAGACTTCATTGTAATAAACTGGTTATACATTTATGATTCGTTTTGCGTTTGCGTTTGACACGAGTCTTAATCAAGTAATGCCTTGAATTCTGCGTCTTCGGAAATCTTCTCTCTTCCACCACCATGCCGGTCTTCGACGTCAAAATCACCGTTCTTAAAACGTTGAAACCACTCTCGGCACGTTCTTTCACTAATACCGACCTCACCATAGCTTTTTGAGAGCATTCGATGAGCCTCAGCCGCTCATTTCTTCATATTAAAGCAAAAAATTAAAACCTCCTGCACGTTTTTTTATTTTATTGACCTTATTAGAAGATTTTGGTTTTGATATCGAAATCGCCATTCCCTTTTGAAAAACCGATGTATGAATCGGTCAACACAATTGAAAACTTATAAAAAAAAGTCCTCCTATTTCCGATTTACCAAAATCAGTAGCTAGTCTGCCTCAACAGTAGAGCTCAATTTCGTCTTTTCAGACCTCATACTCATAAGTTTTCAAAAGAATAATTTGGTAAAGACTTTAAAAAAAGACAATTAAAATACAGTCGACTCCATCTAAGTTGAACTCCCTCTAAGTCAAATTTCCCTCTAACTTGAAATTGTTTGCCATTTTTTGTCATTACCCTTTTCAATTTTCCACAATCCAACAAAATCCATCCTCTAACTCGAACTAATTTTGATGCCCTGAGAAAATTCGACTTAGAGGGATTTGACTATATGTGATTTACCAAATTTATATACAATTGCCATTGTATATAAATTTCTAAATAAAACGGATCTGAGTGTAAAGCCGAATTCCAGATTATCAAAGTTTCTTTACTGAGGCAGTATAGTACTTCATTTTTTCTTCTGCTGAACGTCAGCATATTAGTCTTTAAGGTACCTGCTCTGTTTCAATTGTTAACTTTTTCTTCTTCTTTATGCGGCACTACAGTGCGGGATGGGCTTGGGCCTCCTTTAGCAACCTTCTCCATCCAGCACAATCCCGTGCCAGCTGCTTCCAGTAACGCATACCGAGTTGGTCCTTCTCTACCTGTGTGCACCACTTTAGACGCGGGAGTGCTCTGCTGCGTTGTCCCATAGGTTCGGAGTCCAAGATTCTTCGGGCCGGAGGTGTGCTGTCCATTCGCTCTACATGGCCTAACCACCGTAGGCGTTGGATCCGGAGACGCCTGGCCAGGCGCATTCCGCTGTACCGGGCTATACAGTTCGTGTTTGAACCTTCTCCTCCAGTAACCATCAATGCAGTTGTTAAACAAAATTAACAAAACACGCTTTAAGTCATACCTAGGGCTCTTCACCAAACTTCAGTCCTAATTCATAACCAGGCTCAACGAACTAAAGTGGTGGGGAAAGCAGACAAATCTAAGTGGAGGCTATCAATCGAAATGACCTGGAAGATTAGGTTCTTATTTTTGGCATGAATTTAAAAGACATCATTAGATGGTTCTTCATTCTTAAAAACATTCACCAAAATGATAAGAGTCAAAATTAAGAACTTTATCAAACAAAACTAAACGCAAATGTAAACCCTGCGTTCTCAGCCAAAATCGATTGGAAGCTGACAAGCCCTGTTGGGTCTTCTGTTGTCTCATGAATTAAGAGGAGTGGGCATCTTCATTTTGGACCCCCGCTCAAGATGAGCATAAGCCGCGTGTTTGTTGTATAATTGCGACTTCAAATCTGACAGCTCCTAATGGACCACTTCATTCCATGAATGAAATCGCTGGAGGCCGTAGCCATGTCCCAGATTCACTAGGTGGGCGCCAGTAAGCCCATCCGAGAGTAATTACAAAACCTGCCAAGCCCGAGAAAGTGCCGCTCTGTCCAGGCTCCAACTCCACTCCACACCACACCACACCAAACACCATTGAGGATGGTCTTCATGCAAATGTTTCCACAGCAATTACGTGTGCACCCACATGACCGCACCGCAGAGGCCTTGACAGAATCTACGCCACTGCACAATGGCGTAGCGAATCCGTCCCGTCGCTCTCACTCATCTTGCGCGATCCATCAATGGGCATCTCTCGATCTGCGCAGACCAGCCGATGACTAATCCGCGGGAATGGGATTTGGATTTATGAATGAAAACCGCTCTCCCCGACAAACGTTCGTCGTCGTCGTAGTCGACGTTGTCGGTGTTTTCGTCGTCGGAAATGGGAGAGAATCCAGGTATGTTTCCGAACTGTGTGGTCGGTTATTGATCTTTGGGAACATACACACAGAGTTCTCCTCTGCTTCATCTTCGTCGTTCGCCCGGCGTTCATCGTCGTCCGTCGCCCAAGTGCGTGGGCACTCTCCGCCGCCAGATGCAAGACTCCTCACTCGTAATTCATAATTCTCGGCAATGAAAAATCTAGCGATTCCGATTCACCCGAGAGTATCTCTCTCTTTCTCTGTGGTGGATGTGTTCCAGTGTCCATTATGCGCTTAATGATCCGCCAGTCGGTGGAGTGTATCTTGTATCTATGGCACAGTGTACACACCTTTCATCAGATGCTCGCCCATATATCCCGCCAACTCGTGGTTAATTGTGCTCGGCCCGCTTCGGTTGCTTTCTGTGATTGCGCAGCACACTCCTCGGGAATCATTTTTTTTTTTTTGTTGAATTTGCCTTATTCGGCGGTCAGATGACGACAATGATGATGATGATGTTGATGTTGGAGGTGACAGAATTGAACGGCTTCAGTTGGACAAATAGGAAGTCGCTGCTGTTGTAGGCTGTAGGAAGTATCTTTTTTTTCTTTAGTTTAATTTATTCATCGGCTAGGTGTGGACGCGTGTGGAACAAATGGATGAGCAGACAGTGTGCCTACGATGGTTTGCTGGTTGGGTGGTTCAGGGTCAGAGCCAATGTGGATTGCACTGACTGATACTCTGCTTTTGGGGAAAGGATTTTAGCTATGGTTTTGACGGGGCCATGAAGCTTGGCAGCAAGGCAATCGAAGAAAACGCGAGAGCTCAACATAGTTGAAAGATGTTAAGTAGGAACAAAACAGAGGCAGCCCCAAATGCGTTTAGAAATGAAGACTGAAACATCCGACGAGTTGACTTCCAATCGGCCTTAGTTTAGAGAAACAGGAAAAGACCAGAGAATACAACTACTGACGACTATTAAAGAATCGCTTGTCTGATATTCAGACTGCTTTTTGGAAGCGGGCAGGGATAAAGAACCATTTTAACAAATGCTACAAAGCCCATGTTACAATCGATCTTTTGCTAAGCAAATTCATAAAACGTATGATCAGAAGTTAGCTGCAAATAAAACGCCGGTAAAATTTGTTCAAAAAGTTCAACTTCTAAGTACCAAGAACTCAAAAGCGTGAAAAGAGTTTTTTGGCTTTTGAAAAATCATGCCAAAGTACATCATGTTTCGCAAAATTCTTCAGAGTTAAAAAACTAAATACTTATTAACTTTAACCAATGAAACTTAAATAAATTTGTTTTCGGATAAAAGCAAAAATGTCCAAGAAAAGTGTGAAACAGTGTTCATGTCTGTATCTGAACAGGTGGATCTAATTATTAAAGAAGTTTCTAGAATGGTTTCAACGCCTGTTTTGTTTCAAAACCGCGATAAAATTCGAAGAGCATCGGTCTTTCATACTGAGTCCTGTGCTCGTTCTTTGTTGCTCAAATATTTTCGAGTTTTTGAGCTTATTTACTTACTTAGGTGCTACAGTCCGCTACAGTCCAGGGTGGACCTGGGTCCCAACCAACATGCTTCTCCAACTGGCCCGGTTATTTGCCGGCTGTTTCCAGTTTCGCACACCAAGTTGGTTGAGGTCCCTTTCCACATGGGTGCGCCACCTGGGGTGGGGTCTTCCTCTGCCGCGATTCCCTATGGTGGTAGATTCGACGACTCTCCGGGCCGGAGAATTGGTGTCCATCCGCTCTACAAAACCTAGCCATCTAAGCCGCTGGATTTTGGCTCTTCTGACCAGGTTCATATCGCTGTACAGCCCGTACAGTTCGTGGTTGAATCTCCTTCTCCACTCAGCATTTACGCAGACAGGTCCGAAGATCACGCGAAGGATCTTTCTCTCGAAACAACCAAGCAGGTCTTCATCCTTTTTTGATAAAGCCTCTGCGCCATAGAGGAGGATTAGGACGATCAGGGTCTTATATAATGTTAGCTTGGTTGTCTGAGAGAAGGCTTTACTACTCAATTGTCTTCTCAGCCCAAAGAAACAGCGATTGGCAAGAGTCACTCTTCGCTTGATCTCCAATGTGGTGTCGTTTCCTGAGTTAAGCGCGGAGCCCAGGTAGACAAAGTCCCTGACTTTGTTATACCTGTCAATACTGATGCTTTGTCTAAGGCGTCGATGTTGGTTGTCCTTCCTTGATGACAGCATGTACTTCGTCTTTCCTTCGTTGACCGAAAGACCCATCTTCGCGGTTTCTACTTCAATGCTCGCGAAAGCCTCACAGACAGCTCACTGTGTTCTGCCAATTATGTCAATGTCATCGGCATACGCGAGTAGTTGTGCCTCTGGTGTTGGCGTGGGAGTTCCGCACAATGCTTTCAAGTACAATGTTGAAGAAGTCGCATGACAGCGGGTCGCCCTGTCTGAAACGTTTTTTTGACATCAAAGGTGTTGGTAGGGTCACTGCCGACCCTCACGGAGCAGCGAGCTTTCTCTATGGTCATCCGACAAGGTCGGACCAGTTTAGCAGGGATGCCAAAACCAGACATGGCTTCGTATAATTTTTCACGAAAAATGCTGTCGTATGCGGCCTTAAAGTCGACGAAAAGGTGGTGGATGTCGATTTGTGATTTTAGGGTCTCTTCCAGGAACTAGCGTAATGTGAATATCTGGTCGATGGTGGACTTTCCATGCCTAAAACCACACTGATATGGACCAATCAGATTGTTGACAAACGGTTTTAGTCGTTCACACAATATGGCAGAGAAGATTTTATACGCGATGTTAAGGAGACTAATACCTCTGTAGTTGGCGCACACTAAGGGGTCTCCTTTCTTGAAGATCAGGCATACGATGCTGAGGCTCCAAAAAAACATGTGCTAGTGTGGAAAACATAAATTGAAAACCAAAAATGCTTTAGTGTTAAAAAAAAAGTAATCCTTTGCTTTTAAACTACTTCTGACATCCAAGTTTTGTATTCAATGCTGTAACGTGCTGTACTACCAAACTACCAAAACGTCACGAATGCAAAGCCCAGCAACGACGTATAGACTCATGACTCAGGTCATCTTTCCTCTGCCTCTCCCACCTCCACTCGAAAACAAAAAAACGAAAAAAACGCTCCTCCAATCAACCGAAATTTTCAATTTACCTTCCAACGTAATACGTTTCCCCTAAGCAACCTCCATGGCGTTGCTGCACTGCACGGTGGCAGATATCTTCACGTGATAACGACGAAAGAGGACAACAATGACATCAAATCCCTGCACAAATTGCACTCTAATACCCCGAGGGCATTGTTCTCCTTCGACCGCCTTCAAGTGCTGCTGCTCCTACATGCACCCAGCATACTCTCTCTCCCACACACACACACACTCATGCACCCCATTCGATCGATAAAAAAGAAGGGAACAATCGAATATCCTGTCACACGTTGAACATGAGAACTCCCCGCTCCCACACCCACCAAAAAAAAAAAAAAAATTAAGGACATTTTCTTCTTACAGGATGTGAACGATAAAATGCCAGGATATACCCTCAGATTCGGTTACCGTCGGTGAAATTTGATTAAAAACCTAACCCCGGCTACAGCCGTGACCACTACCTGCAGGAAGTTTCTAAAATCCTGTTGTGCGATAACTCCCCACCCACCAGGGACAAGCGAAAAAACAACACAACATCGCTGTGGGTTCCAGGATAATACGTGATGTCCATCTGATAACCCCACAGCAGCACAGCCACAGACGGACAGAAGACGCAAAAACTTCCACATTAGGAGTTGTCTCTTTCATCTCGAGCAGTTCCGGGACGCGTTATCGGAATAAAAATTCAATTAGGAAACTTTTGCGGTTTGTGCTCGCATCGAATAAGGGTACTTACCACTCGTGGAACGCATCCCTGTTTGGCATTCGATTGTTGTTGTTGTTGGTTGGCTGGTTGCCGACCCACCCACCACCAAAAGGACGCGACGAGGATTTCTTTAAAGTGCTTCGAGAACTTCTTTGTAATTTTAATGACTTTTCTTTTAGAAGGAATTGTATCTGGTGTTGTGGTGAGTGAGTTTGAAGATTCTTGTCGCTTTTTTCGGGTGAGCTGGGGATGGGGGTGAATTAACGCGGTCAGTGGGCACTTTGAATTGCAGGACCTGGTCCCGTTTTGGAATCGCCCTCTGATGGATTTTGATCTGTGATAAGAAATCGGTAGTCGTGGAAATGACGGCAGTGGTGTGATGACCGAGTGTTGCCGGTTGTCGAAAAGTCACAGAATAACGCAAATGGCAGTGAAAGATTTTTGTCAAATTTTAATGATTCAATGTTTTATTTTCACTATAGAACACTGCTTACTTTTTGATTCTCTCAAAAACAAGAGTCGGGTGCTGCAGGCAACAATGCATGTTCTTTTCAATGAAATACCTGAAAGCATTGTACTTCTTCTTTGGGCATAGCAACCCGTAGAGCCCTTAACCTAGCATTTTGCGCAATCACTGTGTTGTGTGCAGCATGATGATGACACAAGAAACAGATACTGTTCTGAACATCGAATTGCAAAAACTTTGCACGACAGAAGTACTCCAGAAGCATTGCTCGCTGGATCGGGGACCATGCAAAGTATTTATTGTCTTTTTCACCGAACCTGGGTATACTCGCTTAACAACCCAACTCAACTAACCATCACTCCATGGTACCACTTAAGCCAAACTCTCTACTAGAAAACTTATTATAAGGATAGAGTGTTTCGGATATGAGGAAATCCTGTGCTGGTGGTGTTCTAAGTTAACCGAGTGGTTCCTTCAGCATATTGCTCAATGTGATTACATGAACATTTCCAGTTAAACTCGTTTTAGAACTTTGGATTTTACTCATACGTAAAAGAAATTTTAGTGCTGCCTAGACCCTTTCAAGTTAACGTTAAGTTGTCTTCAAGTTAAACTCTAAAATAAATCCACTTTGATGTCGAAATACGTATCGGTACCCTCGACGGCTTGTTTAAGATAAATTGTTTTCAATATCGTAAGAGCGGGCTCTTATTAAGAGTGTCTGGAAAGAATAGACTACAGCTTTGATTGTCTTCAAGGAACTTCCTCAAAAGTCTCTATTCAAGTCTACTTTTGTTGAGTAATCTTCTGAACCGATTTCTAATACTCTTTGCTCGAAAAGGTTCCCTTTTCCCGTCTTCACTTTCGACCGACTATCCTTCCAAATTAATTACAACTATTTGGTGTACAACTTTGCTTCCGCCGTTTTGCAATAGATGGCTGTAGTGGTAAGTGGTAGTCGAAATAAATAGATCGTAGATATCATACAATAAGCTTAGGTATTTGTAAACATAACGCCATTGAAATATTAGTCGATTTGTGTCTAAATCATAAAGTTATTCTCGATTAAACATGTCAGCTTACAAGCCAAGTTCTCGTAATTTGCGAAAGTTTTTAATTTTCTGCTTTAATATGAAGAAATATGCGGCAGAGGCTCACCGCTATTAGTGAAAGAACGTACCGAGAGTGGTTTCAACGCTTCAAGAACGGTGATTTTGACGTCGAAGACCGGCGGTGGAAGATAGAAAGTTTTCGAAGACGCAGGTAATATTTTACACGACGGAGAGCATTAATACCGGAGAACATAAAACCACTTCATAGCGACATGCCCTATACTATCTGAACTGCGTTTACTCTATTTCTCTAAAGATTCCCTCACACTTGAAGAAACGAAGAACGTTCTAAATGGAACAGAGGGATGGAACCTGCTTCTTCGGTTTTGTACTCATGCTTTAAATTACCAAAATATCTTCATCTAGTACCGCAATCGCATTCTATAGATATACATATATTTCTTTTTTGTTTAAATGTATTTTTACTATTCTAAACAAAATATCGGTTGCATACTTCTTTTTATATTTCCATATTCCTTCATATTATTTGCACAGACAGTAGTTCTTAGCTACAGACCCATTCGAAAGCGTAACTTCCTAAAAAAAAAATGTATAACTTTCTTTTCTTTCCCCAATTTCTTTCAAAGCTTTAAACTGGATTCGGCTTATCTACACAGTTCCGTACATAAATAAAAGTGTCTCTACTCATTTATTCTCTTTCATAAGTTTACAAGGATGGCACTCTCTGCATTTGTTTTTAATCTTATTTAGTAAGCAACCATTAACATAACATTAACCATAAGGAATATCAGCAATTTCTGTAAGATTTACCTCATTGACGGTTGCTTACCGTTTTGCCCCTCTTTTGTGTTGCTAATTGAAGCGGCAAGTTGTAGAACAATTTTAAATCTGTGCAACTAATAAAAAGAAGAACAACAAGTAGGAACTAAACAACGATTATCGCCACCCATGAGTAAAGAAGGGCCTTCTTCCACCCGCTTCTTGAATTCATGTCTGCTCATTTTGAAACCTTAGTTTTTAACAAACTTGTATACTACTAAAATGCTACCCAATGCAAAACTATTTCAAACGAAGCAAATAATTATAATCGATATCCGATTTCTACGTAGAATCAAATGATTGGGATCACGAATCTAGTAAGTACCAACACTTTTGTTCGATGAGATTTGCATGCATTTTTTTTAAAACTTGCATCTAACCTTTTATCCCCAATTTTTTTTTTTTTGCTTCATTATCAATTTATGAGAATAAACAAAAGCCTTTCAAAATTGTTATTGATTAACTCGATTTTTAACATTTTCCAAAAATTGTAGTGAGGTACGTATGTACTTCATGCGCGGCACTGCATCTCTATAAAATCATGTGCTTCTTCATTTCAAGAGCCTTAACATTCTTATGCTCTTAATTTCACATATAAGCTCCTACAAAAACATGTTCCTTTCCTTTTTAAGGTCGTTTGTTTACTTTGAAATATGAAAAGTTTGGTAAGATACGTTCAAAAACAAGTGTCTTTTCTTTCTCCAATCTTCGGACGTTCTTGACTTCGGTTACTTCGGCACGAACCATTTGGAAATCAAGGATTCCTCCGTAAAGGCTCTAAGCATGGCAACTTAGCTCGAAAATCAAAAAATGATTCAAGTTATAAGTGCTTCATTACAAATGAAAGTCTCTTACTTTACTTAAAGAAAAAAGCCTTTAAACAAAATGTTTGGGTGACTTTCTTGATTTTCTAATTTTAAAAAAAAGACGGTCAAGTGTGAGTTTTACTCACCCACCGAGGGTTTCGTTCTTTCGTCAACAGATTAGAAGTAAGGACATAATTTAAGTTAAAGCAACTAACTACGGCTACCTGCCATTTTCGAATAAAGCTAAACAAAAAAAAAGTCGTTCTCATTTGCTTATCGTGCCAACCGTGTGAAAATTTATTTAGTAAACTTAAGGGAAATGGTCTCAAGCTCCATTGAACAATTAATTAATTGAAACAATTAATCAGCAGTTCATGATAGTAAGCTTATCAAGCAGCTAAGCAATTCGAATCATAACGTATTCGGCAGTAATAAATAGCCACTTAGTCATCTAAAACACTGATGTGGTACAGTCACAAACATCCAAGAAATTAACAAATCAAGTACTCGTGTTTGCAATTCAAAAAAAATTCAAATTTTACACTAGGATCTATTATTTGACTTTTGGCATATGAAAATCACATTGAAGCAATAACAAATATATTGTTCAATTTTGTTTTTGAGTGACAAAATTTAAAATCTTTCCAACAGCATAGCATATTCATATAAATCGCAACCAATAGAAAAGAGCGTATCAGGAAATGGTCTGAGCACACATACACGTACAAATAACTGATTCTCTTATTTTCTTCAAAAAAATTACAATAACAAAGCTATTATGATCAATCATATCTTTACTTCGCTTTGTTCTTTTAAGAGAACTGAATATTCATAGAATACCGAAATATATTTTTATTTTGTTTAAATTAGTGCGAAATATATTTTTTTCCAGTTTTTTATGCCCAACAAACAAAACACATTCCGTACTTTTTGCAAAAAATCCGACCTTTCGGCGCTTAGTCTTCTAAGCCTGCAACCTCCAGCGCCTTAAAAATTTAACAACTTGATGAGGAATTTTATCTTCTTTCCAACGATACCAATCTTTTGTTACTCTTGAAATGTACATTTTTGCATTTTGAACATGCTCTCCATACAGCAGGGCCCAGTGTGCGTTGTCCACCGTCTAAAGAATTCCTATCTCAAATAACTTAATTTGACTTCCGTTCTCCACTTCTCTTGTCATTTTTCACAATTTCCAGGTGTCAAAGTTTCCATTCATCCGATTCTCACGAGGTTTAACGAAATTCACTTTGAGCACCTTTCAGTCTCCTAAGCCGTCCCGATGATTTGAATCCAAAATATCGTATCTGCTCACATTGTTTGGAGAGATTAGCCAAATTTGTTTAACAACAGCTCATTAAAAACAAACACTTCGCCTCTCAACGATTGGACAATGATTTCTCCTTCCTAGCAGGAGGTGCACTTCTTTCCTTCACGCAGGTAGACGATGATCTTCATCTCCTCTCACACCGCACCTGTAAGCACTTCAGGCGCTACTACAATACATAAAAAAAATCTGTCAAACTGTGTCCATTGTCGGGCGGATGTCCTTAAGAATTCCTTGAGTGGCCCACTTGGGTATTCTTGCGCAACAATATAAGTAGCCCGCGATGTTATCGATGACGATCGAAAGATCGTGTAGCTCCTGGGTACTGATCGGACGAATATTGAGTATTTTTCTTTGATTGTGAGTCGGCAAGAGGTACTCGAGAGGACAGCAGATTTTTGTTTTGTGTGACGTGGGAAGGCCTTTGGGTGGGGCAGGGACAGAGATTTTTTGGTTTGGTGCTGTCCAGGTGAAGGGGGCGTTTAAGATAAATGATGGATGGAATGATGAAAGATGAAAATACAGTGAAGTGTTTGAAACGCGTGTTTGTTTGTCTGAAGTGGCATTTTAACAGATGTCGCGGAAAAGCTGTCGCACTGTTTTAATTTCTGAAAACAGATTCGTGCAAAAATTATTTCAGAAACTATTTGGCGTCAAAATAAACGGGCCATTAATTTTCAAAAGGTCCATTGGGAAGTTCTCAAGTTGACTATGTCTTCCAATAATTTCAACATATTCGCAGGGAAACATAAGGCACCAACGGATTTCATGGCCGGCAAACTAAAGATTAGTGGAGATCTTCAAAAAGCCATGAAACTTTCAAAACTTATGGGTAGTCTTAAGTCAAAGTTGTAAAGTCTGATATCGTAGCAGTATCGTTAATTCTTTTATTCTTTTGCATAACTCGGCTGAAGCGAAAAATTAACGTTTTTTAATAAGGTTGAAAAAAAAATTTGGTTTTGCGGATTATTTGACATAAGGCTCTGTTATTTCCTTAAATTTAATTATTTTTTTGGATCCTAGAAAAGACCTACTGCAAATACGGAATCGAAACAAATCTATCGGTGTTTCAAAAAGAACTAAAACATAAAGAATCTTATGCGTACGATTGAAGAAAGTCGTTTCAAGCGAACAACAGAGGTAAATGGACGCCCAACGAATCTTAAAAAGATTTTTTATTTCGCACACTTGATCTACAATTGGGCTATATTTTTCTTTAATCAAATTGCAAACATCGCCTACTTTCCCACCTATAGCTCGTTCTACGCACATAACCCTTTCCCGAAATCACCGCGTAACCACAAATCCTTCCCACCCCAAGTCATAACTACATCTAACACTCCGTCACATAAATCGAACAATTTTTGGGCCAACCCTTTTTTTTCGACTCGTGTGAGGTCCAACAATCCGAAACAACCGATTGGCCAACCGACTTCATTCGTTGGTCTGTCGTCGGCTAAAATATGCAAAAATTTCAGCACGCCACGCGCAATCGTTCCAAATCGCTCGGCCGTCCAAATTATCTGTAGCTCGTATCTTGTATCTCATTTAAATAGAATGCAACTTTTCCTTAAAATATTCATCGCCTCAGATCACAGCCCCTCTCTCGTAGTCACTTCCTGCGTGGACAGAAATTACATCAATTGTCAAGCTAACGCTTGGCACCGGGCGGTTCGGCTGCTCCCCCAGCTCCTCGCATTTTAATTTGACTTCAGCCCGCAGAAAAAAAAAACCAAGAGAGACAAATTGACGCACCCAAATGGATTGTGGATTGTTGTCTCCCAAGGTGTGCCATTTTTCATAATTCATCAAAAAAACAAAAAAACAAAAACACAGGCGGACAATCGGGTTTCCTCTGCCAAAGCGACGACGACGACGACAAACGTCCTCTCGTCTCTCATCACTGCGGACTGCATCTCCGTGAACTGTGTGGGCATTCTCTCACTCTCGACGAGTATCTCTCGGATATATACTCCGTAATTGATGAAAAAAATCAAGACGAATGCGCATGCGAAACATGCAACTCCGGTCCGTGATCTGTGACAATGTGAATCAGGGGGAAATCTTCCGGGCGACTCTAATGAAACACTGCTGCTGATCCGTATCTCAGCGCTCGTATCTGGTGGGTTGACGGTAAAATGCCGTCGAAGAATAGACCATAATCGAAGATACTTATCAGTCCGCTCTCTGGGTCTTTTAATGTTTGATCCCAATTATGAGCGAACAAATTTGCAAACGAGCAGGCTCACGGGATGCAACACTTGCTCGAGTTACCCAAATTCGCGGCTGATTTGTCGAGAGAGTTGACACAGCGATCTAAAGTGCAATTCCGTCACCAGAGCAGCGCGGCGCGCATGGGCACGGCAACAATTACCGTCGTGCTCTTCTCCGAGACGAACTCCGATATCCGTCATCTAATAAAAAGACGTAACTCTCCTTTCGATGGCAGGCTCTTCGGCTCTCGTGCATTGGGCGCAATCAGTGCCATCGGAGATCATTCTGGAGAGATGAAATCTAAACAAATTGTTGCTGGCAACAGCGATCGTCAATTCGATCATTGATGAGGATCGGCGGAGGGGGCTGCTTTGGTCTTCTTTTGTTTGTCGTGCGGCAAGATGGGGGAGAGATGGAGGCCGCCGGTGGGAAGAAGCCCGGCAAGGAGTGAGGATGGGTGCTGAAACGGCTACTTCACGACCTATGCCCATCCGGAGCAAACATACGGATCCCAAAATATGCAGAAAAACAGCTCACAACGTGCTTCAGTAGCAAAAAAGTCCATCTTAGTCCGATTACATACTTTTTGTGACGTTTTGCTACGTTGCTTTGTCATACGTCGTGGTACGTTATGTTACGCTTCGTTACGTTAAGTCTTAAAGTCTGATCACGCAGCTCTAGTCACAGCAGACTGCCCTTTCGAAATCTAAACTCACTCTCATACCATTTCGAAGCGTAACTACTCTACTCCAGTGCATTTAGGATATAAAGGTGTGTTAAAAACTTTCCAGAGCTGTGGGCTTAAAGCTTGAAGACTGTCCTACGATCGTAGACAGACCACAGATGTCGAATTTGACACGTTTTTAAGTGAAAAACTCTGTTGTTGTGACTTATCTATCACAAAAAAAGGATCTTGTTGAGATTCCGAATTTTCGGACATATTCCCTTGTTCAACGGACCTTCTGCAAGCTTTATATTCATCCTGTCCGACTATCGGTGACTCACCTCACTTCAATTCACATCCCCCCTGAGAACCGTGGCCACAATTAAATTCAAATTCTCAAAACCGTAATTGTATCTCGAAACACACCTTAACTCCCGGGACTAACAATAACTCACCACCACCACCACACACCACAAAACAATTTAAATGAAATTCTCATCATCGTCGTCGTGCCCTGTGTCGCAGCTCAGCTCCCCATTGAATAACAAATTAGCCTCCTCCGCGACAACAATCTAACCCACATGTGTGTGCCCCCAGTGACTCCCCCACCTTTAGCCACCTTTATTTTCATGGCTGCTGACCAAGACAACGCAAGAAACTATTTTGTCATAAACTGTCGATCGATTTTGTGGATAAATTGTCAATCAAGATGAGAGCACAAAGCTGCCCAGAGTATTTCGTGTGTATTCAAAGATCCGAGACACAAAAAACGATCCAAAAAAATCGAAATAAAAACAAACAAAAACCGTCCCGTCAGACACAAGACGTACAGCGCAAGACGACGCCAACGACTCTGACGACGACCGACGTTTAATGTCCACGTTGTATTGCGGACATGCGGCATATTTTCCGCTCAATATGCGCAGTTAATGATTCCCAGCTACTGCACCAGTGCACAGGCCAGGCCAAGCCCTCGATGGCAGATTGTGTTGTCAATGCTTCGGACATACGCATGTCCGAGCCATATGGGGGTCCACAATTGGATGACACGCTCTCTTCGGAGGGGCTTCGTTTTTTTTTTTTTTTATCGTTCTCATGTGGTCGGCGATCTGTTCAAGGGAGGCAAAAAACCGCGTGCGGAACTAACGTTAAGACGATGCGGATTGGGACGCACCCTATGATGAGATCAAATGGAGTCAACGATATTGTCGCAATTGACGTCAGACGGGAGTGAGTTTTTTGGTCGTGATTAAGGTTAGAGAACAAGTGAATCGATGACATGTGACATTTTTATTTTTTTACAGAAGGAACAAAAAACTGTATTTTTCGTAGAATAAAATATACTGTTGATGCTGATGTAGCATTCAAATTTGAATGAATTTTAGGTATGCAATTACATCTTTTTGCTGTCAACGTAAAGCTCTGCCCATAAGCAATGCAAAAACGTAATAAAATTGATTTCGAAAAATGTGTTACTTGGTCGGTTGATCATAGGACAGCTTTACTTATGATTCAACAATTGCAAGTGTTTCTGTTTCTAATATTGCTTTTACGATCATATCGTAGTCCGGGTTATTGGTACGGTGGGTTTTTATAAACTTAGCACCGCCTTATTAGGTTCCTTTCACAGCTGGATCTTTAAACATGAGCTCACGCCATTGAATCAAATTCTTGAATCTCTCTTGATCCATTTTGTATTTATCAGCAGATATTTAAGCATTTCGGCACGTTCACACAGTGGCCAGATCATGTAGTCAACCAGGTTTGACACCACCAAAGTAAGTACTTTTGCGATTGGCCAGTTCTTTTTCAAAGATATCAAGTCCTTATATTGTTTTAATAACCATCGATTCAAGTATGGTTGATATCACTTTTTACGAACGTTCAATTGGTAATACTGTGATACTCGAAAATGTGAACTAATTAAAACTAGTTCACATTTAAGAAAAATAAGAAAAACGTTTTTCTGTTGAAAAATGCATTTACCAAATTGAAAACACAATTAAAACGAATTCTGTGTGCAGTGGACTCTCGATAATTTGACACAAATTAAATTTCTGAATAATTTGAAATGTTTCCCCAGTCCCTTGAAAAACACTTAAAAAATTGCATAAAATCAATATTAATTAGTCTTCCCGGTAATTTTACGTTAAAGGATAAGGATATCATTCTTGCTCGTGAATATTCAATAGTTTGAGGTTCGCGCTTTCTCACTCTCTATCATTTGAAGCGTTTTTTCATGCACAGACCTGTTTTTTGTACACAAAGAGAGGATACGGATGAGTTCGCAGTTCGCAGTAAAATCTTTTTTTAAACGTTAACATTCTTCTGCTTCTATGCCCTAGAATAAATACAATTGACGATGTCTTCTCAGCTCTAACCAATATCAAAAACTCACTAGGCAATAATAGACAAAATCCGGTCAAAAAAGAATTACTGAACAAATGCGTATCTATTTGATTCTCAATTTCTCTTTGTTGTCTAAACTCTTGGTAATTTTTCTCTAGTCCTTGAGTTTTAAACTATCAACAGTCGATTGTTTAATTAAATAAAAAGTCTACTAATAAAAAAAATGTGCTTTAGACCACACAACTGAAGTAAAATTCCCTTAGCTGTAGTCAAATTCAATGCATCGAATAAAAATGTAGCTTAAAGCCATGTTTGTAAGAAAAGGAGTTTACCTTCCAAATTTCAACCAGATCGTTCAAGCCCCTCAAAATTTACAAATTCCAAGTATTAATATGCTGATTTGAAAACCCATAGGATTTTTTCTAACTCTTGAACGGCTGAGCCGATTTCGATGATATTTGGAATATAAATTTCTTACATTAAAACGTTAACTTATTTGTTGTTGGATGCAATGAGTTTGACTTTAACTCAGGAAGCAACCGCGGCACATAACAGACCGACGATTCCATAAATTTCAAGGAAATCGGACCGATCTACTGAACCCTTTGGCGATTGCTCACTCATGTTCAACTATAATCTCTCCCGCTACTGCTGTGAACCACAACTCATAACAACAAGTTTACATAAAAGGGAGAGCGAAAGCGCCATCACACTTTTCGTAACGCTCTTGTCTCATATAAATCAGTTTACCCTCAACGCGCGTAAAGAAGTTTTACTTCAAGTTTTGCTAATTCAACAAAAGAGTAGATTGATTACTTGAGCTCTAAGTCAGTTAGTCGAAATTGATAAATTTTGTTCCTGCTGTCTCTTAAGGCATTCAAAGAAGGCAAATTGCATTTAGGATATTTCTGACATTCTTACGACTTTTCTCTAATCCATTCCAGATCACATTTGTTGAAAAAAGCCTGATACAATAGTCCCCCGATTATGTGAACAAATTGAAATAAGGCGTTTTCATATTTTAGAGGGTGCGATTTCATTTTTTTTTAACTTTTTGTAAAATATAGCTTGACTTGATTCCTATT
Source organism: Syritta pipiens (assembly GCA_905187475.1). NCBI lineage: Eukaryota > Metazoa > Arthropoda > Insecta > Diptera > Syrphidae > Syritta > Syritta pipiens. The sequence continues at coordinate 5,471,574 of LR994571.1, forward strand.
GCTACTGCCTGAATTCTAGTACGTCCCATTCGTTTTGAGCCGTGTACTAAAGAAGCGTATACCTTCATTGGATTGCTTGCGGGCTAGCTATTTTGGAAACATCTGAAATGACTTTGTCACTTTCATTTCCCGAAAGGTCCTTAATTTATTTAGGTTCGTCAACGCCTTTTAGGATGACATAGACTCTAACTTGTTGTACTGGCGTGTTCTTATTCGGTATCTATAATTTCAAGGAGATCATTAATTTTTTGCTACTTTCCTTGAGCGAAGTAGTATCCTTCGTCAATGAATAAGTGGATTTATATCATCTTCTTTTCAGCTGTCTTCGCAAATTCACACTTACCGGAATGTCAAAGAATGTTAGAGATGACAATTTAAAGTTTTGCCGCTTCAAATTTCATACAAATTCACATTATCGATGGACTACTGTATTTACCATTTTTACTTTTGTTTGGTGGCTATTTTTGCAAATTTTGTAACTCCATACTCATACGATAACAATATTTCTTCTTACTCCTACTGTACCTCCTGGAGTAACCGGCGTGCAGAAGAATTCTGAGATCTCTAATCCCAGTTCTTTGAACTTCGCGGGCCGGTTGATTCGTGAGAATAATTTCGAACTCATTTACGATCTTCGTCTGTTAATTCAAAGTTTAAGTTCAAAATTGTGTTAGCTAATGTTTGAGAAAAGACGAAAAAAAAAAAATATTGCTTTAAATGTAGCATAGAGCTTATAAAAATCTAGCTTTGAACCTCCTGGTTGTTTTTAGGAAACACTTTTTTATGATTTCCTCGGATTCTTTGAGATGTTGAAATTTGGACTTATCGAGATTTCAGACAGCAGTGAGTTAGAAATGGATCTAACTAAGTTGGTATATTTGCAGGAAATTTTTAGACGATGAGTCCGAGCATTGGGAACAATCCGGATACATTTTTCTCAAAAACTATTTATTTATTCATCAATTTCTATTTTGTCCCCCTTAAAGTAGTCCTCCTCATATAAAATACACTTGTGCCGGCGTTTTTCCCAATCCTCGAAGCAGGAAAAAGCCACAGGGGGCCAAATCTAATGAATACGGTGGCTGAGGCATTATTACGGTGTTGTTTTTGGCCAAAAAACTACGAACCAACAACAGTTTTTTTGGTCAAAATTCAGCAATTTTGGAACGAACTTCGCTGCCACACGCTTCATGCCCAAAATTTCCGAAAAAATTGCATGGCATGAGCCAACCGACATGACAAATGAAACACAATATCGAACCTTAACCGTAGATTGATAAGATCCCGCCTGAGCAACAGTAAATTTAAAAGCTAATGGTTATGGAGCTGTCCAAAGCTCCTTCAGTTTTCTATGAGTTTCCAAAACGATCTTAAGCTTCGAACTTTCTTTTTAAGAAGCGTGAACAATTTACTTCATCGATTATTCCTTATGGTCACGAAATTGATAGTTGACAGCTGCCAATCAACACCTTTGAAGAAATGCATCCCTTACTAGTACTGATTTCAAACTATTTTACTATTGGGGTTTCATCTTTTTGCGTAATGCCTAAGCCTGATTACGCTTATTACCAAACTTTTACTTGACCTTTTTACTTGAATCATTTGTTCGAACATGTGGACGAAAGAAAATTTCCATTTTTTGCAGCATTTTTTGATTGGACAGTCCTTAAAATTTGTAGACAAAAACTTGGAGAAGAACTTTAAAAAAAGGCACGACATTAAGCCAGTTTGAGATCACTATGGCGTGGAAGCCCGGTAAATCTATGGACGTCTAATTTTTAGGTGGTTTAAGCCCAAAGCCAGTACTTGTTGCTCTTTTTTCTTCAATAAATCCAAAGCGAAATCGTCGAAAAATTTTATTTAATTCTTACTTAGATATTAAGAAGCTAGGAACTGGCACTAAACGTTGCTAAAACCAATTAATGACCATGACAGGATTTCCTTAAAAACCAAATTTGAGCTCCTTACCTCATATCAGGCCAGCATTGGTTTATCGTTAATGATGATAGACGATGATCAACTGACTATGCAAGCACCCTCAACAGAAGTGACGATAAAAACTCAAATCGTTGAATGTTGTAATAGCTTCTTTACTTTATTACAATTTATGGTTTTCGTCTTATTTCTTTTTCGACTAAATAAACCAATTCTTCAAAGCACCCACTCGACGGTAGAACACCAAGAAAACTCAGTCCACCTGCCGCGGGAGCCGAAAAACAGTTCAGTAGTCCAGTTCAAATCTCGTGCCCTTCCCAGATCCACCGCCACCATCTCCGCACCCTGAAGGCCTGTAATGGACCCTGTGTGCACTGAACCTTCATCACTTCCATCAGATTGACGTGCTCCGCGATCAGATTCTTCCGCGCCCTTCATACCGCTCCCGTCCCGCTTCGTCCAGAGAAAGTTAAGAACCTCTAAGCATGCGCCGCATGGCACGTAACTCTCCCGAGCCACCACCGTGGACGATAGCGATACCCTATCAATTGGCCAACATCTAACTAAAGCGGTCGCCAAAATACCTCAGCGCAATTGGAAACATCCAGATCGTGATTGCAGTCGTCTATCGGTGTGCCGGCGTGTGTGTGTACGGAAGACAGTAAAGCCACAGTAGCGACGACTCCTCAACGATGAAGATGACGGCGACGACAATGAGTTCTTTCCCGATGATGAGCAGATAACGACTGGAAAACGTTATGTTCATTACCGAACGCCAAGCGACTTCTTCTCGGGGATAGACGATGAACTCTCTTCTCCGTGGTGACGGTAGTTTCACTGTCCAGTGGCTCGCGAACGACAGAGAGGATCTTCCCCCCTCCGAGGAACATGGCAGTGGCTGAGGTAATGGAAGTAATTACGGGCTCATTGCGTGCCCACTTCACTTGATCGGTATCAGATGGGAGTTGGTGATGGAGCTAGAGCTAGAGCTGGAGCTGGAGATGGTGGTGGTGGTGTGCATTTACCTCAAACTGTGAACCTGTGGCGGGGAATGAGCGTGCCGCGGGCTTATCCGTGGATATCGATACAGAAGCGAGCGAAAGAGATTGACTGTCATTATGGCTGAGAGGTTCCATATGCGCCATGACCATGAGATGAGACCCAATTTCCTGAATTGAACTGGTAGCTGGCGCTATTCCTCTTAATCGGAGGGCATTTGTGAACGGTTGCGCACGACCTGGTTGCGTCCGGATGTGTAAACGGATTCCACTTTCGAAAAGGCGTATGCGGTTTTAGATGTGAGCATGAAATTAATCGAAGTCAGCAAGGGTTGGTCGGTAGGTAGTTGACCAGATCTGTAACAAGATTACTCAAAGGGATCAATCAATTAAGGCAAACGGGGGTTCGTAAGAGACTTGCTCCTAAATCTAAATAGTCATGATCGTTTAATAAACTGTGATGGAAAGTTAACACCTGTCTTAGTTGTTAGCATTTCTGGTATCCAGATTTCTTATCCTTCATCTCATCCTTACGTAAAAAACTACATAAACTCTACCTTCTCTCTAGGTTTTTTTTTCTTTTTTCAAAAATTCTGGAAGTCTTGGACTTTAATTGAACGCAGCGCATCTTGACATTCAACAGATGTATCCAGCAGCCTCTTCAAACTTGAGGCTGACTCTCCATGAATGGGTTCCTGCCCGAAGAAAACATTCAGTTGCGCATTGACAAGGACCCGTTTGTGGTCATAGCGTGACGTGAGGCGTATAGGAACACGCTGGCCTATAATTTCCATTCACAATGGCTAAATGTTGTATCAAGCGCCCCGCTTTACCCCCCAAACTGGACTTTAAATAATGTTTGCATGAATCAAGGCCACAAACAGGTCGTGGAAGAATCTCCAATTTTGGTAGATTCCATTGAAAGATGGTCTATTGATTTTAGGTAATTTACTTATGTTTTTAGCTCCCGCATTACTTATTGTAGCAGTCACCGCAGCTTCCAGAACTGCAGGCATTGGGCCTTGAACTATGTTTAAGCTGTCGAGCAACGCTATCTTCTAGTGTAGATAGAGCTCCTTAATCCTTTCGAAAATGTCTTCTAGAGCTTTTTCTTCCTCCGCACTGCTCTCGGCGATTCCTTCGGTGTTGTACTGATGGCTTTTTTGAAAATTCTCCTCCAACGTGGTAATCCTGGTGATGAGATAATTCTTCGTCCGTTCGCTTTTGGATCGTTTGCCAAAATTTTCCAAATCCTTTGTTATTTGGGGGATTTGGGGGTTGATGGAAAAATACGGGGCAGAAAAAAAAATAATTGTACGGTATTTCAACTTACGTATTTCTGATTCTCCTTTTCTAGATTTTGGAAACCTCTAGCGCTGCTCTGGAAAAAGGCAGAAAATCAATAACGCAGATTGAGCCCGATCAGGTAATCAAAGGAGCAAAACTTGGCTGATATGCGGTACTGTACTCCAACAGTGGAAATGAACACAACGGTGATTGTAACGCGGAGGATGTACAGCACAGCTCCAACGATGGATGCGAACCGTCGTTCACGTAACAGACCATAGAAAAGAAACTACATGTCCTGCATAAATCATACTTAAGTGTATGTTTTTACTCTGCGTTAAATGCTGAATAAGACGACATAAGCCAAAATACAATATCATAGTTTTCAACAAAGTTACCTACAAAAATGTTCATTAACTTTGCATTTTAATCTCTAAAAAGTATTCGCTCACTTTTGCAATAATTCAGTTCCAAGTACATGGATCATCTTATTGGTCCAACTTTTTTTTATCATAATGCGTATTTATTAATTTTGAATGACGCCATGCCAGATATTATTTGCTACCATTCAGCTTTAGTTTTTTGTTCTAGTGGGCCCACAACCCCAAGCACACACATTTGTTAAGCTGACATCCAAGCCAAGTTGCTTAAAGGGGTTGCTTAAGTTTTGACCGATACTGTCTATTAATATCGAAAAAAAAAAATGTTTAAATTGTAGTTTTTTTTTTATAATTTCTAATGTCCTTTTTATTCTTGAGGTAAGTAATTTATAATTGATGAAACAAGGTACTGCAGCTGCTTCCTCCCATATGTGTTGTAGCTTCTCGGGATTTGAGACGTAGGCTATGGAACTCATTACCAGAGCACATAAAAAGAACATCGAATCAAAACCAATTTCGTAAAATTATTTTTAAGCACTTCAAGGAACAGCATTAGGGCTTACTCATAAGTTTTTTACCCCTTTAGTTTTTTCTCTTTCCATAGTATATTTTTTCCATGGGAAGTATACTAAGTACACTTAAAAGAGTACGTCTTATTCTGTACATGTATTCTATAATATTATATTAATAAACTAAACTAAACTCTACCTTGTGCTTGTTGTCTGGTGTTCTCTTGATGGTGAATAGGTTGGATGAAACGTTTGTCGTCTTGAGAGTACTGTAGACTGACGCCATCTTGAATATTTGCTCGACTTTTAGTACGATAAAACTATTTCCAGTTTATTGCCTTTTAAAAATTGTTGTTTTCAACAAAACTTTGAACTTTGAGATAGGACTTCATTGAACCAACATAGTTTTACTTTGTTTTAGGCGGCTTAAGCGATCTACTGTGCCATTACTTTTAGTGCGTTTTGAGTGCCTTTGACGCACCAATAAAAATCTATAAAGAAAACGTTTTCCAACTCATTTTCATTTTGAAGTTTTACTCTTTTCACATGACTAATGCGCCACATCCGCTGATTGACAAACAAGTTCGAAGAAACTCACGACCCAGAAGTGCCCAACCAGCACATTCTGATGTCCATAATCACTCGGCATAGATCCTTGAAATGCATCATCCAAAAAGACATATTGTATCTTTTCCAATCTATCTCAAACTCCCAGCATCATTCCACTACTCAATTAGAAAAAAAATCTCATGAATCACTTCACAGCTGGGCACACCTTTCGATTGTCGCGTAAGTCGGCGTTACTTAGGATCGGCTCTCTGGAGGCTACTGCCGCATTAATTTCCCGGTTAATTTAGATGCGAGAGTGTGTCTTTTAATCTTCAAGTGGAGGCGCACAACATCCAGCCGATGACGCAGCCACTTGTCATGTCGATACATGACCAACAGTGGCCGAGAAAAACCGAAATGTTTCGAAACTCCCCGACACATCATCCGGCGACGGGAGTCAAGTAAATTGATTTTCAAGAGTGTCCCCTGCGATATAAAACATGGTCACCGAAAATAAATGGTCCCGCCGAGTTGAATAAATCTTATGAACTCCCTGGCATTGGATGTTGGGACGCTCCGTGGTACGCGTAGCTCTGCGTTCGATTTGCATGTGGCGAGCATATGTGGTCTGGTTGGGTAAAAATAAACCACGCAACCTTCGTTATGCTTGCGCTCCATTGCGGCCTGAACTTCCTCTGGAGCCGACGACGACGATGAGATGAGTCCATGTGACCATGGGACAGGTCGTGGAATGCGAGAGAATGTCAACGAGAGATGGGCGTTCGTTTTTATTTGTTTTTTTTTGGACCTCGAATACAAATTTAGATGGGGGTTCCGTTCGAATACACCCCTGCAGAGTGGGAGAGAATCCACCAGATGCTGCGGCCCGTGGAGTCATTGCCCTCTGGTCAGTCGGACGTGAGAGCCCTTCTAACACGTAGAGTATCCTTTTTCAGAAACTCTTCGAGGGAGAACTTCAAAAACACCGTCACAACACACTCCCAAAGTGAGAAAGGCCGACCTAAAACCGTTGCAATTAAATTCTGGCCATTTGATTGTGGTGCCATTGTTGGAAACGATCGAGCAGAAAAAAAAAAACACACAAACAGCTCTCGTACTTGAAGATCTCTTCAGATTGCGACCCCATTTTCGAGTTGAATGTCGGTGCGGCTCTTCAATTGCGCCACCGCGCTGCATATTCGTGGGCAATTATGCAACGCATTCAGCGACGCAAAGGCGCAAAGACGCAAAGAACAAATAAGCACGCCGCCAAACCTTAGCGCGCTCATTTGTTTTGCGTTTTGCGCATGTTTTGAGCGGATCTCTATGATGTGCCGCAGAGAGGTACGTAACTCCAATTTGGTTACAAAACGCGGGGGTAATTTTCGCTGTTTAGGCTCCGTAGTGCCATACAGACGGTTCTATCGAATGCGGTGCAGGAAGGTTTCGAGGGAAGCAATTGTGGGTTTTTTGAGTTTGTTTTATTTTTTTTTTTGAACTGTAAAGGACCGAGCCTATGCAAATTGAATTTTTCCTGTTTACACTTTCATTTCGGTCTGGGTGGGGTGCATCGGTGACGGATGATGTTGGAAGGTCTTTGATTTGAAATCTCTGAATGGCGATTGTACATGGCGTTTGACTTGAGTGATATTTTGACTACGACAGATGATGACTCTTAAAAAAAAAATTCGAATACGTTGATCAGTCGAACCGATCTAACCAAAACTCTCATAAGATTTTAAAAGACTAACACAACCTACGTGTCTATTAACACGGCTCTGAAGCTGGAGTGCTGCATATGAACAGGTTAAAGCCTAAATCAAGCCATAGATCAATCAAGCCAACGAGAATACGAATAAAACCAAGCAAAAAGAGTGTAACTTAAGGGTTTTCCAATAACGACGGGACGATTAAAGTTAAAATCGTAGAAAAAGCAAGAGAGTGAGGAATTCAAAAGAAAAAAACTTTTTTTACTCGACAGGTTTATGTGCAGTCTCAGAAAGTGCACACTCATGTTCCAAACATTCAAAGATACAAAAATGGGTTCTAGTGGTGCGATTTTATAATTTTGCTTGGTTTTGAAAATGTTTATTTATTCTTCTTTTAGAAGAATGAATTCCATTCATACACATTAAATTACATTCTTCAATGACTTCGCAGTGTGCAACCCGTTGGATTTAAACGTTGGCCTGGCCTGACTTGACTTTCAGTCGATCGCAGCTTATCGACAGAGATCCTAAAAAAAAACCAAGGAAAAATGTGCTTAGCCCCTAAGAATGATTTTTCGATCAGTGGTTTGTTGTCAGCTTAGTTTATTTGGCACTAGATCTTTTGTAGACTTAAGTCAAATCAAGAAAAATGTGAGATATTAGCTGAGTCAATCAACTTTTTAGTCAAACAACTATTTGTTTAGTTATAAATTTGTAACTTGTAAAAACTTAAACTTTTCCTAGAAGCGATACATTTTTATAGGAAGTTTTTACCTAATATATCGACATTGCAAACCATTATACAAATTTTTAAAGAAAAAAAGGCTTTGTAAGCTATAAATCCGATTAAGAAATACAACGTCCAAAAGGGCCTCGGCACATTTTAACCCACAAAGATGATGGAGGCCAGTGTTGCAAGATTTTGGACAGACAAAATCCCCATTTGATTCCCCAAATGAATTTTTTTTCCCCATTTTCAAAATCGTTTTCCCTATTTGTTTCCCCATTTTAGAAATACACTAATATAGACTTATTTTAGAAGCTTTGAATTATTTTCACAATTAGCTTGGTAGATTTTACAATTGATATCAAAATTGTCAAACACGTTCATTCGCGTGATGCTTTCATTGTGTACTGGCTCTTTTTTTTCTAACTTAAAAAATGCGAAGTATTTATTAAGAGGAGCCATTAGAGTATCTCACCATAACTATGCATTGTTTGTTTTTTTTTTCTTTAATATATGTAATATTCAATATATGCAATATCAACAATTCTAACGAAAAACAAGAACAAAAAAGAACAAGAAAATAGGAAAAAACAAAACAAAACAATGAAGTGATTGTGTGATCACAATACTACTACTAATTTTGAAGCGCAAAGAAGGCAGAACTTCCTTCATATTAGGATGTCAAACTAATCATGCATAGCGTCGTTTTGTAGGTTATGTCAAGACTTTTCAAATGATGTATTGCCAGATACGAGCTCTGTAGCGCTTTGTACATAGCCGGAAAATTCAAAAGACAAAAAGGCGGAAGGGAGATATTTGACAACCTAATAATAATTATTTACACGGTAAAGAAATAAAGGATCAGTACAAAAAGTCCAGTTCAGGGTATGATTGTGGGAGATAAAATTTCAATTGAATTCAGTGAAATAGGTTAAAATCAAAAATCAGTTCATCTGATTTTCCGCATTTTTGAAGCAATATTGATAAACTCCCAAATGAGGAAATATTCGCTCGATCTGGCATCGCCTACAGCAGATGATTCGAATTCTCCGTACCTGAATTATGTCATATCATCACTGTATAAATGGTTGAAAAAGATTTTTAATAAATAATATTTAGAAATGACTTGTTATAAGCAAGAACTTAAGGAAAAATATACAAACTGGGTAGAAGCAGAATTAGGTTAACGTGGACATTTTTTTAAGGCAACATGGATTAAGCGTGTAGGCAGGTTGTCTGTTTTTGGACTTGCGCATAGTCATTCCTGTATCATTGTAGTATTACCAGAAATGCACACGGGTATAGCAAAAATTAAAGTGATGAAAAGCCTTAATTTATTGCGAAATCTTGCGATCAGTGCCTGGCCACAATACTCGATTCTCTAAAAGGGAAGCTTATTTGCTGGGGATGGCCTGAAGAATCGTGAGTTCTTCGTCGTCGTCTTTCACATAAATATATTTAAAGACGAAAAGATCGGTATATAGTGTTGTAGCTATGACAAAAAATGGCTATTCGAGAAAAGCGATAGATAAGCAGCTTAATACAAGCCAAGCTGTGACCATTGGAGTTTGTAAGAGTTGAGGAGCTGCGTCAAAACCATAGGCTAGAGTCCGAAAAGGACATGAACGCAAGTAGACCCATGATATTATGATGATACAAGTGAAAACAAACAAGTTTTCAATACCGTAGGATGCTTTTACAGCAGTAAATACGCCTGTTAATCGATAGAGTATAAGTAGAACTCTCTAGGACATTTACTACACCTCTGACGAAAAATAGCAAAAACCTGTATTGTTGGTCAAAAATGATCTTAAAAGCTAAGGCATGGTGCAAGCTCGCTAGAAAACTTAGCAATTGAGCAGCAAATGACTAAAAACATGTGTTATGTTCAGACGAATCAAAATTTAATCGGTTTCAGTCCGATAGTAACCAATGTAGTTAGAGCGACCCATGGGAGATCATCCGTATGCAGGATTTAGGGGGTGGCGGTGAAATGCCAACCACGTAGACCAGTGTTGGTCCATAGTGTAATCAGATAAGATTTGATTTCTTCTTTTTTTGACGTGCTAAATGAGCCGATTTTCGGAATTTCAGTCACCAATAGTTCTAGAGTTGACTTTAACATGGTAATGTGACTTCCTTATCGACGTCAGACTTAGCCAGATCTGGGGGAGTCGCTAACTTTTCAATACCGGCAAACTTTTTACCTGTGAACGCCGTGACTTAAATAGTTAGTGCGTTGGATTGTTAAGCGAGAGTATCCGATTTTGAGTCCAGCCCGGGGAAAGAACACCACAAACAATTTTCACTGCACCATCTCCAGCGAACGACTGCCAATCCTCCTGGAGTAACCTCTGTCATGGAAAGCTTTCGCAATTCGCTGTTCAGAACCGGCATTAAACTGTAGGTTCCTTCACATGTGTCAAATTATATCGCGCACAACACATTGGAAGCGCAAAAAAGCTATGCTCTGGTCCTGTATGGGCACACTGATTATTTATTTTAAAATTTTCGCCTTTCACCTCTCTTAAAAGACCTCGGACCTCTGAGTTTATCTCACTGCTGCGTCTGCTCCACTTTCTTTACTCTTTTTGCGACCACTCTTTTTGGACTCTGAACCTCATAAAATACCACACACTTTTTAGAGTCGTAGTGGCCAATCCAATTCACAACAACCAGATCCCCGTCCTTTGCTAAGAACAAGTGCTGGCCAAGAGGAAGCCAAGACTAGCGGTTCCATTGAGTGCCGAATAATTTCACGTTTACACTTAGAGCGTCAAATTAGAGTAATTTCTATGGCCAAGAGTCGTTCCCGTTGCTGCTGACCATTATCCGAAGCTAGAGCGCGTCTCTTTAGGCTTTCCTCGGTGCGTCCGGCATTAGCATCGCGCATCATTGGCGGAAATAATTTGCATAATCGCCGCTTAAATGGGCCGAATAGCCCAGTTTTTCGCGCGCTACAACGCCACCGAATCGGACGGCAACCAAATGCCACCAAACAACCCATCGGCCGACCGACCGACCGATGGAAGACGCGTTGCATCTGACGGAGGCCTATCATCAGGACCAACAACGACAGCAGGCTTTGGGCCATTGTTTGGAATTATTGGCAACTGCCGCCGGAGCGTCATTACGTCGAACGGCCACTGAAATGCGCCGTCGATTGGGCACGAGTTCGAAGCAAATTGTTGCCAACCACCTTCGCGGGCGCTGGCTGATTGTTATGCGCGCCACTGTTCGCGCACCCCGACTGATTGAGAGCTGTGTCGGTGTCGGTGTCGGTCGGCGTGTCCCAACGGGTGCTCTGTCTCTCTGCGACTTCCGAATTCGATGCGTAGCCAGCAGCACCGCAGACGGGGGTTATCATCATTTATCCGACCCGCATTCACCTCTCGTTGCAGAGAGATGCGCGCCAATAGACGTAGGTTCTTGTAATGCACACCTCGTGTGGTGGCCTGCATGTTGAGGGTTTTGAATACGAAACGCCCGTCGATGGCGCGGCTGCCACGAGCCGAGGGGGCAGCGCTCGAGCTGGTTAACCGCGGGATAGTGAAAAAAAAAGCCACCACCAGAGCACCGCGACGATATCGTGTCACAATTAGTTTTTTTTTTTTTTTCTTTTTGATTCGCTGTTAGATCGATCGCAGGAGATAGGCGGCGAGTGGATTCGGAAATGGGGTTACGGCCCTTGTGCGTTTGTCGTCGCCGGGCACCCCGTGTCGCTGTGCGATGTGGGACAACCGAATTTCGAAAAAAAAAAAAAACTATTTGTGAGTTGCTATCCGCGGGTGGAGTCGTCCTTGTTTGGAAAAGGATATCGATTCAACATCTGTGATTAGGAGGCATGGGGTTCTTGATTGGCGGCGTGGCTAAGTCCACTTTATCAAGACTTTTTCTTGTTTTGATGTGAGCGAAGGTGTTGAGCTGCTAGCACCTGGCACAGCCAGAGTCATTTGTCGTCGATTTTGCGTAACACTGAGAGTGGGGGACGCGTAATTCGAATGCAAATTGATGGGGAACTCGTGGGGACGATTTTTTCCGCAAAAGATTCACAAGTTTATCGCCCAAAGGCATGGAGGGTTAAATAGTCTTTGTTTGTTTTTTTAAAGCTGGCGGTAGAGGGGCACAGCAGTTGTTGAGCACTTCCTGGGAAAAGAAAACGCCAGTAGCGACCAAAAACGTGATCGTACTCCTTCTCTTAAGCCGATTTTATAAAACACTTAGTTGAACTATGTGTTCTTAAATAATGCTCAAGCTCTCGATAATGTGAGCTAATGCGGTTTCAGATTTTAAGGGGATTGACATTTCCATTTTTTTGGCACTAACGATTTTTTATAGCCCAGTTTTATTAGGTTCAGAAACAAAACGAAAACAAAATGATTTTATTCATTTCAAAAAATAAAAATTATTTGTATCGCCATAGATATAGGTAGGGTGATGGCATAGGTAGTAGTCGACCGCCGCGTCACAAAACGATACGTAATAGTTAATCCGTTTGTAATACACACTTCAAATCTTTTTTTTTGCTATAAAGGATAATGATTTTTTGTGAGTAATAGGTTGCTGCAAACAACTGCTAGTTTCATAGTTAAAATTCCCACTTTGATTTAAGTTTTCATCAAAAGTGAAATGTCTGGTTTTTGATGTAAACAAAATTTGGGAAGTGATTTTCAAAAAAAAAATTAAAATCAGTGAAATACAAAGGGTAGGTGCGTTATTCTATTGCATTTCGTCCCCTTTCTGCGATAAGCACGTATCTGCAAAACATCAATTTTTCAGGAGTTAAAAAAAAGGAATGGTATCCCTCCATTTAGCACAATACTGAAACTTTAGATCTTTTTCACGTGTTCTTCACATTGGTAAATGATCTATAGTTTGCATTTCCGTTTAAATACCTGCATGTAATAATGGTTTTTAGATACGAGGTTCTTGCTCATATAATTTGTATGCAGACTTAGTAGATACGAAGTTTTTGCTTCTATGGGAAACACTTTTAAATGGTTAAGGCTTTAATTTTCAGCTTAGCCAAGCTGGTAAATAGCAAATAATATAAGAATTTTCCTTATACCTGAATATTCTCATTCTTGAAAAAAAAAAAAAGTCTTGTGAAATGGTTGTTAAGTGTGAATCAAATTGAAGAACTTGTGATATGTCTTTGAGACACATGTACGACTTATTGCCCTTTTTTTTATCTATTATTTGAGTACTGTAAATTTGACAACATTGGTAGGTGGGATCCTGGAAGCCAATCACTCTTACAATCTTGTTGATTGCAATACGAGCCGGGTCGGGCTGTACTTGTTTTATAGCCACTAGTATCTGAGTTTTCTGGGCTGATGAAACCCATGTTGTGTAGGTCGTAGTTGCATGCTCCATGTCCTGTAACCGCTCTCTCAGGTTTGTTTCGCTCGCTTAGGATTGCGGCCCAGTTCCAGGAATTCCATTGAGCATTTAATGTCATCCTCGTTCTTCCAGAACTGAATAGTTTGCATAACGATCATAGCTTCGTAGGTATTGGTTTAGTCTGTATTATTGAATCCATAGAGGGGAGAAGAACCAATAAACGAAATCTGAGCTTCTTCTGGCTAGTACGCCCGCCTTCTTGTTCACCTTGTGCTGGCAAACAGGTCAGTCTTAAGCTATTGTTTTCTGCTGGCATTGTTAGAGCTGTATGCGGTGAAAAGCCTTCTGTGCCGTAGAGGGTAAAAGTTTAATTTCTGATCGCTTATTCACATAAGTGTCCAAATATTTATTTTTTGAAGATCTTTAGATGCCTACAAAGATCCTATTTTTATAGCTTTACGTTCTTTACAGAGCAATGTATTGCATTACAGCCTTAGCTTGTATAGCAGAGTGCAATGGTGGGAGGCTCAAAATAGCTTCCATTACGCCAGTTGTAGTCGTTGTCATTGTGTATTTTATTAAGTTTGCTAATAGTTCTTTTTCCACCACCAGCCTTCATAGTAGAGCGATTGAGCTGCATTTGTTAGGAATCCACTAGAGTTGTTCAGCTCCTCAGAAGTATGGACATAAATGTGCACCTTTATTGTCGAGCTAGGGCAGGATAAACAACTGAGCGTTAAGCACCTCGCAAACTACAAATCAGTTACGAGGTTTTCGTCAAAACTCAATAACATGAATATACGAATACGAGGAAAAAGAATTAACTTTAAAAAATGTTTGTTGTTGTATTTAGTCATTAATTTTTTGCCTACATGTTTTGGAAGAGGTGCCCAGTATTGTTACATAAAAAACCCAATTTCATAAAAATGCAGATACGAGGTTATCGCAGAAAAAGGACGATTTGTTTTATCAATAGATTCTTTTAACTGAATATTGAACAAAAATTAAAAGGAAATTTTTTTTTTAAAGAAATACTTGTGTACATTTTTTCAATAATTGCAGATTTGGCTTTAGGAGACAGGTTTTGTTAAGTCGGCCGTCAATATTTAGATTAAAAAATTGCTGTTTGTTTTTATTTGTTATCTGGATGTAAAAACATTGGCCGACTACTGAATACTTGACTGGCCGACTTCTGAGGTAAAGGAGGCCGACTAAGAATGACGTTTTCATTTACATTTTGGTGAATAATTTGGTAGTAAATACTCTAAAAATTACTTTATTTTCATAATTAGAACATTTTAAACAATTGGAAATGATGAATCGCCTATTCTTTGCTACAAACACCGATTTTCAAGAGCAAATCAAACGTACCATCCTATGTATTCGCATATTTTTAGAAAAATATTTTATTATTCTCGACTGGCAAATAATTTGAGTTGAATGTTTTGAATTGGAATCAAGGAACTTGAGTCAACGACGACAATTTGACTCAGGGAAGAAAGCAGAACTGGTTTACCTGAGATTTGTTTAAGCCACTCAAGCTCTAAAGCCTACTTTTGTTTTAGCAAAATTTATATGCATTACGATAGATTGAATCATTGCCGCACGCGGTAAGCAGTGCTTTATGGCACTCTTTTTTATAAAAAATTAGGGATGCTTAGAAGTCACCAAATTGTGTTTTATATTTCTTTTTAATGTAGTTAGTATTTTCTAAGCAAACTACAACCATTTGCTCTCCCAGAAGCACCTAAACGCTTTTTTTCACATTTTTCCACGACGTTTGTCCATAGGATTTCAGTTTTCGACTCCGAGATAAAAAAATGTTTGGACTTCTGCTAAGAGACAATATATTCAGTAAATCAATCAGGACCCAGCAACAGACGACACCATTTGTTACTTAAAATCTCTGTTTCCATCATATCTGCACATCTGTCAGACTTGTCGCCCCACCGGTCAATTCCTTACTCTCCTCCAGGCCTAACACTAAAAAACCCCCCAATTACCCTCGCTTATTCTGTCACTCTTCATTCATTTTCCGTTCTTTCAAAACCGTCAACCCGTCAAAATGGTTACACAAAACTTTGAATCACAAGAGCGCTCATAAAATATTCAAAACTCAAACTTAACCTCTTAAGGACACGCCATGCCACAAGCTCCTCATTTTCGCATTCAACGCGATGTCCACCTAACGCCTTGATTGATAGTTTTTGGACAAATAAATCGATTAAAACTTTTGCAATTACTCGCGATACGTGATTCAGAGACACATCTCAATCTTGACGACGCTGCAACAATTTGCCATCACAAAAAAAAGTCTAGAAACGACCAATGCTCGTATCTAGAAAAACCTCCAGCACCTTGCCACCCCTGCGCGTATGTACCACGAGTTGAAGTTAAAAAGTAAAGAAACCTAGGAGGCCATTACCTACAATGGTCACCGTTATTTATGTACATTTCATTGTCCTCACTCCCACCACCACTTCCACCACTCTCACGATTCTCGACCGTCCTTCCATCGCGCCCGTACCGACCGCTCGAAAAACTGTTTATTTTGCTTTATCCTAAATCTTCTATTTTTCATCTCCTCGCTCGGACCAAGCACCACAACACCCCCCCACGTTCTCGTCCCACGTCCCAATCCCAATCCCAGTCCCCAACGCGGTTGTACATAAAAACTTCTGCGTCCTTCACGTGGAAAGTCTCAGCAGCGGCCATCACCCCATAAAGGGGTTGAAAGTCAGCACACGGTACGATAATACCGACACCAGCCCATCCACCCTCCCGACCGCCCAACTCGACCGCCTCGCCGCTTCAAGAGTATCTAGAACGTGTATCTCCCCCGCTCCACTACTATGTGAGCTTATTTATCCACGTCTCTCTGACTGAAAGGGGTGCGCACGCACACCACCAAACCCGTTTCCCCTATTCATTCAGAAAAATTCCACCTGCGCTTGTATGCGTTCACCGTTCCGTGTACCGTTGGGCATGTACAAAAAAAAAGACTTTGGAAAGATGGGGAAACGTTTGTGGAAGCGTTTGCGCAGACTTTCGTTGACTTTTTTTTGTGGCTTTGTGGCTCTCTCTCTTAAGTTTCGGATGCTCTTCGGTGGTGTTCCAGCTTTCTTGCTGGAAGATACGGTTTCTCTGTTGGGGTGTCTCTCTGTGAGATCAGAGTTTGGAGAGGGGTGGATTTTTTTCTTTTTTTGTGTTTTTAACGAGACTTTTGACCATACAAAGGGGGAGGGCTATCATCGCGGTCGGCGAAAAGTTTTCACGAGTCAATTGTGCGAAGATAAACCGTGCTCGCGTTGAATTTATTTGCATACTCTGAGGGAATTAGGATTGGGAAGGCGGCAACGAAAGTGGTGTTGAAAAAAAAAAAAAGACTTTTTTTTAATCAATTTGTGGAGAAACAGAGGTAAAAGATAGAACTTATGATATTTGGGGTTTTGCAATAGTTTTGGTTGGCCAAAGAAATCAATCAATTAGGCACACTGTTAACCATAATTTTGGGTTTGTTGGCCATTTTTCATCCCAAACATTCTCTACGGCCCTTTTCATCACTAGACAAACGTCCATAGGCTTTTCCGTTGACAAAAAACTGGTAGGTGGGAGTACAGCGGAGTTGTTCAAGACTATTAAGCAACATTTTGACTGCAATACGATGACAGGAACCTGACATTCCAAGTGGATAATGCATCGGGGCCTACTAATTGCCCCAGCAAGTTGTGGTTTTAGCTTGTGATACAAATGATATGGACTGGCCAAAATGTTCACCGGGTCAAAATCTTGGAAAATTGGGGAATACTGGCCATACAATTTTAAGCCTACAACGACCCTTATGGATCATTAAGGGTCAGTAAATGTTAGAATACTTGATTATTTCTCAAAGTCAATCGCACGAAAGTAGGGGCACTCAATAATCGTATTTTGTTTCTAATAAATTGTTTAACTTATTTATTTGTTCGTCTAAGTCTAATTTGCCTTTTTAAGCCCCGGTGCATACAAGCGATTTTTTGACGCGGCGTGCCCGCTAAAGCGTCATTCGATGCACACAAATCAATTGAGCAGTGTACATAAGCACGGCAGCATCGGGCGTCGTTTTTGGGCTAAAATGCTCGCATGTTTCAGCGAGACTGCGGCATCAGCGCTGCGTCAAAAAACCGCTCAAGCGGCTCTGAAAACATAAAGTGGTCCAGACAAGAATCATTTTGAAGCCGATTTCAGAACAATTCTGTGTAGAATTCAAATGAAATTGAAAACTTTAAGGAAATTTGATAAATATGGAAGCACCGCAGCGGTACCGAACGTCAAAAAAAACGCTTGTGTACACTAAATTATTGCAGCATCGCAGCGGCGCCACCGCGTCAAAAATCGATTACGTGCACCGGGTCTAAGTAATTTCGTATGACCACAAACAGTTTATAAGAAAACCCTTTTTACTTTAAACAAAATTTCTTTCTTCTTATAACTTGTTAATACCTTCGGTGACCTCTGGCAGTTCACTGTCTGGTATCTTCTCAATACCTTACGGCTTTTTATTATTTTTTACTTTCCAATTCGACTCAAAACTATATCATCGGCTCCATTTTCTAATTTTTTGGTATTCCTAAGTTACCAGAAATCATCAGACAGACAAACGAGTCCTGTGGTTATAAGAAATATTGATTTAGTTCTTAGTAAAAAATTCTAGATTTAAAACTGAACAAATATTTTCAAATAACTTTTTTCATTTTGACCACAATTGATGTTATCTTTAGAGCCAACAAGCTCGTGGACACCGTGGCTTAATCATTAGTGCGTCGGGCTGTTAAGCGAAAGTACCCGGGTTCGAATGCAGCTCGGGGAAAGAACACTATAAACAATTTTCACGGCCCCACCTCCATGAGTACTTCTGTTTCGGAAAGGGAGTACTTCTGTTACGGAAAGCTTTCGCATTTCGCCGTTCGAAACCGCCAATAAACTGTGGACGCGCGAAAAAGCTAGGCTCTGGCCCTTCGTGGGCTGTTACGCCACTAATGATGATGATGAACAAGCTCCAAGACACTTCTAACTTTTATAAATCAAAAGTTCAACCTTCAATCAGCACACACATTTTATTTATGGACAGTGGAACCTCAAAGAGAAAAATTCTCGATACGCCTAACTCCGCGATGAAAGTAAGGCCTTAAGTCTTGCCATAGTAACTTCTTAAAAAAACTTCTTAAAAAAAGACGGTTTGATAAAAGTAACTATTGTTTCATAAACTTTTATTACGTTTGCTACTTAATTTGCAAATTCTTAGTATTGGGTAATGCGTTTGAAAAAGTGGCAAATGCGTTTGAAAAATTGGCTAATGCGTTTGAAAAAGTGCAGTCAACGGCAAAAAAAAGAAAATTGCAAAAATACTGAAAGTCAAGCAGTGAGGTAATGTGCTCTCGTTGAGTGTCATAAAAAATGAAGTCCTAAAAAACGCAAACTAATATCATTGATTACTGATTTGTTTCAAAAGCTATCGTATCTTGACTGTTCCGAGGACATAAACTATTTGAATGCTGAAAATGAAACAGATCTGGAACTGACTTTCAGCAATCTAAGAAGAAATCGGCAATGGAAATGCAGTTGCAAAATCGCCATAAGGCAGGGGCTGCAATTTAAGACTGAAAAAAAAAATCTTCACTAAGTAACATTTTAGCTCTACAAAACTCACGAAAATCAGCTGTGGAAAAGAGTTCGTAGCTCACAATCAAAAACTTATATATTTTTTTTAAATAATTAAAATTATCCTCAATCTATTCTCAATCAAAAATTTGTCAATTTTTTAAAAAATAATTAAATATCGATTTTTTTTAATTGCAATATACAGTCAAATCCCGATAATTCAAAATGGCAAGGGCATAGCATTCTTTACGAATTATCGAGATTTCGATTCAATGAGATAGGAAACATAAAAACACGAACTAATCGGGATTCTACATTTCATATTATTTTCCAATACATATTGTTTAGCTTTATTAAAACTAAGCGCTATATTCACAATTTATAATTACATCTTAAGTACCCACCTACATGTGTACAAAAAAAAAGGAAACATGAAATTATAAAAAAATACAAAAAATCAAGAAAAAGTTTGTTATTGAAAAATTTGTTACTTTCGAATGCTTGATGTTCTTTTCGCCTATCTTTTCAGTTGTGTTCTCCAAGCCAATTAAATAATCAAAAACTTTTTTGGGACATCATGATATGAAACAAAAGATGTTGAATGGCCGATTTGGCTTGTTATTGGTTAATCGTCGCTTTCTTCCTCATCACTCTCATTCCTGATAGCAAAATCAAAGCACCAAAATTGTCTACAAAATTTAACGGGAGAAAAGGTTTTGTTTTGCATTTTGCATTACGAATTATAAGAGGTTTTAGAAACGAATTACGACATATAAGAGGTTTTGTGTTCATTGCATTGCAAAAAAAAAAAAAAAAGTACGAAAATAAAGAGGGGAGCAAAATGTACGAAAATTGTATGAATTAGCAACGATTTTTCAAGGGGCGAGCTGTTTGTTACGAATTATTGAGGTTTCGATTTATCGGGGTAGGAATTATGGCGATTCGACTGTAAATTGTGTATTTATTTCCTTAAACCAAGCTAAAATCTAAACGAAAATAAGAGCTAAGTAAATATAGCTAGAGCAGCAAAAGCTTTGGGACAGCAATATACAGTGGCGTGTAAAAATTGATACATACTCGGCGGTCGTATGGTTTTTTTGTAAATATTATAAAAAAAAACCTCCCATTTGACCGATTTGAATGACTTTTACGCTATTTTTTTCCTTACTTCATCACTAGAACCAGAAGACATAGGAACACTCTGTTTTTTGTGTTCGACTGAGAATGAAGGTGAGCATTAATGGCATTTAGCACTGCGACTTGCAGTTTTGAAAAAAAAAATCTACACTTCTTTTTGTTTAACTTATTAAAATTTTGAGTTTGTATACGATTTTTGCACAAACAATGGACATAAGCATTCTAACTTTAATGTACAGTTAAAGAACAAGTTTCCGCCTTTTTAAGTTGGTAAAGTACTTTATTGTAGGTGTTGTCATTGTTTTTTAATGAATTTTTTTTTTCATTTTGTTTGATTTGATTTTAAATTGCCCCTACCTCCTAAACGGGCAGAGATAAACTCCCCGCCCATAGCAAAAATTGCTCGTTTTGGACGTTCTATAGATGCGACATTTTTTTGGTGATGAAGTAAGGAAAAAAATAGCACAAAAGTCATTCAAATCGGTTAAATAGGTTTTTTATTTAAAAAAAAAACCATACGACCGCCGATAATGTATCCATTTTTGCACACCACTGTATGTAAATTAAGTTATTAGTTTTGCTGTGTTTGTTATTCGCAGTTTTTTAACTTTTTTTTCATATTTTTAGCACATACAATTTTTTGGCTACAACAAAAGCAACTGCCCAAATTTTTATAAACTGATTTCATAGAAGTGACAATGTATAAGAACACCTCAAAGGTCGATAAACAATCGAAGACGATAAAAGCTCTCGGCTAGTTGTCTCGAAAGGTTCAAAAACTGTTTGAAGTTAAAACATTTTCCAATTGCCAACGAAATAAATCTGTCACAAACCTCAAACAGTTCGTAATTAAAAAAAAAAAAAAAGTCTTCTACACCAGACTCACTCAGAAGACGATCTCCTAAGGTTTTCCACTTTGCGAAAAGAACACACCCCACCAACCACCTGCACCACAAAAAAAAAAGTCAACGTTTCCTGTCCACCAAACTGAGTCCACGGGCCGATAGTTAGCTAAACAATTTTCCACCTCCCCGCGCCCTCCTCACTCAAAGAGAGGGAAAAAAAAAACAACCATTTCGCTCTCTTCAACCACTCACGTTTGTTGATTACAAAATAAGGTCTCGTGAATAAATTTAATCGCAGTTCCTTTGAGCGCCTTACACCGTTACACTGCAAGCACGTGCATTAGACACCCGTTACGGACGTTCCTTGTCAGAAATGAAAGAGGGCCAGGCCTGCCTGTGTGTGTGTATTTGGCTCTC
Source organism: Syritta pipiens (assembly GCA_905187475.1). NCBI lineage: Eukaryota > Metazoa > Arthropoda > Insecta > Diptera > Syrphidae > Syritta > Syritta pipiens. The sequence goes on from LR994571.1 coordinate 5,493,050, forward strand.
TTTGCCCATTAGTAGGCACAGGCACAGTGGCACCCCCGCTGGATTCGCGACACTTGTTTTGTATACGAAGGTTTCCAGCCGCCGCATGGGAACGCGGATAGACTTTCCCCAATTTGCATCACTTTCCTTTTTTCTTTTTGTCGGTGCTCCTGGAGGAGGGGAGCGCCGCCGTCGTAAAAGCTGCCACAGTCGAAGAGAGTTGCGACGACGAAGAAAGAGAGCACTTTCCAATCCGCTGGAGACCACTGATGGCACTGAGCTCGATGGTGTTGTGGTGGTGTGTGGTGCCGTGGTGTGGTGGTGCTGTGTGTGCACACCAGCAGCGCGCAGCCCTCTCTTATATACCAGCACGCGATGGTGGTGGTGGTGGTGTTGCCCCTTCGAGCGTTGGTATATAGCCACCTCACTCTCTCTCTCGCACGCATATATGGACGGTCACAAATGCCATCCAAAGAGATGTACCGAGTGTGTGGATTTGCCCGTTGGAAGGGGTGTGGGATATGACGGTGTGGCGTCAATGGAATCGAAAAGAGGGTGGCTGCGGTGGCGGTGGCGGTGTCGGCTCGGCTCGGCTCTACAGCAGGCCCAAGCCACTCAACACACAGGCACATTAGAGCAGAACAGAGCCACCGGTGGCCGGTCGTGCAGTCGTTTCCATGGGCTTTCGTCGAGAAGGGTAGCACCGTGTAGCCGTTTAGCCGTGTGGCCGTTGTGTACTGGTGCGCCTCTTGTGCCTTGTGTGTCGTCTCTACCGTCGCTGTCGCCGTCATCGTCATCGCCGTCGTCGTCGTCGTCGTCGTCGTGGTCGTCGACGTCGACGTCGCCTTTGCCTTCTTTGCTTTCGAGTCGTCTCCGCTCCGCTTCGCTCCGTCATCGTGGTGGAAACACACAGAAGAGCGCGCCGAGTGACAGAAGTGGAAGAGTGGCTGACTGGCGACTGTGCTGTGTGGTGTGTGGTGTGTGCTGTTGGCTGTTGGTTGTTCGCTACACACAGAGTGTATTGTTCCATCGGCCATACGCGAAATATTTAGATGCATACGGGCTGTCGCGTTGTGAGGACGTGTTTTCGCCGATGTTCCGGAGTGAATTCAACCTGCTATAAATAATTGATAATCCTGTTTACATACATTCGCGTACACGTACACAAGCATACACACACGGGCGAAAAGATAAAATATACGCAAGCACAAATACACACACAAACACACACGACATACATACATTGGGATACACATGTGGATATATAGAGCATTGTTGTAATTATCTGTGCGATGCGGTTATCGCCACTCTGCTACATCTGAGAGGGAGAACAATCGACGGATAATTGGACGACGACTACGAATCGCGCTAGTATCGGATTAGTAAATTGTGACATCACACGCACTACAAGGCTCGTCGGACATTGTCGACTGGACCTTCATCCTCCGTCGTTGTCATCATCGTCGTCGTCTTGTGATTTTAGATAACAACAAATGAATCGTCTTTGAAAATATTCAAATAAAACAATTTTTTTATTTCTCAAAAAAAAAAAATAAAGAAAACATTTCCGCAGGTGAATGTGTCGTTATCATTCACCTGTTCTCTCGTGCTCTGAAATCTAATCCGTGCAAGAAATGTGTCAGTGAATTTTTTTTTTTGAAAAATTTCAAAGTGCAAATGGGATTTCCCTACAGATACAGATACGTTCCAATTGGATTCGATCCAATCATGAATTAGTTGTGAAACAAAAAAAAGCAGAAACCGAAAAAAAAATATACATCAGTGACAAATATGCTCCTTTGGAGCACCAACCCATCCATAGAAACATCATCTGTCATCAAACACATCTAAATGTCAGTTGGATAATTTGTTCCTATTATGCTAAGCCTAAGCTAAGAAGTGTGTCCTTAAAATCTAACTCAGTGCATTTTGTTCTTTTTTTTTGTTTATAGTAAACAAAAAGTTCTTCTCTTTTTGTTTCTGTTTATTTGGTTTTTTGACATGCCCCCGTTTTTTCCAAGAAAGCACAAGTGAATGACAACAACGATACAAAAAAAAAAGAAAATTTGAGTTTTTAGTGCGAGTGGGACACATTAAGGATATCGCATTTAATTCTAGCAAAAATTGTACACAAATAAGATTTTCACACGTGTAAACGAAATCCAGAGCCTTTAATCCTGGAGACGATCAACTGATTTTCGGGGACGAACCACCAGAGAGATACCGGAAAAATGAGAATCAAAATGCCTGCAGTTCGGATTGCACAAGGTGAGTCTTACACGATGTATCTCAACTGTCCCGAGTGTCCCGTGTTTGTTTTTTTCTCTGTTTTTTTTTTCCTTGCCCGTGTTTCGACGGTGATAAAGACTCAGGTGAAATTCTTTTTAAGTGCTACACAGTCAATTACAAATAAGTAATTAAAGCAGGCAATGGTCGCTTATCTACGAGCGATACAAGTCCCCAGTTTTTTTTTTTTTTTTTGTCACTTAACCACTTTTGAAGGTTCCGCGCCTAGCGATGCTTCACGCGGGTCGGTTTGAAAAACTTCGGGAAATGAAAATGTCTAGATTGTTGTTTTTTTTTTCCAAAGAATGACAACGAATTCTTTGATTTCTTTTTTGGGCAGGGTTGAGTCGTGTTATACCACCTACGATTTCGTCGTACAGGAGGGACAGGGAGGAGTGGTTGTGCTAAGGCTGTAAAGCGCGCTATTAGCTTTGATTGTGGCAATCTCAGATACTGCCTTGTATGCGGATGATTAGACAATTTTAATTACGGCCAAGCGGTGGGTCTTGTTTTTGAAAAAAAAAAAAAAAAGAAAAAACGATTTTTTATGATTTTGGAGAATTGTCAGACACAGCGGTTATCTGTTTGCACGAAACGGACTCAGGTTTGTGTACAATATATTTGTGAAAATGATTTCATCATCTCTCTCGTGATGAATCAAATTTATCTAGTCTCTTGGCCTGATAACAGGGCAGTGTCATATGGGGAAGAGGGTCGGCCTACATGCGTGGGTGTCGTGATGAAATTCCATAAAGATACGACGGGGATATTTTCCATGGAAGAGATGCTATAAAAGTGAGCTGGAGATCGGTGACACTGAATTTCGCAAGTCCTACAATTGTTTGACACCTGCGAATAAAACTCGTGACGGGGGAATCTTGGGTTTTTCTGGGAATAACTGTGTCGTTGTGACTGTCAAAAAGTCACATTTGAGTCACAAAAAGCGTAAATTGACAAGGAACAACATTTTGTACACTTAGGCCAAAGTTAGGTTCAACCAATTCTTGGTTCCCACGGTTAAAGGGAAGTGGAATAGAATTTTGTAAGAATAGTACACCGCCACGGACGAGGAACAATCACTGATGCAATGAGAAGGCACTAAATTTTAACTTTGGAGTTTTTTTAAAGTCCAGTCTTTACCATAAAATTATAGAGCAATTTTATCTTATTTGCAAAGCATAATATTATTTTGAACAAGCTGTGCTCTGGACCTGTATAGTATTTTTCTGAATCTCTAAGATCGTATGCTAACTTGGGTAAAACGCTGTTGAAGCTGACAATTTGGGATTGCTGCTAAAAAAATAAATAAATATACAAAACGAGTTTAGAAGATGTTGCAATCAAAAATCGTATCATTTTTTCAAAAATTTCAAAGTAGGGAGCGACTATTAGGCGCTAGTCACTGTAAAACGAAGTCCACTTAGGCCTAGGCTCTGGTCTTGACAGTCTATTCTCTAGATTTATTAGGAACATCTTGTTTGCATACATATCATTGTGGAAATCAAAAGAAAGTGTGTATTGTCGCGTCAATACTGTACACATTCAATCAGAACGTAAAATTTATGTTGTTTGGCCTTTAAAACGAACATAGTGTGTTCGTCCCTGCCTTTGCGTGCGTTTTTCAATTTTGTTTTCGCACCAACTATAATGGACTTATCTCTATTGTTTCGACTGTAAAAATGTATTTGCATTTCATCTATTGTAAATAAATAAATAAACTTCTTTATTATTTGCTCTTTCAAATAGACTTTGCTCGTTATTCGTTCGTTTCTAAAATGTTTCCGATGCACCTATAATTGACTTATAACTTCTTTTTTGAGACTTCCTTCCTCAGATCCAATGCACAAATCTCGTTTTTCTCTCACGTAGAATATTTTTTTAAACACTATAAACTCTGACCACTTTAAATCCTTTAAAAAAAAATTAAATTCAAAGCCTGGCTTTGAAAAAAGAAGATTTTGAAGAACCAAAACAAGTGTTAAACGTTGCTGTTTAATCTACAAAAACGCCTAAACGTAAATCACACTATTTCGAAGACTTAGGACTCGTAGACAAGTTTTGTAAACGGTCAGACATTCGAGTAGTACTTTGCCAAGAAGATCCTAAAGATATTCCAAAGGTATTGAACATTTAAGAACAATTTTAAAAGGCATTAAGAATTTAAGAAGTATTTTCCAAACTTACCCCAGCGTTTTATGGACGATGTTGATTGTTATTTCTTAAACTACTGCTCAGTTTTCACATTTCCTATAAACCTCAAGCAATCTTAACAATCGGGAGGATTCCTTAACATTACTAATGGACGTACGTTGAGTCTTTTTTAAAAGATTTATACGTCGAAGTTAGGAAATTTGACTATCGTACGCCAGTAGGGAATGCTTGAGATCTTTTCTTGTTCATGTAATCTTTTAGGTTTCAACTTTATTTATATGATGGATGGCTTAGATTCATTTAGTAGACCACGAAATTTATAACTCGAAAGTAAAAAGTGGTTTATTTCAAAACCCAAGCTATAAAGTTCAGTAAGTAAAAATTATTAGTTCTCTTTCTTAATTGGTGATTTTCTTATTTGATTGTTCATTTTCTTATTTGGTTTTTTATTTTCTTGTTTTATTTTTTGCGTTTTTAAGTTGGATAGTAATAAAGGTACCGAAAAAATCATGGACAGCCAAATGGTTTTGACCCATTCCATGAAGCATAAATTGACTGACTTCACTTCAAAGCCCAAAGAAAATCTGTCATATCAACTGGCAAATGAAATTTCTTTATAATTATGAAGGAGGTTAAATCTGTAAATAAAGTTAAAGTTAGAACTTTTCTACCCTCCACGTAAAGTCTGCATGATTTTCACGCATTGGTCTTAAGCTTGGCATTTGTTTTTTTTCTGGTATTTGATCTTCTGCACCTATTCATCTCAGAACTTAATTCTTATTTTTTATTATCAAAGGAAGGACATGAGGGAAGTTAATTATACTACTCGTTTTATGCCCTCCACCCACGCATCTTTTTCTCATTCGGTTTGCACACAATGCGCTGTTTAAATGAGAATGAGGGGTTTTAAAATATCGTATGTTGTCGTAAAAAGTGAAAAATTTAATTGCTCGATTCTTCGCGTCTTAGTTTATGTTGTCGCCATGAAAGGCTGGGAACAAATCGTCCTTGATCTGAAAGACTAGAATGACTTTTGTGGCACTGTGCATATGAGAACAATTTAAGAAGCGCTAAATTTTGGGTCTTAAAATCGTGAAATATGGTGAAGAAAAAAATTAAAAGAAATAATGTCCAATTGCAGTTTTAAACTGATAAAACCTTTGTAAGATGACTTCGTCGCCAAATAGGGGTTTTAGATTAATAATTGGCATTTAAGTCTTAGCGAGAAGTGAGCATTTTTTGCTTCGATCCTTTGCAGATCGTTGTTTTCTATAAAATAACTTCAACGTCGCCAAGGTATGTACCCTAAGAGTCTTAACAACATACAGTTTTGTCAACTGTTGCCAAAAATTCATCTAACCTAAGAAAACAAACTTCTGACTTCCACCGGAAGTACAAAAACACAAAAAGTACAGGAAATTATAAAATTTGGTTACAATTTAAATAAGAGGGCAATTGTTTGCATTTCCGTAACGAAGATAAAGCAAAACTAAAAAGCTGCAGAGCTCTGTTTTCATTTTTAGAATGAAACGACAAAAAAAAAACTATTTTAGAGTGAGAACTCGAAGCGGTTTAGCTGTCTTAAATTCTATATTGAACGTTCATATTCCAAGAAAACAGTGATGACTTCAGCTGCGGGACAAGAAGGTTCGGATTCTTAAACCTGATCTTCTGATTTACTCACAGGATGCCTATTGTTATTTTACTTTTATTGAATTTAAATAGTAAGCACTAAGATGCTATAAATCTTATAACACGGCACTGTTGTCTTACTAGTACGTCGAAGTTAAATTAATTTGAATTGAATGGAACTGTTTTGATCACATGTGATAAAGTTGTTTAGAAAACCCGTCGACAAAATACTGAAATGATATTCAAAATACGTTGCAGGATGTCTCTGTTTAGGATTTAGGACCACCAAAGAATACATCACATCGATTAAACCGACCGTCAAAGAAATTTCTACATCGTGAGAAATGACGATAATTTTCCCATTTTCTATTGGAAATCCCCAAATCTCCCCTCAAACTCAAACCCACTTTGCGACCCATTTACCATTTGAATACAAAAAAATAAATCTAATAAGCAACACTACCCCTTTGTCCTTTGACCCGATAAATGGTTATTGATAAAACATTCAAAACAACTCCCGACTCCCATAAATCACCTCACTGCATGAGCACCAAAACACCTGTTTCCACCGGCGACTACTGCGCTGCCCACCTGATTACCACTCCAAAAAAAAAACTACCGCCCCCTACCACACGATCCGCCTGAGCCAATCTATCGACCAAACGACACTCAGCCTCGAGACCGCGGCCATTGTTACCATGACCACAACTCGTGGACACTAGAAAAAAAGAGTAAAGAAAAAAATTCTCAAACAAGGACCTTCTACACTGACCCCCGAGAAGTTTGCCTATCGTTGCCCTGGTAAACACTGATTGACTTCCAGTGTTTATAGCGCACAAACAAACCTGGTCATTGCTTAGAATCCTTTCATTCTTCCCCCCAATCCAAAGAGCATCAACCGTGAAGGACACACCACGTGGTCGACATGTTAAACAAAACACACAAAATAAAAAAAAGAATGCAATTAAGTCACATCCATCAACAATTTGTACGACAAACGGACATTTTTTTTTTCTGTTTTTGTAAGCCTGACAGGACCCAACGAAGTCCTTAATAGAGCCATACCAGCAGGATTTTGCTGCGCGTCATACTCACGAGGACGAAAACGATAAACCAGCACACACAATGAACCCGAAACTCGCCACAGGACACCACCGGATAAGACATTTCCATTTAAATGCAGTATTTTGTTGCTGCGCTACTGTGCTGTCAAATGAAATGTCAAAAAATTGGATGTTTTGAGTTGAATATTTTTTTTTTTGGAGATCTTTTGTTTTAGTCAGGAGGAGGGTTGCTTTTTTAAAAGAAAAGAAAAAAGCAAATGGAGAAAAGAGTTATGATCCGATCTGAGTTTGATTGAACGGAATGAAACGAGTGTTCCAGATTTCGGATGCGCCATGCTGATCCGTGTGTGGAAGTGGCTGCGGGTGACAGCTGAATTTTCGGAGTTGCCCTGATTGCCAATTTTTCGGTTATGGCTTTCAACATATAATCGAAACATTGAGGAGTCGGGAATTACTGACGAATATACTCAGCGTTGTTGCGAGCATATAGAAGTCGAAGGAATTGAGTGGAAGATAAACGTAATCAGGGCCAACTTTTTAAAATATCTCCAGTAGACTTCAATGAGATGGGTTTAGAGCTCGATGACGAACAGTTTGACACATTTATCCACCGAGAAGTTTTGACTCGTAGGAAATACTTGTTTCAAATGGGCTGTCAGCTATCAAAACTTCTCAAACTCATCGTCAATTCATTTCATCTATTTAATTTTTTATTTAATTGATAGGATCATACAATACGATTTCTATCTTCTTTAGTACTTACTTACTTACTTAGTATTGGGCGGCGTAACAGCCCGTTGAGAGCCAGAGCCTAGCTTTTACTTACTTAGTACAAAATGAAAAACTTTCATCTTAATTCGGATTCAGAAAAGAACCGAAGTCGTATAAAAAAAATTGCCAATATATAAACCTGTTTTGTCTAAAAAGAAAAAAAAAACTCAAGCTTCTAATGTCACTTATTTGATCAAATTTAGATTGACTGTGGAGGCCGTTCAGAAGCTCTGTTCGCATATTCAACCCAACTTAGTGCAAGGTTTCGTACAAGGAGAAAAATAGAGCAATTTTTTCCACAAACCTATATAACGACCACCTTTTCCTTTAAATTTTACTGAAGACTTTGTTCAATTTTGGCCAATTTAGGAGAAAAAACTTTATGGAGAATATTAAAGGCAAAGACAAGCAATTCTGTTATAAAATGCAATTTTGACTTTAAACACACACTTGGTACACTTAGGCCAAAGCTAGGCCCATTGTGCTGCCATCCATCTTTTGGGTTTATTTTACAAAACAAACAGATAGCGGCGTATAGGCTTTTTTTTATCATCTATCCTGTCCAAGTTCCCAATAATTCTTAAATAGTATTTCCACCGACAGACGTGGACATCGAATTTGTTTCCTACGGCGACGTCGCGTGCCCAATAGCGAACTTCGACAATCGTGTTCTCCCGCTGGCACTGTTCTCGTTTAAAGGTCAAGTTTGCCTCATCTTTAACTGGACACGTTGCCTCTCAATAAATAAAACAATAATTAAATCTATATTTTGTATATAATATTATTGTTATTGTCTGTTATTTTGCTTTTGAAATCTGTGAGAGTCGAATATGTTTCCTTAATCCCCATCTTTCCCTACAAGAATGCAGATTTCTCGGTTTCGCAATAGTTTTACAATATTCAGCTTTTGACCCTTCCTTGGGCATTCGCAGCTGCGATTGGGCGTCGAAAGTGCAAATTTGTGAACGATGTTTTCTAGAAAAAGGAATCTAAAAGGTTCAAAAACATTTTTAAAACATCAATTTGTGATAACACTGCTTCCACTTTGGCTTTGCAACGCTTAGTATATTCGTCAGTATTTCCCAACTGTTGTCATACATTTTGAATAACCTAAAAAAACTTTGTTTGCGCTTTATGGTAGAAATGAAAAAAGCAACTACTAACAATAAAGTTAAAAGAATGAATGAAGGCAACAAGGCACTCAAAGAGAGAAACTCCAAAACTTACTTTGAAAACCGATTGATGACTTTGTTTTTCTCCAGGTCTCCAGAAAAACCCGCTTACGGACAAATTTTAAAAAATTGTTTAATCTCAAAAAAAAAAACAAGAATGTGTCTCCTTCCGATGTTGTTTGTGTACAAAAAAATGGCGTGTGTAGGCAAATTTGAGACAAGCACTTTCTCACAACAATTATGCATGTTGGCGACATTTTCATAGCTTTTCGCACCTCCACTGTGTTGTGCGCGTTATAATTTTGACACATGTGGAGGGGGCCTGCAGTTTATTGCCGGTTCCGGCGACATTTTAAATCTAGTTTATTTGTTCGATCACCTGACCAGGTCAACGACCTGAAAATTCACCTGCCAAAATGACCTGCCCGCAAAGAGGCGAACGATCACAGAACTTTGTTATTCTCCATTTTTTGCAATGCTACCTACACATGGGTCACTCTATTCGGCGGAAAGATAGGTGGTACTTATAACTAACGTCCGGTAAGAAAGGGTTAACAGCGTGAATCTTTATGGATTGGATGCATTGACTAATCCATATTCTTTTGAATCAAAAACTAACATGATTTTAATTTTTCCATGTTATTTTAAAGCAAATGTATTGCAGTTCCAATCAGGAACTAGCACGATTTCAATTCCTTTTTTCTATCTACTGCGGTCTGATCGTTCCCATCGTCTATATTCTCTCTCAAAACTCATCGAGTCCGTCACATTTTCGACTCCAACTCCAGATCACGACTTCCCCACCTCACTGAATCCGAGCAAAGTCACACTTTAAAAAAACAGACCCCCCGCCACGATCACCTAACTGGCAATTACTTCGACAGCCAGTGACATTTAACCTCCTCTGACAGTTGTCTTCAACTCAGGTGCCAAGTTGACTGACTGCACACACAACACTCCACCACGACCCCCATGACACCAAACGTCAAAAGTGACACATCGACCGTCTGACAGGACCTAATGCCTTGACAACACTGCCAGCAACAGATGTCCCGAGAAAAAAAAAAAAAAAGTAGAAAAACCAAAACACAAACAGAACGAATATATCCGTATCTCCTCCACAACCGACGTGAAAGTCTAACCAATCTCTCTCTTAACCGAGCCTCCGTCGCATCGTAAACCTTTCGAGCCCTCCCTGCACATGCACATCCACAAATTCTACGCTTCCTACACTCAACGTCATTTGCATAACCACCAAGACTTCAAAGTTATTTCACCTACAAAACAAGAAAAATAAAAAAGAACACGATGGCTTCACCCAATCGAAGAAGTTCACCACGGTTCGACGATGTAAACCAGGCCAATCCGACGGTGATTCCCCTCGACACGGCGGGAGTCAAAACAAAAGGAAGGACGACGTCGACCAAATCAAATACCGCTAAATGCGCATTTAAAGCAAAAAAAAAAGTAACAAGAAAAAACTCATAATCTTTGCCGTAATCTTGTTTGTTTTTGAAAGAGTGCGCGGGCGGAATAGAAGGGGATGGGGAGCCGCGAAAAGAAACTGAAAAACGCATAAAAAGTTTCAGTTACTCCGCGATGTTTTTTTTTTGTTTTTTTTTTGTTTCTCTCCGGTCTGGTTTGCTCGGCTTTTTTTCGCGTTTTCGCGCGCGTTGCACTTTGCCAAACTTTTCACTTTCCACTGGAATAATTCCATCATCGTTGGATACACGCGGCGGGGGGTAATAATAAAAATAATGGAAACGGAGGAGTGGAAAGGGAGCAAAAAAGGAAAGAAAAACGAAGAAAAAGAAGAAAGCTCAGCGGCGACAACGACGACGAAGAGGACGACGTCGGCAGGCAAAGTAAAAGTTTTTTTGAAAAATCGTGTGAAACGACACCATTCCCTCTCGAGCGACGAGGGGTGTGAAAGCCATGAGACATCCACCCCCTGAGTCATCGTCACGAGTCCTTGGCGGCGCTCACTCGCTCGCTGGTGCTGCTGCTGTTCCTGCTGCACGAGGACGGCTGCTGCTTGAATTGTGAATAGGAGCAGACGAGCCGGCTACACGACGACGACGACGACGATGGTGGAGAGTGATGGCGATGATGAGAGAGAGGATGGGGGTGGTGATGGTGGTGAGGGTTGTACATAGAAGCCCGGCCCCCCATCTCCCCCTCATTTACCTACGAAAGCAGCGCAGCACCTATACAACAAAGTGTCTGCCAGCGCGATATTTATACTTTCGCGAGGACCTTCTGGTGTGACGTTTTTTCTTTGCTTTTCGTCCTTTTTTTGTTTCGCTTTCTCTTGGCTTTTTTTTTTGCCTCCCTTCTTGCCACCTAAATGTGTACGCGGCGAGTGAGTCGTTTCATTTTTTTTTTCTGCAATGTGATTTCTTAAGGATAAGGAAGCCGCCGCCGCGTGGAATGCTGTGGAATTCAAAATTAACTTTCACTAGTATCCTCGCGTAGTTTGATGATGTTGCTGTTTTCTTCTTTTTTGAGTTTTTTTTTTTTTCTGTAGATTTTTTTTTTAGATTTTCATTCGCACTCATTGTTTGCGATGCAAAAGGCGAATGCACACACAAACACAAAGGAAACGCAGAGAGAGACACGCCAAGAGAGAAAACGAGCGCGCTCCTTTGTTGGGCTGTGTTCGCTTCGCTCTTTGGTGTTCATAGTGCACTTGAACGCGGCGAACTTAAGTAGCAGCTGCTCAAGGCGTTTTCGAGGGGTGGCGATGATGGTGGTGGTGGTTTTCTTTTTTTTTTTTTTTGAGGATGGTGGCGCCGACGACATCGCCGCGGTGGAGGTGTGTGGGGGGAGCAGGCGGACATCGGAATTTCAATGCAAATTAAAAAGGCGCGAAAAAGTTGTCTAGGTGAAGGTCGTTAACATTTGACAGCGACGCTTGATGGAATATACACGCCGTCGTCCCTTTTTTTCTTCTTTTTCTTCTGCGTCTTGTAAACACTGTGATGCGTGTTGGATGACACTCGCATGGGAATAGGACTTGGGTGGGAAGTGGTGCAGTGCAAAACTTTCACTTGAGTGATGGGTGATGAAAGAAGCGTGTCCTTTTGACGATGTTTTTTTTTTATCTTGAGCAATTTACTATGATTAGGTGTGAAAGGTCTTTATTTGGTGTAGTTTTGCTTGATTTTTGTGGTGCGTCTTGAAGGGCTTTCATTAGAAAGTTTTCTGTGAAAAGGAGTGAGTGCTCTGTATGAGTGTTGTGCATTTGACAGCGTAGATTACAAAATTAAGACAAAATTGCCTGCAAGCACATCAGTTATAACGACTGGTTAGGTTCCATTTAATACATTTCAATCTGCTAATGTTCTCTGTAGCTCACTTAAAGTCATCATTCTTCCATGATCTTTTTACGGAATTGTGTACAATAAACCTTAACTATAAGATAAGCTGCTTCAGTATAAACCTTAACATCGGCTAAAGCATCCTATTGTCAGTCTCTTGAACATCGTTATATCTTTTTTTTAACATTCCATAGTGTCGGACAGGAAATTAGTAGACTTATCTGTTGTATTCATGTTGTTTTCTGACACATTTGATTTTTGATTTCATTTAATGCAACAGAGAACAACTTAAATATACCCAAACCTAATACAGTACTTAACGGATATAAGAAAAGCACGTCTAAAAGAAACAAAGAACAATGCACCGTGCCCATATCAATTACTACTCTCTTAAAAGAAAGAAAAAAAAAACGATTAAAAGAAAAAGGTTCTTTGCAATTTTAGTTTTATTCTTCTTATCCTTCTTTTATCCGTTAAGTACTGTACCTAAATGATAATGCCAAACCCCTTTAACAAACATCAGTAGTTTCAAAAAGTGGTGGTTACAGAATTAGCACAGTATGAACTGACTTAGTTGTAAAAGTTCAGTAGAATCCCTCTAAGTCGAATTTTCACGGGACATCCAAATTAGTTCGAGTTAGAGGGAGTTCGACTTATAAAATTGTTTTTGTATGAAAAATTGGGAAGAGGAATGCCAAAATATGGTGTACAAATTCGAGTTGTTTTTGTATGAAAAATTGGGAAGAGGAATGCCAAAATATGATGAACAAATTTGAGTTAGAGGGAAATTCGACTTAGAGGTAGTTCGACTTGGAGGATTCGACTGTATTAACAAGTATTTTTATTAATATTATGTTGGACATCCTTTCTTTTTTATCACAACTTGTAACTGTCGAGGTTTGCTTTTCACTTACCATTGGCATCAAGAAATAGAAACGCTGTTCTAGCCTTCCTTGATTGTTGCCCAAACCTCTATCAAACTGCGTGGGACTACTTTAAAATCTTACGACTGCAAGGGTCATTTGATCCTATACAATAAAAACTTAGCTTTAAATGTAGATGTTAAGTTTATTTAGTTCCTTGCTAAGATATAAGAATAAAAGTGAAATGTAAATTAAAACTATTTTCATAAAAGTACCAATAGAGCGACCATAAAAATTAATAACGTCGTCTTGTTATCTACATCGTTCTAATGGTTTTTTTTATTGGATTAAGGTCATGACTCTCGCAGGCTATGGCACAATATTGCAGGCAAATTTGAACGAACACTTTTGTACACAACTATTTTGTATTTATTTTATTTGCATGGCTTACACATTAAGACACAATATCTTTTAAGGTAGTAAAGCTACTAAGAATTTTAAAGTCAAAAGGAAACTAGTTAACAAAATTTCAATAAAAAACAGTAAGAAAAAACAAGCAACTAAAAGAAAATACAAAAATTCAAGAGATTAAGGTTAAATGAAAAATGAAGCTAAAATTTAGGCAATTAAGTGACGTTTAAGCTCTTCTTTAAATCTTGTCTTCTCTCTTACATTTCGAAATTTCTGGCGTGGTAGGGAGTTCCAGGCTTCTAGTTCTAAAAGAAGAAGGCGAGGCACGGATGATGGTTGATAAAAAAAAGGATACTCATTAAATAAATAACAGCCTTTGTAAGATTAACCAAAACTCAACTTTTGAGGACACATCACAATAAAATTGTCTATTACACAAATAATTACGTGTTCACGTTTAAGTGATCGTCATCAGCCACCCGTATCGTCACCCATCATGTGTCGTTACACAAAAAGAAAAAAAAAACCTCTAGACATTCGTACTTTGGTCATTTAGTGATTTAGAAAGTGTACACGATCGTCGAACTTGAACGAAGATCACCTGAGACGCTACTGCGCAGTTGACACACATCTTTCTGGAGGTCGAATTTGAATTCAGTCGACAGCCCGGTTTTTTTTTTTTTTTTTTTTAAACTTCACCCAACTGCTCGTGATTCAGCAGACGTGATCGTGTTTTGACTGCACCCAGTGATCAGTGGTCTTGAAAAAAAAACTGATTGCGGATCAGCCAGCGGATGTAAATTTTTCCCCCAATTTACACGGTCAAGCACTCAAGACAACGTCTGAACTCGCCGATCAAAGCGAAATGCAAAAATCTGATCGCACTGCCACTGAAATTATTCCCTCTTGCACACTCCACCTCAGACATAAGCCTCAGCCAAAAAGGGCAAGGTACAGGCACAAGAAACGCCCGAAGGGATCGTCCCCGCGACGCTTATTGCTGAGCCTCCAAATGAATGGGTCCTCGAAGCGATTTATTGTGAGCGGAGACCAACCGCTCGTGCTCGCGAAACAAACACAAAAACCATCCGTGCGTGGGCTGAGAGCATTGTTTATACGTAGTACCTCCGGAACCAAAGGTTTCTCCCTCCCCCGTCCCTCCCACACACACCCCATCCCTCCACATTCATTCATGAGTACACATCTCTCGCAACGAGTGAGTGAGGCTCAATTAAAGATTCGTTTAATGAAATGCGTCGCTCCCCTCGGTACGCGCGCACCCACACGATCGGAGGGGGGAATAATCACAGATTGAGAGCTATCATCAATTATCTTTCTGTTCTGGCCGGGCTCGGTATATCTCAGTGATCTATCTCTCTTTCTGGCTCTCTCTCTGTTCGACTCCCCGAAGTCGCCTCGGCCCACCCGCACGCCCTTCGCGAGTGTGTGTGTGTGTGTTTGTATTGATTTGATTGACAATTTCGCTCTGTTGAGTGTGCCCACGTGACCACAGTCTGACCGTTTAATTTCAACGATCGTTCTTCGCGCCACACCTTTTGACGGCGAAGCACGCGCCTGTCGCAGGCCCCTGGAAGATAGAAAATTGATCGCACCACACAGAGCACGAGATACACAAAAGCAAAGTACAATGAGAACAAGAAAACAAAAAGAAAAAATAAAATCGTTTTCTCCTTCTTCGTCTTCTTTGCGCGATGAGCACACACATCACTCCGCCGCCGTACGTTTATCCTTCGCGCGCACAGCCACCACCATCCGCGAGGCTTCGCTTTTTTTTTTTTTTTTTGGGAGGAAGGATCTTGGAACGTGTTGTCTGTCTGAGTAAGATGCGTGCAACGTGACAGATATTTATCGAAGGTGTGGTAAATTATACAGGCGCTTTGTTAAATCCATTCGGGGTAATTTTTACAAGCTCCGGATAAAAATATAATTTGATATTCTTGATAGGCGGGCAGAGAGATGGAGGCACGACTTCCGGATAAGGTATTTTTAATTCGGTGAAAGAGTTTCTACGGTGTCGTTTCATTAGCTTAAGATAAGTGAACGAGATAAGGAAATGCAAACGGAGGCAAACACCACAAAGCCCCAACCCGGATAATGTGCGATGTTGGCCATACAGATCGCATGTGAAAGTAGATCATGCACATTGTTGAGAAATTACGTTGTGGGAGAAGTTTTTTGAGATTCAAGAAAAATTGAGGGTGGGCCGTATAGTGGTTTCTTTTTAAATCATCGGTTTTTTGACTCTGGCAGCTATTTTCACTCGGAATCTTGGCGGAAATCATAGTCCGTTTTATGGTAAACCTTTATTTGATGTCGAAAAAGATAAACAAATTGGAAAATAAAAAAAAAAATAGTCCGCTTTATTGCACTATGTTGAGAATTATTGAGAACTTATTTATAAAGTTAGTGCCAAATAGTGTTTGTAGCCCAAATAGTGTCTTTTTTTTGAAAAGAAATCATGTTATCAGTCACCTTGGCGATGTCAATTGACCATCTCGGATCTCTGCAATATGATCCCTTTCGACTTTTGATTTTATTGGGAGCCGTGATGAACCGATGTTATGCCGAGAATCCGGAAACAATTCAGGCATTTAAAGCCAATATCATTCAAATAGCCCGTGATCTACAGCTCGAGATCATCAACGAGGTTTAGGAAAATTGGAGTGACAGATGGCGGTACTGCGAGGCCATTCGAAGCAGCCATTTGAACTACATTGTATTCCTTTCAGCAAGTGGAAAAAAATTCGATAATTCGAACCTCTCTTAATTCAAGCTTTTTTACAGTCCCCTGAAAAAAAACCTCTGTAAATCGAAGAAAACCTATACAATTTGGTGCCTCTGTTAATTCAAATTTATTTTTGTGCAAGGAACTTGAAAACATCTACAAATCGAAAATGATGGCTTGTTTGGATCTATAATTCAAAGTCAAGTTTACATCTTTTTTTTTAAATGACGAAAATGAGCAATATTTTTTGCCTGATACCTCCGTAACTCGAAAAACTCTGTAATTCGAAGTTTTTTCCTGGTCCCATAAAATTTGAATTATCGAAATCTTAAAAAAAATAAATAATCGGCGTAACAGCCCATACAGGGACAGAGCCTAGCTTCTTATCGAGAGATTACTGCATAAATAAATTAAAACTACTAGTAGAAAAATTTAAACTCATTCCTGCCTAGTTTTTAAAAATTGTATACTCTATTTAGATAATTATAATCGGTAACCAATTTCTTCGTAAAATTAAATGAGTGTGGTCAGGAATTTAAGGAGCACCAACACTTTTGTTTGATGTAATTGACGGCATTTTTCAAAACCTACGTCTAGCTTATTTTTCGTCGATTATTTTTTTTTTTTTTGTTTTCGAGAATTAACAACAACCTTTAATAAAAAAAACCTTTCAAAATGTTTATGAATTAAATCAATTCTTCACTTTTTTAAAAATTTTAATGGGGCGCCTTCATTCATGCTCAGCAATATGTACCTTTCGTTGTTGTAAAGCAAACTTTGTCTTTCGATCTCAGACACGGTTTACTAAAAAATAAATGCTAAAAAGTATTTTCAGTACGGCCATTTAAAGCTTCTTTATTTTTTTGCATCTGTCGATCGTTAGGCGGTCGGATAAAAGAATTGTGAAAGACGAAAGCTTTTAGCAGCTCAAGCTGTCAATCAATAGTCAGTTCTTCTTCCCTTCTTCCTTTCTTTTTTTTACATGTACCTATAGTGAACTATCTTTTTGCCAACACATCTCTTAACCGGATAAATTTTTTCTATTCGATTATGTTACAGTTACATATTATTATCAACGTCATTGGTGACGCAACAGGCCGTGGATGACCAGAGCCTAGGTTTTCGCTAAATCTATACAGAATTAGAATTTTACAGAAATAAAATTATACAAAAATTGTCCTAACAGCAAATGAAAGTCTTGATGCATTTTGTGGTGGGAATTCAAAAATAATGTTGTATAGATAGATATTGGATAGAGTCAAAACGATCATGAATTGTGTAAGACAAAAGCTCCTAACAGCTAAATCTGTTTTCAAGCTGACCTGATTATCGAACAGTGCCAATCATGAACAAGGAAACATCCTCTACCTTTCTTCATTTGTCTTACAAAACGAAAACTTTGAAATGATTCATCTCCCATCAGTTTATACATTCTCCGATCACCTCTAAAGTCAAACTCATACTCTCCGGTTCCCAATCACCTCTGTGTCGTTGCTAATTTCGACCAACCTCCTCTTACCCCCCTTGTGATCTTTTCATCTCTCTCGTTAATCAATCACCGCCTCAAGCTCCCACCGTCCCTCTTGCTACCTGATCGTCAGACAACGCAGCAACCCAACAAACGATCCCTGACACCTTTTTTTCACCAAAATCGATTCGTTCCAACCAGCACCAGTAATTCACAAGCAATTTCAAATGAAACGATCGTGAAAATCGGCATCGCACTTCTCTCCTGCGTAGGAGGTGCTTACGACTTTAGGGGGGCTTGCGAGCTTGAACCAAAAAATAAAGAAAAAAAAACTTGAGAGCAGCTTAAGTTGACCAATGCCATTAGCTGACACTTTTCAATCAAAAAACAGAAAAAAAAAAAAAACCGATCGCGCAGCTGATCGTGCTACGTACGCTTTATTTTTGTGTGAAAACAACAACCGCGCCACATACAGCGGGAGGCTTGAGTTGAGTTAAGTTTCTCTTCCCGAACACACACCGTTCCAAGAACAATACTCGTAGAGTATCTACTGCCGCCTCACCGGCTTGATCACTGATCGGGCATATTATATACTCGCGGCGCTGCCGCCGTCGTCGTTGTCGTCGTTGTTGTTGAGAATGCCTACGTAGATATGTACATGCGCCTGTGCTGCGACTGGATTGGAACGGGCCGGGCGTATCAAGTTGTGGAAACTTGATTTGTGTAAATAACACAAAGAAAAAAAAATATATGTATATCCAGCAACAAAAACCGACGCAAGCAGCAGCAGCGATGCGGTGTGTCATTTACTTTGTCGCGCCGTTGGCGTCGGATACGAGTAAATAAATTTGAAATTTTTATTCGCTCGCGCACAGACGTTGGATGTGAGTAACAGCGGCACGCTCACATAGCTGCCGACGCTTTGATTGGCCATCATCCGCGTATTGTTTAATTCGTGTTTTTTTTTTCGATTTCTTTTTTTTTTTTTCGTATTTTATTGCAACTCTTCGGTGAGTAGCCGCCGCAGCGCCAGGTTGGCTTTTTATGTGCGTTTGTCGTTCGACGGTCGGCGGTCGGCGGCGCGTTTGGAAACTCGAAAGTGTTGGGCTTTATGTACCAGTCGATGGGCGAGTGTGCCTCGTTTGTGTGTAATCGGCTTTAACGCCGGGGTGCCGTTGGTTGGAACCATTTTTGTTTTGCCCCTTTTTTCGACGGACGGAACCCAAACATCTGCCCGATGGTGAAATTGGTCATCGGTACATGGGAAAAGTTTTAGTTTTTGTTTGGGGTGTTAATTTTCCAGGGGGGTGGTGTGGAGGTGAACGTATCTTCATCCCACACCCACACACACGACGAAGAGAGTGTCCTGTATCCTGGGAAAACTTTCCACAACAGCTGGGGTATTGAGACGGAAAATTTGCCGATGAAAGTTTCGCCTCTCCCAGACCAATCCATTTGTTGGGTTTTGTTGCTACTCAATTGGCCAATGGTTCGTTTGGTCATGTCCTTTGCGGTGGAGGGGATGTGTGTGTGGGAAGTATGGGTTCGGCCAAGACATGACAAACTTCTTGGGGAACCTGCGCGCGTGTGTATCCATCATCGTTCTCGTCCTTATCCTCATCCCCATTGGCATCCCCGTTGAATTTCGGCGACGAAGAACTATGAGAAAGTTTAAGGATTCCGTAACATTTGTGTGGATGTGAAAAGTTTTTGCCTTTTCTGTCTGTGAATTGGAAGCCCACGAGCTCCAACGAGTGCAACTTTGATGGTGATTATCCGGAAGAATGATGTGGAATGGACATTCGAAGACGTTTAAGTTTTTGGCAGGAACTGCATGGCGCTCGTACAAAGAAAAAAAGGAAAAAAAAATTCGAATGCAATTTTCTTTTTTGTGAGGATGAATGATGAATTTTGGATTCTCGAAGGACATCGAGAGATATGAGATACTTTGTGTATGATTTGTTGGATGGATTTTCATTGAGTTTCTGGGTTTCTTTCATTTATTTTTTGCTTCAGTTACGGGTGTTGTTTCGATTGATGACTTTTCAATATCCGAGCTGGGAGTTTTGAGACAAATTATTAGCGGAGTCGATGGTGGATTTGAAAAATAATTTTTTGGTTGATGAGAATTCTTGTCGAAATGAGCAGTCAGCGATCTGAGGAATTTTTTCTTTATCGAGAACTATTTTAATCGGATTCGGGAAACAATAGATTCGAATCATCGACTTTAATTAGACTCTGGCAATTTATGAGGGAAACTGAGTTGAAGTCGGAAGCAAGACGGCAAAGCTTGATCCGTGATTTAAAAAAGGTTGATCAATGATTTCGAGTCAATTTGAATGAAATTCATGTGCCATTTCAAAGTCCGCCACAGACGATGTGTCTTTTGTACACTTCTTTAGGAACAAAAGTTAGTTAGTAAGTTAGAAGTAACGTTTTTGAGTCCTTAAAAGCAGGAAATATAAGTTTGGACTTTCTGGGAGTATAGGCTTTATTTGAACATTTTTGAGTTCATTCATGTTTTGAGCACCAGCGTTTTCTTCTTTTTCATCGTTTAGCAATCTGTAGATGGATTCACGGTCTTAAGTTGTTAACCCTTTCATGACCGCGTTTAATTCCAGCCACAGAAAATTTTGTTGTTTAGACCACCGAAAACGAAGTAAGATCTCGAGGAAATGTTTGAGGCGTAAATAAATAAACTAAAACTGGGTTTTAGAATGAAATTAAGACTGTTTTAGTTTTGGTAATATTTTTAAGTTGAAATTCATGTTGTTCAGACCAACATTGGGCAAGAAAGGTTTAATAACGCGTACTGTCCTAAATTTCCTTCCACGCGATTTAATACGTTTTTGGATGTCCCTACATTCACTCGTCATTTGACTAAAACCCTTAGACGTTTCTGCGTGTTGTAAGAGTTATGATTGCTATAAAATTTAGGAAAATCGTTCAAAATAGTCTCTCCAGCGATTAATGTATAATTCGCCTGTGAGATTCCATTTTATTCTGTCGACTGTTGCCTGAATTTCTATTTTCGTTCACACATGATTTAGCAAAGTTGTTTTAACTATGTTTAAAAATCAAATTAGTTTGTTTAGTGCGCTGATGAATGATCAATGAAGAGCTTGAAAATTTCTCTAGAACTAAGTGCTCAAAGGTGCATTGATGTTGACTCGTTGAGGCATTTTATTTGAGTACGGAACTCAACGTATTATATTCAGATGTGTCCTTTTCTGCGTAGGGTGTTAGTCCAGTTTATTTTAGGTATATCCGTCCATATCCCTGACAAAATAAATTTGCATCGATGTTCTTAGAAATGTTATGCCTCAACAATATGCTCCTAAATGCGGTTACCAGAAAGATAGCGACCCAAATCATTGAAAAAAAATAACACAGCTCTGATTTGAGCAGAATAATGCGGATGCTTAAAAGTGGTGTTCTCTATACTCGGATCTAAGTCCTATAAAGAACTTCTGGAGCAGATGGAGCTGCTCCCTTATGAATAAAGATCTGTGAAAAACCTTGCAGAAAATGTGTAAGGTTGATAGATGATAAATTTTAATTTCCTGCATATATGGGCACAATTTTAAAGCATTTAGTATGAATCGCATGTCAATTTACTTGTGCTTCTTTGTTTATTAATTCTTTAAGCACCTGAATTAAGGCGCAATGCTTTGTCTTACAAAATTTAACCATTCCGATAAAGGATCAACTCGTTAAATGTAAAAAAAATACCGAATGTCACAAAGAAAGAATGACCTGGAGCCAGAGTTTAAGCGAACATTTTCTTTTACTTACTTACTTAGGCGCTACAGTCCGGGGTTGACCTGGGCCTCAACCAACATACCTCTCCAACTGGCCCGGTTCTTTGTCAGCTTTTTCCAGTTTCGCTCACCAAGTTGGTTGAGGCCCCTTTCCACTTGGGTATGCCACCTGAGGTGGGGTCTTCCGCTGCTGCGAATTCCCATGGTGGTAGATTCGAAGACTCTCCGGGCCGGAGCATTGGACTGCTCTGCATGGCCCAGTCCTTTAAGCCGATGGATTTTGGCTTTTTTGACCAGGTTCATGTCGCTGTACAGCCCATACAGTTCGTGGTTGAATCTCCTTCTCCACTCGCTATCTACGCAGACAGGTCCGAAGATCACGCGAAGGATCTTTCTTTCGAAACAACCAACGTTTTCTTTTGGGACCACTATAGTCCGGGGACTTAGCCTTTAATGAATTCCCAAAAAATACCATCTTCTTTCTAGAAGGGTGACTTAAAGAACTCCAGAATCAGACTCCAAGCTTCCCTGAAATGGAGCTTGAGCGTAGCTCCTGACCTCCGCAACTCCGATCCCTATCCAACATCCCTTGAACGTAACAACAACCCATTCCCACACAAGACACGCTCCCGCATATCCACCCCTTAGATATGTGCTACACTTAAACAAGTAAGTGGGTGTCACTCCACCCTCTCACACATCGGCTTCTCCCACTTCTACTGTTTTTTTCTCTTTTTTTTTTTTTGTTGTTGGGGGTATTGTTCCGTATCTAGAATCTGCAAATTGCAAAGTAATAAATGCGACTTGGGGAAATTGACAATTTTTCTATTTGCCTCTGATTTGTTTTGTCCCTCTTTTTATTATTTTTATTTTTTTGCTGTGATTCTCTTCGCTTTATTTTTTTCCTTTTTTTCGTTTTGCAAAATGAAAGCCTGTCATAGGCGCCCTAACACTCATTGAAATGTGTGTTTGCTAACGTTCACTCGCATGGGCATTGTTTTATTTCACTGGGAGAGTAGTTATCTTCAACACGCGCGAAATAACAATAATTGGCTGACTAATATAAGTCTCTCCATTTTTTTTTTGCAGTTATTGTTATTTTTCGTTTTTATTTTTATTTTTTTTTATTTATTTCAACCCCAAGGCAATGTGCTGACATCATTTCACACAACGTACCCAACGTACATTGTGTCATTTATGATGTTTGAACAGCATTTAGTCGGCCGTAATAACTCAGGGTAGGACAGTGTTCTCGATTTAAGACTTTTGTGGAATGAAAAAAGTGAAAAAGAAATAGTTATTTTAATGTATGGTCAATGTGAATGGGCAAGAGAGAAAAGTCAGAGCAGAGCAAATTCAATTGGGGCGTTTTTTTTTATGGATTGTGCCAATGGATGTGGAATCTTCATCGAGCGGCGTTGGAAGTGGCAATTAATGGGCGGCAGTGAAATTCGAAAATAACAAATCTAATCTTCTGGCCCAGCCTATTCTGACCAAGCCTTTGACGTCAAAATGGGTTATTTGTCACAGCCTTTGGGGGAGCGTCATTTTGCAGAAGATAAAAATAATAAACCTGGGATTTCGATGAAGAAAAGTTAGAGATCATAAACCATAAGAAAGTGTTTGAAAATATCGGCTTTTTAAAATTGAACGTCAGTTGATCACGTCAGTTGCTACATGTTTTTTTTTGATAAAAATTGATCTTGGAATTAAATTAAAATTTTCATATTATTTCTTGCGACAATTTTATGAAGACTAATTCAAGGGTAGGTTAGACTACCAGGAGCTTAGCTTAATCTTTCATCCTCTGTATTAAACATGAATAACATGAATTTCATCTGTTCACAACGCAAAAAATAGTGCCGCAATTGAAACACAAAGTTTGGTACTTAAACCTACTTAAACCTGTTTCAATACATTTGCATCGAAGGTTTAAGCCCGAATCGCCGAACCCAAAAGTCTGTCGGCAGCACAATTTACCTAGCTTTGGCCTAATTTCATTTTCAGTCTCTTGTTTTTTTTTAATGGCAACTTCAAGCAATTTTTTTAGCTTTTTGTTAAATGCGTTGAAATGATCGCGAATTTCTTAAAAACAGCACGCTGTGTTTACCTAGAAAACGCGGTAAAAGATTTTGAAAAAAACAGAGAATCCTTCTTTTTTTGATGTTCGATGGTCAGGCAATGTCAATGTCCCCAAGTGACTCTAAGCCCTCTGTTCCCAAGTGACTCTAAGCCACTCTGTCTCTAAGACTCCACATGGCAAAACTCCGACCAGCGCAAAAAGAATTTCCCACGACGATTCGCTGACCGCTCATCACCACTCGCCCACGCACTTAACACAACACCTCTCGACTGCCTCCAGCAACGTCAAAGAAAGTCCAACATATCCCTCGCCAGAGCATTGTCCCAAGCCTGACCCCAAAGCGGAAGTCATTTGTGAAGCGTTTCTGTAAGCCACGTATGGGTTCTCACGGTATCTGTCAGCTTAACTCCCACTAATTTCACTTCGCCGCGGCGAAAAGTGTCACCGAAAGATACTCACTTTTCCCGTCTTCCCGTCGTTCTCTTTCGTTCGATCAGTCGATGTCACCGCCAGGAGACGCGACACCACTGATTCCGTTTTTTTTTTTTTTTTTTTCTGAACTAGCACCACCTCTCACGGCCCGAAAAACGAAAAATATGAAATGAGAAATGGCAAAGGAATAACCGTGCATAAAGAAATGAAATCCATTGTGTGTCCCATGAATAATGAGACATTTTAAGAATTTATGGACAATCCGCTTCACCACAATGAGTTCGGTTTCCAGGTCTCTTTCTCCCATTCGCCTGCGATTAAAGGTGAGAATTGCTTTAGATTGCACAATGCACAGCGCACCCCACTGCCACGCGAAGTACCACCACCACGCGAAGACGCGCGATCTGAGCGCTGAAGTTGGGGCGAAGATGAAGAAAAAATCGTGAGTCCAGCGGTGGTGGTGGTGGGATACAGTCAGCCGCGATGTGAAACCAATCTCATTGAATCCACATAACAGTCGATGCACATCCGTCCACTGGGATTGGATTGTTGCACTCTGTACGGCGAATGAACGCGGTAGCGGTTGCGCGATTTGTCCCACTCCTCCAGTTCGGCCAACCCCGCCAGGGTCGCGATGGGGCGCTGGCTCTCTCTCTCTCTCGATCTCATTCTTCAACCCGAGCTTCAGCAGGAGACTTCTCTAAGCCCTCACTTACTTCGTAAACCATAAACGCGGTGCGCGCGGATATTATTAGCACCGCTCATGCTAACGACCGCATTTTATTTCATACAAAGTTCGCACACCGTTTGCGTTACATTCTTCGATTTCCAGTGGTTCCTCCCCGCGTCAGCTTCACCGCACACCGCACCACTCTTTCGGGATCAATAGGCGAGTAATAGAAATTCATGAATTGATATTTATTAACGTTTATTAATAAAACGAAGCCTCGAAGACGGAAACTGAAGCCACCGGGCGAAATGTGATGTTTTCATATCGCAAATGAGCGATGAACTGCCCACGGTGACGGCGACGGTGAACGGTGAGCGCGGCGAACGGCGAACCGGCGACGGTGCTAACCACCAGATCGGGGGGACATAAAATTGCGGCAGCAGATGATGCGGTTATAAATCCGATACCAGGTCTACAATTAGATGGCGATGCTGTTGAGAGCGATGGACACGTCGTCGGTCGTCGTCGTCGACGTCGCCGGTGTGGTGGGACGGTTGGAGGGGTGGTGGGAGGGGCGGTAGGCGAGCGAGATGATGTCAACATTCGTTGCGGCTAAGACAGAGTCTGTGATATGATTCCAGGGGGTAATCAACTTTCGGTAGCGATATTGTAACCGAAGCGATAAAGGCATCGGTTTTCATTACACGGCGACCGATGGGAGAGCGTTGAATTGAGTTTCTTTTTTGGGTCAAGATTTAAGCATGTGGAGGCGGGAATAGTTTTGCGATCCAGTTGGTTAAAATGGCTGCAAGTGACCTTTTGCATGGTGGCGTTGTCATACGCTTTCACCTGGTATTTCTGACTCGTATGTGGCTCAAGTATAGAAGGTCTCGTCAATTCCGTGAATCTGCTTCGAATGGTATCTGATGCCGTATTGATCGTGTCCCAAACTCCAAAATTTTGTTGAAAGTCCTTGCAGGAATCCATCTTAGGCTTTTGTAAAACACTTTTATTTACCAAAACGCGACTTCTGATTTTGAGCTTGGCAACACATAATTCTCCAGACATGTAAGGACATTTTTTTTAAATTAGGACATTGACAAATGAAACATTCAGCTGCAGTGTTGCGGCTCCACGGCGTAAGATGCAAGATGAAACGGCGTTAAACTGCTACTGCTACATCAAAATTCTTTAAATATCGGCTTTTTGACAGCAGAGAATTCTTTTTATTTTTTTTAACTGCCACCTGAATTGTAATCTCTTATCATATATTAGGTTGTCAAATATCTCCCTTCCGCCTTTTTGTCTTTTGAATTTTCCGGCTATGTACAAAGCGCTACAGAGCTCGTATCCATACTAATCATGCATAGCGTCGTTTTGTAGGTTATGTCAAGACCTTTCAAATGATGTATTACCAGATACGAGCTCTGTAGCGCTCGGATATGTAATCCAATTTCTTGCAGAATTTATTTTCAATGATATGGTTCAGATAGAAATTTTGAAAAAAAAACATACAGCAAGTACATTGGGTTAGGATTCATTCGTTCCTTTCATTCTTCATTGTCTTAACCTGCGCTGTAGGCAGTCCATCACTGTGTTACCGCCCTTAGACAATTAAAAAACATATCAACCGACCTAATAGTACCTCCAATATATTTGCTTTATCCATAAAAACCATCATACAAGTAGCTTCATAGATGCTGTATCTTACAGTTGTAAACAATAACAAGTTTCGAAAAAAAAATAAAATAAAAATAATCCCCAACCTGAAGTTTGCCAATGACAGTCAGTCATTAAGTCCCCACCACATCGCCCTTAATCCCACCCAATTGCTTATCATGACAACCTTGTGACTGTGAAAAGCCATTCGCCGATCGCACCAATCACTCGTCGGCTGTCAAAAGAACAAATTTACACATCTAAATCCAAAAACGACAGCGGCTGTCACTTCTGACTTAAGTGGTCTTTAGTTTTTGCAAATTCTTACACGAATTTTTGACAGCTGTCAATATAAATTGCTCAGAGCTTCAGCGAACTGTAGACAATAATTCAGATAAAACGTCACTTCCAAGAGTACTTCCTTTTGTTTCTCTGGTCGTCGGACACCTTTAAATTTTGTGGATAAATAAACAATTTATCGTATCCCTAGCTTTGAGAGCTGTCAAAAATTTAGTCAAAGCCTCCCCAAATTGCAGACGACGCGTCGTATCTCAACTCGATTCCAGGCGCCACGCACTTTCCCATCGAGTTGGATAAACAAATGTCCAGCAATGATCATTCATCCTCAGATACCGTTAAGTAGAACTACTCCTCCACCCGCCACGCAATCACTGCACCGTAATGAGAACTAAACGATGCGTCTTGTCCAATCCACCTAAAGATCCATCCACCCGACAAGCCAACCTTCCCTCATTCTCCCCGCACTCAACTAACCAAAAGGAGAGAGGGCGAACAAGTGAATTTACATCCAGATACGAGCCTACTTCGATTTAGATTTGCGGACAAACGGACTCCGCACACACATGCGGACTCCCCATTTGGCTTGGCGGCCTAGGATCGTAGGAGACCCCAAGTCCGATCGTAATCTCTCAATTACACGAATAATAACACACAAAAAAAAGAAAAAAGAGACAAACCGTGTGCCGAACACAAAGGGACACAGACAATCCGCAGAGGAGGAGATCGGTATCTGCTTTGTTATGTTGCGAATGTAAAGCGGAATGTTTTCGGGGTCCATACATGCGGCCCGGCGCGGTGCGGTGTGGTGCGGCGATCCATCCTGGCGCACCGCAATTACAATCGTCGCGCACACAGACCGTAGATCTCGTATGCCGTCGCGTCGCACCGTGTCCGTCTACACCAATTATAAGCATGAATGATCCCACTACTGTGGACGCATGTACGCATGTACGTCAGTCGTTGGACGACGACGATTTAATCGATTCGAGTCGATCGACAATCGCAAAAATTATAATATCGTCGGACAGTTGACCAAAGCGCCGCCGACCAAAGCGAATGGGAGACACAATTCGTTGTCGTCGGGCTTGTAACTGCCTACGACGGCAGTGGTGGCGGTAGCGGTGTGTCCTGTGGGCCTATGTCTCCACCGAAGTCCGCTCGGGATTTCCATGGGCAATAACTTAATTTGATTCCGTCCGGCGGAACAATGCTGCTGCGGGACTGTTAGACGCGACTATCGGCTGTGGCTAAACGATTGTAATGACCACAGAGAATGGTCGCTCTCTGTACGCGGTAAACGCGGTACGGTGGCGCGCAGTTAGTGGCGGTATAGCAAACAGCGGCGAGACACAGCGAACATGAATTACCGAGTTGAGGTGTGCAATTAGGCGACATAAATGGAAATGAGGATCGATTTGTGGGGGTTTTTTGTATTTCGATTGCGTTTGACCGGTGGAGGAGTTGTGTAACTGCCTTGTTGTTGCGGCTTGAGGCACGGTTTTTGTTTTTCCAACCCTTTGCGGGCGTGTTGTGCTCAATAAATCATGACACATTGAGCTGTGAGAATCGTAAATTTAGATTGAGACACATCAAAGAGGGGTTGTCATCGTAAATTCTTAGTTTGTTTAAAGTTTCACTCCGAAGGTGGATTTTCCAGTCTCTCTGGTCGAACTCAGGAATTTAACGCTCTAATCGGCATGTGAAGCGCATGAGGCTTTCAACTCAGTGCCTAGACCTTGTGTATACAGATCAATTTTAATATGCGGATATTTTAAAGTCCAAATGGTTACTTAACAGACTTTTGTAGACTTTTTTTAAAGCTGCTGCTTAACTCAAAGGGTGCCTATTTGCCTATATCTATCGTTAGAAGCTGGCGAACACTCACAACCCAGATGATTGAATGTAATGACCAGAGCAATTGTATTCAATTTCGATTTTGGGGTAAGAGTCGTGAAATACGTTAACGTCGCACACTGGGACAGATTGACCTAAACGCCGGCATGAAATCAGTCGTTTAAGTTAAAGACTTAAAATTTGGCTTCCTACTCTTCAAGTCAACATAATGGACTATTTATTTCGTGCTTTTAAGTTAGTGGCGCTGGAATTTGACACTTGTCAAACTCACCTGTCGTTTTAAGCGCCATAATATTAGCTGAATGCTTTGCATTTGCTATAATGGATCGCATAGAAATCAAACAATGCGTTAAAATTATTAAGACTTACTACAAAAAAGGTGATTCAAATTCATTAGTCAATCAATTTTCGGTTTCAAAAGTAAAGCTAAATAATATGCACATTACAATAATTCCTTATAAGCCCGGGTTTTGCCATTAAATGTGGAAAACAAGGTCATAAAAATGGTCGCCTCAGAAGATTCGTAACATGCGATGTTAACAGACAGACAGTTGCAGTTAATTCGGAGCGATATGGTCAAATGATAACCAATTTTTTGACTGGCGACTAGAGATCATAACTTGGACGATATGTGGTTCCAACAAGACGGGGCAACAAGCCAATTATTTGGCCGGCGATTAAACAGCATAACTTGGACGATTTGTGGTCCTAGCATGACGGGGCAACAAGCCACACAACACGACTGGCTTTATTTCGTTAGATGTTTTCTGGTCGCAATTTCAAGATTTGGCAATCGAGATCATGCGAATTGACACCGTCAGCTTTTTTTTCTTTGGGGTTACGCAAAAGACCTTGCTTACGCTAATAATCCCCGAAGTTTAGACACATTAAAAAAATAACTTTGCCTAAGTTATGGCCGAGATGCTACCCGAAATGTCCAAAAAAGTGGTGGTATCATTCAAATGGCAGCCTTCTAGAAGATTCGCAGCATGAGATAAAATTTTCATCAAAAATGTATCGCTGAGTGTAATTCCAGTCCAGCTCTATGGCGCGGAGACATGGACTTTGTCAAAAGCGGATGAAGAAGCCCTTGGCCTTTTTGAGAGAAAAGTTCTGCGTACGATCTTTGGTCCTGTTTGCATTGATGGTTACTGGAGGAGAAGGTTCAATCACGAACTGTACGGGCTACACGGCGGCATGCGCCTGGCCAGGCGTCTATAAATCCAACGCCTATGGTGGTTAGGCCATGTAGAGCGAATGGACGGCATAACTCCGGTCCGAAGAATCTCCGACTCCGAATATATGGGACAACGCAGCAGAGGACACCCGCGTCTAAGGTGGCGTACACAGGTGGAGAAGTACCTGAACCAACTCGGTGTGCGTTACTAGAAGCAGCTGGCACGGGATCGTGCTGGATGAAGAAGGTTGCTAAAGGAGGCCTAGATCCGCCTTGGACTGTAGCGCCGCACAAAGAAGAAGAAGAAGAGTGTATTTTATTCAGCCTTACTTTCGAAATCGATAAATGAACGATCTCTAGTAAAAGTATTTACTAAAACGGCTATTTTTTCAAAAAAAAAAAGTCTGAGCAACAAACCAGTTAAACTAATTTCGTTTTCATTAATTAAGTACTTGTGGACTGTGGGTGGTACCTAATACTAAGGTTACGTACAGACCATCCTTAGAACTGGCAGAAAATGTCAAAGAAAGTGGGGTATTAAACTATCCAATATTAGCTTTAAAGAATTTTTCTCTTACTTCAACTTGTTTTGTCCTCCGCAGTTTAAATTTGTGTTTGGAGTCTGTAATTATGATGATCTTATGTATCGCTGGAAGGTCACCACTGCACAAGCAACCATATATGGCTTTTGACTTTTAAGCTACAAAAATAAAATAATCTGCGTGACAGCCCATACAGGGCCAGAGCATAGCTTTTTCACGTTACATTGACTCCGAAGCATTCGCATTTGCTACTGGAAAATATAGTTTTGAAAGTTTAGATTAGATCTTTGACTACACATAGTCAAAAAAGTCTTCGTACAGCGATTTGTTTGTGTAAAATTATACATTTGTTGTATTTTTTTTTTTGTGCAATCGAGAATAGCTGCAGTCAAACATCAAAGCAGTTTGTTATTGAAAAATGATGTGTGCAATATGGAATTAAATGTATTTTACAAGATTCTTTCACAGAAACTTTTTTGACTATCTTATTCGTGGGAGTTTCGACTTTTCTTAATTTTATACATCCTTGCCCTTGAAGATTCTAAGCAACGTGTTCGATGTCTATACCAGACAGATCTACATCAGATCTGACAGATCTCCACTTTTCCGGAAATTCCATCTTTGAATTTTTTCTTCTTTTCTTGAAAATTTGGTGGCCTCTAAATCAAATAAAATATAAAGGAGCAAATTGTTACCAGATAATTTTTTTTTTGGAACTAGATAAATAAAAATGAAATATAAAGATGAACTTAGTAAAGCAACGTGGTTTCAGTCGACGTAGGTCAAAACTACCTTTAAGACTACTATTTTCTTTTGTCGTATCAGCGTGTTTGTATATAAGCCAAAATGGCTTAATTCAGCGACATTCAAATAATTTTCAAAATTAGTAGTAGTAGTAGTAGTAGTACTTTATTCAATACAAATAAAATGCAATTCATAAGTTACAATAAAAAGTTACAATATAAGGATTCAAATGTAAATATACAGTTTATTATTATTATTATATAATTATTTTATCAATATCCTGAAAAATTCTTAAAATATACCTTCTGAGTAAACACTCAATTTTTAGTTCTACATTGAGTTTAAAATGAAAAAAAGAGTAGGAATTTAAGATAGTAGCCAAGTTCAAAAATAGATATTTAGCCAATTTTAAAATTTGTTAGCCAAGTTTTAGGAGTCTTGCCCCACTGCGTCATTTTCGAAAACTTTTAGCCTACACCGCCGCCACCGGTCAGCTCGGTATGGCCACATCACAGATAACCCAACAACACATTCCTGATCTCCGTAATCGCCCTTTTCTTTCGCTGATGAGTGTGACGCCTCCATTTCAATCCCCTGCCAAACATCATCACAAGATTTTCCCGCAAAAAACCGCGCGCTGTCACTTCAACAACATGACACTGAAGTCGCCCTCTTCATTTTGAATTTCACTTTTAATTGGTCGCAGTGATCCTTTTAATCTTCGGCCCGCTGCACTTGCCAAACAACTGTCAACTTACCGCCAGCGGAACATCTTCTTCTGAAAGCTTTCACATCTGAGAGATGTGTGCCCCCAAACGCATAAAGGCGCAGAGACAAGCTGTGCGCGCATGCGCGCCCGATGACAACAAATCAATTAGTAAAACCGTAATGATGATTGCGGAACGAGCGCGTCTGTAGTCGTTCGCAGACGACAACGACGGCGGCGTGTGCGCTTGCAGCCCACGTCCAACTGCAGCAGCTGACATCGATGCTTCGGCTAGCCTCAGTTTTTTTTTTTTTGTGGAGCCCAAAAAATTGATGTCCACGGCGGCGGCAGGGGGAGCGACGACAGCGACGCTCCGGAACATACCTGACTCCCTGTCCAATTGGCAATCGTCCACGGCGACGTCGTCGCAGAAGAAGACAACGCAGTCTTTCTCGGCGCAGCGCCCGGATAATTTGTTTGCCTGGCAGTGGCCGTGGGCTTCGGCTCTTTGGCGCTGCGGCGCTACGGCGCTACAGCGTAAATGTTGCAAGCAAATTGAAAGTTAACCACGACGAATGATGGTGCCAATAGCCTTGGACAGGCGACGAGGGTCAGTTGTGTCCCGAAAGTGCCCCGCGAATGTGGCCCCTGTCGGCGTCAGGGTCGTCATAGAGAGTCAGAGCGTGTTTACACGCTTGCCACATGTGATCCGCGAACGGCGAACAGACGCTCATTGTGTTTTGGACGAGTGAACTGATAACGGATTCTTTGTTCTGGCTAACACACGGTGGGTGAGAGCTGTGAATTGTGCCGTTTTCTACACACATACACGCTCAACAATTATGCAGACTTCCTCTTCCCCGGGAGTCGTGAGAATCGCCAGCTAATTAATTGTCTACCGCCGCAGGTCCGAGAGCGACAGAACATGGGGAGCTTTAGCCAAGCCGCGCACCACCTCTCCACTTGTCCGATCGGCTTGTCGACCGTCGAGCGTTAAGGTGGCGACGTGAAAGCGCCCCCATCACTCTCCGCCCCTCTACCGCACACACACACACACAGTCCGGATTTATGGGATTTTGCGCGTTGCGCTTTGTTTCCCTTCCGCGTGGAGGTGCTTCAGTTTCGTTTTTCCGGGGTGCATTTTCATAATTTTTCTGTGGCAACATTTGTCCATTGCAATGATATGAGGACATGAGCATTGTTGACTTCATTGTTGCCGCCGTTGTTGTTGCAGACGCTCGTCGTTGTTGTCGTTGAAGTCGTCATCCTCTCGTCGTCGTCTTGTGGCATCTTCGCGTGGTGGTTCATGTCGTGCACATTCGCTACATCGTGGCACCTTTGCGCTCTTTTCGAGCCAAAAGCCATTCTCCTCGGCGTGTCGTGGGCTGCAGTAGCATCTTCCTTTTGCGTCTGTGTGTGTGAGTGTGTGAGAGTGTTTGTGTGGTGCCTCTGCGCTGCCACCGCAGTGGACACTCCGGATGGATACAAAACAAAAAAAAAAAGATTGAATTTGCACCGTAGGTTGTGTGAGAATGTTCTCACTATTGTCTAAGGCCGCGGACCGTCTTGCGGCGCTCGCTGGGCACCTATCTCTCTCTGTCTCTCTCCCACACTGGTGAGCTCCCTCCAGCTTCGAGATCCATGACACCGAATGTGAATCCATCTAGCTGTTGATCTAATTTAGTGCTGGTGGTGTGAACTAAGGGTTTTCCTTTGCGCTCCTCCAGTTTCTGGTGGAAATTAGGAATAGAAAAAAAAAAGACACAGACTTGTGCGGGGAGGGGGTGCGCCTTTTAATTGTCTTCAACATCACGAATATCTCTGCGCGAGGCTGGGGAAGAGTCGGGTATTTGTCTATTTTTTTTTTTCAGTTACTGGGCTTCCTGCAACTGCATTTCGTGGAAACTTTTTCTTGCTGCTGCTGCTGTTTCTTGGTGGTGCTGGTGGCTTCGACTCAAGTGCAGAAGTAGTTGGAAGTTCGATATTTTATGGGAAAGGGTTCAATGGTTTCAACTTGGAACAGTTATTTGGGATTTTTTTTTTCGTATTCTTATTCAGCGACCAGATCGCGGAGGTCTGTGCGAATCATTAGCCGTACGAGGGTAACGCCGTGATGGATGGAATCTGTCATTTGGATGGGAGGGAGGTTGAGATGGAGGTTAGTCACGCGATTACTTAGCATTTGCTGAGTGAGTGGTCACTTGTACGAATGGGATTTAGTATGTATTCGAACGTGCAGCATTGACCATAAAGAGAGGCGCCAGGGAAGTGATAACTGTCTTTTGACTGGCGCCCAACATCGGACAATAATGGTGAACATGATGGATATGCAGAACATATCGTTTGACCATTCCAGTCACATCGAAGTTCAATGGCCGAAATAGAACGACGGTACTTATTTCTAAGAATTTTAAAAGAAGATGACAGTTGACTTCGTTTGTTGGAGAAAAATATGAAAAAACGCTTAATTTTTAGGTATTTTATAATTCCGTTATGCAAAAATTTTAGTTTTTACTTTCAATCTTCTCTGGTTGTTTTATCTGGATGTTTTGGAAGCCACAAGTTGGGTCTTTATGACTCCCAGTAGTACGACTGCCGCGGCGTGCCTTGTATGCTACTCCATCGGGTAGGCGACTGCTCTGTAGACCCAGGATGAGATGGTTGGATCTAGTCTAAATCAAAGTCCAAAAGCTCGCCTGGTTACGCTTGAGCATACCCGCCGAGGAGATAGAGTTGGCGGTGGAGGATCGGGTTGCCTGGAGATCTCTTTTGCGTGCACTGCCTCCGCAGCACCTTAAGTGGAACATGCGGTCACTGAAAATGGATGGATGGATGGATGGACGTTTTTGTTTTCTTATTCGGAAATGGTTCTATCGTCTGGACAATGGTTAGGTTAATGGCGGAAATGATTGTGTGATCATATATATTTTTTGTTTTTCCAGTTAACCTTCTGCTGCTGATGTAGTGCCTCATAGACACCAAAATATCAAAAAAAGAACTTAATAGCTTCATCATTTATTGAACTTGGCTCGCACCTCCTCAGCACCCTCCTATGATCATAATTTTTTCGGGTTTCGTATAGAATCACTTCGGCGTCCATCTGTCTATCCTCTTATATTAAATTATAAAAAAATAGCCCTATATTTAACATATCGCTGCATTAAGTACAAAGCATACATTTTTCAGGAACTAAAATATTTTCCATATATACTTTTAATTTTTATTTTACTTTTGTTATTAGTTGACAGTTTGCAAGCTTATTCGAATATAAATATGTAAATAAAGCTGGTAAATTGTAAATAATAAACGATTCTACTGATAAAAGTTTATTACTTCCTGAAATATTCTTATGGAACAATCTTACTATGGCACTTGAATTGAATAGAAAAGTTGTGGTAATAGAAGTCTGCAATGAATGTCTTGAAAGCCATTCATTTTATTTGGACTAGAGTTTGGCACTCATTTTAAATCAGACACTTCGTGCAGTGTATTCATAAAAAAACGTGTACTGAAAAAAAGTATTCATAAAATATAGTCTACGCTACACTGAGTACACTGAGTGGAATATTCAAAATAGCGATCATCACTACAATTAGAGTCGTTCGCATTGCTAAAGTTGGCTTTAGTTAAGTTGTATTCTAGGGTGATGGAGCCAGTAGTCTATTAAACTTTTTTTTACATTTGATTTGTTCTTTAAAATACTTTTATTTTTAAATTTTTGTTCAATATTGAGTTAAAAGAAGCTATTGATAAAACAAAAAGAATAATATAACACACCTGCCGGCAATACACACCTGATTTCAATTTTTTTTTGAAAATCACCTCCACTATTTTTTTTTACACCAAACACCAGACATTCCACTTTCGATGAAAACTTGAATCAAAGTGGCAATTTTAACTAAGCAACTGCTTTGCAACAACCTTTTACTCATAGATAGTGTGTATTACAAACGGATTAACTATTACGCATCATTTTGTGACGCGGCCGACTACTGGAGGTAGCCGACCTCACATGCCATATTGAGTTTGTTAATGGCTTCTATTTGATCGCATTTTTCCCACCTTTACTGTCATAACCTTAACTTTCAAGGCACAGCTTCATTGGAGAGCGATCGAGCTATATACATATATTTGTTAGGAGTCTAAGAGAGTTGGCTAGCACTTCAGAAGTGTTTGCATTCAAATGTGCCCTTTGTTCGTTTCCAGTATTGACGCACAAATGTCCAATTTCGAAGTTAAAAAAAAAAGGCAGAAAGCCCAGTTCTAAAAAGACACACAGAAACGAGTTTGGCAAAAACGAAATTCTGACTAAGTTTATAATATTAAAATTTTTTTTTGAAATCCAAGGTGACAAAATAGTCGTTGTCGGACTACCATGTTAGTGAAATTGCTAAATTTGAGGCACCTCAGTCATAGAGGGTTGAGCTTCTCACGTTTTTCATTCGGAAAATCCTTAAGTCAGTCCACCCAGTAACTGGATAGGTTAGGTTAGGTTAGATTAGAGTGGTTGGCTGGGGCAACAGACACTTAGGCCAGACTAGACTATGATACCACAACGCAGAAATCCACTCCGCACCCTAATGGAACCAGTTGGAGTTTCTTACGAAGTTACGGATCTGATTGATGCTGATTTTACTCAGATCGTTCAGACTGTCAAGGAAGTGCTTGCCCAGGTGAGTTCTTTTACGAAGCGCCAAGGCCTCGCACGAACATGAGAGATGGAAGATGGTTTCCTCCTCCTCTTCATCCTGGCAACTTCTGCAAAAGTCATTGGCAGGGACTCCAAGTCTGACTGACAGTAACTGCATTAGTATCACTTCATGATCTGAACTAGAATTGACGATCATTTTTCTTTGGATATTCTTCCGAAGTTAAGATGTCGCCTAACGATGAATCTTAGGTCCTGGAAAACTTCTTGTTGAACTCACATCCACAAAAATGACATTTTTTTGTGAAATAGAGGTCTTGACTTTGTTAACCTTTCCAAAGCCACTAAGATATTTTTCTTCTTCATACTCGCGAGCAAAGGCCACTCTAACCCCTCGCAAGAAAACGCATAAATCTGAAACTTCCTGTTCCGCGAATAACGAAAACTCTGATCCAAAGTCAAAGAGATCATCTTTCCGGTCTCTTCCCTTATCCGGGAATCAATTTTCCATCGTGTCCTCATTTCTATTCACCGCTCCGCATCAAAAATTCCCTTCTCAACCAAAAAAAAAAAAGGAAAGCGAAAAACCTGTCAAAATTCGAAATCGATCTCAGATTGCACGGTCTCCTCCATCCCTGGCAAGGTGTACAATTTCACTACTGTTTTGCCTGTGATTTCAATCAAAAGGGAACAGGACAATGGCCTTACAACCCACACTCGATAACTGTAAAACATCGAAGCCCATCATCATCATGGTCTGGTTCCTCTACATGAAACCATAAACACAACCGACCATCCTATCAAAAGTGCTCATTGTCCACCGACATTATCGTCGCATTATATTCACCGGCAAGGAGGGTATCCTTCGAAAACTGCAACAACAGGTCAGCACACACACACACACACACTCGAGGCGTCTATTGTGTGCAACGCGCCTTCGTGCACCAATAATTACCAACTCCAACGCAGGCAGTGCAGAAAGGACATCGGCAGAGAGACGCAGGGGGGAGAGATCTCAGCTTTATCCGGTCTAATCCAAGACTATCCAATCATAATGACACACAGGCGCTGCACAAGGACGACGACGTCGTTGCGGACGTGGACGATCATGGGAAAATTCAGCAGGTGGTTCCCAGAGCCGGTCGCATTTTCCGCCACATCATTGTGATTGTCCTTTTATGCAGAGTGCAATTGAGTGATTAGGCAGGTCCTGGATTGAAATCCTTTACCGATGTGTGCGAATTTCGCATTCCTGCCTTTTGGACTACCTGCCGCGATACCGTTAGACAGGAGCACATGTCCCCGACTGTTCGTGTGGGAACCTCTCGGCGATCATTATCCGTCGACGGAAAGCGTATCCCAATTGGAGAGGACATCGATGCGCATCGCGATTCGATTAGGGCCGATATCGATAAATCGATATCGATATTGAATAGGATTGGCGGAGAACAAACGAGTCTCGTGATTTGAATGTGTGCTGTATCCGGCGCGGAGCATAGAATTGCTGCGAAAAATTAATCAAAATGTCTCCAGACTTTTGCGCCGGGCTATAATGTAGCGTGGCCAAAAGCAGGGCTCCTTGCTCCCATGTTCACACCGACTTCTGGCTGGCGGCTGGCGGACGACGACAGTGGCGGGCGGTAGGTAGCAGCAGCGCAGCATTTTATGAGATTCGCTGGCCAGGTTGCATTTGTTTTGGTTTGGTTCGTTTGCAGCTCAGCTACCGCGCGTCAGTGTGGCAACTGGATGAGAACACGGAAAAAAGCCACTAAGTCGGCTACACCGACGACGACGACGACGGCGATGGCGGTGGTGGCGGCAGCGGCGACGACGACGACGACGACCGCGACGTCGACGGCAAAGGAGCAGAAGAGCCATTGAAATACCTCTCGTTACCATCGTCGATAAGCATCTAGTTCTCACGAACTTTTATTAGATCTCGAGTTGGAGTTCCGCCGGACCCAGAGGTTGGGTGGGTGCATGGAACCAGCCACTTTTGCACTATGCACTGCATGTCTATGTGCAGAGAGTGTGTTCAGTATGCGCGCCCGGTTGGCAACCTTTTGTAGGTAGGTTAGGATTTGTAATCGTTTTCTTTCTTTTCCACCTTTTTTGTTTTTTTTGTTTTTTGCCTCCTCTTGGTGGACCTGATGGAATTAAAGCTAAATTTTGTGTTTGTGGTGCATTAATTCTTTGTTTTCAACCGAGTGGGTGAGAGGCGATGCGGGGATTTTCTTATTTAAATGACTGCAGATGAAATAAAAATCTCTTCACGTACTTCAGAGATACGCAGACGTTGATATCGTCGTACCCTTACGTGTTAAATTGTTTATCTCCCGCTCGTATGACCAACTGTGTGTGTTTTTTTGTGTCCGAGTGATATCTCTGTCTGTACTTTTTTTTTGTCCGACAAAACGCGCCCAGTCTGCGTGATCGGAATTAAGTGAGTTCACGACGCATGTTCAAAGGAAGCTGCAACACTGTGTGTGCCATGTGCCAACGGGTCGGTGGGCCATGTGAAACTTCTTTTCCTAGAAGCGACCAACTGAACAGGAGAATTATGCGGGAGATAATAACTTAATATATAGGCTTGTGACAAATTAAGAGCGTTTTATTGTTCCTGTACTGCCTGTGCCTGTGAGTGGATGCATTGGGACGGATACCCGCATTAGGGGAAACCCTTTTTTCCGTTTTCTTTTTTTTCTTCGGTCAGGTTTCAAGGAAGTATGTGTTTCAATTGTTGAGACTAATAACCGATAAAATGAGTTTTTTATTGTGCAATGAAATTTGTTTGAGGGCGACGAAAGGATCATTACCGGGTTTACAGCATCTAAAGTTGATTTGATGGGTTTTGAAAATGTTTAATGCTGTAATTTTGCAATGGAATTTGGTGGGGATAAAGAAATACAGAAGGTTTTCGTCTATTTGGAATCTTTTTGGGCCTATTCTTGCTATATGGTCAATGACAGAACTGCTCGAATGAATGGGAAAAGATGAGTTTAACTATTTACCACCATTCCTTTTGTTTCAAGTTCAAATCTGGCCTTTCAGACATCGCTGGAAGCAATGGAATGCGTACAAACGGCGATTTCACATAAAGAATTAAGTTCAGCAATGTCTGAATCTTCGGATCACATTTTTGCTGTGATAATAAACATTCTTCTTCGATCGGGAGAGTGGGCCAAACACAAGTTTCTGCAAAAAAATGCAAGAAAATGAGCAAAGTTAATTTTTTTTCATGTATGTATGTAAGAAGTTGCGATTAATGATGGACTACAAAAAAAAAAATGACTTTCTCGTCTGGCTGCGAAGAAGTGCATTCTGTTACTCCTATTCTTAATGGCTTTATAGATAGTTTCGGGCTACAACTCACGGCTTGTTGGCATGATGTTGGCCTTAAGTGCTTGAATGATTTCTGAATTATTGACATAACATCAGTCATTCACGGTTCTTCACAAAAAAAAAGGTCAAAAAAGTCAAATTGTAGAGCCGACACGGTCAATTGACATCACCAAGACGGCTGATAATACGATTCTTTTCAAAAAGAATGCTTGGGCTTGGGCATTCACTTTGGAAACTTGTTTTCATCATCATCATCTTCTTGACCGCGTGATCCACCGCGTCGCGGTGGCAATGCACGCAGAAGAAAAAATTAGTTACCAGTTTTTTATAACGCATAAGTTCTATAATGTTAATAACTTGTTGAACTTGTCTGGCTACCCCGATGCCTAATATTAGTCATTTATAAATTACTTTAATAAATAAATAAATAAATTAAATTAAAACAAAAATAAACCAACTTATTTCATTACGTGGAGATATAATACTCGCTTTCTGTGAAGATTTCAAAGGGAAATGAGCGGTCAGTGTCAGAAAAAACCTATGATTTGAAAAGAAACCGCTAGAAGGTCCACCATATGGTTGTAAAATTTCCCTAATTTGAATGATTTGACATATGCAGAACACAAACTAAGTGGCAGAGAATAAAAAGCATTTTTAATATTGTTCGAGGCATTCGAAGCCGTCAACTTTGTCTTCATTCTTAAAATCGCTTTTCCAACTCGATTTTGTGCGGATAACCGTCCTTAACACCAAAAATAGTTTATCCTTTCCCGGAAATATTTAATTCCTCTTCATTGGTGCTCGAAAAAACGATTATCTTCCGTGTCCTTCATTGTCTGACCCTCAAATCAGTACTTCATAAAAAAATTTTGCAAATATTGCCCTCATTTCCAATTACACCATCAATGCACCTAAATAAATCTCGGAAGAAAAACAAAGACCGAAAAAACTAACCAAAACAAGGGTCGCCATAAAATAATAACGCAACAAAATACTCATTTTCCTTTGTGCTGACCGCTGGTGATCGTCCTTCTCCTGCCGAATAATAAATTGTTTAGAGGCTAAACAGAACGCCTCCTTGTTTATCCTTCAAAAACATTGAAACAGATTTTTATCCACTGCAGTAAAACCAGTAAAACAATATAATTCATTACAATTGGAAGAATCTGAGTGCCGGCTTTGAATCAGTGCTTGAGTGACCACCCCCGGGTTTTTTTTAGCGATCTTTTAGTTTTTTTTCCGCTGAATTTTTGTTTTTTTATTTTTTGTTTACTGCTGTCTGAGTTTTTTATTTTTTGTTTTTTACTTAATGGCATGTTTTTTTTATTTGTAAATGACGGTGCGACACACCTAACTGTCCGCAGAGACAAGGTACACCTCTGTCCATCTGTGATATGAGTGTGTATCCCAAAGATCGTAGATACGTGGTTTGGTTTCATCTCACACGCTGGACACGTATGAAACGTTCTGAATATTTTTTTTTTTCTTCCCGTCGTTTGTTGACAAAATTTTCGATAGCATCTCGTGAATGACGGAGGAGTAGGTGTTCGTATTGTAAGCAGCTTCGTCTTGGGACCGATTTTCTATTTTTCATTTATGAATCTCTTTCTCAGTTCGTTTTGGACACGGCTCCATGGCTTTGTTATTCAACACATCATTACAATGAACCATCGAAAGGTGTCACTGTTACCGATTCTTTAGCTGGACACAGAGAGAGAGAGAGACGGGCCGAAATATGAATTGTGACCAATCCTTAATGACATGTCAAAAATTCTTTTGACGTCTTCTGATTGATCTTTCTTTGACGTGGAACTGATGTAAGAAATGAATTTTGTTCGTTTTTCGGGAAAAAAATAAGAGAGACTCTTTTGTTGGAGAAGTGTGAATGTCCAGACGCAATCGTTTGGCAATAATGGAATGCGTTCTTTTTTTTTTTTTTGGATGTTGCTTGCGGGCGGAGTTTTTTGGGATAAACAGGTCGGAGTGCGAAATTCACTTTCTTCTTCGGCGGCTTTTTGGTTTTGAGTGAGTGGGCAGTCAATTTTGTCTTTTAAAATGTAAGTGAGAGTTATCCGCTGAGGTGACTCAATTCCTGTCATCATTATCCTCAGTCCTTTTGACGGTAGAAGTATCAAAATTCGAGTTTTTCTTCTAAAAAATCCTGTGAGTTTCTGTGTCTTAGACTGGACACTTAATCCTTTTACAATCGCACCTTATTCGAGGGCATATAATATTTTTTTTTTACTTTACCACAAACGAACTAGAAGAGTATAATTATTTCATTAAGGGATATTGATTCAGAATTAAGTGGACTAAAATTGGGCTTTA
Source organism: Syritta pipiens (assembly GCA_905187475.1). Classification (NCBI taxonomy): domain Eukaryota; kingdom Metazoa; phylum Arthropoda; class Insecta; order Diptera; family Syrphidae; genus Syritta; species Syritta pipiens. The sequence continues at coordinate 5,535,159 of LR994571.1, forward strand.
GAATAAATATGAGCACTTTTTATTTGCAATTGCGCTAATATTTTTGAGTTGCCAGCAGCTGAACTTCATTTTGTATACGAACAAAACTGACATGAGTTAAGGCTAATGCTCGGCTAATGCCCTTTAGCTCGAGCCAATTATAAAAAAGAGTCTTTTTGGAAATTTTAGAATAAAAAAAAAAAAACGAAAACAGTAATTTGTTTGATCCGCGTGGTCTTTCTTTAATGAAGGAGCGAAAAACGCCAACAAAACGATTCTTTAGTATTTTTTGACTTATTATTGAGCAAACATTTTGAAAGGAAACCACAAGCTTCCACTTCTTCTAACAACTCCAATAAAAGGATGATGGCGGCGGACTTTGACAATCTTTGTTTCTGTCAAATTACTCGGGCGCAATTTTTACACGCGTATTTTGGCGAGATATATGAAGATTAAATTAATTTCCTAGGACTCCATTGACTATAACTTCTCTCAAATCTTTTCTACCCGAGGGACTGAAGTTTCATTATTCTTACTGCTACGGACCTAAGAATCAATTTGATTGTTTTACTAGAAATGTAAACTAAGCACTAACACTATATTTCATATTTTCGAAGATATACGTAAAAAGACGTCTTGTGGGTCGACAGGAAACATTCGGGCGACGATAGATGAAGGGTAAAATTAATGATACAACTTTTTAACTTCTTGGATATAACCAAAGTAAAAAAGACTCGATAAGCTACACTCTGCCTTCAATGGGCTCTTACGCTACCCAATTACATTGCACTCTCGGTAGTTTGACATTCGTTTGATAATCTGATAAATCTTTGGTCACTTAGAAAACATTCGAGAAATTAAATAAAACCAATATTAATTTGTCCTCTGTGTAATTTGAAGTTTAAGAAATGGCTTCTTTTATTTGTCAACATTCAATAATTTAAAGTCTTCGCTCTTCTTGAAGCGTTTTTTATGCACAATCCTATCGATTCAACTTCAAATATGTCATCTATTCATTGGAAATCAAAACTTCGTTATACAAAAGTCGGTCTCTTAACATAAAATTATGGACTGCTCTTCAAAATGATCAATTGTGCATTTTTGAAGGCCTTATGGCAAGCGATATTCTCGAAAAAATTGGGACTTTAGTTGCGTTCCATTCAGGAATACTATAGCTAACAATTTTATAAGAAAAAAATATTAAATTAAATCAAAAAATTGTAAGAAGTCCCAATGCAGAAAGCCTTTATTTCTAGATTTATTCAAATCTTTGAAATCTATTTTCTCCACATTTCGTTTCTAATTAGGTTTTTAATATAAGCCTTCCAATTGTATAAATGTTTTAGGCAATAAATCACGAACTTTGATCAAACTCTTGTTCATTTGAATTTATTTCTTCTTGAATCTTAGTTATTTAAAGTTGCTCTTGCTATTTTGAACACTTACTAATTTGTAATTTTTCTCTGGTCCCTTGAGTTTCAAATTAGGGAGTTTTTTGTATACAGGTATGCTAAGCGTTATCCGAATCTTTGTGTGTGATATAATATATTATCTATACAAAATAAGTTTTACACTCTTTCGGCCTTTTAGTATATTAGTCTTTTTTTCTTTTTATTTATTCGTTTTCTAAAAAATAAATAAATAAATAAATAATCTGCGTAACAGCCCATGCAGGGCCAGAGCTTAGCTTATTCGTTTTCCATTGTCAATTATTTAAAAAATTCAGTAAAAAATTTAAAATTATTCGGTAGAAAGATCAATCATAGATCATATCACTGTATCATAAATTGTTAATTGTGCGATAACACCATATTTTTTGAAATGAAATAAACAAATCCAATAATAAATTAGGAAGAATCAACTGTATTATTATTTAAATAACAAAATGATTCTTGGATCTAACGCAGTTACGAAATAAATAAAAGAAAATCTAAAAAAAATGCTTCACGACTTTTACTTTCTGCTAGGGTCTATAACTATAGTAGCTACTTGACTCTCCTGCGGAAACCCAAGATAACCATCACAGTAACGTCTGGCATCACCATGAATGGCGCAGTTTCCTCCGGAAATCTCTGGAACTCCTTGAAAACCCACACACTTCCCACTTCTCCCGTAAATCACTTTCATATTGGCCCACAAAGATGCGTATCTAAGACGGTTTTTTCGACAAAAAAACACATCCCCTAAGACTAATTGCTTCAAGATTTACATTTTTTGTTCGTAAGACCATAAAAAACTCCAAAAACTGTTCACTTTGTTTGTGATTTATTCAGAAAAAATACCAAACACGCAAACGTCAGTAACCGTTAAAACTTTTTTTTTCAAAAATGCATGATCAGGAAAAAAAAATCAAAATCCATCCCTGACACAGGAGACAACACAAGGGACAGAAAAAAAAATTATAATAAATTTTAAGGAAATTAATCTAAATCAATGGATTGTTACAGAGAAGCCTGTATGTCCCCTTCGCGAAGGATTTCCCTAAAAAATAAAAGCGGAACCAGGATCTCTATTTTTCTTTTGTGCAAAATGCAACATCGTCGGATTCTTTTTTTTTTATCCCAACGCGACCCATCTTAGCACCCAGTATCTGTTGATACCCTGGGAAAATCTCACCCCACAGCAAGAAAATATTTTTTCTTCTTCCCAAGAAACTCAAAAAAATTGGGAGATACCTCCTCACACAAAAAAACAAAAATCTTAATATAAAAAAAAAATTTGCATAAAAAAAATTCCGTTACACACCGTGGTACCCTAAAAAACAAGAAACACCGAATTGGAATCTTTTTATTAGAGAGATACACACACGGGATGAAAAAAAAAACCTAAGGGGTGAGCGATTGTCTTCATCCCTCAGACACACGAGGTAAAGGTTCCTTTCCAATCATTGCCATAAAAAAGGGACAAAAATCCAGTCTTAAAAATCGTTCTCGGGGTCGATTAGCCGCAGCCGCAGCTCCAACAAAATTTCAACACGCACATGTCTCCGACTCTGGTCCACGCCGCTGGCCTCTGTGTGTATCTTTCATCATCGAATCGGAGGAATATAAAAAAAATGAGGGATCTTTCTTGTCCCCTTCGATGGGAGAGAAAAAAAATATTTTCGCACAAAGGAAGTAAATGATCTTTAAGAAAATCCATCAAGCTGCAAAAAACAGTCGTAGGGTAGGCCGATTTTTTTTTTTATTAATTGAAACGAAGGGTAACGAACGACAGTTGATGTGTGAAAAGGTCCATGGATAAAAAAAAGGGACTCTCACTCACGTCCCTCCAGAGTTTTTATGTAATCCTTGCTCTGCGGATGTGGTCGAGTGAATTGTGTGTTACCCTTTTTTTTTACCCCTCCGAACATCCTTCGAGGAGTTCTTCTCTATTGCGCCTTTGCGTCGTAATAATGATTAAAAAAAAAAAGAAAAGAAAAATCACTCACTCATTCACCAACACACCGTGGATCAGATGGGAATTCCTTATGCACACCTCTGATCGTTGCAACCCCTAAAAAAAGAGGACCAACATCGGGCAGCAGGAAAAAAATAAAAACACAAACTCATTCTGTCCGTGTGTCGAAAGCGGACAAACGCATACTCTCATCGTGGCTCTCAAATACGATTCTTTTTTTTTTTCTTTTCTATTTTTGTCCTTAGAGGTCAGGGTCCTCTCAACTACCCCTGAGTTTTTCATCATCAAATCGGTTGAGCATCCTCTGACGGTAGTCGTAGATTCGTCAGATCTCAGTCCACGTTTATTCTTTGAGGGGTCAGCACACGAGATCCTCAGATAGAATTTGTAACGATAAAACGGATATACAAAAAAAAAAAAAAAAAACTTTTTTATAATTTTTATTCGGTGAATGTGATGAGTGAAAGATACATTTTGTGTATCGATCTGAAAACAGAAAGTGGAAGTTATTCGTGATGAAACAATTAATATAGTGAAACAGGAAATAAATTTAAATTATTTTTAGTTCGTTTAAATGAAAATTAAAACAATCATGTTGTCAGTTAGTGAAGATGCTGGATTTCGTTCGTTGAGCCGTAAGTGATTTTTTTTTGTTTTGATGAAGTGGATGTGCCGGAAAAGTGCAACTGGAGTTTTTAGAAATCAATCAATTAAAGTCTTTGAAATTTGTTGAGACATTTGAAGTTTTTCACGACAATTTGACCACGGATAAGGTTTTTGTAGAATTTCCAACAAGTGACTTACTGTCGTGAATTTTAAAATTGGAATTGAAAAGTTTTGTCTTATGTTCTCCTGACCACTGGATTTGTGTAGAATCCAATTGTTTCGATCGTTGCATCAGAACTTGATCACTGGATTTTTGGATAAATTCGATCTTTGCATCCGCTCCTGACCACTGGACTTTCGGTTGAGTTTTGAAGAATTTCAATTTTAGGATCAATGATTTTCTTATTTCTTCGTCTCAATTTCAACTGAGTCTCTCTGAACCTCAAAGTTTACCCAAATCGCAAGCAAAGTTTGAACAAGCTTCCATATTCCTTTAAATATTAAAAAAAAAAAACTGAACGAAAAAAAATATGAGCGAAAAAAAAAATTCTCTTAAAAGAGAAGAAAATTAATTTATCTTCGGTAAATATAATTCACCTTGCCTAAATGTCGGTTCTTATCTAGATACTGTTTGACAACGAAATCAGAACGTGTATGAGACACAAAAAAAAAAACCTACAACACGTCTAATTTGTTTCCTTTTTTCTGGCCATTTATTGTGTACGAACTCTAAGATAACCTGCTTTGAATTGTTCTCATAAACATAGTGGAGCGACGTCGAAGAAAAAAAAAAAAAAAAACGTTTACTTTTTTATTTTTTCGTCGGACCTTGTTATCATTTGTATCTAAAAAAGTGTGCTCTGTTTGCATTTGTTCGGCTGGTTGGCAATACACTTAGAGAGTCCAATGAGAGGGTGTATGACAAAAGAAAACAAACATCCGCCTTATAAATCGTTGACTTACCAAGCGGTCTTATCAATTAAGCCATGTCAAAATCAAAATCACTCCTTCAATAAAGACTTGGAGTGGTTGTAGTGATTTTATTTTTTGGATGGATTTTGGATTTATTTTTGAATGCAATACCCGATCATCGTCAGTTCGACAAGGTCACTTTTTGAGTCATCAAAATTCTTACTGACTGACCTACAAATTGGCAGTCAACAAATTCGGCACAAGTTTCACCTTTGTTGTTATGTCACCTCGTTAATGAGAAAATAAACTTTACAATTCTGCAATTGGGTCAAAGACGTTTTTGTGTCACTTGTAATCACCTCGAAAAGATAAAAGCCAATGGCGCTTCAGTGATGTTCTAGATTCGTACAAAAAGACGGTTATTGTATATTTGGGACTTTCATTGTCAGTTCATTTCAGTTTCAGTTTTGCAATTGGATTTTTAAGTTTTCCTGAAACTTTAAACCTTCCACCTATGCTCTAAAAACAACTGGAAATCAAAGTATTTGATCAATAATATCAAAAATAGTCAATTTGCAAAAGATTAAAAAAAGTTTATTATAGTTTTGAGGCTGCTTCGTTTTTATTTCAGTTTAATTCGTTCAAAAAATTGCAATATATGGGAATTGAATGGGAATATGGGCATTGAATCGATTTGCGTCGTGTTTTTTTTTATCCCAATTAACGACGAAAAGCGAGGCTCTGGTGTAAGCTTTGATTTTGAATATATTTGAAAAAAAGAAAACTGTTTGATTGACTGTTTTTGGTTCAAAAAGCAATGGCCGAGGGACACATGAAGATTAAAGCTACTTTTTCTGTCACATTCCTTTCGAAAAGTTGAAAGTAGCTTGTTGGAGCACCATTTTGCAAACAATTATTGACAATATATTGAACTATATCAAACAATGTGTCTAATCTGACATAAGTGCGAATGTGGGCTTTGAGCAGTATTAGCTCGCTCTAAAGAATCTTGGCATGGAAAGTAACTTTTAAAAATGTTTTGGAGAAAACCTTTAAATGTTTTCGCGCACAATTTTTAATCCTTTCAACAATCCTGAAGAAAACCAATTTATCAAATTTTGTTTTGGAAAAAAGAGCAACTAAAGTTCACTCTATCTATTTCAATTGTACTTTGAAACAAGAACTTCGTACCATTAAAACGAAAGATACAGCTTACCGAGCATTCTAACTTTTTCTTTTTTTATACTCACACTCAAAGATTATCTATAGTGGTAACAAAGCATGCAATATTGATATTCTTTTTTTTTAAATCGAAGTACCAAATTGCTTGTCTGATATCTTAAATTTGTGTAGTGAAAAAGCTCCATTCATAATTTGTCTTACAAACAAACAAAAAAATCGTCGAAAGTCGTCACACTTGAAAATAATTGTTATTTCGACGCAAACTTAAACGGAAATAATTTTACCTAAAAAAACCAGCAACCTATAAATCTCTTATTCAAAACAGAAAGAGGTTGGTATAGGAATTTGCACTCATGTGTTATCTAAATGAAAACAGACATCCGGAAACTCGTCGTACTCGAAAATGTTTTTTTACTTCCAAGGAAAACAATTTTTTTCCGAAGAGCCAAAAACCTAAAAATCTCTTACACAAAAGACACCCCAAAAAATTTGAATCTCAATAATTTTTCTGTTATCCGTCAACTCTCAACGCCACAAAATGCGCGTGGCAAATTGAAACCACTCATAAAAAAAACTCACAAAAATTGATTAGAGTCACATACAAAACTCGCCACATCAATTCTCCAGGATTTAACTTCAATCCATTGCCTGGTCAACGGCGCTGAGTGGACGACAATAAAATACCACCGATTCATCATAATCACCTTCTTATCCGAGTTACGCTGTTGTGCCCACAAAAAAAAGAAAAACATGTATCTATATCTCTCCAAAAGCAATTGGGGCGCGTTTTAAAAATAGGTTTACTGCATGTGCGGGTGTACACCGAAGGGTGTTACACATTTGCATATGGAAATACATACGTGTAAGCTTGGGTCACTATCAGCACTCCACCAAGGTTGCTCGAGGTAAATAAGCTCAGTGGTACCGGTGCTGTGTTTGGTCGGCCACGTCTACCGTGCGGGAAATGCAAGCCTCGTTATCGGGTATTTTCAACGGTTTATAAAAAAAAAAAAAAGTACGACACTGATGGTTCCACCAACATCGTGCAAAGGTTTGTGTATTTTATTTTCACTGATAACGCTCTGAGACCCGAGTATCCACCTACGCACTGAACTCGGAAATTCTTACGAAGTCCGCTCCCCTTCGTTTTGCAGTTCGGGAAAAAAAAGGTGGTCGAACGGCGACGGTGATAGACAAAAACAGTCGTTAGTTTCGGCCTCTTGAGGCAGTGTGCTGTGGCTAGCCCCAAATACAAATGCAATCACTGTTCAAACTTTCGTGTTAACAATGAAAAAAAAAAAAAAAGGTGAGCTATCATCTAGAACACAGATACACAATGGTGTTGTGGCCCGCGTTGACAAATATTTGCACAAGAACGTTCCACCAGGCTCCGGTTTTCCTCTCGGCCTCTCCGGCCCCCACCCTCGCCACACACACGATCACGGTATTTCGGGCACCACTCACGTACGGTGTGCCCTCTTTGATAGGCACATGTCGCATTTAATTGTATTATTAAAAAAAATATATCTAGGGGACAATAAAAGTATCCGCCGGGACAGAAACGGAAAAAAAAGAGAGAGAGAAAGGTATGTGGGACACATGCATATTCATTTGTAGATCCCGTGCCTATGTTTGTCATTGCCGACGTCTCCCACATTTCGTGGTTTCGTTTTCGTTTTTTTTTATCGTTTTATCGTTATCATCATGGAGCTGGCCTGTTTTGTGTTGGAACAAAAAAAAAAAATGATGAACAAATAGCACCGAATACAAAACCATTTAGTCAAATATTACACAGAAATTGTATAAATAAAAAAAGCCTTTGACGCAAGAGGTCCAAACAATCGTCGAACAATAAACACAGAAACACACACCGAAAAAAAAATGTGATTCGCCGGAAACGCCCATTTATCCCACACCCGCGACGGCCACCTTCAATCAATAACACGCGGCAGGAGAGAAAGAAAAAGGAGTCTGTGTGTTGTGTAGTGTATCCTTAAACGAATTTATTAGCCCATTCGAGTCAAAATCTAACACAAACAAGACTGCCACCACTACCGCAGTTCGCCGGGAAGCAATTACATCAAAGCGAAATAAATAATAACTTTTCTTCCTCCATCTCTTGCTTTTTTTTGGGTTTGGGTTTCACTTGCAAGGTCCTTCTGCTTGGTCGATACAGAATTAGCAAGCGATATGTGTGTGTATCTCGCCCAATTGGTTTCACTCCCATTTTTATTATTCTCGGATAACGTATGACTCGAAAGGCGAAGGAGGTAGAGGGTGGGTGGTGGAGCGAGAGAGGGTGATATGCCCATTAATATGGAAATTTGATGGGAAAAATCACCATACACCCACCCCCCGACCGTCCGACGGCCCATAGTTTCACAATTGAGTTCGAGATACATTCTTGAAGTAGCAATTCTTGTGTGTTATAATCATTAACCACAGTGAAGCGAAACTGTTTAGCAATTCATTTACGCAGCGACCCGGTTTTATCCTTAAACGTGCATAAATCTCGAAAAAGTGGTTTTGCCATCCATTCCCCTCCATCCCCCGGCCGCACGTTGGCTAATTTTCGCAACGAAATGGATGTGCTACTCATTAATTGCACAACGTTCGCAATGGAACGTCATGGGGTAATCTTTGTGGCAGGATAAAAGAATAAATGGTCATAACTTTCAGCAGTTTTGGCTGGTGTGTGTTTTTAGTTTGCAGATCTCTCTATCTGTGTGTGTGTGACAATTGATTGTCAAATTGACATGTCACCTTTCATCGAAAATCGACAAAAGTGACAAAAATCCACAACTAATGGTGTGAAAATGCGATGGCAATCACGGTATTAATGTCCTCTCAGCTGCAGCGACCCTAATACACTGGTGTCACTGTAGTGAACAACCGACGCAACCCTTTCGGAGTTCTTCATGTGTCAATACTTTCCTATCGGCTTAATCGGCTCGGATATAACCCCATTGGTTGTAGTCGAAAAGGATTTTCACAAATTTATTAACAGAAGTTACTCAGGATGAAGCAATTTTTCATGGTTTTTCTGATTTTCATCGTTTGTTTGTTTTTTTTTTTTTTTTTGGTGAGTAGTTGACAAGTGCAATGACATTTGACATTTAGTGGCAGCGGTAACGGATTGCAATGGTTGGCGTTTGACAGAAGTCTGAAATAAATGAAATTTTTAGGGTTGACAGTGTGTTGAGAGTTCAGCGACCAATGGCAGAAGTGGAATTGATTTAGTTTTTTGGGGCAGAATGACAGGAGTTGCTTCGAAAAGAAAAATTCAGATTGACTATTCGGCTCTATTTGAGGTAATTTATATCTGCTAGTCAAAATCTAGAGCTTTTATGAATATTATATCAGAATCAAGTTTTTAAAGAGTCGTCAGAAAGTCTTTGTTTGCTGAATACCTCTGTCGCTCAAAATCCAAGCATACTTGTTTGATACAATTTATCGGTTGCCGGTGGATGACAATGAGGGAATGAATGACAGGAAGCGTTTTAAAAAAAAAGCCGTCATATTGACGATTTGGCCCTATTTGAGGTAAATCATGTCTATGGATCGAAATCTAGAGTTGTTCTGATTACAAAATGAGTATAGTTCACGAGAGTTATGAATGTTTCATGAGAATGATGCATCTGAAAAGCCGTCAGAACGTCTCTGTTCCTTGAATTTAAACACCAATTGAGGTATTCTGCGGTTTTGACGGTTGCTTGACAGCTTACAGAGAAGAAAACTCTGCATGCAAAAAATCTGTAAAGTTAGTTTTGTTAGAAATCTAAATTAATAGAGTGCCCCAAGCCAAAGAAAGTCGTTTTTATTATTATAAGGCAGAATCCAAAATCCAGATTCACCCGTTCTATACAATTTATTGGTCCCCAAAAGGTCACAATGATGGGATGAATGATAGGAATCTCTTCGAAAAAAACCTTAAGATTAACTATGCGGCTCTGTTAAGTGAATTTATGTCTGCTAACAACGTATCATGAAAATTATGCCTTAAAAAACAGTCAGAAAGCCTCTATTCACTGATGTAGACATCTTTTTTTGGTGTTCCTGGGTCAATCTATAAGTTCGTAAGTTGTCAAGCTGTTTTGACGGTCCTTTGACAGTTTACAGTTTGAAAAAACCCACATAGAGAGAATCTATAGTCAGTTTTGTTAGAAACATGAATGAATAAAATGCTTTAAGCCGAAAGAAGCCTTCTTTTAATTATACAAATCAAGTAAGATCCAGAATCCGAGTTTACTAGTTCGTTACAATTTATCGATTGCCGGAAGGTCACAATGGCAGGAATCGCTCAATACAACGTAAGATATACGATTTAACTCTATTTGAGGTGATTCATGCCTGCTATTTAAAATCTAAAGCTATTTCGAGAGTTTCGTGAGAATTTTGCTTTTAAAAAGCCATCAGAAAGTTCCTGTTACTTGAACTGCGGCACCTTCATCGCTTGTTCGTTACAATTTATCAATTGCCGAAAGGTCGTAATGAGGTTTCTAAGTGACAGAAGCAAAAGAGCCTCTCATTTGAAGTCGTACCAATTTTCAATCTTTATTAATGAGGAAAGTTATTATAAATCTAAGAAGTTATGGCTAAACCATGTGCTTACACTTTCGGAAGATTTTGAGCATTTGTTACACTTTAGCCAAAGCTAAGCCCATTGCGCTGTGTTGCTTATTTTTCCCCAAGCTAGATTCAAAGCCGGTTACTCCCGCTTAGCAGTCCGACACACTAACGAACTAAGCCACTACGCCCACCAACCAATTCTTCGCTTCTTATAATTAAATGGATATGGGACGCCATTTTAGACTTTGCCACATAAATTTAAGGTTTTTGAAAAAGCGGAGCTAACCCTTTTTTTACACGAAACGGCTCAGTTGTCAGTTGCAAATTTTTGTTCCTTTAAGTTGAGGTTATGTGAAACTCACGTCGTTCACAGAAAGAACACTCATTCTAGAACTCGTCGTTGAAACGTTGTCGAAACTCGTCGAATACCTCTGTAGAACTTGCGGTGGACAGCTTGCATAAAGGAAACTAAGAATAGACCGTACAGACTCCTGGCTCACATGCTTTCACGAATGCTTTGAAGACTGTCTCAGACAGCCTGCGTCAACTCCACTCATGTGAGCCTTCTGGAGCTGACACATCTCAGGAACACTTAACACAATTACGAACGCACAGCACACGAATAAAATTTCAACACAAATGTCCAAACAGACCTCCTCCATCACAGAAGCCGGAAAGGAAACAGCACATACACCGAAAAACTATGTACAACAATTTCGGGGAACCTTTGTCCACACACACTTGCAAGTTACTTCACATAAATAAAGTCCTCCTCTCTTCAACCAATCAATATCCCTAGGCATACACTCACACATTCCGGTGGTCGATATATGTATCCTTGACTCTTGCCTGACCAATGGTCAACCCTTACCAATGCCGGCACACGCACACTCGCCACCGAAACTGGTTCCACTCCACTCGAGCACAGAGTCCCAAAATTCCATTGGTCATTGGGTATTGTTGGTCTCACGAAATTTCATTGTCGTTTTTCGGGTTTCACACGTAGACGCCTGCCCACGAAACCAACAAAGCCACAAAAAAGAAAAAAAAATCCCAATTGGACTTTGAAACACGTGCGTGCGTCTCTTTCGTAGATTCCTCCCCCAACAAAAAAAAAAAACGATACTCGCACCTGATTAAACAGCACATGCAACCGGTGATTCAATTGACGTTCTTAATTGGAATCGACATATGGAATTTATTCAATTTTCGTCGTACAACAAAAAAGAAACACACACGCCGGATGAAATAAAAAAAGAAGAGGGTGGAAGAAAACGACATCCCAATCAATCAGAAACTTAACTGTGTTGCAGTGTGGTGACCCCTCTCGCCCCCAAAAATGAACACAAAAAAACAGAAAAGAAGATAAAAAAAAAACACCCAGTCTCCGTTTGTAATGAAGCCGTCCAATCATCCCCTTAGGCCACTGAATTATTTACAGGGTCTCGACATTAGCCGAAACGTCGATAATATGACATGGTTGCAGGATAATTGACAGGGATACCGATGCGTGTTTTTTTTTATGACTTATCCCGTGCGGTGCGGATGTGTCCATCTAATCAAATTTATTACGTGTTAGTTAGTCATGGGTTGGTTTTTTTTTTCGGGGCAACGCTCTTCCTAAATTGGGAAAGTTTTCGAGAAAGAGAGAGAAGAAAAAAAGCCCGTCAAAGTAATAAATAAATAAACCGGAAATACCGCCAAGGGCGACCGACAACGTACCGCAGATAGTTTGTACTGTGTGTTCTGTGTGACCAAAACAAACACATATGCTGCTGTGTTGTGTGACATTTGTCATCTAACACCTTTTTTTTGGTTAAATTTTTTTTGTATGGTGGCATTGCCCGGGGTAATGTATAAGTAATGCATACATCATGGACTGCCAATTTGCGTGGCAATCTTAGGACACATCCCGGGGCGAGAAAAGTTCTTTTTTTTTTGCACAAACTGCGTGGCGCAGACCCTTTTTGAATGAACACAAAAACAAAAACAGAAAAAAAAAAACTGTCAGCATTCGAAATTTGCAAACTTGAAAACTGAAAACCCCTTTTCATTTTTTTCACCGCATCGATGCGAGAGTGAAACTGACCAAAAGGGGTTGCCGTTCTGTCGTTGCTGCTGCATGCACCGCATACCACTTGAAGAGTCCCATTTATTGTTGCGTTGTGTGTACGCGCTTCACCTGAAGTGGAGGTGATGAATGTTGTCGCAACTCCGAGGATTAAAAAGCACACACACACACACACACGGACGTACGCAAATTTTTGGCATTTGCCAAGTGAGTTGGAGGACTTCCGAAAATCGTTGCTTTGAAGCGAAAACATTTACCGCGTCGCGCCTCATTGTTGACACACAGATTGCACGGTCGGTCGGTTGATTGTCCCCTTTTGGATAATTTTTGGGCGAAAAATCATTAAATTAACGACCAGCGGATTTGGTGGGATTAGGTTTTGTCTGGACACGAAAATTTGCATACAGTTTTTTGGGGTGAAAAACAGTTGCTAGGCGATTAAATCTGCTCCGGAGACCATCTGACTTATTATGACCCCGAGCATTTTCAACCACAACCGATACAGACACAAATACGGATTCACTCATTCGTTTTTCCGTTTCCATCGAACCCGATTTACGATTAAATCGGCGCGGCATCGGCGGCGTGTCTCGCTCGCAAAAATGCCCAATCAATTCAAAGTAATAAACGTAAGAGTATTGATATCCTTTCGAGTTCTCGTGGGGGGGATAGTTGGGCTGGGCAACCGACAGGAATTAAGATAAAATTTATTGAACAATTTATTTTTGTGTTCCCAAATAAATGATGGTGTGGCGACTTGCGGTTTTTTTGGGGATGGGGAGGGCGGTCCTTGAGTCATTTAATCAACGAGACGAAATCGGGCGAATGTCGTCCTTTGAAGAATGGGAGTGGGATTTATGGGGCATATTTGGGGTATAAATCGATCGGAGAGAGAAGAATTAAAACAGGTTTATTATTGTGAAGCTGTAAATAAACCATTCGAATACACATGGATACTTGGTTTTTGGACTTTTATTGTTTTAAGTGTGTGTGGAAAGGATAAAGGGGAATCCAATTATGGTTGGAAATGGTAGAGCTATTCTCTCGTGACCTGAAACTGCGGTTAATAGTGATGCGCAGTGCGGCGTGGACATTTTGTATCATTTAGTTGAGACATGAACCGGTTAATAAAGAAGGCGGGATTCAAATGGCCTCCGTGACAAGGAAATTCTGATTTAGTCTAAGTGTATAGACAAGTACATTTTAAACATAGAGACTGCCAATTGTTAGGTGCCTAATGAATCTCTTAACAAAGGTCTGAGTCCGTACAAAAGTGAAATTCTAACCATGTGAAGAGTGGGCCAGCTAGTGGTTTCTTTTTAAATCATAGGTTATTTTGTCACTGTCAGCTGCTTCCCGCTTGAAATCATGACAATACAAGTGAATTAGTCCTCCACGAAAGGAAATGAGTCGATTTATGATTGAAAAACGTTGGGAAATATTGAAAACTTATTTCCAAAAAGTTCTGTAGCCCAAATGGTGGCATTTTTGAAAAGAATTCGTGTTATCAGCCGTCTTTACGATTTTAATTGACCGCCTCGGACGTTCGGTTTGATTCTTTTTGATTTTTGTTTGTGGGTAACCATGCCCACCTATTACAAACCTTCCAAGAGGTTCCTCCGCCAATACTAAATGTTTCTAAGTGTTCAGAGACGTTCATTTTAAAAATAGGGATTGCAAATTGTGAGCTGCCTAATGAATCTCTTGAAAAAAAAACGCTCGAGACAAAATTAAAAGCAAATTTTGACCATGTATTCGCTTAAGGACCTAACAAATTTTTTTCTTTACCTTTATCTATATTGTAGCTAAAATGTTAATTTCAGCCTAAAACTAATTTACACATTTTACTGCATTGCTACATGCTACCTTATTACAAAAAAAAAAAATAGCTATCAATTTTGACAAAGTTTTAACAATATAGATTTTTATTCTTTTTTTCTTATCGGAGGAAAAGCTACAATAAAAACCTTCGTTACAAAAAACCTAAATGAAACAAAAGCTAAGAACCACGCTCTAAATAACATCGCATAAAGCATCACCGGAATCTTGAGTCACCTCGAAACACCAAAAACTAACATTTTAAACTAAAATCTTGAACTTTAATTTCAAAGTTGAATTTTAAACTAAAACGCCGCCTTTGCCCTCTCTTCCAGCAGATTCAGATTCTTCTGATGCGGACCCAGCTGCCCAGGACATTTTAACCTGCGGACTGTGTCAGAAAGCCTTCGCACTTTCCGACATTGTTCGATTCATCCAGCACAAAGTCTTACAATGCAATAAAGAAAACTACGGGCAATGCCTCACTCAAGGTACGTACAGTGAATCCTTTTCTTAGAGACACCTCTTATAAATGGACACTACTAATAACCGGAAAATTCGGTTCTGTCGCTGTTCGGTTATGGGAGAGGTCTCGGTAATTCCAATCACCACAAGGTTAGGCTAGGTAGGAGTGGCTGGCTGGGGCAATAGAGGCGCAGAGCCACACTTACCACAAAGACCTACACCGTAACCACCGCAAAGACCTTAAAACGAAATTTTTCCACTTGATTCATCTTCTGCAGGTCCCGCCAGTGACAGAGATGCCGATGATGGGCGACCTCTTAGTCTAGTTAATCGCAGACCATCCATATCAGCTCCGATAACAAATCGAAAGCCATCCGGAACCCGAATACACACACCGCCACCTAGTCCAGCAGATTTGTTAGCCGACGGAGCATCCAGCACTCCAAAGAGGCTTGTTGATGGTAGGTCCTTTCAACTCACGCATGTCTTGAGAATTTTCTCACTCGAGTTTTTTTCTGTTTGCAGAAAACGACAACACAACCCCTAAGGGTGATAGCTCATCAACAAACCGAACCGAAGAAGTTGACGGCCAAACGGACGCCGAAAAGTCCCCAAACGACACAGAGACCGATAAACCGCCCCACAGCGGAGGGCTGGAAATCAAACAGGAACAGATCGATTGTGGCCTCAATCAGGAAGAAGATAGTCAACCCGCAGCGGCGTCGTCCAGCGATGGTCAGCCGCCGAGCAAAAAACCAAAAATTGAAGTTGTCGACGCTGAGTCTAACACCTTAAACAGTGGTGAGTTGTTTTTTATTCACCGTTCCCCTTCTCCAACATATCACACTGCCAGGAACTTTCGAAAAAAAAAGAAAAAAATCTCATTGAAAATTCTCTGTTAAACGTACCGCTCTGTACGATGAATGCCATGCAAAAATGTTTTTGATGTTTCCCCAGTCTCAAAGCGAAGCGCGCGGTACCGTCAAACGAAGTTTATCACCCCTCACGGGCAGGGATGACAGCACACACTCTGACAGATCCACTCATTCGTAGAGATGAGCGCATTGATGACTTTTTTGACCATTCACTTAACCTCTTTGACACGAATGCACAAAAAAAAAGGATACTCACAACCTCCGACATCAAAAGTCTAATGGACAACAAGGATGCTGGTTGATGATGCTGTGTGCCATACAGGCAGTGGGCAGGAAGCTCAAATGAAATGTTAACCAATGTCCTTTGACATCCTGTGATGGAAAAACAGGAAAAAAATAAAAAAAAAAACAGGAATGCTGCACATATAGAGCTCTGGAATTTCTTGTCCTGTCGTTTGTTGCATCGGCAAGGATACTTGTGTCGTGTGTGTGTGTTTTTTTGTTCTGTTCTCCTCTCCATTTAACTTGATCCTTGTCCATCAGGGTCGAGGGAACTTTTGCGTCAACCCTGGTTTGTTGATGACCACACATACGCACACGATGGACACACAGGACAAAGGATAAATTATTCACGAGGCTTTTTTTTTTTTTTTTTTAAATATTTGTCAATATGACTGACCTTTTGTGTAAATCTGAGCGTAAATTGTTCGCGTGCCACGAGACGAGGAGGGAGGGTTGAATTAAACTCGAATTCATTTGACATCCTTTTGACATTTTGTCATGTTCGTCAAAAAAGAAAAATTTAGAAGAAAGAAATGAGAAGATTTAAGCGCCCACCTGGTGGTGGACGACCACACGAGGACGCGTGAGTAGAGAAAGAAAAAATCGAAACGAAACAAAACCCGTTCCCTTTGATTGCACAACACACACAATGACTAGCAGCATGCAGTTGAACCCTTTAAGGGGATTAAGGACACTGCGATAAGGCGATTACCCAGCTTCTTAAAGAACAGGGAGTCGTCGTCGTTGTCGTCTGAAACGTGCATTTGATTCATGGTGATAGATGCTCACCCCCGCAGTCGACCAACCGGCGACATCTGTACACATGTCGGCAAGACGGCGGAGAGTCCTTACTCAGCACTGATTACTGCTTGGTCCTGCTGCTGCTGATGATGATGCTGATGATGATGACGAAAAACTGAATGATCCTGAAAGAAGATGATGAAAAAAAATTACGATGAAACAAAGAAAGCAGCAGTCGGTGAGAGTCAGCCAGCCAGGAGCAGGACCAAAGAAAACCACTTCAGTGTTAAACAATCGTATCTAAGAAGACGACGAAGGCGAAGACGACGGGGATATCTGGCGCGTAGAATAACCCTAAAACCACAGTGAGAGAGTCCTTTTTTTTTCACACACAAAGGGACGCAGAACAGAAAGCACAAAACACTACGACGCGGGCATACAAAAAGCCGACAAACATCAAAATGTCACATTGCTGTTCATTACCTTTGCATGGTTGACCTTCAATACATTTCTGTGCTTAAGGACGCGTGCATGTGTGTAAGGAGTAGTAGATCCTGACAATGGCGAGAGAGCTGGCCGTTGTCTTTTCTGTCTTGTTTTGATTTTTCGCTTTTAATTTCTATCTAAACGTGTGGAGTAGATGTGTGTCCACACACAGTATTTTTGTTGAGTATTTTTTACTGCTGCCAGCAGTCCTCGTCGTCCGTGATGTCCTTTAATCATTTGCCTGCAACAAGGATGTACTATTCTGTGTTCTATTTTTTGTCCACCAGAACGAGAAGGACTGAGAGTGAGTTCAAATTTATTAAAATTACTCGACAGCGAAAGCACGGTGGAAAAAAAAAACGAGCGAGAGAGAGAGAGGATGAAATGAAGTGACGGTTTGGTATGGGGGAGGACGTAAAAAAGGACATTCACCACATGAATTTATCCTTTCTCATTTCAGTTGAAACTCTGTTCGTTTGATATGTGCACATGACAACACATTCGAAATTAACACAGTGAAATTGTCAACCATATTCGTTGGCTGTTTTTTTTTTCCTTCCTTTTTTCGTTCGCCTTTCAACTGAGCCATTCGCTGTGTGTTGTCCTTTTTTTTCTGTCCTCTCTTCTTTTTTTTGTTTTTGTTGTTGTGTAATGTCAGCGGTTTGATTTTCAACGCGTTTTCTACCAGAGTGGTCCATTTTTACGGTGTAAATTTTTAATTAGACTAATGCGTTGCCATTTCCATTTATTATGTGAATAATTCCAATTAGTAGGAACACATTTATAGACGTTACCTTATTGTCAGTGTGACGTTTGGTTTGGGGGGATGAGGCGGTGTTGGGATTATATTTTTGTGTGGGATTTATACGAGAGGGAGTTGTGAGTTTCCTTTTTTTCCCGCGATGGTTTTTTCGTGGAGGATAATTGAAAGGGTTCAATCTGACTTGTGACATGTTTGGTTTTAACCAATTACTGGTCAAGTCAGCAGGTGCACTCCGCCATTTTGAATTCACTGGAGGTTGAGGGGGATTTGTGGCGACAGCTCATTAACCCATTCACGAGGGCTGGAGACTTTTTACTTTTGACCTCATTGTGACATTTTCAAATGGCTTGGGGTTCGAACTTTTTGAAAGTTGTTGAAAAGTGATATCTCTTGTCCTTGGATGACTCTCAGAGGTCTTTCAATTGCTGAATTTGAAATTATTTTAACAAAAACAGTATCGGAATTCAGCTTTCATGAGAATTGACTTATATGTTTACAAAAATAAGGTCAGATTTTTTTTAATTTCTCAAGTTTCTTAACGACATTATGAGCGCTTTCAAAAAAATATCCAGTCTTAGTCTTATTTTGCAAGCTTTATGATACGAGGCAAGGTTTGGACAAGTCCTGGCACAGTTTTCCACTGGATCTTGGCAAAAATTCAGTCAAAGTTTGTTCAGATCTAAGGAAAATGTTAAGATTCGGAACGAATCCATGAGATCCGCTTAAAAATTCACCCGAGCCATTGTAGTCGATGGATTTTAACCATCTGGTCTAATTTGACATCTTGGTAAAGCTTGTAACACTCGAGGAAATGTCTTTTGCTCCCTTCGCCCATCTCGCAGACAAGACCGAATATTCGCTGTAGAATTTTCTTTGCCAAAGAGCCACGGATCAGTTGCGTTACGTTGAACTCTTGGCTCCAAACAGCTGAATTAGGGTCTTGTAGACCATGACGTTGGTTTTCCGAGTCCACCACTAACAAGTTATGTTCGCTAAAAACTTTCCACTCGTAAAAACCCCTAAAACATCATCTCAACCTTTGTTTACTTCATCGTGTTGAAAAACACAAAACCTGCGTCACAACTTCTAGCACCCCATGCATACTTTAGTCATGACCACGTGCCATGACTCAACTTCAGAAAACAGATCTTTGTCAAGGCCTTCCTAAAAATGCGACGACATAGATACGTCAACTGGATAAATAGCAAACACCTCATTAAACAAAACAATTCAGACTAGAAAATTTAGATTCGATCGCAAACAAATGGAATCAATACAGAAGTCATCGGCCAACCCTGCGGAACCCCACCGCACCCAGCCGAAAAAAAAGGTCACTTCAAGTTTAAGTAACGTAACTTTCCTCTCGATAATTACGCCAATCGATGTAACCCACCGAAAGGATTCTGTACTCGTTCATTGCTCGTCCTGCCAGGCAGGGCCAAACCACCGATGCATGTAGTTGCGGTCGTTGCAAGGAGAGATACGGTTTTTTTTTTTGGCTTTTTTTTGCCGAAAGAACAAAAAAAACCCCAGCGATAGAAAGACTGCTGCAAACGACGGATGATATGTGACGACTGTCTGTTTATATTTTTTTTTTCTTTTTTTGTATTTCTTTTCCATTGTTTCACATCCTTTTTCCGATGACTATCTCGCGTATCCTTTGGCAAATGTTCATCGCTGTGTTTCAACTGTGCTGAGCGATTAATTTTCAGCAGGCGGTCAATTTAGCATCGCATCTCTCCGGCCCCGGCCCCGGCCGAAGCCGACGGCTGCTGGATGTTGATTCCGTGATGAAAACCAACAAAAACCGAGATGACGCTTGAGTGGCGGCGGATGGGTTCGCTTGACTTTTAAGGATATCCTTCAGTGAGCATGTTCCATACTTGAAGTTTTTATCAACCGCAGAAGGAAAAATCACACTTTTTTTCCGGGTATCCCTTCTGCAGTTGTTGGGCTGTTGGTTTTCGTTTTTTTTTTTGGGAGGAAACAATTCGGCCAGCAAATAAAACAAAAGCCAACCCAACGAATCTCCGCCAGGATATGTGCAGCAGTAATTCGTGGTTCAATGCAGATGTTGGACAAAAAGGGGTGCGCAAAAAACGTTGAAAAATAAAGAAAAAGGATATCACATGGGGAGTGAAAGAAAAGCGAAAATGAAAATTTTCTTGGCACACACACGCGGACGAGAACGACGTCGACGACGAAGAAAGTCTGACATGTCCTGCTGTGACTTCAAAAACACAAACAAAGCCAGCACGAGCAGAATCTCCCGTGTATGTCTATGTCCTGTGCCCGAATCCTGCTGTCGGTGATAAGTGAATAAACCCCAACAAAGGTTTTTTTTTCGCTGAAATTCACGATATTTTTAGATTTTTCCGCTTCGGAAAAATGCAAATAGTTCCATGCCAATGGCGCGTACGTTTATTAATATTTTCAGTTACTGTGCGGCCCACGTCCTTTCGCAGGACGACGTGGATGAATCACATGTGTCGCTGACATCTGTTTTCAAGGATGTTCAATCCGAAAAAGGAAACGCATGACAGATACCTGTGCCATTTTTTATTTCAATTACATAAGAAGCATCCTTTTGCGGTCCTGATGGTGGCATCGTATACAGAAGTTCTGTGATCAGGTATTGGAACTGATGCGCGTATCCTTTCACGTGGACACACGGACAGAAAAAAAAATAAATTACGAAAAACCATTTGAAGGGGGTACACCTCGTCCTGGCAGACGTCTTCCACAGGCCTTCCCATTTTTTTTTGTTGGGCTGTCTGTGTGTGTTTCTTTGTCGTCGCAGGAAGGAAGAGGTCGTGGAAAACAATTAGAAGAAGAGATGTGATCTTCGGCTCAACTAACCCTCTTAATCGACGCGTATGCAGCGCGCCAGGGTGTATGCGAGTAACAACCCTTTTGTGTAGGATTCATTTGCATACACACACACACTCTCACTGACGGGGTAAACCCCTATCTAGTAGCCGAAAAGTTAGAGAACACAACACAGAACACAAAAAAAGGATGCTTGCAGTCATTGAGGAAGAGTTTTATCCTCGTGCCAAGCCATGAAGAGGGCACCGTCATACACAACCACCGCCAACCATTTGGTGAGTGATGACAAACGTACGCGCTTCACCTTTGGCTTGTGTTTGACACACATACACGACTACATGCACCTTTGCGGAGGAACACGCAGATTGATTACCCACTTTTCGGGGTTAAGCGCGAGCGCAACGCGCATTTTCCACCGGATTTGGAGGCACGAGTTGAAAGTGCGTTCGACAAAATGAAAAAAAAAAAGAAGTGAAATTATCATATCCTGGCGCGTATCCTTGCCAGCTGCTTTGGTGGAGAGAATAGGAGATGCATTTTATGTTCTGTTTTTTTTTTTTATTGAAAGTGCTGGTGGGAGATTTGAAATTTAATCGGAACGGATTATGGAGGGGTTGTCACACCAGCTGCAGATTTTTGAGAAGTGAGCACCCCAGGCTCAGGGTGACAATTTGTGGAGAAGAAATTTGGAGGAGGTGGCGAAGTGGCGAAGGTGGAGGCCTTGTAGTGTAGAATGGTACCAATTTTTTTAAGACCTTGGTTGAGGTCATGGTTTTAATGAAGTTTGATTTTAATGAGGCGAAAGCTGGATTTTCTTTATTACTTTTAAGTAATAAAGAAAATGCTTCTTGAAATCACTTTGTGTGGCAGTTGATTGGCAATCGGTCTTTGTGCTGAGAATTTTGCGAAGTTCGAATCTATTTTGAAGATTTATCGCTTTTTTTTTTGTCATTGCTGAGAAGCAAAGAGTTGTTCTTAAGGATTTAGGTTATTAAGATCTATCATCAGTCTTTCCGTTGCTGAGGAATAGAAACAAGGACTTTCTAACATGCGAAAGAAAAAGTAGTTTTTAGAAATTTAGTGTTTTTTGACTGAGAAAAAAGTCTTTTTGAAAGATTTCATAGTCCTTTTCGACTGTCTAGTAGTTGTATTTCAAGACCAAGTGCAATTTGTTCCTTCACGTCAATAAACAGTCTTTTTTTTAATGATTTTACGAAGGCAAAGACGTTTTGGATAACTTAGTATTTGACATTGCGAAGCTAGGATTT
Source organism: Syritta pipiens (assembly GCA_905187475.1). NCBI lineage: Eukaryota > Metazoa > Arthropoda > Insecta > Diptera > Syrphidae > Syritta > Syritta pipiens. Next base: position 5,557,404 of record LR994571.1, read on the forward strand.
CGTTTTTAAATATTCAACACAGTTTCGAGCCATCTTGCTAAGAACAAGTCGTGTACTAACATTGAACAAGGTTTTGAAAGTGTTTGAGGCAAAAGTCTTTTTTGAAAGTTAACCACATTTCTTACCAAATTAATTGCACAAATATGTGTTGAAGATTTACCACATTTATTTTCGTTTCTGAGAAACAAATAATGTTTTTTACGGATTTAGCTGTCTTAGATTTATCGCATTTCTCATCGTTTTTGAGTAGAGGAAGCCCTTTTTGAAGAACTAGTAATCGTTTTGAACAATTTAGCAGTCGGTTAGAAGTGTTAAGTGCCGATTATTCATTCATGTAAATGAAACAGTATTTACCTGCATTTTTTTTTGTGTTTCTGAGGAAGAGAAAACACGTTTTCGACAACATAGGATTTTACATTGCAAAGCCAAGAGCTGGTTTTAAAAGATTAATCACCGCGTCGAATGATCTTGAACATTGAACAACGCTTTGGAAGTGTTTGTTGAAAGAAAAAAGAGTTTTTTGAAAGTTTTTTTTACTTAGATGGACAAATTTGTTTTGAAGATTTATTACATTTGTTTTAAGTATTCAGTCTTTTTAGATTTATTGCGTTTCTTCTCGTCCTTGAGGAGCAAAAAATGATTTTTAAGAATTCAGCATATAAACATGCAAAAGAAAGAGTGGCTTTCGGGTGTTTTTTGACTAAAAAAGAAGTCCTTTTTAAAGATCTAGTTATTGTTTTCGATTATTAAGCTGTCGTTTTTAAAAATCAAGTGCCGTTTATTCATTCATCTGAATGAAGGAAGATTTAACAACATTTCTTGAGTGTTTCTGGAAAGCCAAGAGATGTTTTCCACGATTTGGAACATGAGATTACGAAGGCAAAAGCTGTTTTTAAAAATTTGGCATTGTTTTTAAGTGTTCTTGACAAGGATATCGGTGCCTGCGAACATTAAGCAACGTTTTGGAAGTGTTCTAGAGAGACACGTTTTTGAAAACGAACCACTTTTTCGACTCCTCTGCACTCACTTCACTCTCACTTCACAATCGTTTCAACTTTATTATATTTTTTGCCTCTGATAACTTGGGAACAGCATTGTCTTTCTTTTTTAATAAAAACTTTTTTCATTGAACTTATACTTTTTTCGATGAAGTGATAACATTTCATCAAAACGCCCTATTTTCCTCTTCTAACAATGTTAAAGATATGCGACGTGACCGATACCTACATGGACTTCAAATCGGACTTCTTAGTCGTTTATTTGAAAAAAAAAAAAAAACTCCTGTGTAATTTCTCCCCCACATTTTTTCTTTAAAAGAAATTTCAACATCCTACAGTCGATTTAATAAATCAGTTCCGGTGCATTCTCCATCAAATCCGCAACCACAATAAAAAACATTAGAAAAAAAAAATACATATCCCAAACACGTCACACCACCCGACCACATATTGGACAGTGATCAACGCCCCTGTCGCAACATGTCCCCGTCAGTCGAACAGTCCACAGTCGCCCTAACCACCAGGGTGTGTATCGCTCACCATCATCATCGCAATCAAAAGGATAATGGTCCTAGATGATGTATCTTTCTATGTTCTCTGGTCCTCTCTACACATCGATAATTTGACACATCCTCCAGGATAGCAATCTGAACTGCCTCGATACATGTGTGTGGACTGCTCTCCAATCTCCTTCGTGGTATGATAAAGGATTTTATAATTTTAAAACAACATCTGGTGTCACCATTAAATTCGAACGCATAAAACAAAGCGCGCCCAGGACAAATGCAATAATAAAGAAAAAGAAAAAAAAAAAGGAAGGACGACCAAAGGATAACGAAACTAAAAAATTGATGGAACCGCAACTAAATGCGTGTGTGTTCGTTGGATGCGGGGTAGTAACATACCTTCTTTCAAGCCGCGTATATTCCCATTACGTACGTTCATCCTCCCTCCCCGTGTCCTAGTGTTTGTGTGTGTGGTGTGGCGTGTGCGGGGGTAGGATTTTAAAATTGCTTTTGCACATCGGGCCCACATCTCATAACCGTCCATTTGTATTCAGAACAGAGAGACGGTTATTCGGTTGATTCCTTCGAGCTAAAAAAAAAAAAAAATAACGCAAAACGCAAAAAAAAGCGGCGAATATCCACACGGCCATTCGTGCGGCTGCCAGGGTGCGAGAGTATGTGTGTGTGAGTAGAGGAGGGACAGAAAAAAAAAGGACATAACGCCCCATATTGCGCCCGAGCCCTACATGCTCGGTACATGTAAAACCCATTTTAGCACATGTGTCAGCTTCTTTTTCCCTCCACATCGCTGTATTAGTTATTATTGCCTCATATACGGTATGCAAATGAGCCAGGGCGGCAGGGAGGCCAGGGCAGGGCACGGCCATCTCTGGGGCACTCCAGGAAATCGAGAGAGGGCCCCCTAATCAATTCAAATTAAGTTTTAGAATCACTTAATTCGTGTAGGCTCTCGTCTCGTGACGTTGCGTGCCCAGGCAACGTTGCAACACAAGCCTACGCAACCACCCAGCCGATCGGTATCTGCATGCGCCCAGACTGCGTTCTATAAATTTAAATTCAGCCTCGGTCGTGGGTAATTGGTGTGAACCTGGTAGGCAGATGCAACAGATTCGCCATTGTATCGGGTATGCGAGGGAAAAATTAATTACAATATTTCGCGTCGCGGATCGCGGATGCCCACGCTAGGTCCGAGTCCAAAAAAACAAAAAACGCATACAAAATGCGCTCATGGCACGGTGTGCAGTGCGCCACTGCCAACGAGCAAGCAAATCCTTTGTGAGGATGATTTAATTAAAACACACACCTACACCCACACCTACACGCCCTTAAGGACCAAGTTGACACACTCCCCTCCCCAGCCTCACACGCCGGACAAAGTTCGTTCATATTTCGAATTAATTAAAATATTTTTTACTCAGGCGCGTGGCCAACTTTTAATTAACGGTATTGTCTCGATTTTAATTACAGAGCCCAGCAATTACACATGCTCGACGTGCAAAACGCGGTACAACTCTGCCTGGCGGCTGATTCAGCATGTGCAGCACTCGCACGGGGTGAAAATTTACGTGGAATTCTCATCATCGACAGCGGCGGCATCATCGTCGTCGGCGTCGAGCTCCTCGTCGTCCTCGCTGTCTACGTCCACGTCGCTGTTGTCTTCATCGGCAGCCTCATCGTCGCTGGGTCACTCGGCACAGAAGCTTCTCGGTGGCGCTGCCGGCAGCAGCAACAACACCAACAACAACACCAGCTGCGCCAGTTCTCTCTGCTCGTCCTCATCACCGGTTAGCGACTCACGCAAGAGTGAATCTCACGGCCACCAGCAGCAGCAGGCGCAACAGACGCCACAGCAGCCCCAACAGCAGCAGCAACTTCAGCAACAGACTTCGCAGCAAAATAGCCTGACCACGGCCATGCAGAACGCCCAGAACCTGGCGGTAGCCGCGGCGGCTGGCATGAGACACCACCCGCTTCTGCCGCCCCCAGACATGCACGCCAACCCGTTCAACCTGCTGCGAATGCCACTGCCGCCACTAGCACAAGGTCCAGTAGTTCCTCCGGTTGCGCCGCTATTCTCTCGACCGCACGCAGCCGCTGCCGAGCACTATCGCATGGAGCAACTCGTCTCGGAGCAGTTCCGCCACCACGGCCTTAATCTGGCAGCAGCGGCCGTGGCAGCGGCCAACTCACTAGCGCCCCACTCGAGCCAGTCCTTCAACGCGGCCGTCAATCACTCGGCCAGCAACAAGGACCGCCCGCCGTCGTCGAGCAGCAGCCACAGTTCCATACCGCCGCTGCAGCAGACCCGCCTCAACAACAGGCAACCCAACAATCTTCCACACGAGCCGCAGATGGATTTTTACTCGCAGCGATTGCGTCAGCTTGCAGGAACAACAAGTCCTGGAGCTGGAAACACTGGTAACTCGAACTCGCCGAGTCCCAGGCAAAAGCAGTCGCCGTCGAATTTCGCGAGTCCATCACCCTCCCAGCTACCTCCGACGCCGGTCACAAGTAATTCCCGTCCCCAGAGTCTGACCCCGCCGGAGAAGAGCGGCGGCAGCCTCGGTGAAACCGACCTCATGGGCACCGGCAACGGCACAACCCACCTGAACACAACGCCTCGCTCTGCGTCAACGCCGCCCTCAAAGCCGAGCCAGGACAGCGGCGCCGCCGTCTACTCGTGCGACTTCTGCGACAAGAACTTTCGCTTCGAGAACAACCTGATCATCCACCGTCGCATGCACACCGGCGAGAAGCCCTACAAGTGCGTCCAGTGCGAGTTCGAGTGCTCGCACATCAACAAGCTGAAGAAGCACATGAAGGTGCACATCAAGCCGGAAGACGGCAACAGCAACGCCGGCTCCGTGGAGACCCTCGACGGCGAAGACTCCGGTGATGAAGACATGGCCGAGGAGGAGGCGCTTGACGAGGACGACGACGAGGAGATGGACGAGGGCGAGGACGGCGAGTACGAAGCCGAGGACCTGAGCGTGAACAACCGAACCATGGACGACAAGCCGGGCATGGGCGTGGGCAACGCCACCTCGAACTCCCTGGTCGGAGAGCTCATGGACAAGTTCGGACTCTCGAACATCGCCCAGTACTCGGAGGCCTACAAGCAGGCGCTGCAGGAGTCGGGAAACGCAATGAAGATCCAGCTCAGCAACAAGGACTGCGACAACAACAACAGCAGTTCGTCCCTGCAGAAGCTGAACGGCCTCCCCGCAGCCCTGCGCCTCCGCGAGGAATTCGCCAAGAGCATGCTGCACTCGCCGAACCAAGGCCACGCTCAGTCTCAGGTCGCCCCGCTGTTCAACCCCTTTGAGAACCCCTTCGAGATGTCCAAGCGCATCAAGATGGAGAACGCCGAGTGGTGGGGCATGTCCGCGCTCCACCGGAATGAGTCGCTCTTCGAGAACCTCAAAATGAAGCCGCTCTCATCGCTCGGCTCGAACAGCTCCCCACTGCTGCAGAGCCCGCTGGTCAAAAAGGACAGCAAACGCAACGACACCTGCGAATATTGCGGCAAGGTCTTCAAGAACTGCTCCAATCTGACCGTCCACCGACGCAGTCACACCGGCGAGAAGCCCTACAAATGTGAACTCTGCTCATACGCATGCGCCCAATCCTCCAAGCTGACCCGTCACATGAAGACACACGGCCGCACCGGCAAAGACGTCTACCGATGCCGATTCTGTGATATGCCATTCAGTGTTCCATCAACGCTCGAGAAGCACATGCGCAAGTGCGTCGTCAACCAGGGCAAGGCGGCCGCTGTGAACGCCTCGAATCTCGTCCAAGGCGGTCAGCATCCCTCCCCGTCGCCACTGTCCTCCCATCTGCCCCAGCTGCCGATGATCTCCAGCAGCGGCAGCGTGGGCGGCCTCACCGCCGACGATGACTCCAGCGCATCGGTCATCAGCAAGGAAGGGGCATGACTCTATCAGAACTGGGTCGGCTACCATCACCATCAACACCACCTTCACCACCACCATCACCAAATGCCGCCCTCGTCACGTGTTATGTCTCGCATATTCTAAGCAATCTCTACCCCCCCGGTGTTGCTGTAAATATCCAACCGCCACCCAATTCCCCCAGGACAACAAAACTGTAAATATCAATTTGTAAATTATTCTCTCGGTGTATACCAGTTTAGATGATGACACATTCGACAGAGTCCTCGATCCCCATCAGAGGACTACCTGGAAAACTTTCTAAAAGTTTAAACTACGTGTAAATAGAAACCCAAGCCCCCCGCTAATGTTCAGTAAAAAGAAAAGTTTATAAAAAAAAAAAAACAAGAGGCATTTAATACCAAAGCAATGAATTAAACTTAAAAAGAAAATACCACATAAATGTAAAAAAAAACAAAACAATTTCATCACTTTTAAGTTTGTACATAACACAAACAAACCAGAAGACATCTAGAACATAAGGAGTTTTTATTAATAAAAAATTATATAAACTAGTATACAACAAAACAAAAAAATAAAAAAAGAAAAAAACAAATTTAGAAAGTTCCAAAGCATAAAACTTGTGTGTTATTTAAAAAAAAAAAAAACAAAAAAAAAACATATTTAGGCCTATAACACGTAGAATTTCTATTTAAGGCATAACAAACAAATGAAAAAAAATCGTATAACAATATTTTTTTTTGACTTTAAAGTCTAATTATTACCAGTTTAGGAAAGTATTTCTGTTTTTTTTTTATTTTATATTTCTGTTTTACTGTATTTATTTTTTCAAAAAAAAAAAACATTCTTTTACTATTTTGTTTAAGGTTATATTTCGTCAAGGAAAAAAAAAATTTTAAATTTTCTTGGTTAAATCTTTTTTATTATTATTAATCGATGGGATGAATTATTTGTTATTTATTTAAAAAGAAAAAAAAATCGATGTTACTTTTATTTGTGTATGTGCGTTTAGTGCGAGAGAAAGAGAAGAAGAAGAAAAAAAAACGGTCGAAAAGTTATTTTAGAAAAATTTAAAGAAAACATAAAAAAATAGGCTTAAATAATCCTAAGACTGACTGATTAAGATTGTTTTCTTAATTTGTGCAAAGCAGTTTTCGCATGTTTTTTTTTTGTTTGGTTTTGTTAAAATTGGATTTATGGGGAAATATTTATGGGTGACTGTTGTCCAGAGTTAAAAATCAGTGAAGAGAAATTGTGAGGTGAAATCTTATTGAACGATATCCACATTGATCAGTGTTTAAGTTCCACAGACGACAAAGCTTTGGGGATCTAAAATTTTCTTCGAATTTTTTTGGTTTATAAAAAAAAAATAATTGTCGGCGTAACAGCCTATACAGGGCCAAAGCCTAGCTTCTTCGTGCCTCTTTTTCGTGTATTTTTCAAATATATGGGATAGAAAATTTCACCGGCACTTTCTTGGCTTATTTTGCGAAAATATGCTTTTCAAGCATGAGATTTATTTAATTCAAATCTTGTGACGAAAATGTGTAAAAATCTATATTTGAACATCAAAGAATCTCCATTTATGCTGCAGTGCAAATTTTAGTTAAAAGTTAAATTTTTAGCCTCTTAGAGGTCGTCCTAGCATAGAATAGTAATCAAACTATTCGTTCCATTAAAGAACACGGACATCAGATTTCATCGTCGCCTACATAAATTTTTTGACAGAAAGTTTTCGTAGGTTAAACCTTTTTTTTTGACAAAAATCCACATCGATTTTCAATACGCTGTCAACACGAAAAAAAAAAATATTACTGCAGATTACAATTCTAATTGCCTTTCACTCTGACCCTGGCGAAACCACCCCCACACCCTTCGGCCTTTTTAAGTTTGGACAACCATATGGCAGCATATGCGCCCGCCCATTCCTATTCCTCAGGAAAAAAAAACACAAAAATCAATTCTAATCGCGTCTCCTTAGAGAACATTTTTCATCAATTGTTTGTTGTTGGCATAATTCTTTTATTTTCCTGTTTTCTCTTCTACGAAAAAAAAAATGAGAATGATGTTCCCTAACGACACAGCGATTACATTCCCGGTAACAAGAAAACAATCCACTCGCATTTTTATTTCAAATTCCATTTTATCCATAAACTAAAAAAAAAAAGATTGTAAATGTAAAAAAAGACAAACAAATAAAAAATATGTACAAATAAATTTTGTTCGTTTTTCTAAACTAACTATAAACAAAATAAAATTTACGTGGATGTACAATATCAGTATGTTGTTGTTTAAAAAAAAAAATAAAATTAAAAGTAAATCAAATAGAACGACTTATTTTTTCTATGTACAAAAAAAAAATCTAATAAACATTCTTTCCACGCAGAAAAAAAAGCAAAAATACTACAAATAAATTTAGGAACTAACGAATTTCCAAACAAAACAAAAACCAAGTAAATTAAATTGTATCTCAAAGTTACGACGAAAACAGGTTAAGCAAAAACAATAACACAAACAAAAAAGAAAAAGATTTTGTGCATTGTAGACAAAAAAAGAAGACAAACTTAATTTAATTCAGGTTTCCACACGCACACACACACAAAGATTAAAAAAATTAAAAAAAATGAAAATTCTCCAGCGTGTGTGGAAATAGACAATTGGTGGTATTAAATAAATTGAATAGTTAATAAAAAAAATTTAAGAAAAAAAAAAAGATAAAATTTTAATTAAAACTAAAAAAAGACGTATTACAAAAGAATCCACATAGGAAAATATTATTAACGATAAGCTCCTTAAGTATGAGAGAAATAAATGTGAAAAAAAAAAACAAAACAAACTTTAAATGAATATTATTATTAAATAAAAAATAAAAGAAAAAAAAATATCTATTGAAGTATACAAATAAATATTTGTAATTATTGTAGATTTCAAAACAAAAAAAAAAAAAAACATAAGAAAATACAAGTGTAACAATTGAAATAAAATACTTTTCCCAGATTTTATTATTATTTATATACAAATCAAATAAAAGAAAAACAAAAAAACACAAAAAAAATTTCATTGATTGTCTGTGTTATATAAGTGAATAAACAAAAACAAAAATAATAATGTAAAGAAAAAACAAAAAAAACGAACTTAAAAGAAAAACTGAAGAAATTCAATATTTCCAAAATAAATACAAAAGAAAAAAAAATTAACAAAAAAGAAGCGTGAATTTTTATTTCATCGGATGGCATGGCAATGACTTTGAATCTCACTTGCAATTTGGTGAATTTTAAATCATATAACCTTAAAGTTTACTGCATGAGAGGGGACACCGGAAGTATGGATTGGTTGGGAATACTTTATTTACCTATGTTCACAAAAGGTAAAAGAAAGAGAATTATTAAACAATAGGCTCCATAAAATTTGGATTGGATAGGGTAGCCCAGCTATTCGTTTACTCGCTTACATTATCCCGTACTGTTCGGTAATATTCATCGGTTTTCATAAAACTCAGTCATCCAACCTCACCCCTTTCGTCGTCGGACAAAATATAGAGGATTGCAGTGAGTTAGCGAGTTTTTTATACCTCAAAATTCGTCCAATTCTCTTTTAAAATATTTCTCTTAAGCTCTACCAGGTGAACTCGCTAAGAGACCATAGTTTCCACCGTCATTGTAATCCTCTTCACTCTTTAACTGGCTGTTGCTTATGAAATCGAGCCTAATAAGATAAAATGCTCATTAAACGCTGAAAAGTATGCCTTTAAAAAGTTATGGTAGTGTATAAAACGCTCAAAATTGATCATAGTTTTTAAAATTGCATAGCTTACAGCTCAGATCATGATCATGAGCCATCCACCCGTAGATGGCGCTCCGAAAATTTTAAATTTATCGCCCACCTAGAGACTGTTGTTGGTACTTTCGTTTGGGTTGTGATATTTGATAGACCGATTTATTTTCTGCATTGTGATAGACAGGATTAAAAAAAAGACATGTAAGTTGATACAAGTTTCATTTAGGGTTAGGTTAGAGTGGCTGGCTGGGGCTGGGACAGAGGCCCAACCACACTTAGGCCAGACTAGGCCCATTGTGATACCACAATGCGTAGATCCATTCCGCACCCTAATGGAACCAGCTGGAGCTTCTTATGAAGTTACGGATCTGATTGATGCTGATTTTACTCAGACCGCTCAGACTGTCAAGGAAGTGCTTTCCCAAGCGACTTTTTCTACGGAGCACCAAGGCCTCGCATGAACATAAGAGTTGGAAGATGGTTTCCTCCTCCTCTTCATCCTGGCAACTTCTGCAAAAGTCATTAGCAGGGACTCCAAGTCTGCTGGCATGTCTGCCGATGGTGCAGTGTCCCGTAATGACGCCTATAAAACCCTAATCGCCGTCTGTCCATCCGAAGGAGGCAGATAGAGCGTTTAGCATCCAGCGCGGGCCAAATCTGTTTGGTGTGCAAATATGTTGAGCCTTCTTGCCACCTATGATTGGTGATTTTAAGGCTGTCAGGTTTTACGTTTAATTTGGTTATATCTAGAGGCATGGCCGGTAATTCTCTTCGGGATTGTAATGGAATTGTGGTCGCATGCCTGGCGAGTGCGTCAGCTTGGCAATTATCCTTAATGCACTATGTCCAGGCACCCACGTGAGGTGAATATTGAAGTGCTGGGCCATCTCATCCAGAGATTGGCGGCACTTTAGGGCGGTCTTAGAGGTAAAAGTGACCGAGTCTAGTGATTTAATTGCGGCTTGACTGTCTGGACAAATGATGATATCCCTCTTGGATACCACATTGTGCTTCAGCCAAGCACAGAGCTTCCTTGATCGCCATAGTCTCCGGCTGAAAGACGCTACAATGATTAGGGAGGCGTAGGGAAATATTTAGGCTTAGGTCTCCGGAGTACACTCCCGCACCTACTCCCGACTCAGTTTTGAATCCGTCCGTGAAGAACTTTAGTGGATCCTCCAGCGCCGTAGGACTTTCCATCCAGTTTCCTTGCTGGGGAATGCTGGAAGTGAACTTGTGAACTCGAAGAGGAGCTGGGGAAGGGTGTAGTCGGTGACTGACGGCAGGGAATTCAGTCTATTTAATACTGTGGAGTGTCCAGTCCTCAGGTTGGTCCACATATTGATTGATTTTAGTCTTACCGCCGTGATTGGCGATATTAATGATTTAATAATATCAACATCTACAGCAGACAGGTAGCAGCCTTGTCTGCTGTCTACTGATTTAAATATTTTGAGAAATTGTAATTATTGAATCATTAATATCGCCGCTCACACCTTATGATATTTTTTTTCCCAATGGAATGTGTCATTTGTCTTTTGTAGACACTTAAAACAGTTTTTAACAATTAGTTTGGGATCTGAGTTTAGGCTAGTAAGCAGTGTTCTATGCACATTTTGTTTTAGACCTTACTTAATATTAGTATAAAACAGTTTGAAAGAGTAGACTATTAAATGACAATACATAATAACTTAGAAGGGAACAATGATGGGAGTATATTTATGGTGCTTTAGGATCAGCTATCAGATCAGTAGGCCTGGCTCTCCTAAATCGCTGTCTACCGAATATTTCTTTTATTGGGAATATGTTTACTTCGCTATTTGTTTGGGTTAATAATTTGAGGTGATATCTTCTACTCGTAGTTTGAATTTCTTCTTCCATTGATGGAATTTCTAGGTCACGATGAATGTCGGTGTTAGGTACGTACCAGTCTGCGTCAGTGATAGTTCGTAATATTTTTGACTACTGTCTTTGAATTATAGCGATGTTCGTTTTTTTCTAAGTTCCCCATAGCTGAAGCCGATATGTCCAAATCGGCTTGATGATACATTTATACAACAAAGACTTATTGCTAATCGTTAGTTTAGAACTCCTACGAAGCAGCCAGTATAGTTTTATTTAAGTTTATTTCCTTATGATATGTCGTTCGATTTGAATATTCCAACTTCAACAAATCGGAATGAGTGAACGCTGTTTATGACAAACAGTTGGGTGTTGCCGTAACTGAGGCTGCAATTACCGAGTGATACTTAAGTCGACAGTGTAATGTTCACGTTTAGGTATACATATGTAGCTTTATTTTTATTGTCGGGTTATTTTGCGGATATCACAATCACAATCATGATAGCATGGTGTCCAAAGAGTAATAGATCTTTTTTCTGCATCAAACAAAAGGATTTTCGGTATATTATTTGATTTTAATTCATGATTTTGGTTATGTATTTGATCTTAATCATGATGAAATAAGCTCATAACTTCTACTGCTAGCTTTCAGACGAACTATCTTAGAATTATTGAGTACCTTTATCGCGATGTGGACTTCTGGCGCGCAAAAGTGGACCTCGATTTTCCCCGAAAATTCTTTTGCGTTTTTGTCTTACGGCCATGAAATTAAAAGTAAGTAAAATTAATAAAATATTTGGAGCAACACCAACCCACATACGGTCAGGGAGAAATCAATGCGATGGGATTGTTCATTCCCACAGCCACCACGACCCACCTTCATTCTCAATGGCGATTATTGTCGACAAACACCCAATTTCATTAACAGAATGATATAGGCAAACTCAGCGAAATTCAATTAAACGCAAGTTAAATTAGAGATTATCAAAGTAAATTAATAATAGAGATGAACTATGACTGTAAACTAATAATGAGGCCCACTTCCAGAATAGATTCTAGGTTCTGTTGGAGATCCAATGACATCGGCGACGACAAACTAAGGCCACACACCCCAGGAGCACGTCACATACAGTCCACAAATGCAAAGTGCTATAAAATAACAGACAACACAACGAACAATAAAGCTATGTTAAAACTCTCTAAATGGCACTATCAACTAAAGAATCATTTGTCTCCCATGTACCGCCAACACGAAGTTTTTCACTTATATATTTTACATATATTTCTTTGCAACACAGTATAATTGGAGTTTACAGTCCAACAGGTTCGAAAATCCAAATCAAATTAACAACGTTTTTGGACTCCTGAATAAGTCCATTCCTTGTAACACAACCTTCAGTAGTTCTCTACCGATGTAAATTTGCCACAACCAGTATAAAAAGGACGAGGTAGATTTCCCTATTTGTTTTCGGCAGGTATTTAGCCGGTAAACGTGCCACTTTAAAAGTTGACCTTTCTGCAAGCTTAGGTCTTAGGTATTAGTGACTGCCTGCGCTGAAACGCAGGCTCACGTAAGCCATTTGTTGGCCATTGTGTTGTTCTGCAAGCTTAATAATACAAAAAATAAAAATAAAATACAAGAGCATGAGCATGGGTACATTATAGGTATTAAAGATCCCAACTCATACTTCAAGGTACACATCATTTTACTTACAACAACATTAAAAATAAAGTAATTTAATTTTAATAAAAAAAACGGCAAAAAAAGCGTCGGAATTGTGTACACTTAAAAACCAATCTACATCCTGCTCTTTTCTAATGTTTAGCTGTCGACGCTAACTCGTTAATTTGAGTTTTTCTGGGCCTAATTAATGACACAAGGCGTAATTTTGGTGTAATATCTTTTGTGGTCATAAAAAAGAAGATATTCTTTAACAACGTATGCATTTTGCTTTGGGTGAATTCTGAAAAGAACAAAAGAATAAACAATGTTTCCGTCAATTTTTTCAGTCCAGAAAGGCTTCAATGGCTCGGACTGATAAATAGAATCAAGAATTAAAAACAGACGTTGAATTTTCGAATAAATCAAAACTTCTTTAAACGTGCTCCAAAAAGTGTTGCCGTGACTCAAAACTCAATTGCTCGTGAATTTAGTGGTAACGATATTTTTGCTTATTTATTCATAAAAAAATTATATATAAATTATAAAAATATATAAATTAACTAAAAAGCCAGAGCGAAAGAGCCGTTGGCTTTATTTTTGCTTAAATTTGCGAGAATCGTATTAAACTTAAAATAAACCTTAAATCTTAAGCTAAAATACATGCTCATGACCTATTCCAAAAACTCACAAATACCAATCGAAAAACAAAAAGATAATGAACTTTGTTTAAAAAATATTTAAAAATTCTTGATTTTCTCACAAAATAATTATCTTTTTGGTGTTCAGGAGATCATTTTACACTGTAGAAAAAAGTTCGAGATTTTTTGGGTTCTTTTTCGCGATGCAAACTTTGATTTTTTTTTTACTGGTGGTTTTAGACCTTCCATGATCACATCTAATTCCAACCACAAGATAAATAATTTTTTTTCATTTCATTAAAAATGAAGCAAGAGATATCGAATGTTCTTTTTGTACGAAGAGACGTCTGCAGCAGAAATGAATGGACTGAAACTGGGTTTCAAAAATAACCTTAACACACTTTTACTGCAACTGTGTCAATATTTTTGAGTTGCCAACAGATGAAATCCATCTTATTTACGAACAATTCTGTGCATGACAGGATTAAATTATGTAAAAATAAATTTCCAACGAAAGTGTCAAACCTTCCAATCCTCTAGAAAAAATCTAGTCAATATAAATGTCTGCAACTGAACCTTTGAACGTGATGCTGAGTCCGGTCAGCAGGTTGTCTTCTCCAAGTTCTGAGAACTCAACTCTATTCAATTTTTACCATTCAATCCTTATAAGTTTTTCTTTTGAAAAGTTATGACATCAGTTTTGATAACTGGAATGAAAATGAAGTACATCTAGGACCGATTGCGCCTTACAACTGCAATATTTCTTTATTTAGTGTCTAGATTGGCTTTCTTTTATGTCAACATCATCTATCGGTATCAAAAAGAATCTCTTTGTGAAGCTTTAGATCTCTTCCCGAAAGTCCAACGACCTTTTCGTCCATTCCTTGTATCTTTTATAGACTTCCACAAAACTTTTGACGTTTACCTATGAAATTGACAGCTGTCAACCAACCAATTTTAGCTCATTCAAACCCTTTAAAGGCGCAAAAACAAAAACTAAGAAAGAATATTCCAAAAATAAAAAAAAGGTATATAAAGAAAAATAAAGCATTCCTCAGAGGACTAATAGTAATGCATTACCTGTAATGGAAATGAATGCGTTCACGCTCCGGTAAACATAATCATCAGCATAACGGCGAAGATACATTATCTGACAGCAGGTATAATGGACAACGCTATCGTTTCATCAAATTGAAGTGGGCGTGGGCGTGAGTTTCTCTGGAATCTTGGAAAAGTTCAAGAGCCAAAATAAATGGTACTCGTCCAGGATTCTGTGGAAAATTATTCGTATGTGACCTCACATCCTGCCACTTACACAAACACACACACACACACAGTTCCATCCACTACAAACGTCATGCAATCACCTCCGGGCAATTACACCTCTCGCTAGCCATGGACCGAGATCCGTGAAAAGAAGAACACCAACGTCTTATTCTTAATGACGAAATCAAAAGAACAGAAGGGACAGAGAAAAGAAATAAAACATCCCCCGCACCACATCGTATGTGTATGCTCGTCTCGTGTGTGCCTGTGTGTGTGTTCAGCACCTGAGAACAAAAAACGGGGTGGCAGCTCCCCTTCGCCCCATGTGTACACGTTACGAGCGCAATAAAACTCCAGCCTGCCACGAACAAATCTCTTTCGCCTCTTAGCCAGACAAGCAGCGGCATTGAGAGGGCTCCTAGTCTCCTCTCCATCTCCCGCCCGCCAACATACACACCAACACGACACACTCGAGCCCTGCCCGGCCCGGCCCGGCCTGGTCAATGTGTGGTGGACTCCCCAATTTCGTTTTTCACAACGGTTTTCCTTAAAGCTGTGAGCAAAAGGGGGGGACGACGACGCCAACAACAACGGCACGACGACCACGACGACTCTTTCAATTTGTCATTTGGCCGCAACACACATTCGGGTGGCTGGAGTGAAGTCCGCTGGCCAATCCAGTGTGATGTCACCTCCCCGTTGGCCACTCGGTTTTCGCCTTTCGCTTTTTCACTCGAATAACGGATTCGTAGTGCCCAGTCGTGGACGTGTGTGGTGGTGGTGTGACTTCCAAACGCACACACAAATGCAGAGCACCACTTAACGGGCATACGAACGGAACGACTGACCACGGTCAGAGAAACTCGTTCCGCCGTATGCCGGTCACGTGTGCGAGCGAGATGCCACGACCAAATCACATATGTCCACTCATATGTGAGACGTCACATGTGCTGAGAGCGAGACAGCATCGGGTATGTGTCTGGGGAAGTTTTCCAATCAGAATGAGGGGAAGTGAGTGTTTTGGTTAGTTTTCTTTTTTTTTTTGGTTCTCACATACGCGTCGCGTCGCGTACGCGCGCCGTAGGATTCGACAGTCCATATGAGCGGCTCTCCTTAGGTACACTCGGTGTAGTGGAGCCGGTCCCAGGCGCGCCTAATTACTCGATATTGACTTTCTCTTGAGCGTGAATGGGAGTGAGAGTTTGAGACATGTGAACTTTTTCGAGTGCGAATCGGAGTGAGTGTGATTTCTGCTCAAGCTCGTTTGGTGGTGAGTGGAGTGGGAGATTTGGGGTAAACTTTGTGGGTCCTTTCAGCTGCAGTTTGCTCGAATAGGAGTGCAGCTGTGTGGGGTGAAGTTGAAGAAGTTGAGGTGTCATAGAGAGCAGATAAAAAAAAACAAATGTCAACGTCTACTGGCTGGAAGTAATAAAGTATTTTATGGAAATATCATCATAGAAGAGATTAATTTTAATTAAACTTAACCCTAATCGTTACAAGAAAAAGGCAAGGCTCTCAACTCAACTTTTTGGGATATGATGCTTTGACAAACAGCAGAGATTAAGATCTCTTGCCTTGATTTCCTTGATTTAAGAATCCTCTTCAGAAATTTTGAAAAAAAAAAACTTTGAAATCTTTTCTATTAGGATACCAACAACTCACTAGTAATTTTAATCACAATATGCAATTGTTATAAGCCCAAATAATTATTCATACATTTTGGAATTGTAGGAACTTCTACCATAGCTATCCGATTTGTCATTATTCTTCTCACACGGTTTAATAAAAATTGGATTATCTATTGAAATACATAAATACAGTCGAAGGCCTCTAAGTCGAACGCCCTTTAAGTCGAAGATCCCTCTAACTCGAATTTCGCCATATTTCGGCATTCCCTTCAATTTTCCATACAAAATCCTTCTAAGTCGAAAGCCCTCTAACTCGAATATTTTTTTTCGACTCTTGATCTATTTTCAATTCCTCTAAGTCGAAATTTTCTTTTGCAAAAAAATAGAGAAAAAAATTCCTCTCGCAACTTGTATCAAGCACACAGCATGCTCTGACTCTCTCTCAATTTGGCACTGGACCACTGGACAACGAACACCTTTCATTCCATGTTAGTTTTTTAGTGCAAAAGGTCGGAGAAAAAAACGCATGTGGTTGCCCTTACTATTGTTTGAAGAAAGAGAATGTTCACATCAAAAATGAGGATATGCATGGCGATCTACACGGCAAACATCTAACCCAAGGAACATGAGGAAATCGAAACTATTCGCCAACGGTTCTCGAAACACAATCATGTTGGGCGAACACAATTGTCGTCTAGGTCCACATAATCATCGTCTACACACAAAAGCAAATGAGCTACAGGTTATTTGTAGCTCATTCGTGCTCAACCGTGCGCTGTTTATTCATTGTGTTGTTGGTTGGCCTTAAAAAATTTGCTTTCAGTATTAAAACAATTAGGTTTCAAGCTTCAAGCTGCCTTTTTAAAATAGAGTCCTTTTTTTAAAAGGCTTCAGTCTCCAATTTTAAAGACTCAATCCAAAACTACAAGCTTTTTTAAGTAATTTTCTGTGTTTTTTCATTACATGTATACTCTTCAGCAGCAGCTTCAGACAGCAATCCGACTCCCTTAACTTGGTTTGAAATATTGGTCATGGTCAGCCTACATAGTCTTGTTAACTTGTTTGGGATGCCGAATTCTCTCATGGCTTTATATAGTTCTACCCTGGCTATGCTATCGTAGGCGGCTTTAAAGTCTATAAACAGGTGGTATGCTGGAATGTTAAATTCTAGACATTTTTCCATCGCCTGCCTGAGGGTGAAGATCTGATCAATTGTTGATTTGCCTGGTCTGAAACCACATAATTGAATAAAATAAAGGCTTTTAAACAAAAAAAATATGAATCCCTCTAAATTGAATAAAATAAAGGCTTTTCAACAAAAAAAAAAATATGAGTCCCTCTAACTCGAATTTTTCGAAAAATCTTTCTAACTGCAACTAATTTTAAAAATTCGATTTAGAGGGCTCCGACTGTATTTATAATAGTTTTCCTGAATACTAAGAATAACATTGAATAGTAAGTGATTTGTTTCAAAAGTAAAATATTTCGTTGCATTTTTTATCTTCATGTTTTAATTTAATAGCTTAAATTACGGCTGTTGACTGCAAATCTAGGCATAATTTTCAGCGGACTAAATTACTGGCAGTTTTCATGAAAACACTATTTCAATTCAATTTCAAATTACTTAAATTACAACAAATTACTATAATTACATAAATTTTTATTGATCGTTATAAATTTTACAATAGCATGCGTTTCCGCGAAGGCTTTTCTGCAGAAGATTGCGTTCCAGGATGCACTAAAATCATAATTAGATAAGTAAGCTTATTTTAAGTATTACTATTATTCGTTTTTTTTATCCTTTGTTATATCGTACCGTATTGATGAGTGAATTCCGATGACTTCAATTCCGCGTTTTGCAATTTTATTTATTTTCCCTGCCAGGTTAACAGTTCGCAGTCTCTGAGATGATTGACTCTTCTTATAGTAAATTCATGGTAGGAAATTCAAAGAAAAAAACATTTTACAGACAATTAACAAGTTAGTTACATATTTACGAATTTAAGTTTATGTTTAGGTAGAAATTCTTTGAGAATTTTTTTTTTCTACTTTGTACATTTTTGATGGTTCTTAGATCTTGCTGCAATGCGTTTAGGGTTTCAGCTACACTGCATATTAGCTGTGTTCTCCCTGTGTTGTTGGATTTAGGATCTTGTAGCATTCCTCGTGATCTGGTATTGATCCCATGTTGAATTGGTGTTTTAAGTCGGTTGTCGTCGTACTCCAGTAAGAGTACGAGAGAAAAAAAATAAAATTTCAAGCATGAGCTTAATCACATCTCAAGATCTGTAACTTTGTTAATGATTATAAGTCAAATAAGAACCAAGTGTTCCATTTTAGTATAAAACTTAGTTCTAAACATAAACAGAACACATGGATGTAACTTGATTGTAATATAAAAATTAAAATGGGTTTTTGTTCTCCAGCACGAGGTTTTGTGTTTTGTCCGAGTCGCACGATCAGTGTATGCACATTTGTTGCCCAAAAAGAAGAAATAGAAGAGAATCATCCGCGGAAACAACGCTCTTTTTATCCAAAAGTAAAACGGTAATTTTGGTGGACCGAAATGTATTTCGAGTGTCGAATTCCAAGTCAAACTGATACCCGAGATTAATGAGTACATTCAGCATATGTTTCGGGGCAGCATTACAAAGCGCTACTGAGCTCGTATCCAAACTAATCATGCATAGCGTCGTTTTGTAGGTTATGCTAAGACCGTTCAAATGATGTATTGCCAGATACGAGCTCTGTAGCGCTTTGTACATAGCCGGAAATTCAAAAGACAAAAAGGCGGAAGGGAGATATTTGACAACCAAATATAAGAAGACTGACATTATTGGCCGAGATCAACTTTAGTCTAAGAACTTACAACCTTCTTATGTAAAGAAAACTTAACAAAGACACCAGCTACAGCTTCACTTGAAGGCCTGTCAAGATAAAACGTTTACTTAACTTTTTGCACCCCCAAAAGATAATGACTCTATTCATGGCTTAGCGAATTTGTAAGTATTTTAACTAGTAGCATACGAATGCGACTTTGCTCATATACGCTTCGATCCGAGTCGTGTTTTACTGGTCCTAATTAACGCCGCATCAGCTTCAACTGACTTTCAACACACAGTTGGCAATGTTGTTGTAGCGCCACTTCTTTCTAAACAACGAACCGCTAACACAATTTGTTGCAAAACATAACTGTCGAGAGACCTACATCTCAAAACTTGTCGCGGTCCTTTAATCTTTCGCCGATAAAGCGACCGCCGCCTTTCAATTGTCCTTTGTATGCATAAAGTGACATTTCTTTTGCACAACAGTCGCGGGTACGTGTTGTGTACAGCTACAGAACATTAAAGCGACCGCTTCCACTTTGGTGCAGTTCGCGCTAAAGAAATTCCTTTAAAGGGATGGGATACCAGCAAATGTAAAAACAACAACACAAACATCAACCCCATGGACCAGAAAATCAGAACACACATACACGTCTGATGTCCTGCGACAACAACAACAAAAGTAAATAACGACCCCACTAGTCTCGTGCCCAGATTCACAATCATGATAAATAATTTTTACTATGTACGAATTGTGTGAACCGTCGTCATCGCCCATTTTAAGGACATTTGCCACGCACAACCCTTCTGCAGGGTTTGTGTCCTTTGAAGCATCACAAATGTCCTGTCCACTCGCACCCTCGTTCGACTTTCGAGTCGACGCATGTCCAAGCGACAATGGAGAATCTAAAATGGTGACCGGACCGTTGACTGTGTGTGAAAGAGGCCAGGCGGAAGCCATGGCTACACACCATCCTCCCACACACACTCCAACTCCACTCCTCGCCAAGTGACATCCACACTGAGCAGAGAGAACAGTAAGGTATCCCTTTTATCTGGCGAATAACACACAAATGAATAAATCCTTTCGCCCAAGTTCCGAGGAAAACTTTTGCCAAGTCAAAGTCAAAGTTCATGCCTCAGAAGCGGAATAGTAACTTGAGCCTTTTTCTTTTATCTCACGAAAGGGTCCTTACAAAGCGCCAGGGTTCCATTGTTTTTCGAGAAATGAGAGACAGCCCCGGCGATGTATGTGCACACATGAGTGCACATGAGGCCCCCCCAACACACACACACACACACACACACACCGGTGGAGATCCATACTCACATACACACATGAACGCGACGACGAGGACACCGTCCGATAATAAAAGTGCGGATACAGTTCCTCAGGAATCTCCACCGCGTCCCGGTCCTCCTCGTAACTCATTCGAGTCAAGCGCATTGTCTAGCGTTGCGGAGGATTGCGGGATGTGTGAGTCGAGTGTGTGGGTGTGAGTGTGTGCATGTGAAGGAAATTAATACAAAGATTGCTCGTTCATTCGTCCTGAAGATGACGCGGCAGGGCAAGCAGGGGTGAAGAGGAGAGAAAACTGGGAAACACTTTTATTACACGTATAAAGCCGCTGCTGCTGCTGCTGTGGCGGTTGTTGTTGTTGTTATTATTATTTGCTTGGCCGTGGAGTCTCCTCAAGGACCGGGGGAGAAGTCCTTCATTAAGCTGTACTGGCTGGGAAGTTATGGTCGCGGATGTATAGGGGGGAGAAATTATCGCGCTTCCTTTTTTTTTCGGTATGAGCCGCTGCACAGGGTGTCTGCAGCGAGATCTACGGGGCGTGCTCTTCAGTGACGGTGGCCGGTTGCTCGATTTTCCAGGAGACTCGTGGATCGATTGACCAATTAAATTGTTTTAATTCAGGCAATCGTAAGAAGCTCTTACCAAACCTCATTTTAAATCTGTCACCTCATTCATAATATCAATTTATAACGTTAAATTAAACATAAATTCGCAGTTCGTAATGTAAATTTATGAAATTTGACATAGACATAAATTTTTATCATATTCTTCCACCACCAACAGTTTTGGACTCCAGAGCCCATTTTAAGAATATTAAGGATATTGTCTTAATATTCTGGAGAAGACCGAAAGATAAAATCTAAGAGCAGTACAACGACATCGATCTAGTCAAACGAATTCGAGTGTCCCGGCTAGGCCATGTGGACACTAACGCTCTGGCTCGTAAAGTCTTCGAGTTCAACCCTGAGGGAGAACGTAGCAGAGGAAAACTTTGTCTCGGGTGGAGTGACCAGTTGGATAGGGACCTAAATCAGGTGAGTGTACGAAATTGGGGGCGCCTAGCCCAAGACCGAGCTAGATGGCGTGGTATGTTGGCTGAAGCCCAGGTTCACCCCGCATAAGAAGAAGATACAGAAGGACACTGTCTCCATAAACTCGAGGAAGAAAAGCGTGGAACCAAGAAGTGTCTTATAAGAACTTAGTTTAAAGCAACAGAATGTTATTAATAGAGAGAGATGCTTCTATTTAGAAAGGTTCTCGAATTATACAGGGTCGGATTATCGAGAGTTTACTGCATTTTGTAGTAACTTCTTTGTGCTAAATATTTATTTATTATTATTCATTTATTTTTTATTAATAACTTATTTAAATATATTATCAATAACAAAAATTCAAGAGCATTAGCAGCAAGGCTATCGGCTCTAGATGCTAAATAAATGCAGCGGTTGTCATAATAATAGAAGCGCCCATTTGAAATGACTGTATTGGCTTGAAGCGAAATGGCGCAATATGCTTTCGTGGAATGAAAGCAGGGTCGTCTTGTTTAGTAGAACTGATTCTCGGCAATGCGTGATGACTCAAAAAAAAAAACATGGAACATTGGTGCTATTAAAAAGTCTGGATTTTTGCATGATCTCTTAGCATGAAGCGGGACCCATGGATAGGATTGAAATATGGATCAATGAAGTTATGGACCCTATGCCCAATAGAATATGCCGATTAAAAAAGTTCTTTAACATGTAAACCAGCCCAAGCACACCAGCAAGAAGGTTAAAGATTAGGTTTGTGCCAAAGAGATTGAGGTTTGGTGTGGCCCTCAACAGTCCCCTGACTTGAATCTCTTCTAAAATGTGTGATGCGAAAGCGGTCCCAGAGTGGTGTCAAGAAGAAGAGGTCAAAATGTGGTTTTAGTGGGTGAAAGTTTCACATTACTTGAAGCAAAACGGGCCTGTTCCACCTGCGTATTAGGTTTCCACATTGTCCTCAAGGCAAAAAGAAAAAAAAAATATGGTGTGATGTCCAAAAATATGTTACCGATGATAAACTACCATACAAACTTTAGTCTCGGAGTGTAGTTAAGGAAACCTGATACATACTAACTTTGGCATAGGTACTCTAAAAAAAAAAACATAAATTCCAGAATGACAGTAAAAACTACATTTCATATCGATTAACAATTAGTTTGACTTCATATGCAAACTATTTCATTTCTTTCCATTGTGAATATTTTGCGTGTGTTTGTAATGCTAAATAATGGCGAAGATCGCTCTTGGGTCATTCCAAGCAGGATCGCCCAACGTTCTGAACGACTCCCCATCGATTTGGCTCAAAATTGGTGGAATTACTTATTGACTTGGTTCAAGTAATGGGACAAAAAATGTCTGCTCAACCCGATACAGTTTACGAATAACGAAGGTTCAAAAATTGGTAAAAAGTCAAAATTCAAGATTTCTTTTAAATTTTTTTTAAACTATTCAAAAAATGTATTATTCGGTTTTAACTGTTTAGCTGAATTTTTAGTTGGACCATTTTGATTTTTGAATTAACTGCTGTCAGAGCTATGAAATTTACCCCTGTGCGTAAAGTTTATTATACGACAATCGTACTTTTTAGAAGCGTCTCCTTAGAAAAATTTCTTACCAAGAGGTTTAGGTGGTTATTATTTGGTACGGTCAAAGTATATGATGCGGGGTTGTCGATCATTTCATTCATCTTCCATTTTTGATTTGATAGAGCATCCATTTCGCAGCCCAAAAACGAAATTTAGTCGAATTTATAACTCGAAAAATATTTCTTTCTCACAAAATTATTATTTTTCTGTTCAGGAGGTCATTCTACATTAAGAACAAAAAAAATTGCGATTTTTCGGGTGTGAACGTAAAGAAAGGCCGAGTCAAAATATCATTTACAATGTTAAGACATTATAGCTTTAAATCTAAGCAGTTTTTTAAGTCCTTTCGAAACGGATTCTGTCTTCTATGCTTGTATTATACAAAACTAAATGTAAGCTAAATGTAAGCTTGTAACGTTACTTGTAAATAAAAGAATTTTCAAAATCCGTAACCAAAATTACTTCTGTTTTGTTAAAATTGCTGACAATGATCAGTGATGTTTCTAAACGATCAAGTATTTGGTAAAAGCACTTAGATTGAGCTGTAACGAATTAAGATAAATAAAAACTTAATGAAAGCCATTCAAACTTGAATATTTCCAGCATCTATTTCCAAAAATGTACTTTAAAGATGTCAGAGAAACTTTTTTGGTGCACTTAATGGGTTTTAAACGACTTTCTTGAATTTACAGTGGGTGAGATTTTACGACACTTTCAACAACTTCTCAATCACTCAAGTTTTTGACCACCAAAAGAACATCTGGCCAACAAACTGCTCCCGAAACTTGTTCCTCAGCATTCTCTTAACCACCCTGTATTGTGTGCAGCCAAACAAATGGACAGCATTCCATTGAAATGGAAATTCTTCGCTCCACAAGTTCCTGCTGCCACGGACAAAACTCACACGTACGTACGTACAGGATCATGCAAAAAGGATTAGCTTGGAGAAAAAATTTAAAGCGAACTCAAACTCGAAAATAAAACACGCCAGTGAATGGAACGTCATAATTTGCTTACATGGGCCGCCCACCTACACCCACACCCACATCTCACATCCGCCGAAATCACATTCTTAAACTTTCGCAGACTAGACACGCACGCCCCCAACCACCCACGCAGACACACACACACTCAGGCACTAGCCAAGCATCCGAATCCATTGTCATTAATTCGTGTCCGCATCAAGGACTCCCTTCGAATCAAATGTCTGTGCAGTCGACCCTTAAAGACGTTCCAGTAGTCGGTTAGTTGTGATTATGTTTTCGGTGTTTTTATAGTTTTTTGGTGTCTAAAAAGTTATTGCGCGGAATTGGGACGACAGAGGGCGCTCAGGATGGGGGCAGAGTGGAGCCCGCCATTTGTCAGGCAGTTTCACCAGGCACTGAACATCCTTGTGTAAGGATGTGTGAATTAATATCAGCCCATTGGTCGTGGCTCGGGTGGATGGTGTACAAGAAATCGGCGCTTTTATTTGTGGTCCGTTAAGCAGGATAAAGGTGGCGGATGTGTGTGGAGAGAGTCGAGCGAAGCATGTCGGCGGTCCGTGTGTGCACGGAAAGGATCTTCTTCTAATTTAAAACTGTTCATCTGTTTATTTTCCGGAAATCTTAATGGGACTTTGTGGAATTTATGCATTCAACTTCCTGTTTTCTCGCTCTCGCTCTATCTCTCTCTCTGTTCGTCCTTTCTGGTGGGGCGGCAAATTTAATTTCACTCACTTTACGCTAATTGGGTACTTTCCGACTTTATTCGATGAAATCACCTGTGAGTGATTAAAAAAAAAACGAATACTTGCCGTGGTCATTTGCACGTCCAAGTTGAAGAATCCTTTTATATCCTTGCGTTGTGTTTTGCTCCTGTTTCTTGATGGAACTAATCACTTGCGCAGGTTGGTACATCAACAAAAAGGGTTGCATTCTTGTTCTTAGATCCACCGTCATTAAGTTCATTCCGCTGAGTATCAACGACTTGCTCCCGTTCGCTGGAAAATGCTCAAAGGAAATTAAAATAACGTCCGCGTTTTGGTATTTGGCATTCCGTTTGTTGTGCTTCGAATAATTTCACATATTTGGTTGTGTTCTCTGTGCGCGAATGACCCACGCGTTGTTTATTTGGGGAAAGGGTTGCGTCCACTTTGAGTGGGCGTGGGACTTTCTGATTTTCTTTCTGTTCTTGAAGGTGTTTTTGACGTTCATTAGCATCCTTTTTTTTTTTATGACATTACTTTGCACAAAACAATCGGAACACTTGGGTTAGATCGATGCTACGCGACGCACGTAAAGCAAGATGCGCTTTTTTGTTTGGGGACTCAGGAGAAATGAGATTTGCTTGAGATTGGTCTCTTCAAAATTTTTTGTGTTCGGTAACGTTCTCCATTGATGGTTTCATCCGGTTTTAGCAGCTCATAATACAGCACGCCTTTCTGATCCCACCAAATACAGAGCATTACCTTCGCGCCATGGATATTCGGCCTTGCCGTTGATTTGGCTGGTTGGTCGGGTTTCACATATGATTTTTTTAGCTTGAGGTTGCCGTAATGGATCCATTTTTCATCAATCCGATGCAAAAATGACTTCCTTTTTCTTCTTATTAAAGTAATGAAGAAGAACTCCTTGTAAAAACACTTTTCAGGCACAAAGTTCGATGGATGACATATACTGAAATGACGTACAATGGTATTAGCTTTCCAACGCATGTTACAATGGAGTAATAACAATGGAATAATACAAGTTAAGCCATCTCTTAGCAAACCGCACTAATTAAGTTATAGACCCGATATATGTACATAATTAAAGGGGAAAGGGAGCGTGTATGTTCGCTTTTTTAATAAAACGCTTTATTTAATTTCAACTTTTTAATTTTATTATTTGCGTTAATAATATTTAAACTTTAACTGCTCACTTCCTGGCTACTAATCCACTGATCTCTCCTTTCGTCTTCTCAGAAGAGGAGAGGAATTTTAGCCTGGACATTGATCAATTTTTTCAATTAGCCCCAATCAATTTTTTTCAATTAGCCCCAATCAATTTTGTACACATAATTACTTTTTTCAAATACTTGTCTATCTAGTAGAAAAAAAGTTCAAAGGCTAGTTAATTTATTGTATACACCTTTTGTCTTCTTGTTGACACCTACTCCAAGTACTAATATAAACTGATTATTTCCTTTGTCATGAATCCTATGTACGTTTTCTAACATCCTTATTCATTTTGAAGCCTCAGATCAGTTTTTAAGCACGCCCAAAGTTTCGTTAAAGGCTGGCTGTCCTTTCATTTGGTGTCCCACTTCCAAATTCCTTTTAAATTAAACTAACAAGAAATTAAACAGATAAGTCCTGAAATTTTTCGCAATATTATCGATTTAAATCCGAAGAAGAAAATTGACTGCGCACAAAATATGTCTTAGATTTGTAATTTATTTATTTCCCTTACATTTTGTTCAGAACTTAAAATGTGCATATACTTCTTTTGCTTCAATTTTGTTATTTTTCTAAATAAATGGAGTACGTCTAAACCATTTCTAATAATTTTTGTATCTTAGAGCATTTTTCCCGCACTTTATCTCTGTATATAACATTCCATTGAAACCTTTCAGATTACCGTGAAATCATCAAAAAACTGAGTGTGCAAATTTTTCTTTTTAGCCACTGTAGGTTCTTCGAGTAAGACAACTAGTTTCTGACTTCAATTTTAAAGAAGACATTCTTTTTTAACTCTGCCAATGTCAGCAGATTAGAATATGAGAATTTGTTCTTTATAATTAATATAATTTCTATAAAATCATTCAAAAGCTAACATTTACTAGTTGAAAATTCAACGACTTCTGAAATCTTTAAAAAATTTCTTATCTAGCAGAACAAAACGCCGGTTAATGTTGTATGACAAGTTTAAATGCGTTATTAAAAGGCTCAGAGTGTCGGTTTGTTTGTTTATCGGGCTTAAGAGCTTACTATTTAAATGTTCTCAGTTTTAGGTAAAATTTGGTGGGATTTGAGTTATCATATCGGATTGTAAATTGGGCTAAAACTTCCACCTGGAAACTTAACTTATGTTAAAGTGTAAGGCTTTTATAATTTTTAAAATGCCAAATATAATTAATATTAATTTTTTTGATACCCGAATGTTTTCACTAGCAAGAGAACTCCGCGATTACTTGAACAAACATCCAATTGTACTCCACCTTGAAATCTGCTTTGCTCTTTGCTTATAGATTTCATAAAAATCACGTAAAACTTCAACTCCAGAAGTTGTCCCATTAAAGATACCGCCGCCTGTGTCCTTTGCTCCGGGCTACAAATCCACACACATCCGCCATAAAATCAAACCAGAAAAATAAATGCCCCGAGCAGAAACTTATGCAATCCCCGGGAACAACCATCCAAAGCGTACGCAAATGCAAAAGGACACGAGTATTTAATCAACACCCCATTTATTAGCAAAGGATTAATTAATTTATTTGATCACCACCCACCCGAGCGTTCGATAAGTTATGTCCTCACACCAAAGGACCGGCCGTGCGTGTGTATGGGTGGGTGGACTCACACATACCCGTAAATATCCAAAGAAGAGGTCCCTGATTTCGTATAAACTACGTCCAGAAGATGTATCCCAGCATAGACCACAAATATTTAACCAGCTGAAGCGTAGTCCTGCCCGGAGAAGGCGGCAAGGCGGCGCACTATTGAAACAGTGTGAAGCCCGTAGATAAGGGGGGACATATTTATAACTCCCGACACAAATGGATGGGCACATGGTGCGGCCGTGGCTGGGTGGATGAGTGTGAGGTCGAGCGAACAGATTTTCGGGCGGCGTTGTACCCCAAAAGCACCCCGGGCGAGTACGCACATAATTTCCCCGGTTTAGGAGTAATAAATGTGGTTTCGCCCCGAGGCGGTCTTCGGGAGACGCATTCCAAAATTTCGTAACATCACGTTTGGCCTTTTCTCCGCAAAAAGAAAAAAAATACACGAAAGTTAAATGGACAAACAGCCCTTAGCTGGCTGGAGTGATGGTCGGGTGTGTGGGAAAGTTTTCTCCAGAAAAAAACTACGAACTTAAAGTTTTGGTCGTTTTTTTTTTTAAATTCAATTTAAAGACGCGGAAATTCAATGACGCTTGCGCTAAGTGCTAGAAAGGGTCATACGTAATCTCACAATTAAGTGCCGTCCACAACCCTCCAGAAACGGAGTAATGCGACACCGAGACAATTTAAATGAATCTTCTTCCTGTGTATTTCGTCCAAACAAAGTGATAGATACTTTCGTTTTGAATGACTGAAAGGCTCATTTGTTGTGTCTGGCCCTCGGATTATGCAAAAAGGATGCATGGCCGTGAAAACGAAAAAGAAAAATGAATAATTGGTGCGTCATGCAAAGGAAGTGATTGGAGTTCATTGATCCACCCCTCGTTGGATTTTGTTAGAGCGAAATGACTGCCGAATGCGGGCTTATTGAACCCAATTTCTTGGAAAACTCGGAAGCAGTTTGATGATCGATATTTAGAATGGGCGATGCTCGCTGTTGCAAGACATTGAGGATTCTGGAATCGTTTTTGAAACCGATTACTTTTGTCATACTTTTTAACCAATTTCCACGTTGCTAATTTTTTTTGTAATACAATCATTCTACGGAATTTATTGGGTGTACAACTTTGCTTTGAAATTCGAGACTTTATTCTAATAAACTGGTTACACATTTATGATTCGTTTTGCGTTTGATTCGATTGCGTTTCACACTAGTCTTGATCAAGTAATGCCTCCACCTTCTTTCTTCCGCCGCCATGCCGGTCTACGACGTCAAAATCACCATTCTTGAACTCTCGGTACGTTCTTTCACTAATAACGCCCTCACCATAGAGCATGAGAGTATTCAATGATACTTAGCCGCAGGTTTCTTCATATTAAAGCAGAAAATTAAAACCTCTCGCAAAGGACGAGAATTTGGCTCGTAAGCTGACATATTTGATCGAGAATAACTTTATGAAGCAGACACAAATCGACTAATATTTTGATGGCGTTATGTTTACAAATACCGAAGCTTATTATATGACATCTACGATCTATTTATTCCGACTACCACTCACCGGTACAGCGATCTATTGCAAAACGGCGGAAGCAAAGTTGTACACCTAATACAATAACCATTCTTTCGTAAGCCCTGCGGAATTTTCTCTTTTTTGATCGTCCTTTGTCCTGTTCGAAGGAAAACGTCAGCTGTATTTTCGAATTGATTGTATTTTGGGTAAAATTATATTGCCAAATATCAAGAATCCATCAACCCAGATTTTAAACTTTTTTAGAAGTCATACCATGACCGCTCACCGCACGGCTTTCAAATTCCGTTTCTAACCAAACTTTATTCAAACGATTGTTTATTCTTTAAAAATGTCTTGAACATCGGAGCATTTAACGCGTACAATCATAGATTATTATCTGCGTATTCAAGATCTTCCAACTGATTGAACGGGCTCCCCTGTATGCTTTTGCGCCCCTGCAGTAAAAAATGTGATTACCTTGTCTAGAGCCAACACGAATAGTAAAGGCGATAGCACGCATCCTTGCCTAACTTCAGTTTTTATTGACAATGGATCCGAAAGTAGCCTAGACTAACTGACGTTACAGGTGAACTAAATGTACGTGGCTATGATAAGGCTAATAATTCTTTCTGTCATGCCTTCCTGAGTAAACTGCTCCACACAAAAGAACGATTTGAGCGGTTTCGGTTTGCACGAAACTTTTCATTCCCTTAAACCCCGCGCCCCCGGCGATTAATTGAGTCTCGTTTGTTTTTGGATGCATTTTTATTATTACTTCATGGAATTACTTCGGATTTTGAAAACTGTAGTACAGTTTATGCTCTGCAGTTGCTCCACAAAAAATACTGGCATTGAAAAACCGACTAAAGCCACATAAAATCGATCAGAGCTCCTTAAGGGTCCGTCTACGTGGCTGAATGTCCTCAAATCCGTAGACACATCCATTAAACTCTTCTCTCAGCCTAAACCAACACACCAGACCTTTGAATCTTTGAAATGTCCCCTCAAACCAATTCCATCCCGCAACGCGTTAATGGCCGACATGAGCCAGATGGCTTTTTAAATTCCCCCGCCAATCTGTTACCGTGTGTCCACGAACTCCTGCTATAGTTCACCCGAAAAAGGACCCATTGTCCTGTATCCCCTGCCTGCGAGGGCTTACCCCATAGCTATGTCACAAATTCCTACACAAAACCCACTCCAACAGCCACCGGCTTTACATACGACGACATCAACATACGATAAATCCTGGCACTTTATGTCCGAGACTAAAGTTTCAATATTTTCTGGCCCTCCCCCTCCAACCTACCCAACCACACACACACAAGGAGAAAGCCCGCAAATATTGACTAACCGAAGCCATTTTACCGCACACAAAACTGGACCCACTTTTGGGTTCCACACGGTGGCGGTTACCTGCAATTATTTAATCGTCACCCTGGAAGGATACCCAACATCTGGGATTTGCTTTCCGTCAAAGGGATAACGGATTGCCGTTGCCTTTGCCCGAAAGTGGGATCCGGCAATTTGCATATTCGACCCGAGGCTGAAGCTCCTCTGATATACAAAAATCCCACTCACACACACTCACGAGACACGAAAACTTATGCGTCTCGAAAAAAAAAAAATGTATCCAGGCTTTAGCTGAGGAATCCTCCTGCTGCAGTGTCCTTTTTGAAAAATATGTGCATGTCATTTGTGTTGGAAAATTCAAATTTCACAGCCTTTCCGTGCAAAACATTTCCCTAATATCCTGGACATCCTGGTCGAAGGATATTTATCCATCAACGCGTGCCTGGGAGTATTTACTCCGGACTTGGTCAGCTGCTTGGCCTCTGATAATTTGCTCGGTCAACTTTTTACCCCCCTGCAAAGGGTGCGAGTCTCTGTCAGGCAACAGAATCTGGTTTGGAAGGTGTCCTGCACCCTTTCGGTAAACCCGTTTTGCCTGTCAGGACACTAGGATGGGAGTTATTTAGTCCGAAGTAATTGCTCTGTTTTGCAATCTGTGTGACCAACATATGCGAACGGTCAGATTAAGAGGTTAGAGAGGCGACCTCGCGGGACAAACAGCTTGTGGCGTGTTCCGCGGAGGTTTTTATGAGGAGCTTACGTTGCGAATGCTCAGCAGGAAAGAGGACACAAGAGGCGATGAGTTCGTTGAAGAGATTCAGTGTTTTTGGAGCGGTTCTTCGACAGCTGCAGGTGCATCAGTCAGTTCTGATTTAGAAGTTAGACGTAAAATGTTCCAGACTCCATCGGTCATGGTTTGATAGTCTTTTTGCTGAATTCGTTGAGATTTTGTTGAGTTCTTGGAGTCCTTTCTGTGAATAGATCATTCAACAGTCGCAGCTAAGTTCATCAGTTTTCGTTCGGAGCTCTTTCTGCTGAGTTCGTAAAAATGTTCCAGTATTCTTCATTCAACAGACAGTTCCATCATCCACAAGGATGATCGTTTATTTTTTCCTCAATTTCATAAAAAATCTCAAATCCAAGGGGTTAAGCAGAAAACAAAACCTAATTTCCATGTAATTGAGTGTCAAGTGTCAGCTAAACAACGCACAGCATCATTGGGCGCTGTTGCTCCTGCCAGTAGCAGCATCCTGAATATTTATTCATTCCCGTAAAAGGATTATTAAGTATTTATGGCGAGCGAGAGGAGCGGCAACTAGAAACAAGTTTCCCACACACGAGGGGTACGTCTCGATCTCGTACCGTGTGCAGCGAGGACTCACACACTCACATGTCCTTTTCACAACGTGGATAATGGAATTGAGCTGTCAACTTGGACCACAGAATCCAGTTTTGATTTTTATGCGAGAAAATACGATGAATTTTACTTAAATTGAATGAGTGGCAGTGCTGGTAGGGCGGGAAATGGTTTGAGTTGACCTAACCAATGAGTTGCAAGGTCCTGCCACTTGAACTTTATGCTGCGTTCACCTTTTGCTGAAGTTGTTGGGAGGATGCTAGTTACCCTGTGGAATGGACCAAATCAGGGGAATGGTCGGCGCGTTTTGAGAGGAGGTCTGACACTGAGGGGTTGACATTTTTTTCTGAGGGCAGTCCAATTTTCCGTAGAGGTGTTGCTTGGTTTGTGTCCACTCATTCGTTTCTTGTTAAGAAATTTAATTGCTGTGATTCTAACGATTTTCTTCCATATTCCAATTTTCAGAACATGACACAACTTTTGAGGGAATGACGTTTTTATGATGGTATTGCTTGTATTGCGAACAAGCTATGCTCTGGCCCTGTATGGGCTATTACGCAGATTATTTATTTATTTTTTTTTATTTTTGCATGTAAATATTAATATCGTCTATACGTTTTACAAACATTTTGTGTTAGCTATTAAAAACAAATCAACCATTCTTTAAAATAATAAAATCGGAGAACCAGAATCCATTTTATGAGACTTTAAGTGTTAGAATGATGGGTGCACCCTTTCTTTTAACTACTAGAAAAGAATCATTTCTTATTTAACAACAAATTTGAATAAAAATAAAATGCCATATCGTGAGGAAGTTCATTGGCTCCTCACTACTAAAATCTGGAGCCGCGTTCTGCAAATTCATGATGTTCGCTCTTGATTCATTTCGTATTTAATTTTTCTTTGTCTCCAATCGAAGGGATATTAATAGAAGTAATAAACTTTAATTGAATATATTAAATTTAATGAATTTAATGTTAAATTAAAATACCCACTGATCTTGTTCGAACGATAATTTTACTTTAAGTATGTAATTAATTCTTCTACTTCCATAATCCGAAAACTGTAGCTATTATTACTATTGTCTCAACAATTAGTTTTTGGCGATAACCGATTTGGTATCGTCCTTGGTAAGTTATATTAAATTTGCGAAAGGAACAACAGGAATATATTGAATAAATTATTGTTGATATAACTTTCCCTTTTTTTTGTTGAGGTTTTTTGTTTGCACTTTTTCTCTTTTTTTATCAATTGTTTCCCATTTAAATTGTCCCTTTTTCTTCAATTTAACATAGATTTTTTTGTAGCAATATAAAATATATAAAATGTGCAATACAGATAACGTAAGAAAAGAAATAAATGCGAAATAAAAAAGTGTCTATCTATCTAATTGTTAAACATTGATTATTTTTATGTACCATAAAATATCTTTTTTTTTTTAAGTTATTCTTCCGAAAGTTCCAAATTTATTGGGGCATGAAAAAACTTCGAATTATAAAGGTTTTCGAATGACGAAAGTTTCAGAAAAAAATGCTCACATTCGTCACAGTTGTTGAAACAAAAAAAAAGTAAACTTAACTTCGAATTATAGAGGTAAACATCATTTTCGATTTATAGATGTCGATTTCATGTTGTTTTGTGCAAAAATAAATTCGAATTAACAAGGGACCCAGGTTCCATAGGTTTTCTTCGATTTACAGAAGAGTTTTCAGGGGACAGTGAGAATGTTTCGTTTTACAGAGGTTTTCAAATTATAGAGTTTCGAATTATCAAGAGTTCACGGTAATTCTTTTCTTTAACCATTTCAGTGTTTGATAGAAATTTTGTGGATCGCTGGTAAAGTAGAGTCTAGTTGGAGGCAGCAAAAAAGTGTTTTAAGTTTTAAGAAACTATTTTGAGCTCTAATTAATTCAATACTCTTATCCATTCAAAAGTTGCAACAAAAACAACAACCAATATTGCCAAAATCAATCCACAAAAGTTTACGTACGGCGGATAAATTTTCACAATTAGGACTTTTTAAATAACTGTAACTAATTAAGGAAGCAAGTAAATACATTGCCTTTGTATACTCATTGTTAGCAAGTGGCGAAATGTAGAAAAGTCCATAAATAGGTTAACCAAAGACCATAAATATGGAAAACAACGAAACT
Organism: Syritta pipiens; assembly: GCA_905187475.1. Classification (NCBI taxonomy): domain Eukaryota; kingdom Metazoa; phylum Arthropoda; class Insecta; order Diptera; family Syrphidae; genus Syritta; species Syritta pipiens. The sequence continues at coordinate 5,591,288 of LR994571.1, forward strand.
TAGTTGGAATGAGAGGCTAGTGGCTATTAACTTGTACTTAGGGGGACCAATGTCCTAGGGGGTGGTATCAGAATAAACTTCAAAAAGCCAGTCAACAACCCAACTAAAAAAAGGCCGCTTCGGGATTACTGGAAATTCCAAACAAGAGCAGAACTGTCCAATCATTCAAGCTCTCTCCATAAGGTTAACTACCTTTCAGGCAAATACTAGATCAAGAACCTCGGCAAAAACCTAAAATCTAACTTTTAATATTGTGATTTAATTTTTACACCTAAGCGAACTTTTCCTCTTTTCTTTTTTTGAACAATTTAGCGTAGAAAGAGCATGACCTGATCCATTCAATTTAAAGTTTAAAGTTTTTTCTTGAAAGGTTTTTTTCGATTTACAGGAGACAGTGACAATGTTTCGTTTTACAGAGGTTTTCAAATTATATAAATTCGAATTATCGAGTGTTCACTGTTATTCTTTTCTTTAACCATTTCAGTGTTTGATACAAATTTTATTGGTGGCTGGTAAAGTAGATGCTTTTTGGAGGCAGCAAAAAAGTGTTTAAAGTCGTAAGCCAATGAAACTTTTTTGAGCTCATAACCTTAGTGGGTTATAGAATAGGAAATGGAAAATAATAAAAAGCTCTTTTTGACATAGACGAGTCAAAGATTATGAGTCTATATCAGGACGATCAGGTTAATTCAATCTACTAGACAATTGTCTCCTGGAAAGTTACGAGATATGGACCATATTAATGGCCTTATGGTTTCATTCGAACTCAGGTTATCTCCCTAACGAAAAGGCTAATCACCCAACAAAAAAGGTATTTTGAGCTCCGGTATCACATTTAATTATCTAATTCGAAGTCTGCCAAGAGCAAGTTTCTCTCGTTTTAAATTCATAACGATGTTATGAGTTAATCTGACGTTATTTGAAGTAAGGCCGTTTGCTTATTCTAAATCAAACCAGTTCTCAAGTATGTATTTGGCTACTCCTGGAAACCACTGTAGTCACTGTATATGCCACAAGATTGATATCACGTACATATACATCGAACCATTATTGAATAATAAAGACGATCAACGTAATTAATCTTGTAACCTACCACAACGATTTGACGTAAGTGACTGAACAAACAATAAATTTAACTGACACCGACAAAAAAAAAACCAACATGACCACCGCTGAATGAATTTAAGGAACACAGTTACAAGACCTTCGGCAAAAACTTAAAATCTAACTTTTAATATTGTGATTTAATTTTTACACCTAAGCGAACTTTTCCTCTTTTCTTTTTTTTATTCAATTCAAAAGGTTATATAAATTGTTAAGTCTAAAAACAAAACTAAAATAAATTTTAGCTCTCAATAATAGGTTTCAAATTCAGAAATTGTTTATTATTGTATTTAGATTTAACAGCTGACTGTCGATTATCCGCCATTATTGAAAACTTTTAGGTAAAGGCCATTTCGAAGAAGGTTTTCACTAAGCGACGCACAGCGTTCGATTTGTAACAAACTGCTAATTACAAAGTTATGCAGTTTTTTGTAAGAAAATAAAAATTTATTTTGTTTTAAGGTAAAGTTCGATTATCTTAATTTTAGATGCTACAAGACTGTGGTGATAAAAATAGTGATTTCGTTATCGACAAAGGACAATAGTTTCCATTCCATTCCAAGTACATGACTAAAGGTTAAAATAAATCACAAATTAATCTTGACAGCCTAAATCCTCAAAATCGATTTTGATTTAATTTCCCTTCGTGTTGTTAATCTAGTTTATGTTTCTACTTTAAGAGACCAAACTGTAAGGACACAACATTTAATTTCAACAAATAAATTGAATTAAATAAAATTGAATAATTCTTTTTGGTAAGAAAAGCCGTATCCCAATGATATAATCCCCAAAAAAAAAAAACTGCGGTATTCGCTAGCAAAATGAATACGTGGTCCGAGGTGGAACACAACAGCACAACAGCCCACACCCTTTTCCGGTAGCTGCAAGCAATCGTCCGCCCAAATCCATTTCCAAATTCTTCTCGCAGGCTCCGATGAACTCGTAAATACGACGTAATTAATATTGCGGCATCTCAGCTCAAACGAACCTTTATAAATTGTTGAACATGGCCCGCGCCTCTAACCCCGAGCGGTACACATACAATACATCAACTATCCCCAAATTGGATAAATATCGCTGCGGTAAGCTGAAGAGATTGAAAAAGACGTTCCTGCTGAAGGACCAAGGACCACTGGCGGTTAGATGGAGGATCTTCTGGGGTGAGTGTGTGCGGCTGGTGGCCCGAAAACTTTTGGATTTAAATTTTTCGTATGTCGTTAATCATGGTCACCCCGAGTGTTCAGTTTTCTACTGTTTAATTTTTCAATGCAGACCCTTTTACACCAATCCAATGTTGAGGATGTGAGATCGCACACTCACACACACTCGCACGCAGCAGACCTTCGACCACGGGCATCCCCTTCGGTGTAACTGTAGTTGAGGACGTGGGTAGTGGGTAGATATAAATTAAGGGTTGTATTAGGTATGTAAGCAGCCCGGTCGGGAAAAGGGTTGAACTTGAGCCGATTCCATTCCGGTATGCCAACGGTCCGGGACGACAGGACAACACAGCACGGACGCTGGAAGGACGGCAGGACGTGTACATAGAGGACGTCCTCTAACTCGCTCTCTCATGTATTATTAAGGGAAATGATGGTCGTGTGTTATTTGACCCCGACCCATGTCCATCGCACACATTTATAAGCCAGTCGCTCTCGTTCGCTCGTTTGCTTGTTCGCCCGGTCCCGTCGGTCCTTCGGTCGGTCGGTCGAACGGTCGGATGGTCGGCCGAGGATGTGCAGATGTGGATAAGGATAAGGACGATGTAAACTTTAAATATGTATGAAGGCGAAACGATTCTCCGAGCACTGCCAGTGCCAGTGCCAGTGTAACAAAAATGGTGAACATTTTGTAATTTGTTGTTGTTGCTGTGCTGTTGCAGGACGTGTACATAACCGTATACGGGTTAATAAAGGACGAAGCAATTAGATAGGGCAGGATGCGTTGTATGTCTTCTCATCGGACTGGGAGTAGAAATAATTAAGCAAAGTGTTGTTGGTTTTAGAGCGTATCCTTTAAATTATTTGTTAGTTTAGATTTGCTGTGAAGAAGGTCGATGAGGGAGAGGGTGATGTAATGGAACTAACGTATATACTGCTGACCAGCAATAATGACAAAAACATAAATTATGTTTGAGATAACACTTTTAGTCTACTCGGAGTTTTGTTTTTTTAAGTCTATAGTTGTAGATCCCACTTACAGAAGACTTTCAGGGCTTGATATTTATTCAAACCTGAGATACAGTAAGGGTCAAAACTATAGCGCACCCAGTAAGTAAACTTATGTTCTTGCTTGTAGCGGATAATAAAGAAAAATTCCGAAGTTCTAATTTTTGCACATTTTTTTTAGTTTTACCAAACAAAATAAATATGAAATTTTAACAATCTTTCTTTCCGAACAAACTTCAGTAAAGACAAATAGTCTAATTACAGTGCCGTACAGGTAAAATGAAACACCTAAAATGGTGTTTTTGTTTTCGTCATAATATAACGTACAGTAGACTCCCTCTAAGTCGAACTCCTTCTAAGTCGAACTCCCTCTAAGTCGTATTTCCCTTTAACTTGAATTTTTTCGCCATATTTTGACATTCCCTTTCCCAATTTTCCATACAAAAACCATCCTCTAAGTCGAACTAATTTTGATGTCCCGTAAAAATTCGACTTGGAGGGAATCGATTGTATATTGTAACAGATTACACCTATAACCACCATCATGGACTTTGCATCAAGTGCTACAACTTTAGGCGTTTGTCCATCAAAAGCGCAAAAATCATCAAAATAGCCAGTACAATTCGAAAATGATGGCTGACTTATGTCTGTTTATTGTGTTATTAGTTTATTTGTTTTTGTTCAACATCCGCATGTTGCGTACGTGACGAAAGTAAGCAATATATTTTTTTTGTCTGTAACCTCTGTAATTCGAAGCTTTTTTCCTGGTCCGATGAATTTCGAATTGTCGAGAGTTTACTGTATTTGTAATACAATTTTAATATTTTGTGGTTTATTTAATGAATTTGCCGCCAATCACTATTATTTTTAGTGATTTTCCATTGCATCAATTTAAATTAAATTTCAATTAAATGCAAGTCTTATGTGCCACATTGAAGTCACTTTGAAGCCATCTCCCACGTCCTTCTCCAATAGAATAAAAAATTCTTTGGTTAACTCGATTATGCTAAACCTTAGATCTGTACTAGAACCTGTCTTATAAAGTATTGTCATTGAAATTTGGAAGTAAGGTCATTGTAAGTTGAAATCGTACCTTTTTTTATGTCACACAAAGCATTAAGTAGACAAACATAGATACATTGGGTGGTGTAACAGCCCGTTGAGAGCCAGAGCCTAGCTTTTTCGTTCATGACAAACGTTGCAATGCAGTTTTAAAAATAATGATATTTTTATACTTTAATTTGTAGATTCCAAAATCTGCTTATTTTTTTCGAGAATTTATATGAAGACAGTTATCATTGGGAAACTTGAATCCCTTTAATGTGCGCCCAAACGTGAATACTGTATTTTCTTATATTGACTGCTCTGACAAATCTAAGAGCTCTAAAACTTGAACAGATAATTTTTCAACATTTCTACATGATATCGGGGGATATCATAATATTGACAATGCGTAGTATTGAAGTTTAGGAGTTTTATCCGCCCCTGAACATCTGTAGGTGGAATATTACGATGCTTTTGTTCAAAAAGAAGATGTTCAAAGAGTCAGCATACGTGAAGCAGTTAAAACATTTAACAAGGCTTTGCAATTGTGTACAGATGAAGGCGTTGACCAAAGCGCAAACTAGTGAGAAAGTGAGGGAGTGAGTGAGTTTTTGAGAAAATTAAAAGCTCTAATTGAAACCCCAAAGTGGTCCACCCACCCTTTCACGCACGCTTGCAGCCGACTGATAGTAATAGTAATTTTTAATTTTCTTACAAACTAGTAGACATAAACCCATTCGGTTTTTTGTATTCAATTCAAAATCGATGTGAGGATTGGCACAATTCAGCAAATTGGCCTTAAATTTTTTTTCCTTTTTTATTCATCAAAATTTTGAGTTTGCATGTGAGCTTTTCAGAAACTGTGGAAATGAGTAAATTAACTTGAATGTATTAGGTTGTCAAATATCTCCCTATCTCCCTCCCGGGAAATTCAAAAGACAAAAAGGCGGAAGTTAGATACTTGACAACCTAATATAATGAAAGAAGAAGTTTCTGGCTTTCAAAACGGGTATAGCACTTTATTGTATGTGTTGCCGTTGCTTTCTTATAATTTTTTTTTTTTCATGTTAATTGATTTTTCTGCCCGTACCTCCTTAACGAGGCGAGATAGACCACCCCCTCCCATAGCAAAAAATACTTGTTTTTGCCCCTTCCACAAAAAATCATATTTTGGCGCCAAAGTTATCGTACTTGTTGTATCGGTTGGCCTTAAAAAATTATGATTACTTTTGAAGTTCGCAAAAGTGACGAAATCTTCTCATTATTTGTCACCAGGCCAGGATCAAATTGGTAAGGCTTATTGTCTTTAGTATTTCTTAGGAAGAAAAAGACAAGAAAAAAAATAAAAAGAAAATTAAGTTCCTATGTCCAAAATTAGTCAGCTTATTACATTTTTAAGACTAAATAATTTACGAATACTTTTACGCGACACTGTATCTCTGTATTCCGCCACAGTAAAATGTGTAAGTAATAATAAATATTTTAAGGTTTTTGAATAGCTTTCACATAAGAAGATAGAGGGTGCTTTAGTTTTGTCACGCTGATTTTTCGATCTTTGGTGTTTAATGGTTTTTTATAATTTTTTTCGTAAGAAAAAAGGTGTAATGTTTATGTGTTTGTTTTATTTAGCAAAGCTAAGAAAATGAAGAAAACATTTTATATTCGTAATTTCTCTCTGTCATCCTCAAGTACAAGTAAAAACGTCAGATTGACAAGATTTGTCCGATACTCTATTTAAAAATATTTATAATTTAAAGCAAAAAGGAGATTAAATAAAAGAAATTGTGTTTTGTGTTGATAATATAGTAAAAACATAATTTAAATCGTAAAACTAATATCATTTCAATACATGAACATTGAACAAATCTCAGAAATATCAACAGCATTGGTCTTAATGTGCAGCTGATCACTAGCTGTCTTGATCTTTTTGGTTTTGTTGCATTATGGTTTAAAACAAGATTACAAATCTCAAAGCATTCCGTTTTCAGTTCAAACACAAGATGACCTCTTTCTACTCTTTTGTCCAAATTGTCTCCATCACAGAATCTCTAGCCTTATGTTCCACATCAGAATTTTCTGTTTTCATTCTGCATACAATGAAGTCGCACTTTATCTAGAGACAAGAATCAGACACACGCATCCCCAACCACAACTCAAAGTGAATTTGAAAAATGGAGTCGCCAGCCAGAATTTAATTGGCCATGCAACGATTGCAGACTCCACTTCTCCCCAAGTGGGTGTGACTTTAAGCCTCCGACCGAAGAAAATAAATAAAACACAAAAAAATCCATCCCTCTCGCCTCTCACATCCACACATGCGGTGACTCATCAACTCCGGCCAGATTCAAGTCCAGCCTCCACCCACTCGCCCCACCACCTTCTGCTGCGATGCAACGACGTTGGCTGAAATTTCATTTCTCAAAAAGGAATCATCCACAAATGGGAATTTCAGAAGGACCCTTTCTTCCCTCAAAGAGCACGACGACGACGACGAGTCCTTCATCAGGTTTTTATACCTTGCCTCGCCTCGACTAACACTAAGCCGGCAAAAGCCCACAATCGCCCACCGCCCACCGCCAGCATATCGTGTGTCCATGCAAATGCAATTTGCACACAAAGTCCCCCTGAAATGTATTCATTAATCGTGTGCACATGACTTTGTGATGACGGTCCCATATGCAGGAGCCGTTCCGTCCCAGACAAACGTCCTCACGGTGTCCTCAGATGAGTCTTTCTCTCTCCGCTCCTTTTGGAAAGCACACACCGTCCATATACCTGCCTGACTGCATTTCTTTGTGTCACAGCTCAGCCCAGGCAGGCCCAGCTCGACGTCGTCGGTCGTAGAAAACCGACAAAAAAACGAAAAAGCGAAAAAAAGGGAAAATGCCAACCGACGACGAACGTTAAAAATCTTCGGTTACTTCCCTAACAAGTCGACGAATCGCCTCGGCAGGACATCAACCCATTCGAGAATGTCGCCCTGCACCAGGCTCACCGTCATTATCCTTTACGCTGTCCCATATCATCAAAAATATCCCGCTTGCCGCTCTCTGCGATGTCTCAGTCTCGGTATTCCGTTCTCGTCCTCGTTGTCGACGAAGAGAGACGATGACGACGGCGACGACGACGACGACTGCTGCGACGTTGTACTTTCTAGTGCCTCCTCTAGTGGGTCCTTGCCGCCCGAGCCGAGCTGTGTGCGCTACCTAAAACCTCTTTCATGCATGTGCAGTGCACACACTCGCACTCACAGGACACCACACAGCGCACGTTGCATATTCATATTTGGTCACATAAAGTGGTTAGTTGATTCTGGATCTGTGTACAGTTTAAGGGCTGTTAGACCAATGCACCGTGGAAGATGGGCTTTTGTGCAGCACTGCAGGCGAATCCCGGGAGTATCCTTGTGCAGTGCTTTCATTCGCGATGTATTTCCGTTTCCTTTGAGCGCGCAACGAGTGTATGCGAAATAAGGATTCGAGTGGTGTGCGACACGGGGTGAGGGTCGGAGGCGGCGAGGGCGGCGAAAGAAAATTGCAATGATACGCTACGGATACGGGGACATAGAATCAGTGGGGCTGGCTTGGTCTGGCCTGAGCTGGGCAGAGCTCTCTCTCCCTCTTTCTGTCGCTCTCTTTTAAGTGAAAAGCAATTTAATTTCGCAGCCAGAGGCTCAGGGGGTGGGCGTTGGATTGAGCGTGAAGATTGCGTGCTAAGGAGGACTAGGATGTCCACAGTTCGATGTGGGATGAGAGCTTGACAGGATGTCCGAAATGATGGCGATGGACTTTGAGTTGGAGCTGAACTTACGGAAACCTGAAACAACAGCCGGGTTGACGGAAGCCGATTGAGGAGTCATCAAACCTTTCTTGTTTAGAAAAAGAAAAAATGTACCTTTTTGATGCATCTGTTTTTTTTTTTTCTGTTCCATCTATTCGAATGAAGATCTTATTAAGATTTTTTTAGACGGGCAACCTGTTCTATCTTGCATAATTTAGGAGCTTAAAAATCGCTCCTTAAAGTTCGGCTTTTGTACAGATTTACATAAATTACAAAGTTGGGCGATGAATTACCAGATGCAAGGAATTGATCCGATGCACACAACTAAGCTCAGCCTTACAACGGAACTCAATACAATAATTTAAAAAATATATATAATAATCCAATATTAAACGTCCATATACTTGAACAGTAAATCATAAAATTCTACAAGTTTTCACAAAATGTTGATACAGAGATCACTTAATTTTAAATGTGAAACAAATATCATGATCATCATGATCATTTTCGATTTCCACTAAATAGGTTGCGGGAGCAATGCACTCAGCTGTGATCTCCAGGCAACTCGATCCTCCGCCACCGACTCTAACTTATCAGGAGGTATGCCCAAGTGTAACCAGGCGAGATTTTGGACTTGGTCCGAACATCTCGTCTTGGGTTTACCGAGCGCCTTTTTGACGGAATCGTATTTAAAGCGCACCTCAGAAGTCATGATAATGGAGATATTCGAGAAACAAATATTCAAAATTCAAAGTTCACCAAAAACAAGAATTTAAAAACATATAAATATTGAAAACATTGAATGGTAACGCAAATGGAAAACTAGAAAGTAGTAGATCAACGATCAATAGACGCAGCACCTGGGTCGAACTCCGCCATTACTCAGTGATAATTTGAAGACTTAAGTGTATTTATAAATCTTCCTTTTGCTATTTGGAACAAATAAAAGCAATTTAAAAAAAAACATTTTATCCGTTTATCCTTATTATTTAAAATGGACCCACTTTCATTTCGACGTTTCTAGTGATACAGGCGAAATGATGTGGAGTTCCTCATTCATAGGACTTGTAGGTTTTGGATTATACTTGGTTCCAAAAGACGAATGCAAGAAGTGTATGTCAATCTATAAGTCAGCCTAAACTTCAAAATTAGCCGATCATAAGTCAGAATTATAAGAAAATTCAATCTTTTGGTAGTAAATTTCCTAAATATCGGAACAACTTGACAACTTAGAAACTTGTTCATGCCGATTATGGAATCCGGCAGCTTAACTGCAGCGAGAATATTTTCACCAGCAATAAAACGCGGGTCCTGCCGATCAGCAGGAATATCTCTTGCTGACCGTCGTGAAATGTCACAAAACGCTGTGAATCAAGTTACAGAGTTGTAAAAGAATGCAATCTTTTGGGAATGCATTCGCTGAATTCACGGAAAAGACTTCACAATTTGTGATTCATTGAATTGACTTCATTAGATAAGTGTGAATTTAATTTTAAAATCAGCATTCTATTTTGAAGTCTTGATTGGACCAATCTTTCGGGCCACTCAATGGATTGAAATCAATTGAATGCAAGTCTTTAGAATTATGTACATTCTTTGAAGTCACTTTGAAGTCCTACCACTCACTTGAAGTCCCACCATTCACTTGAAGTCTTTGGGACTTCAACCAATTTCGTTGAAGTCTTTGGGAATGCAATTTTTGTTGCAATTTTTTTACATTTTGCATTGAAGTTTTTGGGAATTCAGTCAACTTGTAGAGTCATCACCGAGCAATTTTTCAGACAACTAATGAGTATGAGTGCAAAAAAATGATTTTTTGGTTACTTGACAAGTTAGAGCACTCTGTTTTGATAATTAAAATCTGTTTAAAATCACTGCGACACATTTGCATAGAAAAAAACAATTTTATTCATTTTACTCTTTATTTGGCACTTGATTTTCATAATGAAATTGTTTTTGAAAACAATTAAAAGACGAAAATCAAAATTCGACTGAAGAAAAATGATAAAAAAAATCACCGATATGGAGGTTTTGTGGACCGATAATGTAGTTCATTCGACAGATTCTATAATAGGGTTGAACTGCGAATGCTGTCAATACAAAAGCTAAAGTAGTTGGTGAGCAAATAACAGAATAGCAAAAGAAGGTTTAATAAATAAAAATACTTTAATATCACTGTTAAATTAATGAAATTATTTTATTTCCAGTTTTTTTCAAATTATGGTCCATCCATTTCCTCTTAACTTTATAAATACCTTTCAAATGTTCATTTTATGTGCTCTTTGAAATAAAGTTTGGTTTTCCACCTGTGTTTCTAATAACGACTTTTGATGAATTATAGATTTTTGTCTTACTTCTGAGATCATTATATATCCTTTAGCCAAGTCCGGCTGGACATGTCATAAATGATAAATTCAATTAGGCAAATCTTGGTATTTGAGTTTTTTGCTAATTCCCTAAATTGATAACATTCATTCGTCACTTGGAAAACTTCACATAAAGTCTTTCTCGACTTAAACACAAGTTCTGTGGTCAACAGGATTATGTTGAATGTGTTTAAAAATTTTTCTTTTTACAGGATGGAAGTGGTTCTATTGAATGTGGCCATTGTTACGACGAGTGCCGTGGTTCGATAGTTAATTCGGAACATTAACGTACACAGGTACTGGTGGAGAAAAAAGACATCGCAAAACAATTTTCACAGCCCCAACTCCAGCAAACGACTGATAATCCTCCTGAAGTACTATTACCGTGAAAAGCTTTGCAAAAAGTCTTTCGGAACCGGCAATTAATCGTAGGTCCCTTCCTCATGTGTCAAAATTAAACCGCCCTCAATAAGGGCGGACTCTGGCCTTCAACGAGCTGTTACGCCACCAAATTATTGTTATTATTAGAAAAAATGTTCGTGGCTAGGAACTTAAGTTAAATCTCAAAAGTTATATTTCGTACTGGAGGTGTTTTATCAAGTATTATCATCGGAGTTGGAATTGGCATTGAAATTTGTCTTGAGGTTGGCATTTAATTAATGGAAGGGAAGTACACAATCAATGATTTTTCGATTCTTAAACGGCAAAGTACAATAAGATTGGTGTTTAAACTCTTCGGTCGTTCTGCACACGATAGTCTCACAATAAGTAGTTTAGTTCCAAATCCATTTATTACCACGGCGTCACCTCAGTGTGCCCCTCCTACCCAAGGCTAAACCGCCTTCGTCAGCCCTTAGGGCTAAAACCAATTTTAAACTACCAACCACCCATCAGTCCACCCCCAATTGGCCTTCAAATCGAGTTAACTGTGAAGGGAAATTCGCAGAAAAAAAAAATACTTTCCCAAATATCCTGAGGGCGTTTTTAATTTCCACGGCCATCATTTGGCATTTCCCGAATTTCCGTATGCAGAACCATATCCTGCGTTCCACACACACACACTAGAAGACCGACGCAGACAAAACAGGTACACGGAAGCTCTGAAAATCATCAATCAATCCGTCAGATTGCCAAAGACACATACAACCGCGCCGAGGCGAAGGATATTAATAATTAGCAAAAGGACCTCTCGCCGTGCCGGCAGAGCATATGTGTGTGTAACAGACGATTAACCAGTCGTCCACACACGTCTCCGTGTGGCGCTGCTTGACAAGGACACACTCGCACCCAGCCCCACCGCCCACTGGCTGCCAGGACGTGATACAGACGATGTGATGATGGGTGGCATCCTGGTGGCCACCACCAGTGTTGTAGGCCGGAGCTCATTTTTGTGACACGTACGCGCTGCACGGCTTCAATCGCATCCCGCTCTGATGGCACAGGACACAGGCCGGGAGTTCGCTCGCAATCACAACAAAACACAGCTAATGGCTGGCTTCTTACCGTTAAACAAAAGAAACCATATGTTTCGCAGTGGCGGTGGCGGTGGCAGTGGCAGTGGCAGTGCCCAATCTCAATTGCTGGGGCTCTCGAAAATAATCACACACAAGTGCACCGTGTAGCGTGTCATATGTCTGCGATGCCAGGCAGCAAAGGCGTATCGGAACAAAGGGTTAAATTCACTCTCGAATGGTCAAAGGACATCGACGGGGTGGGTTTCGATGGCGCAGTAGCTGGAAAGGACAGAAATGAAAAGGGTTAATGCCAACGCCAAATACCACCTACCACATTGTGAGATTGGCCCAGCGTGTGGACTTACGCCATTGTGTGAGTCCGCCTTGTTCCTTTTTTCGTCCTTCGGGTTATTGTTGTGCTCCTGCTTCTGGTGCTGGTGTTTGATGGTGGTGGATGCCTGCCTGACTGGCTGGCTGGCTGGCTGGCTGGCTGGCTGGCTGGATGCTGCATATGCATGCAGGATAAGCGTTAATTTCTTTTGCGAATAATTGAATAGGACCTTTTGTTTTGTGGAAAGATTTTAGTTATGGCAAGAAGTGCTTTTGTCCTGCCGACGTCGAGGATGAGAGGACGAGGACGACGATGATTGTGGGTTGTGTATGGCCGTGCTCACATGTGAATCGGCCATTTTGAATTGTTTTGCATTAGAGTTTTGATTTCCTGTACACGGCTGAGGAGAGTCGGCGTTGGTGGATCTTCGATCTGAAGGAGATAGGTCACGCAGATGGGTCGCTGGGGGAGTTTTTTTTTCCCTTTTTTTGCTTTCTTACAGGACATTTACGCGTTGGTTCTCGAAAATGACAATTAGTATATCAGCAACCCCTCCTAATTGAAAGGGTTACCAGAAAACGAGTTCCACACGAGTTTGCTCCGAAGCGTTGCGTCTTGAACTCTGTTCGAGGAGTGCGTGAGGGTCTGCCGCGTTGTTGAAGAAATATTTGGACACTGGTCAGTTGGGAATTTCATTTTTGGGAGAAGAAAGAGCACATTTTCTCAACTTTCTGACACTACGACCAGGGGGATGATGATTGATGGGTTTCTGGGGTGAAGTGGCTTTCAATTAGTGAGAGTTAAGGGTGGACGAGATTTCTTGTTTCTGCGATTTGTAAATCATGACGTCGAGTGTGACATGAGGTTGAGATTTTCTAGAAGAAATCGACCAAAGGAGCTTAGGAAAGGGTATGTAATGCATGAGGCCAGGGGTTAGTGAAGAGGAGAATGCTTCAATTGCTTCAGGAGTAATTTTAAGTGGTTTCAAATTGTGTACGAACGTTTTTTCTTCGACTGGCAATCAATGTCTATTGAGTTTCAAAGTCACGTATTTATCAGAGCGACTAAAACATGAGATAGTGCATCTGACAAAGCTGGCATGTCCAGAAAGGATGTTACACATGTGTTCTCATGATAGAGGCGGCGCTTAAAAATCAATATAATATATTGATGACGCCTCTGCTTTTTCTTTCGTTTGCGCAAGATATGAATACTCCTCAAGAACGTTTTAGAATAAGGTAAGCTGATTAATTTTCTCTAACCACTTTAAGGCCAAGTTTTAATTCGGCCATGGGATGTACCATACCCGCCGACATTGTGGAAAAAAATTCGAAGAAAAATATTATGTCATGATGTGCCCGTCTCCATTCTCTAAAAAACTAGTAAATTAATAAAAGCACGTTCGCGATTTCTTTCATTTAAAATTATTTTTTTCTACTTCGGTGCCTCTTAACCGTGGACCCTACGTTCGGGTCGTTTTCGACCCAACAATTTTTTGCCTTAAGATAATTTAAAACTTCAAAAATTACTATTTTAAGCTGCCTTTCCATTACTTTGTTACTTGAATTATAATCAATCAAATTCCAACTGTTAACATTTTGTAAAATTAAGATAACTACATTTTTTGGATTTTGGAACTTTTTCCCATTTTGAGGCGTTTTCGACTCATCATATATTTTCGTGATTGCATTGAAAAAGGGACTAAAATTTATTATTTATTTATTTTCAAACAAATACAAAAAATATTGTGGCAACATTTTTCCAACTGTTTTTCAAAAAATGAAGAGTTTTCTTCGGGTACTGAGGATGGCTTTGTTCCTGGATCCAAAGAGATTCATTCAAGTAAGACATAAAGCATCATAGTGAAGAAGCACCTATGGTTTTCGCGAATAATGATAGTTTATCTGTTTCGAAGGACAACACAATTTGGTGCCCAATGCCATTGAATTCATCGAGAAGGAATATTTGCGTTTGTTCGTTTCCTTCTGAAAATGTTATAGCAATGAAACCGGGTATTACTCGTTATGTTATTGCTCCAGTTCATGCATTGATGTATTCCACTACACTTATTTCATTTGTAAGTAAATAAAATAAATATACCGTCGTCCAAAGCACTTTGCACCATAATCCTGATATAGGGCCTGAGCCTAAAATAAGATCGGACGTTATAAAAGAAAGAAATTACAGGTATAAACCCACATACCAAAAGGCAAAGATTATATTCTCCCAAAAATTGCGTCAGATGTTCAATTAGTGTAGAAGAAAATTAAAAAAAAAAAAATGCTGCAGATGCAGAAAAAGTATTTGCAAAAAAATACTCAATGGTGATGTTACATACACAATTGTATTGAAAATGTTTAAACTATTGCTTAAACAATACTAATAACTTATTTTTATTTTAAAATATCTCTTAGAACATATAATCCAAAGTCTTTTTGACTCAGGAAGCACTTATTTTTTCGAATTTCATAAAAAAAACATTCGTGGGTCGAAAACGACCCATGAAAGTAAGATTAGTCGTTTTTATGGAACAAAGGTCTACTGTTAAGTGCTTAAAAAAATATGATTCAAACTAAATTGGGTCACTGAAAAACGTCTTAACTAAATAATTGACCGTAAACAGATGCTAAGGTAAACATAACACCTTGAACAATGTTCGTTTTTCGACGTACTCATAACATAACATTTTGTTTATTAAATACAGTAATCATTCGATAATCAGAATTGCCAATAATGTGAATTTAACTAAAATGTGAATCGGCAAATCTTTACATTGTCATCTCTAAAATTTGAACTTACGAAGACAACCGGGAAGATGATGATCTAGTTCCATTTATCTATCCATGAAGGACTGCACCCAAAACACAGCTTCAGGAAGAGTTGCAAGAAATCAATGATCAAAGAAGATCTTAAACAAGATTATGAGACCTCGGGGAATGAAAATGATGAAATCACCTAAACTCCTCGCAAAATAGCTCTGTAGCTACCAAGTGATCCAGTGCTAAAATACGCTTCTCGATCTAAATGAATTAAGTGCAGAAACGATTTTAAGTTTGCTAAAGTTAAGGACAGAAGCAATAGAAAGCTATTTGCCAGTTCAAAAAACTAAATTTAACAAAACATTGAGAATACCAATATGTTTATCGACACAAAATAAATCATTTTATTTAGTTTTTGGATTAGAAAATCTGGAAAGCTCCAAAGTTGGAAAAATAGTGTTCCCTCTAATTTCCACACCGTTTTGCCTAAAAATCTGGAAAAATCGTGTAAAATCCGTCTTAATGAATACTTTCAATTCAAGAGAGAAATAAGAGTTGAGAAGAGAGAATATCAGTTGATTTATTTTATGCGTGGCAACGCCGAAAACAGCTAGTTAAATTGTAATAATATGATGAAAATGTCCAAATAATGTGAATAGCGTTCACACTTGACTACGAATTGTACAATTTGCTTGACAATCGTGTTTGATGACTGCAAATCGTTAATGTGAACGCTGGAAAGTACAAAACGGCAGACTTGCAGTCAGAAAGTTCAATATTTTCAACCGTTGTACGATTTGTAGTTGAGTGTGAAAACTTGTCGTCCAACTTCAGAGTATTTTTGTTTGTGAAAATCTCAGCGGATCGGTACAAAAAAGCAAAGAGATTAGATTTTGCCTGGAGTTTTTTTTGAATTGAAACAAGTTCTTATTGGCAAAGATCTTAGCGTCGCAAATAAACGTTCGTGTGGTGATATTGCATCTCTCAACATTTTGTCTTTCGTTTTATGTAAGGAGTTATTTTTCTTAATAGTTCTTCATACAATGCTGTGTCTGTTCTTAAATAATTTCGAAAATCATCAGGAGAACTTTTGCTCCACAGTCTAACCCGTACTATTTTTTTCTTTCCTTGTTTTCTTTCACTTTCCTCTTATTTTAAAATCTCATCGATGAGGAAAAACGCAGGAAGGGCATCCGCTGGCATGCTCAACCCTTTACGTTTCTCTCAACTGAAGTTGTCAAGCATGTAGTTTAATGTGGACGCTAAGCAAATTGTCCCCATAGTTCATATTCTCGAAGGAGTACTGTACCTTAATTTTGTAGAAAAAAAAAAACTAAAACTCGGTATTTGTCTTTAAGAGTGAGAATACTATCTTAACGAATAGAAATCCACCTTACTCTATTTATGAAGCACTGCAATGAAAATAAACCAGCCAATACTTTACTATTTTTAATCTGTTGCATACATTTTCCCAATATGTTGCTGCTAAATATCATCTACTACGTGACTCGCGGAGAATAATATCCCAATCACACATTTCAACAATTTTACTTAATTAGCTGAGCCATCAAACTAATTAATTCCTCAGAAATCACCATCAGCGCCATCTATCAGTCACCATGTGAACCACGAAAAAGAATTATGAAAATTCATATTTCCATTGTTACCTTACGAAGAGAGAGAAATCGCTGTTTCTCTTGACAGTTGGTACCATCCAACCATTCGGTTGCGAGCAAACACGTCAAAAACAAAACAACCCTCGTAACTTTCTCTGATAGTCGACGTACAACTTCGTTTTAAGAGAAACGAAATCTGATGCCAAACATGCTCGATGTCCTATGAAGAGAGTGAATGGGATAAGATTGCACGTGAAATTGAATAGTTAAATCAAAAAAAAAAAAAGATGTTATGAAACCTTGTTTTTCTTTAATGAAACGCGATGCCACAAGGATATCTACAAATGTCTGACACTGAGGAAGGAGCTGAGTTGAAAAATTGGATGAGAGCCGCAAAGTCGAGTGCGTTTTACGCTGAGTTTTAAGTGGGAATGGAGAAATTCGTCACGCTCTCGTTTTGAATCTGATTCAAGTGCATCCATAGAGTTTGTTTGTTTTTATAGTTTTTAGTTTTTTTTTCCTTGAAGTGACACCAAATTTATAGTTAAACTGACGCGTGTCCTTGTCTGATTGCCAAGCGTTGAGCAGCGGGGTATTAACTTACATTTCGTTCTCCGAATTTTTCTGTTTTTCAATGTCAATGATTTTCTTCAAAAGAAAAACTTTTAAAACTTATGCAATGCTGTCAAAGTTTCTGTTGCTATATTCTGCAGTTCTCTGTGTTAATAAACGTCACTTCGACGGATGTGGCACTTAGCAGTTAAATTTTTTCTGGCGAGATTTTAAGCGTTATGATTAGTTATGATTTCTTTTAAGGTTTATAGAGAAAGTTGAGTTTTGAATTTAGAACACAAGACGATTTAAGCGTCGTGTTTTTCTAATCAAAATTAACGAAGCTAATCGAGGTTACGTGTACAAGGCTTACGAAACCTCCTGAGCGGGTAAATGGGGTGGCTGAAATTGAGTCTTTGATGGATGGGAGTGAAGATGACCAATGGTGATCGTTGAGACTGTAGGCTATAATTTATACTTTGAAGTTCGGTGCTTGGCATTCTAAAACTATATATTGCAAAGTCCATTTCATTTTGTACAAATGTTTTATTTTCCTATAAAAACATGTATAAAGGAAAAGAAAAAAGGATGTAGAGAGCTTCAAAGAAAAAATTAAAACCTACAGTAAAACATGGAGGTAGGAATGGCATGATATAGGGCCGCGTGGCTTACAAAGGAGTTGGAAGCCTGGTTTTCATGGACAAATGTTTGAGATTGTTGCTTTGATTTTACGCTAAAAGGTCGTCAATTTGGAAATGTAGGGGCCGTTTCCTTTGAACAGGACAAAGGTGGAAACTTGTACTCTAACTTAAAAGATCTATTGTACCCCCTTCTTTGATCTAGGATTTTAAGACTGCGTTCATGAGTTTGACAATGTTCCTCGATATTCGTTTTGCTGATTGTTTTGAATCTGATTTGGTCTAGGCTTAGAGAGGTGGTTAGTAGATGTTAAGGGGGATCCTTAAAAATGAGGAAATCGCGTAGGATTTGCGAAAGAATGGTCATTGTATATTGTCTCATAGCAACTTGGGATGTTTCTGCAATCAGGATCCTTGCATTTTTTTTTCATTGTGAAGAAGAAAAAAGGGTCTTTCAAACAAAACTAACTGAATTACAAATATTAGGTTGTCAAATATCTCCCTTCCGCCTTTTTGTCTTTTGAATTTTCCGGCTATGTACAAAGCGCTACAGAGCTTGTATCCAAACTAATCATGCATAGCGTCGTTTTGTAGGTTATATCAAGACCTTTCAAATGATGTATGATGATGATGTAGCCGGAAAATTCAAAAGACATTTGACAACCTAATATTTATCGAAACAAATAGACTGCACACGAATTATCATCTGGAGTTGTTACTTATTATTTGCATTGTATTTTGTTCCTGAATTAAAGTGTGCCAATACTTTTTTGACGTCAATTTTCGTGTTTTCCCTGAATCACTGGAGTAATTCTTAACTGATTTTAACCATTTTGGTCTTTCTTTCCATATATTGCATTGCAAGTCCAAAATATCAAATTAACTAAAAAAACCAAGCTTGGCCAGACTCTCCGATAGGCGATTACGAGGTTCACTCTGTACGATTTCTGGATACGATGTGCTTGATGACCATGCTTGATAGGCAGTGTGAACGCTCTTAGGATAAATTATCAGATTTGTCATGTGGAAGTTAACTTTTTTTTAAATTTCTTGATTGCTTGATCGACTATTTAGGTGTAAGGTGTGAACAATGTGTCGTACAACTGCAGAGCATTTTATCAATTTTGCTTGTCACTTCATAGAATGAACACCAATTTTGAGTGGAAAGAAAGTTATCAAAAATTGTTTTGGGTTGATTTAGAAGAACATTAGGTGCATTCCTCATCTCCCTATGTTAGATTTGTTTCATTTTCTTAATTTTTGAGTACAGTGAAACTTTTCTATAGCGGACAGTCTTGCGAAGGAGTTAAAATGTAACCTTTCCTTATGCCGAGGACCAGAGAAATTGTTCGTTAAGAGGTGTGGTCCTTGTAGAGAGAAGTTTCACTCTATTTTATTAGTAACTATCTCTGTAAAAAGAGGACGCATGTTTTACTTTAAAATTTGCGCAAATGAAGCCTGCCAGTCAAATCAAACGCAAGACATTATTTGGTCGTAAAGCAAACCGTATCGGCAAAGCGTACAGTGTGAACGTCGCTATTGGCTCGAATTTGAAAAATTCTTTTCATCCTTAGGAGACTCATTCCAAGGTAGCTTCCGTGGCAGATACTCAACGTTGTGGAACCTATTCCCCTTGCTAGATCCGGAAACAAATCAAGCTCTGGATGCCAATATTATCGAAGCAATTAGTTTAGACCATCAACAATTGGAGTGGCAGAATGCGCTACTGCGAAGCCCGCCGAGGCTGCCACTTGTGTTCCATTATTGAGTGGAATGTTCGCTCCTTCTAACAAAGCCATAATACATGGAAACAAATCAACGTTGTTCATTTTATTACATTTAAAAAAAAAACTTGTATTTAGCCCACCCTGGATAAGAAAAATCTGTTCATGCACCTTTCCAATCGTCTTCAGAATCAATCGTAGTTCAAAATTTACCCTGACAGCGATTCTTTCTCAACCTGCCTTTGAATGAACTTGACCTCCAAAAATCATTAATTCAATGCGAATTTGATAACTGCCCTTCATCCAAATCAGAAAAGGAGTATCGCAGTCAGTTGCTTGTCGCAACTGAAAGCACATCCTTGCGCCACCTCGGTAATTAAATGCACATCTACCCGCCAATGTATGACTCCTGAAATCATCCTGCGAGTATGTCTTTCTCTCCAGTGTTTCCTATTTTTTTTTGTTACCTCAGTAAAATGTCTTGCAGAGCAGAGAATCCTTTTAGTGTAATTTTCCATTTGTGAATTTTTCGTCCCAACATCTGTGGGAGAGGTTGACGACGACAACGACGAGGACGACTTTAATCGGAAAACGAAAATCAGGTGAGCGTAAAACTCACGGTGAAGTGCGTCCATGGAAAAGGGCAAAAATGGTCGGGCGTTGGGTGAGTGGGTGAGTGGGTAGTTGGGGGCGAAGCGATGCTGCTTTCCAAACAGTAAATGGATGGCAATGGCAACATATTCTTCTACTACTTCCTTCGTCCTTTTTTCGACACAGGAATTTCGTGAAATTGAACAAACACGACTACATCCCCTTTGAAGATGTGCGTGTGTGTGGGGGTTGGGAGGGGGTGAGGATGTGGTGGGCGACAAAGTACAACTATCCTCACACACGGGTCGAGTCAAAATGAAGCTCTACGATGTGTGTTCCACCGACGAAGACCATTCTCAGACTCAGACCATCGGTTGTCCTCATAACTCCTTGACGCAGGTGGAATGTTGATATTTACTTTGAGTCTATAAAAAGTTGGCAAAACCCTGAGTCCTTTCGTGGGACGCAAGAGTGCGAGCAAAAGGACCAAAAGGAAAGAAGAAGCAGAAGTAGAAAAAAAAAAAAAAATTAAACGAAGAAATCCCTTATTATCTCTCTAACGATATGTGCTCCATATGTATCCAGTAGTGCGTTCACAAATATTTATTTAAGGACGACTCTGGCATCCTTTTAGTGGAGTCGGACGTTGTTGTCGTTGGCATCGTATGCCATCGCAGTTTTCTAGTCTCTACTTTGTGGGCAAAATCACAAAGGACACCGAGACACAGGACTTGGGCTCTAATAAACCGCAAGCCGATTCTATTTGTGTCCTTCTTGTACTTCCTTAACCACTCTTTAAGTGTTTGTTCTAGCCGTTTGTATTTATTCGCCTTGCGTTAGCCCCCAAGGTACCACCGGTACGGTGGATGTGTACGAGTGTGTGGGAGGGGTGTTTGTGCACATCCTGGTCCATAAATATAAAATGCTTTGGTGATTCGTCGGTCTGTGGATGTGTCTCTCGATTGTTGTCCTGGACTCGCAGTGTGCCGATGAGGGGGTGGTGGTGATGAACTTTTAGGATTGATTTTGCTAACCAACGATGTTGATTCGAACAAAAGCTCGCTTGTTCCTGTCTTGTTAGTTAGTTTTCGGTCTACTTATTTTATTGCCTTCCATTCTGTCTCCTTCTCGGTTTCTCCCGCCTCCACCCACTACGTGGCCGTAAGGACGAACATCGACGGGCAAACAATTTCGCCCGTCCGATGGAAGTTGTATTTCGAATGGAATTTCGGTCACCCGCACATTTATTTTCGAGCGAGCATCCTTCGGTGAGGCGGTGGCAGGCTGAGTGGGCGGCATTCATGGGTTGTGGCCAAGCGGGGAAGACTGAGATAACGATGCCTTTACCTTGGTCATTGGCTACGGTGGAGCTGATAGGTTCTCTGTTCTCTGTTCTTGGTTCTCGGTCTTCGTTCGAAGTGAAGATAAATCGATGGTCGCCATGGTCGGGCGGTTCTGTGAGGTCGGGACGGATCGGGTGTGAGAGGAAGTTAGTTTCCAATTATTTCCCGTTGGATGTGGGGCTAGATGCCTTTTGAGAATTCAATCAGAGAGCGATTTTTGGGGCATTATTTTGCAGGACACGTTTCGAATTTGAATGTGTCAGCTGTCCTGTGGACGTCCTCGATTGTTTGGGGAGGGGATGATGGCTGGCATACGAACTATTATTCGTTCGAGATACATCTGGGATTGTTATTAAAGTTTTGGTTGCCAAGTGCTTTGTGGAGAGAGCAAATTTTATGTGGCACCGATGAAATGATTGGTTCGGTTGGAGGATGTTTGGTTGATGTGGATTTGAGTGAGGTAAACACAAGGAATGGATGAGGTCTACTCTTGTCTTAGGATTCTAAATCTATTTACAACTATATTGAGTGACATTCGGCTGAAGTCGCAAAACACTGAACAGAAAACAAATCTGTTTAAAAGGATTGAAAGAATGTGGGAGATCTCGGATTAAATTTACCACCAGTAAGGAAATTCCGCGAAGTTGAGCATCGTAAATATCTTTTCAAACTAAAACACGATCCATCGATCATCAAGCAGAGCCCCGTCGCGTTGATCAAATAAAATAAATTCCAAATGTTGCTTTCGGCTGCGCAAGAGGGTTGGAACATTAAATCGACTTGAGTTCACAAAATCACCCTTCATTATGAGTTCTTTTTCGTGTGTGTGCGCAGATTTTATAGATCTCCCTTGTTCTCATTCGCCTTTTCATCCCTTGTCGTACATACGTCATAGGACAATGCCTACCTGCATCGATTTCGGGTTGGTCGACGGCGTTTCTTATTGGAAATAGGCGCGGCTTGTTTTTGCCGATGTTGTTCTGTTTTGGTTTTTGAATATTGGCAGCGCTGCGAGGAAAAAAATGCTAGAAAAGCAGAATGAGTGTAGCAAGAAAGGAAATTCTTTGAATTTTTTCAATTTATTTTTTTTTATATCAGAGATAGCGGCTATACAAAATATTTTAGTTTTTTGCTGTGCCTCATGGCTTGTTGGCAACAAAAAATTTATTTAAAAGAGTCGAAAGACTTTAAAAAG
The DNA here is from genome assembly GCA_905187475.1 of Syritta pipiens. NCBI lineage: Eukaryota > Metazoa > Arthropoda > Insecta > Diptera > Syrphidae > Syritta > Syritta pipiens. Next base: position 5,613,953 of record LR994571.1, read on the forward strand.
GTTGTCGAAAGAATTCATATTTGTAGTTTTGAATAATGTACGATCAGATTTTTACAAAGTCGTAACAAAATCTTGGCTGGAATTTATCCGCGTTGAAACTTGTTACTAGACGACAATCAAAAAAGTAATTTTTGCAATTTAAGGAGATGTATGGACAATTCCACAGAATATTCTTGGTTTCGAAGTTACGTCTTTTTTTATTTCAATTTGCATTGTTCGCAGAACTGCAATACATGATAATTATGGAAATACGTGGGAATCGTTAATGCCATGTGCGTCGCTTCGATCTGTGTCGTGCTTTTCTAGTCTAAATTAACACTGTAAAGAGAGGCTCTAGTGTAAGATTACTAGGCAAGATTTGCGATCTTTTAGTCAGTTTTGGATCGCTGGTACTATGCTAATTCACTATGCTAATTTCACTTGGTTCGATTGTATTTTCTATGAAAATCCAGCTATGTTGCGAGACTACTTTTCTTATTTATTTTGCTTTTCTTTGTAATTTTCGTGTTTATGGCTGATTTGCTCTTATGGAGACTTATTTGGCAATAAGAAGCTGCATAATGACTGCTTAACATGCGAATTATCTACTAGTTCTTCTTCACATTTTCGCGGTGCATGTAGATTTTTGTGATTTACTAAATGAGATGTCATGAAGATGTTCACGCAAAATGTGTTATTCTAAAATCTGGGGCACAGTGAATTTTTTTAATCTCTTGTGATCAAACTTTCTAAAAACAATCAAAGTATGGTATATTCGTACAAACTCGTATATTTTTATAGAAATCATTAAAAGTTCACGATCCGAGTAAAGTACGCTTGAATTTTTCAAAAAATTTCCACTTGAGTTGCCTGTTAGCGAAGTCAATTCCACAGTCTTCGCTTGTAGGTAAATTAAATTATTGGTCAAAATTTTATTGTGTTTCTCATGAGCCTACGTTTCTAAACGTGCCCCCTAACCATTAGCACAGGATTTATTTTATCGGTTTTAGTGTTATTCATTTGAATAGATTTACTTAAATTTATAATTTAATTTTAAATCGTGAAACTTAAAACCAAAACTAGTAAAATAAATGAATCGAGAATTCCTTAAATTTATTAAGTAAAACTGAAATGGGTGCAGAGCCAACTTTAATAAAATAAGTCTCCGTTTTTTGCAGAAGTTGCCAGGATGAAGAGAAGGAGGAAATCATCTTCCATCCCTTATGTTCATGCGAGCCCTTGGCGCTTCGTAGAAGAACTCACCTAGGCAAGCACTTCCTTGACAGCCTGAGCGATCTGAATAAAATCAGCATCAATCAGATCCGTAACTTCGTAAGAAGCTCCAAAGTGTGGTTCTGCCTCTGTTGCCCCAGCCAACCACTCTAACCTAACCTAACCTAAACGTTGAAACAAAAACGGCGACACATTCGTACTCAACGAGGAAAATGCCTAAGCCTAAACTAGAGCCGGTTGAAGGTAAATGTGTTGAAGAAACTTTTTGATAAACTTTCACAAGAGGTACGCACCGCACATTTCTTGCATTTTATCGCTCGGAATCTTTGTGAAAGAAAAAAAAAAATTCGGTCTTAGATCGAAGTGACTGCCACTAAGAATCGCGGCTCACGTAGGCCGTAGGTTCGCTCGTTGTGAAATATAAAACTTACCTTTTTTCTAATTTTCACAAACAACCTTTATGTAACTTTGTAAATACAAACCTTTATTTTGATAGTAAAACATGGAATACTAGATGTGTGACTAGTTGCCGCAAATTCATGGCATACTAAATTTAACGTCCTTTTATTTGGTATACGAGTATATGTGGCAATAAGACTGAAAACAAATGTCTGGAAACATGTTTTTGAGAAGCAGTTAAAAAACGAAGAAACGAAAAACGAAATATTGCCACAATTATGATTGCTGCCAATATTTAAAGTAAAGAAATTTTTTTTTAACAATCACTTGCTATTCTATTAGCAGTCTTTTTTTAGTTTGCAATTAAAGCAATAATTTTATTTCAATAAAGTCGAGTTTCGTTCATCTCGTAAGATGCAACTACACAACCCGGAAAATATTCATTCACATTGATCACATCGAATTGTTCTTTGTAATTGCTTCATTTTTATATAGGGAAAAATGAGAGCGAACAAATTCAGTTTATAGAATACTTACTGTATGCAATAAAGCATAGTTTAAGTTAAAAACTAAACAACAAAGTATAAATACAAAGCGATACGTGTCCCCAACAAGGGGAAGAAATTGATCTTGATGGCAAGATCGAAGAACGGAATTACTGTGACGCGTTAGGCAACAAAACCGTCAAACTCCCAACGGAAGCTGAAGCTCTTCCAGCATCCACCAACTAAGCATTTCTAAGCGCAACAGTCCGCCATCGCCTGCAACTTTGTCCTCCTCCACCCACAGCCCACAGCCACCATTTTTCCTTCGTCCACCGCCCTCATATCCATCCCATCAGCCACAGACTGTTGAGCAATTCAAGGCGACAAATCCGTGACAAAACTCCCTCCGCACACACTCTGCAGAGATAATTTTAAAGTAACCTTTGGCACATTTATCGCTTTCGCAACGCCTCCATATCCGTCGATGATGTCAGCGTCCTGGCGACACATGTGAACCGTAAAATAATAAAAAAAAAAACAACACAATAAAACGATGCATCGGAGAATGAAAATTTCACGCAAATTTATTTAAGGTCATCATGCTCCCGCCAGCACACCACGACGGCGCGTAATTCGAAGTGCATCTCAGTTGGATAAGTAAACATTCGAATTACGCGTTCTATAAAACAGCAGGATGCCCGTCCGCAAAAACATGCCCTTTTTGCACACTCACACAGATACAAGTCAAGGCATAATTCATTCGATGGTTTCGTCTCTCGGTGTCCTTGTCCTGTGCACTCCTGCCAACGAACTGAAATCGAAAGGTAAAAAAAAAATCAATTGGAACTGAATCGATTTGAAAATCGAAATTGAGTTTTTTTTTTAATTTTATAACGGCGTCGAAGGATAATGGCATGACAGGGTTAAAAATTGCCCAGAAAGAAAAAAAGGGAAAGGACTCACTGTCTCACCCTTCGGGGTCTTTTTTTTTGCAACAATTTTTTTTTGTGCGGATGTCAAAGCACGTCCTTTTCGGGTGAAGTCAAATGCAACTTCGAGAACTGTTTGGATTTTGATTTATTTACTGGTGCTCCAGATATCTGGCCGCGTTATCCTGTATTATCCTTGATTTTTGGTTTTGTTTACCCCTTTTCCATTCTCACAATGGTTAATCCGCTTCGTTTGATTGTGAGAAATGTGCGAATGCATCTCATCCACACATCCGAGTCGAAAACAGAAAGAGAGGAAGAAAAATTGAATATCCTTAAAAAGTAATTTCACTTCATGGCCGTGTTAATGGGCCCGGCATCGGTGGTGGCGATCCTTTTTGTATCTGCAATTTAAAGGATAATAAAAGCATGTGGTATGTATCCATCAAGCAGGTCCCAGGGGCAGCATTTGCCACCCCATTCTCAGATAGTAATACACGATGAAGATCTTTACCTTCCTTTTTTTGTCAGTGTCCTGTGCTCGGTTTTTCTTCGTTTGACTAACCACTCGGATTTCCCTGGATACATGGGCGGTCGGTCGGCTGGCGGGGCTTGTATTTTTCTTTTCTTTTTGTGTGTAGAGGGCGGCATTAACTTGTTGGCCGTATTTTGCTGGGGAATTACTACTTGGAGATGTATCTTTTGTTTGTTTTAGATAAACTGTAATTTGATGGGCGCAATGAAAGTGCCGCGGTGCGTAAGGAGTAACGTAACGACGTGTGCTATGCGTGGGTGTGTTCGTAAAATTGAAGGTAGACAGGATGACATAAAATGACATTGGTTGGTGGGAAGTTTTTAGCGTGAAATGAAATTGGGTGCTAAAAAAGTGGAATTCTGGGAGATTTGTCTGGCATCGGAATCGGAATGGGTGTCTTCTTGTTGGGGAATCTCGTTTGCATTAGTTGGGGAAGTGACAGAAAACTCATACGAAATTTCTTGGAGCTACACAGACATCGTTAACTATTCTAAGCTAGCTGACTATCTAAGTCATCCTAGACAAGCAAAACGGTCGATTTTATTTAAGAATCACAAAATTTACATCTCATAATCAAGCACTCATATGCTTGCTTGGTTTTTCCATGACATCGATGTGTTGAGTCCTTTCATCAGAATAGTCTTCAAGTCTCGCCGGATCAGAGTCTTCTATAAGAAACTAAGGGAAATCGGTTCAGTTAAATTTTCGAAAAAAGTTTGTATCATGAAAGAAACTAGAGTTTAAAACGCAAAAAAATTGCTGTGTTTTGAGTTAATTATTTCAGTACCATTATGCAAAATATTTTTTTTACCTCTGCAAACTTTTGCTCCTTAAAAATTCAAACTGTACCGTCTTCCATTCCTCTTCGCTTTAATTCATTTTAGTCGATCAGGCTCAGTTTGTTTCTTAAAAATGCACTCTTATAGTTTGTGTAATGCAATTTTTTTTTGTGTCGTTACTTACATTTCAATTTTTCAATTTTATTGCAAACAATTAATCATAAAACTTATTTTTCTGAAATGTTGTCCAAAGCTGACCATTTCATTTTATTTACTTTGTAGATACATTTGGTTGAAAATACTTGAATTACAATTTCTGAACCCTTATGTATGTCGAGTACTTTTTCAATTTTTAGTGACTAGATAAACTGATTAAATTGGGGCACTTAAACTTGTGAGAGCCCCTCAGTTTTTGTTTTACACATAATTTTATTAACTAAATGTAAGGACAACAAATACGAGCATGTCCACGTGCCAAACAGTGAACCAAAAAACTGAAAAAAATTTCAACAGTCAATATCACAGCCATTTTTTAACATATCGGAAGGAAATAATTTGCAAATTAATCTTATCTTAAGCTGATCTTTAACTTAAGCTGATTTTAGCGCCATAAACTCCACGATACTTTCTGTTCTTCACAGAAAAACAAATTTTAGCAAATATGCTAATTTCGCGTATTTTTCTTTCATTTTTATGTTGATTAACTTTCTTTGTTTCAACGATCACACCAATTTTTTTTCCAAGACATTGGAATCTTTTGATACTCTTTAAAGAGAGCAATTTTAGGTCTTATTGTGAATATTTTGCCATTTTTTCAATCTTCTCTATTTTACAATATGGAAAATGTTCAACAATCTTTAAGGAGGATTTGTTAACACATTTTTGTATTCTAGTTCGACCAATGCTTCGTAATTTGGTGTTCGTCTCGTGACATTACCGCGCAAAAGTCTTAAAACTGCTAGAAATCCATTTTTTCTCTTTCTACGGAATTTAATGCATTAAAATGTGAACACTTATATTAAGAATTTCTTAAATTTAAAAGCGAAGTAACACATGTGGGATGGTTTTGCAATAAAATGAAACAACAATAATGGTTCGTTTACTGAGTGCCGCTTTGCAATCGGCGGCTCATTTTATTTACTTTCAAGTATGGTGAATATTAAGGTCGTTGACCTGGCCAGACGATCAAACGCATTAACCGAAAATAGGCTAATTAACTGCCTACAACAAGCATTACAAACTATAACAGTTCCACACCGAGCATTGTCAGAACCAAATGCATGCACGTTAACCACAACGACCAAAAAATGTGTAAAAAATAATAAATTTTGACACATCCCAAAATAGAAGCTAGTTTGAATGTTTTTGATTTTTCAAAATTAAAATGTCTTGTTTATATGCCTGTTTGAAGTTTTCTTTTTCACATTGTAAATGGCGGAATGGTTTACTGTTTGTAGGTAAACGTCTTCAATTTTTGCATTTTTCAACGTTTGAATCTTATAACGTGAATCTTATTTTTTTCAAATAATTTTTTTAATTCTGGTGAGACCATGTTGATGCAAGCTTTAAGGGACTTCAATTTTCTCTGTCGTCGTGCACTGTGTGTTGTTGACCACAGTTTATTCATTCCAAAGAACATTGTTTGAGCACCTTACTTTGATTTTCAATAATCAGTTATTGTTTTTGTAGTCAATTAATAAAAGATTAACATTTTTAATTGATTAAAAAGATGTTATACAAATTGAGGACATCAAAAAGTAATTGTTCACAATTTTTTATAGTTATTGTAGAGGTTTGTGATCTTCGATAAAGACATCAAAGTTGAATAATAACCTTTGAAAACAACTGTGTTAGTTTATTTTTTTTTTCGGCTTCAAATGAATATTTTTAGTTTTTGTTTCCTGTAAAATACAGTTTATGCAGTAAAAACCGGAATATTATCTCAGAATCAGGAGAGCAGTAGATTTATTTAGATTTACTGCCCTATTCTGGTCGTGATGTAGTCATAATTCACAAATCAGGGGAAAATTGTGATGATATGCCATCTTGCTTTTTTTCTGTTGTGAACAGTTAATGACCTGCTCAATCGCAGGTCACAATTTTGTTTTCAGTTTTGAGTTAAAATACGAAAACCTCTCAAATTATGAATTCCCTACACTCTAATGAGGTTGTTGTAACATATGAGGCATCATTGAGGGCCAGAATAGGGCTATTCGATTTTATTTATTTATTTCGTTTTAGTGTTGAAAAAGGGCTGAGATATTGCAAATTGATCTTGGTTACTGCAGATAAGCGATAAAATCGTTCGGCGCAAAAACCGGTGAGCCATTTACTTTAACAACGTTTAGAATATGTATACACAATTCTTTTCTCAAACCGCCTACAAAAGTATTTTAAATTAAAATTGAATTTCTTCTGTGAAGAGCTACCAACCTAAATTATAAGTTTAATAAGTCAGTTTCTTGATAAATTTAAATGAATTGTTTGGGCTAAAGATTGAATGAATCAAAAAGTGACCTGTTATCTTTCAATAAATATCTTTAACGCCTTAGCTTTTGGTTGGTCTCACTTGCGTCAAGTAAGTCCCAGAAGTAACCATCCAAACATACAGGCAAGAAAAAGTATTTCTAACTGATTTCCACACAACAAGATACAAAACGAACCAGCAGCAGCAAAAAAAAAGCCATCAACGTCCATAAAAATGGACCCTTCCTCGGCCACTAAAATTCAAATACAGTCAACTTAACACTTATGGGGATGGATATCCCGTTGCCCAGTTCCATTGCCCAGTGCCGCAGCCCTTAAGGTGGTTGTTGGTTGGCTGACGTTGCCGCTGTCGCTGCTGGTGGCCATGGCGTAGTTGGATTTCCTCCTCTCGGCCATCCTTTGGCCGCGTCCTATATAAACACACGGATGTGTATGTGCGCCGCTTTACATCCTTCTTACATATGCATGGATTTGCCTAAAAAAAAAAAAACGAAAAAACGAAAAAACTGTACACCGTACACGTTACTGTATTACGACCCAACATGACAGGGTATTTACATGTCTTTGGAATCTTTTTGCTTTTTTTTTCAGGAATCAGTGGGATGGGGAAGGGACGAAAAAAAGGACAAAAGACCGCTGGTAGCCCCACGGATGCTGTGGCACTGCCTGTGGGGGAATGAATATCGAATGAAGACCGAACATAAAAAAGGACTTTGAAGAGGGTCAAATGGAGATAAATGCGAGACTGTGTCGCTTTTTTTCTTTTTGGGGTTTCCTTTTTTTGTGCTGAAATACGTGTTACGGGTCACTTCTGGGACATGAGCTATTTATCCACGACGGAGCAGCACTCCGTACACAAATTCATACACACACATGACCGAAGGATCCTGTCTGTATGCGTGTATCTTTGGCAATTAACACTTTTCAAAGTTTTTTACCCGTATCCGAAACCCGAAACCCGATACTTTCTGTTCGAATTGAAAGAATTTATGGATTATCCTTGGAAATCTCGCACCAATTCGATAAGTGACCGGAAGGGTGAGTGTGTAATTCGATCGGTCCTAAATCAAACGGGCTGTCGGATTGTGATGAATGTTCCGGGGGGTTGGGGGCATGTGCCAATCACTCGAAGAAGCACTTACGACGGTCAAAAGTAGCTCACCCATGAATGCAAATGTCATGTCGTGGATGAGTGGCCGGTCAGTTGTAAGGTGGAGGGGTTCTCTTCCTTTTTAGAGTCCTTTAATGGGTCGTTAAAAAACGAAAGAATAATGAAGGCACTCCCAAGGGTCCGGCGAGGGGAGATTTTTACGAGAAGAAGGAAATTTTATACTTTTCATATTCAGGTTCAGGTTCACAGGGTTGACACTGACGCGCCGTTGCAGTTCGTGAGGACGAAGGAAATTTTCTTATTTGGAAAGGTTGCGGTTGTGAACGAGTTGGAGGTGAGTTTTCGTGCGAGATTCGGGTCGATGAAGTTGAGATTCGGTTGTTAAGGGGCCGTAAATTGCTGGCGAGCTGACATTTTGCTGTTTGCCCTTTAAAACTCGTCATTCATTCGGCTTGGTCAGCAATTCTTTCAGAAACTAGTACAGTAGTACGAACACAGCCTACTTCGCTTTTAATATGTTCCACAGTTCGTCACCCGCCGAATTCAAAAACAATTTTATTGAGATCTATGTATTTGTCTCAGGAAATTTTCAAATTTGAAAGGCTGAGAATGTTTGTTCTGGAAGTTTTTAAAAGAAATGATTGACAAGTATGAACTCCCAACAAAAGATCACTTAATCTCGATCACGTGTCGGTGTTGTTCTCGGCTCGCAACGGTGCCGTCTGTACTTTTTAAAGTTTTCTTTTGGAATGTGTACAAATTGGAGGTTTGAGATGACATTAAATTCTATCATGAAATTTTTACTGCTATAGAAACAAATTAACATATTAGAACAAAAACAAATAGATAAAAACATTGAAATCAAAGCCATCCGAATTAGAAAGTCTGAGAATGTACATGAGGTGGTGACTAGAATGGGAAAGGCACTTGAAATCGATATAGCCGAAGTGGATATAGAGCAAGCATACGTATACACGGATATGAAAAATAACAAACTAAAAAACACAAGAAAACAAATTAAAGATGAGTTTGTCCAAAAGGCGAAATCGAAACAAAAATTTGTTTTTTCGCAACATGAATCAAAGCCAAGTACGGTACGCGGTATTTGCAAATCACGTAATATTTATAAACAGTCAATTATCCGCACACTTTAAAAAGCTAATGCGATTATCAAAAACTAAAGCATAAAGGTCCTCTACACAATAGGTCCTCTTACACCGATTTTCTCCAATTGTGTATCAAATGCTTTTTTGAAATCAATAATCAGAACAATCGAGTTGTGGTTTTTCTCTAAGCTGTTGTTGAGATTGGAAGCAGCAGACAGAAGCATGCCGGGGACCGCCAACGTTGGAAGGCGTTTTTAGCTCAGGCACAGGGGTTAAATGCCTGATAAGTAAGTAAGTAAGATTATTGGCAAAGTCACCAAGCAATCGATTTAGGCTTTTCCCTTTTCGAAAACCGAGCTTTCGTGGGGCTAGGAGGGCTAGGAGCCGTGAGAATTGAAATTGTCCTGTAGTTGCACACATTGTCGTTGGTACCGGCCTTGTAAATGGGACGAACTATAGCTGTTTTTATTGACTATTTTATTCATTATAAATGTGCTAGCATTTTGTATTAGATCTCTGGGTCTAAAGTCATCTGCACCTGCAGGTTCGTTAGTTTTCAAAGAAGCAAGGATGTTCTGTATTTCTCTCGGTGAGGTTTCTTACATGAACATTGATTTTTGTCTGCTTCTAGCGCACCTTTGGTACAATCTTTGGCTGCAATTGTGTACAATACTGGATATCTTTGAAGTAAATCCCTTAGCAAAGTTTACCCCCTTTAATTCAAGACATCTAAAAATGAACTAGGTTATGGGGCTTACGAGATATTTCCACTTCTTTTTTCATGATTTTCGAACTTCGAATGTCCTTTTCATCCTTTCCAGTCATTTGCGGTCAAAATGGCTTTGGACTTCGGTTTCGGACGCATTCGACTATGTTCTCAAAAAATTTCAAACAAATCGGAGGTGAAAAAGTACTATTAGGAACTCCGCCCACTTTAATTTTAAAAGATCGTAACATTTTACGGCTGCTTACTGTGGTACAAACCCAGAGTTGCATTAGCTACGTCCATATAGGTTTAAGCCTTTACCAATATGGCGCAGTTTGCTATATGTACTTCGATTATTCTAGTAAGAAAATATTATAAGCACCTTTGGTATCTGAGGACCAAGATAACTATAGTCCAATTCCAATTTGAATACTAGGCGAATGAATCCAGACTGAAATTATCTGATGGCTTCATTGCTCGAATCAGGTCTTGAATGATAGGCCTTCACTTAAAAGGGGCTCTATAAACGGAAATGGACCTAGCTCAAAAAAATTTAACTCTCTTCTATGCTTCCGCTTACTGTCATCGGGTGAATCGTAATTTGTTTTAAAGTTCTCTTCGTGTTTAGTGAAGAAGCTAAGAATGTTTGATTTAAAAGGCCATCAAAAGTAACAAGTATTACCAAACTCCACTACGCTTCCTGTTTATCATAATTTAACCTAGATCTATACCGCCGACAATCGACTGCGGCGGTATAGATTAATGTAGCCCTTATCGAAACACACTTCCCCAATTAGGCTGATTACCGTCATATCAATCTCCGCACCGAAACTGTGTTATTCCGCATCTTCAACATCGGCCTCTTTAGCTCAGTGGCAGAGCACTGGTCTTGTAAACCAGGGGTCGTGAGTTCAATCCTCACAGGAGGCAGAGGATGTTTTTTTTATATTTTTGTTCTCCCGTATTACTGTCAAAACTACGCAACTCTCACCGCTAAACCCAATCATCGTTCCTTTGAAACAAAATTTGCGGCAACAACTTCACCCATTTCGCCTTTTAATGGGTCAACAAGGCAAGACCCTCCCTCCCTCGTTCACTTAACCAAATTGCTATTACCACCGCCCCCATCCATTCAAATCATCCCTCAAACCAATCCAAATATGAATCATCCCCCCTCGGTCGCAATCGAAAACCGAATCCCATAAAATCCACAGACGGAAAAAAGAAAAACTGCAAACTTTGCAAAAATCACACATCATGAAACAACCCCCCCTCTGCAAAAAAAACTACGCCCGCCAAAATAGTTTAATTCAAAGAAGCAAATAAGTGGCTTAATGTGACCTCCATCCCCTCTTCCCCCACCGACAGCCAGAGCAGGACGAAGCAAGAGCGAGGAGCGATGAAAAAACAACGAAAACTTTGCCACTAAGGATAACTCAGAGAGTTGTTCGTATCCTGCAGCCCGTATCCCGGCCCGGCCGTCGCTGTGGCTCTGACTGTGGCCGTGCCCAGGCCTCCTCACAGAAAACGCCACAACCACGACAGCGTCGTACAACTCTGTCCACTCTTAACTTTTGTCTACGCCATAAAAACCGAAAATTTCATTTCCCTGAGAGTCCAAACAGTCACCCCCACCCCCAAGCTCGGTGTGTCCTTGCTCGGGCATGTTCGGTCCGTTTTGGTCGGCCCTCTCCACCTCCCCACCCACACCGCCGACGCCCGGACTTACATACTTTTATAGCTAACTCATGAACTTATCCCGGGATATGGAAATGGCTCTGCATACAATTTTAACGAGCAACCATTTTCTCCCGGACAGGAGAAGCAGCAGCAGGACGACGAGGACGATGAGGACGAGTACGACGATGACGGCGGCATCGAACATAAAAGGAAAGGACGGAAATCTATTCGGTCCGAAGGAGCGACAGTGGAGGAGGCGGAGGGGTGGGTAAATGGACAAAGTTTCCGTATTGGCCGTCGCACAGGGGTGATGGCATTGTGACGATGCCACCGTGGAGTTGCAGGACAGCAAACGAATCGTGCTGCTGACCCTCTTCAAATTGAACAGTGGCATCATTTTTATAGACCACCCCTGTTTCTCTCTCTGTGTGTTTGTGTGTGTGTACAAAAGGATTACCGAGGTGAAATTCTTGTCACAGTCTGTGTGTGTGTGTGTGCGAGGGGGTGGAAGCAACGTATCTGGATTTGTGTATTGTCCTTTCATTTGAAAATTTGCTCTAAGGAACAAATAGAGCATATTTTCCTGTTTTGTCTGAGCACAAAGGGGACGACAGCAAGGACGACGAGCGACGAACGATGACGAGGACGAGGATGACGACGACGAGGACACGACAAGTCTCCGTTTGGCTTCCATCTCCGGCGAGTTAATAGGACGCCATTTGTAATGGCTCGGAAAGATCAACACAGCACATATTGCGAGGATTTGAAAATAGCGTACCGTGAATATGAAAGGACATTGATTTGTCCATTTAGATGGAATGCGGGCGGTAGAAATGAGAGCCAGAGTGAGATGAAGATTGTTGGGGCGGGGGCGAAACTTGCTCCTTTGACCGTGTGGGACGAGATGAGATTTGTTTATGGTTTGGGAGAAGCTGTGTCCTCATAATTTTGCTTTGAATGAGAATAATAAAGAAAATTCGTGTATAAAACTTTCTCGGAATGTTAGAGACCTGAGGATTTACGGAGTTCAAGTGGATTAATTCAATGTCGAATTTGTTTTTATTTTTGATTAAGATTTCACTAAGAGTTTTAGGACAGATATAACAATTCTTCAACAGAAGAATCAAGGAGTAGGAATTTATGCTTTGAGGTATTCCCAATTTTGTCGTAATACGATTAGTTTTGTGGTCAATTGCGAGGTGATTTTTATATTCAAAATTTTTGCGAACTCCACCAAAGATAATAGGAATTTAGAATGAGCGCGTTTTTGTTATTATCTCAGAAGTTGGACAGGGTGACACCTTCAAATTGCATCAAGTCCCATCGTAATGAAGTGTTTCTTATGCGACTTGTACCACTTTTAAACTATTGTAGTTCTTTTTAAATCAGTATGGCGACGACACGACGATTTTGTCGGTATGATTGAAATTCACATGACTTTTTTCCGCACAGTAGTTGATTTCAGATACGACGGTTTTTTCTCATGAATAGTCTACGTTTGGTTGGCAAACTCTCGATAATCCGAATCTCTATAATTCGAAAGCCTCTGTAAATAGAAGCGTTCTCCCGCTCCAGTAAAAGAAACCTCTATAAATCGAAGAGAACCTATGGAACTTGACCCCATTGTCAACTCGAATTTAATTTTTGTGCAAAACAACATGAAAAGCCTTACAATGCGAAAACGATGTCTTGTTTTCTTCTATAAAGTGAGCAAATTTTTTTTTAAACCTTCGTTATCCGAAAATCTCTGTAATTCAAAGTCTTTTCCTAGCCCCACGTAATTCGAATTATCGAGAGTTTACTATATTTCAAATTCTGACTTAGAGAGAAAGAAAAGTCTCATAAAAGTTGTTCTGGTGCTCCGTTTTTTCGTTATCAAAAAGAAAAAAAAGTATTATACCAAAAGTTTAACAGGGAGATAACCAAACCTATTTAATTTTTCTAGAATAAAAAAAGTGCACACATCGATAATTAAACCAGAAACTTAAAATTACCACTACGCCCGTTCTCTTTAAATATATAAAATAATTTAAGCATTTAAACACTGATTCTACTTTCCTCTTACTCAATTCGGCAAGAATTATATGATATTAATCGACCTGAAAGATATTCCTCTCGTAATCTTAAGTGTACAGACCTACATACCTATAAAAATATTCCATAACCTACCAGATTAAAGCCTGAATATTCATTAATTTACCTATTAGCTACACCTAGCTTTTTTTCTAAAAAAAACTAACTATTTCACAAACTTAACTTATTAACTATTAATTTTTTTTTGTTTTCTTCAGATCGTCTTCAAACATTTTTTTGACTCAGAGAACACTTACCGTATGCCAACATTTCAAGTATTTTTGAGCACTTAATTCCATTTTTCACACAAAATTGAATGCAAATTCTTTGATCCATTTTTTTCGACAGCAGGAAATCGCCGAACACGCAAAACACGTCTAACTTTTATGCCTCTCACGAACAAAATAAATGTGCTATTTAGCTGAAACTGTAAACATATGTTCGAGGTGAGTGTACCAACATAACAAAATAAAAAAATCGATAATGGAATTTACGTAGCTCACAAAATTTGAAAATTCACCCTCAAACTTTCAAAAACTCTATTTCATTAATTTTAGTGTTGTCTAGGACTAAGTTCTTGATACAGGATTCCAATATACACTCCCACACTATAGCCGAACCACTGTAAAAAGCTGCAGATAACTTTTTACATTATGTGTTCTTTATTCTTCAAACCATAATTTTGGTAGGTTTAGTATAAAGTAAACCATCAAATTTAATATCTTTTAGGGAATGACTAAACCTTATTAATAATAGTAATAATAATAATCGATATAACAGTCCATACAGGGCCAGAGCCTAGCTTCTTCGCTATGCCGTATTAGATCCAAACGTATCTCTCATCTCCAACGTAGTCGGGCTGATCATAGTAAATATTATCGATCCTAACACCTGTCTATCCTCCACACAACTCCCCCTCTCTAAAAAAAAAAAAATCAAAATCGGAGCACCAGAATTTATTTTATGAGACTTTGAATGTTCGAAATATGGGCCTACACTTTGTTGACTCTGTTCGTATTGCTAAAAACAATTTTTTTTTTCAGTGCAATGGTTGTTTTGATGATTCTTGACCACACCAGTTAAAGTTTGGAGTGTAGTGTAATGTAGTGTTAGGGATGGCGGCGAGGCGCCAATCACCAACCAATTGACCACTGGTTGGCCCATAGTGTTACCACCGTGACAGAGTTAAAAGAATTTGTATCATCCTGTTACCCCTGATTTAGACAGAAAGTCTTGGATGCAATAGCGAAACTAACTAGTCGAGTCAATTTAAGGCTTGCTACTTTGTTCAGCGACGTGATGAAGTAGCTTCCCAACGTTTTCTATCTCGTCCTTGCCAGGTCTGGGCACGTGCATAGCACATGTTCCAGTGTTTGCCTATCCGACGAGTCGCCGCAACTCCTGTAGGTATCTGTTGAGGTCATCATCGTTAGAGCCGTATCAGCCCACGAAAGGCCAGAGCCTAGCTTTTCGCGCCTCCACTGTGTTGTGCACGTTATAATTTTGACACATGTGGAGGAGACCTACAGTTTATTGCCGGTTCCGAACGGCGAGCTGCGAAAGCTTTCCATGACAGACGTAGGAAATCCAGAAGGATTGTCAGTCGTTCGCTAGAGGTGGGGCCGTGAAAAATGATCCGAAGTCGGACCAAGCTTAATGGCATGATGCCTCAATAAGCACTGACCCGTATAAACCGCTACCAATAGGCTACAGTTCACCCTGGATAATCTCAACATTTTTTCGGTCCTACCTCGGTTATATTCCGGGCAAAAACTTTTGGTTACCCGACCCGAAGTCGGGTCGGGTTTGACTTTTGGTTTGTCGAATTAATAATAATATTAGTAGTAGAAACAAAAATAAACTACTTAAGCTGAACAGTTTCCATTTTTATTAATCATTTTGTGTTTTGCATTATGATTTTAACTTGCTTGATTTTTTTCTTCCAGAGTCAGAAGTAACGAAACCCTTATGAAATCACTTCGGTGTCTGTGTCGGCTGCACAGGGCTAAAAAATCCTAGCGGTGGCATACATAATTTTTCGTCCAATGTTCGAAACATGTACATGTTAGCATATTTCATTTGAAACAGCTCACGCTGAAAAAGTGAAATCATTTACTACCCTTTTTTAGATTCTAAGTCAAACAAATTTTCCAGGTGTCAATAGGTACTACTGTAAGTATTTTTTTATTCTTTTGCTATGTACTCGCATCTCTCTTATTGAAGAAGAGCCCTTCGTTGTTTTTTTGTTAATCTAAATTGTCTAAAACGCCTTCGATTTTCATGCTAATCAACTATACCAAAAAATTAAAATAAGAAAATCTAACTCAGTGTACAACTGACCTACACCCCACCCGCCTGTTAAAGTTAAAATAACATAACATTCATCAGATTCCCTTAGCATTTTCTAATTCCCATTGTCTCCCCCCGGTCACGAAATTCCATCAATTTCAAGGCGGAAGGACCTCGACGTTTGTTAAGCTAATTCGCCAACCCACACACCCACAAATCCACCCCCTTTATAAGAATTTCATATGCTTTCACATTTCCTCATTTTTCCTTTTTTTTCCCGTCGTCTATTTTTTAACTGCCTATTTTCTCCGGGCCGGCATTTTACTAATGGAAATATGTTTCCAACAAACCTACAACTTTAACAAAACAACAGACAAACAAACTTCTCGTGGCGACATCGTTTCCCATTTGCATACGATTTCCCTCGACCGACAGACCAGAGCAAGGCAAAGACGAAAAACGAACACAAAAAAAAAAAAAAAAAAATTGAGCCAAGAGAGTCCTTAAAGGACCTTAACTGAGCGTCTCCAAGTCTACTAAATATTTGCACATATCCGGTGTGTATCAGGGCATACCACATCCCAGAATACACACCAAAGGACACACATACACCCACGGACACAGAGTCGCATCACACATGGGATCTGCTGTTCTGTTGTGTATCTCTTTGGGTCGGGAGGAGGAATCGTCTCTTTTTTACGTTCAGGATGGACGCTCGCAATATCCTTTGTGTGTACGTGTGCAAACCAACCAACGCGCCACCCCTCCAGGATACACTCGCCCACTCCACCCCACCCACTCTGAATAACCACACCACGTACGACCGCCGCGGCGACCTCTCCACACACAGCCATTTATTCGTTTTGCTGTGTGTACTCTGCTCCGTGCTCCGTGCTCCTTGGTCCCTGCTCCTTCCACTCTCTGTTCGCTTTGTCCTTCTGGTTTTTATTGAAACTTTCAGCTATTCATTGGGAAAGTATCCCCACATTAATAATAAACCATTTTCGTTTCGTTTCGTTTCGCTTCCTCCACCTCCGCCCTCGGGTCTGAGTGTGTGTGGTCGGTCCGACAGTGGAGTCGTCCTGAAGGGCAAACACAAGGCAATTCCATTTATAGTTGCAGCAGTGGCTGTTATCCTTTTCTGTTCTGTTTTTTTTTTCTTTTTTTTTATTTGTTTGGTGTCCTTTTGCTTGATGTGTGTTGTGTTTTGATTTTACATTAATTTTTCCGAATGTGTGTCTGGTTGTGGGGGATGTTTTGTGGGACCACCTCCGGGGTGGGCGGCGGTGGTTGAGTACATGTGTCGGTGACACAGATTAATGCTTTTAATGGGAGGCGACTTCTGTATGGGGGTGGAGTGGGTTATGAATAGGAAACAGTATCGAGATGTCCTGGGAGAGAGGGAGCCTTGGAGACAGTGAAGTGACTGGGAAGGTCCTGGCGCCCACTTGGCGAAAAGATTTCTTCATATCTGATGGTGAAATAAATCTGAACGGGGTGGGGTTCTTCAAATGTTGCGTTTCTCATGCTGGAGATGGCAATAAATGGAGTATACGTTATTCAGTCGGTTATGTAAAAATTTTGAGAGGGACTTTGGAGGCTGCGCCGATCTCCAAGTCAGTTTCTCACGCTATCTTTGATGTGAGGGGAGTAGCAGCCAAGCCACTTGTACTGCGACCTAAAAGATCTATAGTACCCTCTCACGCTATCTAACTATGACTAAGAGTTTTTGAAACTGCTTAGAAGAACGCGAAATGAAAATTATGAAGCCCTAATTGTACATAACTATTCAGAGTCATTATCTGATACAAAATTGATCAATTGAGCTGGCAAAAGCCGATCGGAGTTAAGAATGTGCTAATTGGAGCGAGTAAAAGAGCGTAGCATTTCCATTGTTTTTTTCACGGAGTGAATTTAAACTGGCACAAGAATAGTTGGAAAACAAAGTGCTGAATATTTGCTGACAGTTAAAAAATTGATTTGAGTATGGTCTTGAAATCCTACAAACCTTTTAATTCAACGTGACTTCTTTATAAATTGTTCTAAAACGACTTTCTTTAGAAACATTGTATAAATAAAATAAAATGTTTTCTTCAGATCTCTTATTTATTCGATACATACGATACAAAATGACTGATTGCCCATCAGCTGTCCTTTTAAAAAAAGAACAGTAAAGTTTTTGCATCATCTTTTCTATTTTGAAACTGCATCACAGGCATTGTTAGTCTCAAACGACATTTTAGAAAAATAAAAATGCAGAAAAATATAAAATTGCGCATGAATTAAAAAATCTTTTTGCTTATAATAAATTAAAGATCGAAACATTATTCAAGTAAAATTTGTTATTTTTGGATAATAAACATAATATGTTCATCACTCTATTTCTGATTATTTCATATTTTATTTATTAGCTTACTTGTAAATGCAAGATTAATTATTCTTATACAAAAAATTGCACGCCTAGAATTGCTGACTAAGCCGAGTAAAAATATACATAA
Organism: Syritta pipiens; assembly: GCA_905187475.1. Lineage (NCBI taxonomy): Eukaryota > Metazoa > Arthropoda > Insecta > Diptera > Syrphidae > Syritta > Syritta pipiens. Next base: position 5,632,242 of record LR994571.1, read on the forward strand.
ATCGATGATTGTTAAAACAACATAAGTAACACATTTTTCAAAATCACTTTTATTACGTTTCTGTACTGCTTATGGGAAGAGCACTGCGAAAGCAAAAACGGCATAGTTTGATATCATCAAATACATACAGTCGAATCCCTGTAAGGCGAATTTTTCTCTAACTCGATTTTTTTCGCCATATTTTGCAATTCCCCCTTCCCAATTTTCCATACAAAAACCATCCTCTACTCGAACTAATTTGGAAGTCTCGTGAAAATTCGACCTAGAGAGATTCGACTGTACTTTGTTTATTGTCTCTCCTGTAAATTAATAAAAGTTCACTTATGTTGTTTTAACAGCTATTGATTCATATGCAGAGTTTTAATTATTTCAATTTAAATGTAATGTACTAATTCGATTTTTAATATATTAACATTGGCCTTATAAACGTTATCCTTAAACTTGTTCGTATTACAGATCCCTCTCAGATTACCAGGAAGAGAATTTCACAGCCTAACAACTTGAATAAACAAATGACGTTCCAACGCGAGACAATAGTATCTCGGTTGAACAATAATCAACGATCTTTGAAATTGTAGAAATTGTATCTTCTTATAAAGATATTCTGGCTGTCGAGTTCCTAACAAATTGTGTAGAAAGCAGAGCGCCCTTAACTTCATTAATAATATTGAACAATGTCCTTAAACATTAACAAAAAATGTTGATATTTGTTAAGTGCACAAATCAATTGTTGAAAAATCTTTAATTTTAGTGTCAATGCACTTGGTATAGTCATAACTTCTTATATTAACAATAAGTTTCCTAATTAATAAAGACTTACACTATTAAACGACAGCTATTTAAATAAAACGTAAAACATTTCAAAGGGGAATGTAAATTATTTCATCACATATCTAAATTTTTTTGATTTATCGATTTAATTGATTTGTGCTCTGAACTTCTCACTTGTTGTTATTTTTTTTTCTGTTTACTACGAAGGGAAGTTTATTCAACTTTTCGGAACTGTTACAATTATTTATTTACGTTCTTGCTTATCGTGTACAATTGTTTGCTTTTCTGTTAAGTCAATAGGATATGCATCTTATTCCCTTTTTACACGATAAGTAAATTCTCGGGTGAAAAAAATGCATGCAACAAGATAATTTCCAGGTCGAGAAAAAAACAGCACAAACATTTTTCACGGTCTCACCTCCAGCGAACGACGTCCAATCTTTTTGGAGTACTTCTGTCGAGGAAAGCTTTCAAAATTCGCCTTTCGGAACCGGCAATAAACTGTAAACACGTGTCAAAAATTATAGCGCGCACAACACAGTGGAGGCGCGAAAAGCTAGGTTCTGGCCCTTCGTGGTCTATTACGCCACTAATGATGATGATGAAGAAGAGAATTAGTTGTAAACAATCTTTAAAAAAATTCTTGTGAGAATTTCGTGTTATTTCGTGTTTGCACATTTTAATTCATTGAACATATTTTTCAAAATAAATTATGTTTTGGAAACAATTTCTGAAATGAATACAATACAAAATTTGCTCTATTAGATCTAACACATTAAATGCCACGCGATTTACAAACACAGTTAGTGCTGGTCACCGGTAACCCCCACGGCAAGAAAAAAAAACGTGTGTTAAAACAAAACAATTAGTGTAAAAAGAGATTTTTTTCTTTTCAACTTGTGTAAATTCAATTAAAAACTTAATGTACAAAAATAATTAGGTATGTACACTTTACATCTCGTGATTTTTTCTCTCGAAATTTATTGTAAGATTTTTCAAGTAGTTTGATTTTCATGGCGTAAATCAAATCCAGAAGGTAAAAAAAAACGTAAAGACGCAGGACGAAAACTCGAAAAAAGTTATAGACTGAATCTATGTTAACCTATAACCTAACCTAACCTAATCTATATTAATCACTTTCCAGAATCGATTCAATAAATTTTCTGCGCCTAAATTTTACATAATTTCGCATCTAAATCATCAGTTTAAAGAGCTTATTTTATTTTTTCTTCGCAATCAAAGCAGGAAAAGGAGAAAAAGTTGTTCTTGCTGTTTATGGTTTGACGCCGACTGGAAAATGTCGCAGCTGTTTAAGGAGGTACGACACCCATTTATGTCTTCCGTTCACAAATCACTTTAGTTTTCGAATTCGATTGAATGAAACACTCTTCATATTTTAGAAGTCGAATACAAATACTAGACGATTACTAATATTCGATAAATTTTTTTCTATGCTTCTACATGGTCGCGTCTCTGCATTTTTCGTTCAACTCGTCCGCACACTTAATTACACTTTACTAACAAGACTTCTCTTCACTTTGATTTAATCCACTCGAACACCTCCAACAGAGCCGTCCAGTCACTCGAACAGAAGCCTCGCGATCTTAATCAACCCGCACTTGACTCGGCCCAATCGCCGGGAACTCATCTTCACCGTGAACTGCCAAATGGCCAACTCCCAATGATCCACTTAACCATCGAACAATAAGCCTAATCACTAACTTCGATCGGAGCCACTCCCCGGGACCAACTAAGCGACTGCCACTTCAGGCCACTGTGCAGCCTCGCAGCTCGAACGTGAGAACTCGATCAAGATAACGATAACGCACTCCGTGCCGTACGGGTTACGCTACCCCTTTTTCTACCTGAATCCTCCACGAAAACGCAACACATGTTCGCCGAGAGAAAGGATCTGCCATCGATTGATAGTCGTTTGCGGAAGCACATCCCTGTCGCGCAGAGGGGTCCGCTCTACGTGCCCTGTTTCCGATAAAGTGCACGATCATCGTCATAATTCACTCATCGTGAATGGGCGAGAATCCTTTGAATCGGGATTCTCTTAATTTATTTTCGCTGGCATGACACATGATGCAAAACTCTGGCGTTCGAGTCCTTTTATGCGATGGGGACGGACGTAACCCTTTTTGAGGAATCCTTTTTCTACGTGCGTGCGGATGTGTCTGGGATTTCCAACTGCAGCACGAACTCTCTCGGAACAATGCACGAGGACCGGGCAGGAGAAGAGGAAGACACAAACAAAAACAACACGAGAAGGGATCTCTCTGGCTCAGGTAAATTAACCCTTAGATCATTTTTTATTTTTATTATTTTGGCCCCCTTTCAAGGAGCCAGGAACTGAGTGCTCGACGCTGCCGTGTGTTGTCCCACAATGGGAACGACCATCGAACTTTGAGAAGTGACAGCGCAGACCCTTGATGTCTTGGCTGTCGCATGTCATTCAGAGAAGAGGAGAGATTCTTCGAGGAGGGGACGTGGTGGAAATCCTTTTTTTTTCCTTTTCTTGAAGACGGGAGGAGAGCGACGCAGTTTTGACAAAGGGAAGTGCCGCATAGAATAGGATTTGGGTTTATGTCGTCCTGGGAATTTTATGCAGGTACTGGCCTGAGTCGGCCACGGACTCAGTTTTGAGTTAGGATTCAAGCGCGAGTGTGGAGGCTCGTTGCTCTGCTTCTTGTGAAACACGAAACTTTTCAAAGGAGGCGGACTGTTTTGTGTGGCGGAGTTGATACGGGCGGTAAACAAAGCGGCTGCGACTCGGCCAAGTGGAGGTGGTGAATATGGCAAAGGCATGCGAGGAGCAATTTGGAAACGGTTTGCAGCCATTACGTAGATTAGGTCGTGGATTTCGCGTTTTGACTGCAAGCGTTAAGAAAGAATTGTTAACAAAAACGTTTGTAATCGGGAAAATAAGACAAATATTCGATAATCGCGGACAGGAATGAGCACAACCTTTACATTTAATACCGCACTGAGTTCCTTAAAGTTCCGAAAATGTTGAGAGTTCTGTAAAATCGTCTAAATTGTGTCCAGTTGTTGAAAGTTTTTGACTAATTTCTGTGTTTTTTTAGTGCTGAGTGTAGTGGGCTAGATTGGTTTTCAAGAAGTATGACAATTTTCAAAAGTATGCAATCACTAAAAAATTTGTTAGCGCCTGTCACGCTGTTATTCCAATCCAAACTAAAAGTCAAGGGGAATTCTCTGACTGCTGTTTTAGTCAGTTCATTTCATGAAGGTATCTGGACAGCCTTAAACCATGCAAATGTTAAAGCCCAAGTGTTGCACATTTGCGTGCGCAAAATTAGAATTCCTCTTTAAAATTTCTTGATATCAGCTTGTGATCTCTATTCAGCTCTTAAAAAATTTGAGCAGAATATTGTTTTTATTTATTTTTTTTGATCTTGCATCTTGAGTCAGCTGCAAGATTTAGGACTTTGTTTTCGTCTTGTGAAGCACACAAAATTCGTCCAATTGAAGTTTGCGAAAAGTCGAGTTCTTTTGTACGGAGGAGTAAACTGTAACGCATTTCGTGTCGTGCAGGATTTGTGGTTCTCATATTTTCATTCACAAAATTTTGGTCCGATCTGGTGTTCATTTGACTTACGACCTTTAATTGGTTGCTGTAGAAAACTCTAATATTTCGAATTTAATCTCAAGTTCAACAAATGTGAAATTTACAATAACAAGCACTAATTTTAATAAGAAAAAGCTCGGCGATTAGATAATAAAAAGGAAATTTGATAGCTGCCGCCACAGCAATATGGCTGCCACAGGTTGTCAGCATTAATAACAGTTAAGATCTCTTTATATTCAGAAGTCTCATCAGATCAGATGACAGTTGTCTGATGATAAAGTTTGAACAATAGTTAAATCGGTGATTGTTAAAACACTTTTATTACATTTGTTTACTGCTTATGAGTAAAGCCTTGCGTTGAGAACAAAAACGATATAAATTGATTCCTGCAACACATTCTAATTTGTATGCGAAATTAGCCTTGAGTGATTTTTTGTTCTACAAAATATTCTGTTTTTTGCATCTCCTATAAAAAAATAAAAATGTCGCTTATGTTGTTTAAGTAATCATTGATTCAGGTGTACTTCAAGTACTTCGGCCAACAATACAGGTTCCTGCTTTTTTCGTCAGAGATGTAGTAAATGTCCTAGAGAGCTCTTCTTACACTCCATCGATAAACAGATGTATTTACTGCAGCAAAAGCATCATACGGTGTTGAAAATTTGTTTGTTTTCACTTGTATCATCATAACATCGTGGGTCTACTTCCGTTCCTGGCCTTTTATGTACCCTAACTTATGGTTTTGGCGCAGCTCCTCGGCTCTTAGGACCTCCAATGGTCACAGTTTGGCTTGTATTTATCTGCTTACCTATCGCCCTTCTCTATTAGTCTGTTTATGTCATAGCTACAGCACTGTATTCGATATATTGTGGCCGTTTCATCATTCTTTTGAAAATCGTTTGCAATTGATACCATATTCGATTTGGAAGAATAAAAAAGGTCTTATTACACGCAATTGAACACACCATAAACAAAAAAAAATAAAGCACTGAGAAACAAGCCAAAAAATGTAATCATAATGGTACATTTTTGAGTTTTTTAGGCTAAAATATCGAACAAAATGTTGGGTGCAAAATTTGAGTACATGTGAATTGTTTTTTGTTTTGCTCGGTTTTTCTTAAACCTTATATACCGTTTTTTTCGTCTTTAAATGTAGTAATAAAGTCCACACAAATTTTGAGCTTATCTCATTCCATTTTTTTCTATGAAGTGTAAATTACACTTACAAAAAACATGTACTCATTTGTGCACCTCACTGTATTTGCAAAACGGTGGAAGCAAAGTTGTACACCTAATACTTCAACAGCGTTGGAAGCCTCGTCAAAATAGACACCAAAATAACAGATCAACATTATTAGGCAAAATTAAGCATCTTTTGCTTCAGAAATGTCTTTGGGAAGTTTCGTTTACCAACAAGATAGCGACCTAAAGCATTCGAGCAAGTTTTTTTTTTCTCAAAATAATATTGCTTTGGAATCTGATTGTGGAGACTTTAGCACAAGCGAGTACCTTTGCGCCATTTTGGATGATCGAATCCCATTAAAGGAGCCACGCAGCCTGCAATCTTTTCCCTAAGTGGAAGAAAAATGCAGGGCATAAAATCCCCGGAAAACTTTGATCATCGTGGTTTCTAACATGCCTAAGCGCCTTGCTGCAGTATTTAATAATATTAAGGAGCCACATCGCTTTTCTATCCCTTAACAGAATTTGCATGTTGTCACTTATTCTTTTGTTTTTTTTTTTTGTTTTTTTTTTAATTTATTAAACTTAGTTTATTTTTCTCTAACTTTGAATATCAACTTTTATTTGCCTTGTTAGGATTTTGTCTAAAAAGTGGGTTTACTTTGTGAAATTAAAAATTAAAAAATTAATAAAAATGAGAAGGTAATAAAATTTGCAGTAATACTGAATTACCAAATTAGGCTTTTACAATTACAAACAGAAGTATTCTTTCATATTATTTTGCACTCTTTTTGTTCGACAGTGTATCTCTTTAGCACTCATTCTTTGATTTAAAAATACTATAGAATAATGAAGAATGACAAACTGTTGTTCTTTGGACATTGAATTAATGGGAATCAACTTAGGACCAATTGTGTTCAAAACCAAAAGCTTTCAACGAACCGATGGATTTGTTTTTAATAGTTTTTATAAAAGTCGTCTAGATGAGTTTTTTTGTAAAGCGCACGAACCCAGTAGTGGTTTCCTCGTCTTATTCATCCCTACAATGGAGTTGAGTATTAATTGGTAGAAAATCTCAGTTGCCCAGTCCAGCGCAGCTTAGCATCTAGTGAGCGTAAGATTTGTTCTGTATGAAAATGAGTAGCGTCTCCATCTGTTTTAATTTCACCGACGCTACTTCGTCTTAGTTCTACAAAATGTTGATATAAATTTTCCATTAAATGGCTAATAAATGACAAATTAACAAAAGAAAACATCAAAGTCCTAAAACCATTATTTCTAAAGGCTGCCTGAATCGAGAGCTGTCAACTACAGAAAATCTGAAACCATCTAAAAAAAGAAATTTATTCTAAATGTCAGTGGAAATTCACAGTTCATTTAACGCGATTTTTCGCAAACTCTCAGAACTGCACTTTCTCTAATTGAGCACACCCCCTTCCTGTCCTTAATTTGACTAAAGTGCATGTATGTGAAACGTCACTTTCAATTACAATCAAATGAATGATGAACGCCCAGTTTTTCATTTAAATCATCAGAGAAACAAAACTCGTGTCCACGTCCATCTTCTTTGTACATTGCTTGCGTCTTAAAACTCTCCGCTGACCCAAATCACTGAATTTATAAGAAAATACTATGACTCGTTTGTTTGAATTATATGTCAATTAAATGACAACGACAACAACAACAGCGCTTTTGACGGATCCCTTTTATAGTCAGTCACATATGCTGTCACATCCTCCCTCCTCCCCCAGACAGCAAAGAAAAAAAAAACACACATTGCCTACATAAAATGATATTTCCTTGTTGATTCAATGCGTTTTGCAAAGTAAACAAAAATAACGGTGAGGAAAACGACAGACACAAAAAAAAGAACCGAAAAAAAAATACACAACAAAATTGCTACAATAATGGCGAAAAATCACCCCTTGTTATCGGTTTGTGTCCCGTTTTTTGTGTGTTCGCCTGTGGTAGGTGGATGGATAGTCGTAGCGAGCGATAAATGTCCAGGGGGTGGGGTCAGAGTGAGGGTCGCTTAGTCGTCCGAGGGATGAAAGCAACGAGAACAAAAAAACCAGATGAAATATATCCCCATTACAGTCGCAGCACAGCAACAGCAAAAAAAATGGTCACTTTCATCCCTTACCCACACACACAGAGCAACGTCCTGCTGGTCTTGTCCCGGTCCACCCACAGCACACACGGTGGACACACGCCAACAAGATACATAGTCACTTGCTGTATGTGTATGTGTAAGCAGACCAAATGGCTATCAAGGGTTAGAATCAGACTCGGAGAAGATACATATCCACGCATAAAAAACGAATGCCACCTCGTTTGAATGTGAATGTGGAAACCTTTCTGCCGTTCACCGCAAACGTGTTATCCTTTTGGGCAAAACGATAACAGACGGACAGACTCCCACCCCCCCGTGAGAGGATTCAGCGACGAACGAACGAACACAAACACACGGAAAAAAATGGGTTCTGTCAAAATAAATATTTTTGAATAATGGCCCACATTTTGGTTAAGCACACGAATATGCCGCCACCCCGTCATCTGGGACGAAAGGACGAAGGGACGAGCTGCTCTTCCTCCCTGGCATCCCGTGAATGTGAAAAATCTGTGCATGATTGCATTTTCTCTTTCCCGAGCGCGCCTGCTGCCCGATGGGCGGAGGAGGACACGAGTGACTGTACAAAACATTTACAAAATCCAAACCGAATTCTCCCGGAAACATGATGCGGTCGTTTTTTCTTTTCGTTTCGTTTATCCACCAGATCCACCTTTCCTCACCCCCACATACACACATTCCGCGTTCGCAATAAAAAAAAGTGATGATGTGGAAATTCCTTTCTCTGATATTAGATTACCTGTGGGCCATGGCAATGACAAGGATATGACAAAGAACCTCAGATATGTGGAACAAAGAGGCTGACATTTCTCGCAGGAGAAACCTGAATGCGCCCCGGAGAGGGGTCAGAAGGTTAATCAAAAAATCTCCGAAAGAGGGATGCTGCGAGGGGTGACTGACCAGCGGTGGGGTTAAGATGAAAACCAGATCATCGGTGGTGTTGATGTTGTCTCACCTCGGCTTGACCGACGGGATTACGTGTGTTAAGTGATCGTCGGTTAGGGAGGAAAGCGGTGCCTGGACCACTTTTTGGGTGAAAAGAACGAGATTTCGTGTGAATTGAGTCGACCCTCCGGCAGTTGATCTTTGACCGGAATGTGTTTTGATATTTTGATGGCAAATTTGCGGTGATTCTGTGTCCGAAGTTAATTAATGAACTCCGGGGGAGATGATTGATTATACCGTGACGCCAGTTCACTGGAGAGAGTGGTAGAGTGAAGTGTTTTCATTGTAAAGGTTTCTTATATGACAGTAATCCTTAGAGGGCTTTTTGAGCCGCCGGCGACATTCAGATTTGGTTTTGATGGAGGACTTTAGCCCGCTTGTACACATCAAATGACCGAAAGAGACTTTAAGGCCAATTGGAGAGTTTTTAAATTGTTTCCGGTACTTATATGTATGTGAACTTTTGGTTTATTTTGTCGAAGGTAACGTTTTTCAATCAATCCTTTCGCTGTTTTTACCCTCTACTGCGCGCACTATGCTCTAATGACAAAAAAATAAAAAGTTGGCATTTTCATACTTCATTTTGCACCATTAAGAGAAAAAAAAATTGTTTAAAACTTTTTTTTTGTAAGTCATATACCCAGTTACGCGTTTTTTAAGTTAAAAAAAGTCATTTAATATAGAAATCAGCACATTTAAGTGTGTTGTAAGGATATTCTGGCGTATTCCCCAACAATTCTGTCGATCTTCAATTATTTTTTGCCTTTTCTTTGTTTTAGCAGTAGAATTCTACTCGCCCTTATCAATTCAGCCACTGCAGATGCTCTTTACAATCAATTTCATTATCCTGTTCACCCTCGAAGTCAAGGATTTCATTCTCATTCTAATTTCGACCGATGATAATGACATACAAACTCTTTCCATAGAAGAAGTTCGATTTCTTACTGCAAAAACGTCAAAATGTGTGAATATCCATATTGACCTGAATAGACAAGGAGCTGACTTTTTACGCCATATATGAGTTCCACAGTCACAGACTACCCAATATAGACACCCATTAAAGCAGTTGCTAGTTCCCCTCGCCCATCGATAAATTTGACAGTAATTGACGAATTTAACAGAAATACAGGAAGCATTTCGACAGAAATTCAGGAATCATCGAACACTAGCTCATCATTTTTTCGTACATTTATTTGATTTGTTGTTCAAAACGCTTACACGTATTCACAGACACAAAATGTTATAAAAAACACTGTCAAATAAAATCAGGGGGCAAGGGAAGAGGATGTTGAATATCTGTATTGGCTCATTTGTGGTCGCAATCAAGCACTTAACACTTCAACTCTTTTAACCAATTCGGAATCTAACTAAAAAAAAATGATACAGCGCTTAAATTATTTTCCTCCAAGTAATAAAGGAATTATTGTTTTTATATTCTAGCACTGCATTCTCGCCAAGCGCACTATTCATTTTGATAGCGGTTTCTTCCAATAACGCAAATGATAACAAAAACACATAAGCATAAGTCTAACCTAAATAGTCCAAATCATACTTTTCCAATGGTAGTTACGAATTTCTAGTAGTTGGTGTCTACAGATCAGAAGCCATATATGGCTGATTGTGAAGCAAAGAGTTAAGACTGTTTTCAAGAAGAAACTAGATGGTACATCACCTTTTCTGTTTATAAATTCTGCCCCTTTGAATCGAATTGCTTCCTTTAATCTCGTCAATCGTTGTCAGTAGTGAATCGAATCAATCGCTCCATTAAATTTTTCACTACAAATTTCACTAATTTCACTATAAACCAAACATCGTTCTTGTGCAGGTCTTGCTCAATTTTATCTATAATTTCATCGATTTTTGGTCGGTTAAGACCAGAGAGAGATTACATTTCAGAGGCATCTGCTCACAATTTGTTGCCCAATTTCTTGGAACACCCAATATTTAACCAATTTTATGGACTTATAACTTTTACATAACGAATATTTTCGATTATTCCTGCTCGATTCCACAAAAAATCATTTTTTTTTTTTTGTAAAACAGTTTTTTTCGCTTGATGTTAGTTAAAGTAAACACAGTTTTTTGCTGTTAGTTTCGAAGAAGCAATGACTAAAACACCATAAAAAATGTTCCTCAACCACCGCAGATAAACGAATACGTACCTCGTACGAATCAATTTCTCGATAAAACGAATATTTTTTAGTACCCTTCAGTTTCATTATATTCAGGTTATGGGTACTACATTTTTGACAAATCCTTCAAATTCTCTGAGCTTGAATATATGTCAAATGTTCCTTCAAAGTCGTTGCCGTTGTCGATTGCATTTTGATCCCCGCATGCACTAATTAGTACGAACGGAAAGGGCTATACTTCCATGGTTTGGTCATGTGCACACGAATGTCCACATCACAATTTCCGAGGCGTGCCTTGGATGTTATCCCATCAGGAAGGCGACTGCTCGGCATGACCCAGGATGAGATGGCTGGACTAAATCCAAAATCTCGCCTGGTTAGACTTGGGCATACCTCCTGATGAGTTAGAGTCGTCGACGGAGGATCGAGCTACCTGGAGATCTCAGTGGAACACGCGGTCAAGAAGATGATGCTGATGATGATGTTCCTTCAAAACCATTTTCCATACAAGTGGTTCTACATTCTTATTAAAAGAAAACAATCAAAGCTCACCTGATTCTCAGTAGAAAAGAACAACTAACGACTTAATTCAACATCGTCGTGAATGATACTCTTTGAAAAAAAATGTTTAACAAAAATTGGAAAATTCTAAGACAAGTGTACAACAACATTCCCTCCTGCTAATTACCACAAAATCCCCACCAATCCATCAACCGTTCCGTCAATTGACGAAAAACATGATATCTTCATCTAATAACCGTTTTATTATCGACAAAAAAGAAATGGTATAAAAATCAATTTCAATCCGCCTAATATTTGACAGACAATACCCAAAACAAACCAATAACAGACCTCCCTCCCCTCAACGGGTACAAAGGACACGCCAAAAGGGCTGCAATTTGAGCACAAAAAAGGGATTTTTCTCACCAAAATAAAAAAAAAATCGGCGACAGTAATTTTAAGGGTCCTTGACTCCTCGCCGCTTTGTCAATTATACGTATTATGTCTTTTTTTGTTTACCATTTAGTGTCGGAAAAACGGTATTTTTTACCCGAAAACCGTGTATAGATTTCGCATCGTTTAGGGGTTGGCACGTCCCTACAGTAGCAGCATCCCGGAAAGGACCAGAGAGGTTAGAGAAGATGTGACTTCGTGTGAAAAGGGATCAGTGATCTGTTGCATTTGACAGCGTTCAGGTAACAAGGATTTTTTGGATTAATTATCCAAAAATTGTCGGGACGTAAGTGCTACCGTGTGAATTTCGTCCTCGGATGCACTTCGGGATGTTTAGTGAAATAGAAACGAATCATCGTCGTCCCTAGAGAGACGCGCATCCTCTGTCAGATGTTTCGTTTTGCAAAAAAATGAGTCTCGCTAAAAAAAAGGGTTAGCTGTGCAGCAATACATTAAAAATTAAATTTTAATGCATCCTTTGTTTACCTATTCGGGTTGAGGATGCATGCGGTGCAACCCTTAGTGCCCGTACCCTTCGACCGCGGACTGGGATTTCGCAAAACCGAACGCATTTTGTCGTAATCCCCACTCTCGGAAACGAGTATCTTCCCATGTGTGTGTCAGCGTGTGTTTTGCCTCAGGGACTCTCGGCTCAGGTAGCCAGGACCCTCGGTGGTGATTCTATCGGCCTATTATTTAAATTATCCTCGAACGGGACACCCTTTAACGAATTTGAATTTAAAATTTAAATACGACGAGTGCAACCCCTTTTTTGCATGCCCTACGTGTGTCGTCCTCATTTTCGAAATTAAACCGAGTCTGTGGAAATATATATTTTTTTTTTATTTTTCGATTTTCGAGGAAAACACCTTTGAAGGACATCTGCGCTTTCACATTGGTCCTGTGTTTGGCGTGTGTATGCGCGCAGCAAACTCGGAAGTGGAAGTTGAAATTTTGCAATCGGATAGGAGTTTGGGTTCCAAATACGGGCGAGCAATATGTAAAAGAGTTCGGCTTATGTGTAAAGAGATACATGGCCTTGAGTGCACATCTGCTTTGGCTATAATGCGGTTTAATGAAGGGACTCGGCACATGTACGTGAAGGGACTTTTCGAAGGACTAAATTAATTTGTTTCAGATTTTCGGGAGATAGTCGAGAAGTGCGCCGCGGTGAGGTCTACGATTTAATTGAGTGTAAGAGGTGCGCTAAGTTCGTGAAGTGGGTCAGGCGGCTGGTGGAGAGATGACGATAGAGTACCTTTCTAAAGCAGCGTTTAGAAAATTTAAATTTTGTTCGATATTTTCATTTAAATATTGCTTATGATGGTACAAAGATTTTAAGAATCTGTATAAGTTGTCAAAAAATAAGTGCTCTTTTCATTATCAAAAAAAAGCATAACATTTTCTGAATCTATGAGCGTCCTTTAAAATAAGTGCGATATGGTCTCCTACCGCATCTGCCATTCGTTGAACTTCTCATGATCTTTTGAAAGTTAAAACATCTTTTAGAGTTCCTATCATTCTTTTTTTTCATAAAACATTTTTTTTTTTGCTACATTTATTAGTTTCCCCTAGATGCCTAGAAGTAAGCGAGGCACAAGCAATTCCAGTAGCCTTTTCTGTCGGTTTATGTTATTGTTGTGAACTATTGCCAGCCATTCATCAAAAAGCACTGAATTATTTTGTTTTGAATAACTAAATTTACAAAAACTTAACTAAAATGTTTGTTAAATTCAGATGGACCGTAATAATTTTTCAACTGACCACTCCAGAGAAATAAAGTTGAGTGTGAGTTGAGTGGGCGGAGTTACATTCCAAGATGGCATCCTTTTTTGAATACGAATTTGATCATGCGCAGATGATGTAGTGGCGTTATACTGGGGAAGGAAGGGACTTAAGCCTTATTAATTACTTCTATTGGAGAACCTGAGTAACAACAAGGAAGGTAAACAATTGAAGGACATCAACTCAGTTGACTCAGGCATATGTGTCTCAATAAAAATTGTGTTATGAATTTGATTAGGAAAGCTAAGGACTGGAAGTCTGTCAAAGTCTGGAAACAGTTTTTAAAGAAAAATGAATTGGTACACACAGAAGCTTTTTGTTTGGATGCCACATGAATTCACGGTGAACAATATAATGGGCTGAATTTCGATTCGCGATTCACTGCTAAAACGAAATGAAATCGAACCCTTTCTGAACCGACAACAATGTGTAAAGAAGATTATGTACGAAAAAGGTGAAACTTTGTAAACGGTGACAAAGTCGAGACATCAAGAAGGAATGTGCTGTGTGTCTGGTGGGATTGGAAATTAATTGTTCGTTATGAGCTTCTATAACCTGATCAAATGATTAATTCTGTTCACTACTATTAATAATTAACGAGGTTTAAGAAAGCAATTAGAACGGACAAAATTTATCATAGGAGGTGTTCCATTATGACGCCAGAGCACACACATCTTTGATGATCTGTAAGAAACTAAAAAGGGTTGGCTGAAAATGTTGGTGCGTCCACCATACAGGACTGACCTTGCACCATATCATAAATTCTGTCGGTCTATGCAGAACTCTCTTAATGATGTAGTTTTCTATACCGCAGAGGTTTGCAAATCACAAAAACCTCGGAAGCTTAACACGATTGGAATAATGATTTTACCCCGAATGTGGCAAAAAGTTGATCAAAATGGCACATGTTTGATTTAATACAACTCGTTATAAATATATGAATTAAATGTTTCTCAAATTTTTTAGAATAAGATCAAAATGGCACATTTTTAAATTTATTAAATTTCCTAAACACCCAATAAAATTTACTAATCTACCTACTTTTTAGGAGACGTGACCACAGATTTTCTTTAACAACTTAATTTTGTTATAAAAAGTTTTTCGACAAAAGCATTCGATTTCTAGAAGTAAATGTTGTATTTCGAGACTTCGAAAAACTCTTCAAATCTAAAAAATCGTTAAATTAAGACCAGTGATTAGGAGTAAAATTTTGCTTCCGCCATTTTTTCCGAAATTCGACGCTTTATTTTAATAAACTGGTTACTGGATTCGATTGCGTTTGACACGAGTCTTGATCAAGCAATGTCTCCAATTCTGCGTCTTAAAAAACCTTCTCTCTTCCATCGCCATGCTCTTCCAATCACAGATCTGGAAGTATTGAAACCACTCTCGGCATGTTCTTTCACAAATAGTGGCCTCACCATAGGTGTTTGAGAGCATTCGATGAGCCTTAGCCGCAGATTTCTTCATATTAAAGCAGAAAATTAAAACCTCCTGCAAATGACGAGAATTTGGGTCGTAAGCTGACATGTTTGATCGAGAATAACTTTATGATGGAGATACAATTCGACTAATATTTCGATGGCGTTATGTTTATAAATACCTGTACCTGTTGTACATCTAATATTTCAATTTTGGACTGTATATTTCTCCAAAACTCTTAATTCAAGCCATTTTGTCACGTTCGGTTTTCAAAAAATTTTCAGCTCGAATATAAAATTGTTGTTTGTGGCCTCGTATCGAACTGCAATGCCGTTTGGGGCGTTAACGTTTCCTTTGAGTTTGTACCAGAGCTTGTACCTTTGTTATCTTCCAGACATTTAACTCACTCTCCACTTCCACACCCGACATCATTGTGAAACCGCCGAAGCAAAATCAGAATCAGTCGACCCCACCTTAGCCACTTGAAGCCACCCCCACCTCTTGAGTGGATTTTCCATCCACTCACAGTATCTATGGTTCCTTCACCCCCAAAACGCAGATTTCCTTGCAACCATCGAATACAATTCGCAAAAAAAAGCTCCTAACTGGACGGCACCTCCACCCCCAGCAGCGTCGTCGAGGTTACAGACAAAGCAAAGAATTTTTTAGCGAATTTCAAATGTAACTGAAGTGTAACCGTAGCACCCTAACAAATATTGAAGCAGGATTGTCTTCTGTTCAAAAAAAGAAAAAAAACGGTACAGGAAACTCATGTCACAGTGGCAGAGCAACGGTAAACTGGACGGATAGTCTGTCGCAACTCCCACACGCACCACCGCCACCACCACCGCATACACACGCATATATATTGCATATTTTTCAAAGGTCCTTAACTCCCCACGGGCAGGAGGCAACCTGCGTTACCACAGGCGAAATATCCTTGGCAACATTGGCCTTGGTTATCGGTTTTTCTGTTCTGTTCGTCCTGTATCGCCAGGTACACTCAGAGCACAGCTCGTCGTATGTTATAAAATTATTTGCCTCTTCTTCTGCGTCCATAGACATCCTTTCTCTGTGTCTCGTATACGTACGTAGTCAGTCTATAGTATATGTAAAGCATCTAACAAGGACCTCTCTCTCTCCTTTGAGCATAAAAAGAAACAACCTGTGTAAGGAAATGAAATCAAAATGGATTTCATGGTCCAGTGGAGTGGATATAACGTTTTTTTTTTTTTTTTTCGTTGGCTCTCCCTTTTTGCATTCCTGGGGGCCAAATCGAAATTATTAGAAAAGGATATTCGAAGGATATTCGTAGCTTCGGGTACTCGGCGGGGGTTTGGAAGGGAAAAAGGATGGACCTGAACATCGTTCGGGTATTTTATTTTTTTTATTTTTTGCGTCGATTTTTGGGTGCCCACCCAATTTCGGATGGAAGATGTCTGTATCTGTATCTACGTATCTCTCTCATCATTAGTTTTGTTACTATTTTGGCCGTCGCCGAGCAGTGGGCGAGTGGCGCGAGGGAGGGACTTATAGTGTACACATGGATGAGTGCGTAAAATGACGATGAGGATACATTTGCATGGTATTTTTGACACGTGTTCAGTGGACTTTAAATTAAACGAATTTCAAATAATTGTCATCTTTTTCGATTTCTATATTTAGCCAACCGTCCCCGTCGTCATCACTTACTCACGATTGTCCTTTACAGCCGAGATCCGTTTTTTTTTCCGCTCGAAAGGGGGGAACTCATGACTGGCAACGATTAATTACGAAATTGACAACTTCAATGCAAGGACGTGGTGTACAGTGTGTAGGTCCCATGGGAAAGAAGTTACCCCTTCGTTTTTTGGCAGATATCCTGGGACAGCGTCTTCGTAGGACTTCGGGCGACTTTGCAGGCAGTGAGAGGGAAATTATTGAGGTCAGGTAATCTTCGAGGCATTGTATCAGTTCGCTGAAAGGGAATCGGAAAAGAAAAGAACTTTTGTCTCCCCGGAGAAAGGGTGCGCGTTACGAGAGATGAGAGAAAGGCGATTGGATTTTTTGTTTCGATTCACTGAAGGTTCTGTTGAAGCTGCTTTCCGTTTTGGATGAAGGAAACAGAGGCAGTAGGCAGAATGTTTCTGCCTGTATTCAAAAACATGTAGATTATATGGCCTAAAATTAGATCTGGTGAATGTTCTTCTGTGTACAGTCAACGAACTGAGTTTCATTTTTTGAAGTTCATTGTAAGACTCGTTTTTTAAGTTCAATCCCGCTGCGCAATTCCTATGGGTTGAGAACAACTCTGATGCGCATTCGATTCCTTCTTCCAGTCTCAGCCTAAAGTTTATTTACTGCATTAGGCTAAAAATTAATTTTCTCTGTCAAAATATGATTTTTTTGTGACTTCTCGAGTAGTAAAAGTTAAAAGCTCAAGTCATGAAAGCTTTTAGCCTTCATTAATTCAGCTTCTTTCTTCACTAGGTGGACTAAAAAATTATTAAAACCCTGGAAATTGACATTTTGGAACTTCCTATTTTTCTATGGTCATACGTTCATATTTTAAGAAATACAACAACGTAATGCAAATTTAAAAAAAATACACTGTGACGACAAAATAAATAGCCTTTCTGTCATTTTGCGAGCCAGTGGCGAAAAATGTAATTTATTAGGTGTACAACTGTGCTTCCGCCGTTTTGCAATACATGGCTGTAGCGGTAAGTGGTAGTCAAAATTAATAGATCGTAGATGTCATACAATAAGCTTAGGTATTTGTAAACATAGCGCCATCGAAATATAAGTCGATTTGTGTCTGCATCATAAAGTTATTCTCGATTAAAAATGTCAGCTTACGAGCCAAATTCTCGTCATTTGCGGGAGGTATTAATTTTCTACTTTAATATGAAAAAATCTGCGGCTAAGGCTCATCGAATACTTTCAAATGCCTATGGTGAGGCCGCTATTAGTGAAAGAACGTGCCGAGAGTGGTTTCAACGCTTCCAGAACTGTGATTTTGACGTCGAAGTTCGGCAAGCCGATGGAAGAGAGAAGGTTTTCGAAGATGCAAAACTGGAGGCATTACTCGATCAAGACTTGTCTCAAACGCAGTCGAATCAAACACAAAACGAAACCTAAATGTATAACCAGTTTATTACAATAAAGCCTCGAATTTCGGAAAAAACGGCGGAAGCAAAGTATTACACCTTATATATGGGAATGTAACTTTTTTTTGATCATATGTGTATTTCAATCAATCATTGTTGTGAACGAGGTAATGGCCGATTTGCAAGTGTTCTTTCTTCTTTTAACTTTCATTTGAAGCATATTTCCGAATTGAAGACAATATTCGCATGTTTACATAAAAAGGATCAACTTTTTGATACGTGTCTCTGCCACCCGTTTGTTTATGGAGACCTGGGAAAGACTCGTGGATTTGTTTTCTCTTATGTCTTAGACCACCATATGCAAAAACTCTGCTGCACTTCTCTCATATGAAATTTGTCCATAGTTTAAAAACGAATTACAGCAGCTGCATGGCTTGAACTTTAGTCGCCGAAGTGGACTGTTTTATTGAACCTCGTTGGAAGATTGTTGATTTCCCATTTTCCGGGCTACCCACGGTCTTTTCTTATCACTCACAGCCTATCCAAGAACCTTTTTACCCGCACAATTCCTGCAGTAAATGACCAATTTATCAATACCCCCATTTGGACACCTCACTACCACAAATACTCCCAAACTCTGGTTCTACGCAATTTTCTTGACTTTTCCTCACCATTTCGCACACGCCACCCGCAAATTTCTCGCCTCATAACCGCCCCTCGCAGAATGACCCTGTACCGCATGTGTGCGTGCGTCCTCGCAAGTCAAAAAAAAAAAATGTGAAAAACAAAAATTTTCATATTTCCAAGAGACCACACACACCCGCAACGTCCTTATCAATCCCTTACAGGCGGCCGAAGCATCAATCAACAGTTTCCACTCACTGGCTAGTGGAAGGATATTTTTCCTTTTTTTACGAGCTTCGCCATTTTTTTTTCCCACCACTCGCCGTATGTCCTTTTTCTGATACAGCCACACACACACACATAGCCACAAAATGGAGGGTGGGCGGAAAAATGCAGAGTAAGGATGTTGTACCACACGGAGGGCAAGTTGCACACACCCTCGTCGGAAACGGACATACGAGCGACAACAACAACAACGACGTCGAGAAGGATGTGTTCTGTATGATACTTGCTTGTTAGTTCTGGAAACAGGATTTCTTTTGCTGTCTTTTTTTTCGTTCGCTCGTTCTTTTTTTTTTGCAACGGTGCCCTGCGAACCGTAAAATCGGCCTGCACCGTTGTGCGTACGTAGGGAAATTCCATTCTCTCATGTCATTAGGTTTTATTGGCTTTTTCCTTAAATTAGAATCCATCGCGGCCACACATGTATGGCGGCGGTGACGGCGGCGGCTGACGGAATTGGAATGAGTGCTCATCTCGGCTTCCTATTTATTTTCCTTATTTTGGCGAATTTATCCTTTTTGACATTTTGTCGTTTTTATATACAGTTTGGTTTTTTTTTTTTCGTTTTCCTGTGTTTTTTTTTTTTCTTCAACAGACAGAGGGGGTGTCCTTTGGAGCAGAGTCGCATCTTTCTTATTTTTTTTTTTGTCGTCGGGTGAATAATAGAAACGGGTTGGTCATAAATCTTTCAGGAGATGTGAACAATTTCTGTGTGGCCAGATAATGCTGAGGAGCTTATGGAGTACGTTTTGGAGGGCATTGGTTCGTTTATCTATTTGCTCGGCGTCAAATAAGATGACGGGTGTGGATGCAGGTACTTCAAGTGGAAGGGATACTTGGGACCAAATGAGATTAGGACTAGAGGAGATGATGGAGTTTATTATTTAGGTGAAAGCCATTTTTGTAAGCGTTCGATTCGATTCTGGTTAAGATTTTTACTGCCATCTGTTCTTTGTTTCCAATGTTTTTTCATTGATCACTTTGATTCGCAAAAATCGGCGGACATTGAAAATGCGAAGTTGCCTATGAATCCTTTTTTCTCCCCAACTCCCAAAAGTGAAATACAACGCAAAAGAAGTTCCTGAAATCATAAAAGCGCAATAATATCCATTCTTGTATTCTCCTCTTTTATTAATAGAGGCAGATGTACAGTTTTTTCTACATTTTTCCGCCTCTCTGAATCAAAATCATGACCTGCAATTTGTCACTTTTAAATTTATGACACTTCAGCTTGACTAGACTTCCACCTTGGCTGTCAAAAGTAAACCATCAGATTTTGACAGTTTACAATGTAACATGTGAAAATAGAAAAGTTAAGATGAGAGTGAAAAAATACGTTCTGATTATGTACCGAAAAGTGGGGGTAATGCCTCAAACAAAGATTTTTTTTCTATATTTATCAAATTCGGTTATCGGTTAAGGTTTCGCAGTTTTTCTTGAGGGAGTAAATAATCTACAGGATTTAAATAAAACAAATTCCAGTGGTCAGCCTCGACGATTTTTTTTTTAAATCTGTCATTATAAAATTGAAGCAGATTTTATAATTCCATTGGGTGGCGTAAAAACATGTTGAGAGCCAGAGCCTAGTTATTTCGCGCCTCCACTGTGTTGTGTGCGTTATAATTTGTGACACATGTGTTTAATGATGGTTCCGAAAGGCGAATTGCGAAAGCTTTACATGATAGAAGTTACTTCAGGAGGTGGTGTGGTGTTTGTGGATTTGAACCCGGGTACTCTCGCTTAGTAGTCTAATTACTAGCCCATCGAGCCAACGCACATAGGGGTATTTGCTTCGAAAAACCGCTCAAAAATCAATTTTTCAAAATGTTGAGATAACAAATTTTTTTTTTATGATTATTGGAGGTATGTTTTAAAAGATATTGAATTTATTTGAAATAATCATCAATAGGCAATTTTTCCCTTTCTTGATTTTCTTTGATGGACCTTTTGTTATAGTATTCGGTGTTATTCGGTTACTCTTTTGGTATCAGCTTATAGAGGAAGGTGTGAGACCAACAAAAAAAAAAAAACCTGCCCCAATTTGCCACCTTAAATTTCTCGACCCTGATATTTGGGTCGTTTTAATAAAATAAATTTTTTTGCTTAAAGGGTCATCTGGTTTTTGCCTTCTTACTTAAGGACAGTTCAATGGCATTATCATTGAGCATAAACATAATGATTTTAAGCCTTATTTGGGCACCTTCAGAGCTATTTGCTGAAAAATGCCTCTTGTACGAAGAAAACCTAGGGTTTCAGGCCTAAAACTATAGTCCTTACGTATTAAACTTAGGTAACTTTATTTTTATTAGTGAATTTAATATAAAATCCTGAAAATTCATGAATCATTCAAGCATGAGCTTAAGCAAAGATTTGTAGGTTCACAACATTAAAATACTAGGTTTTTAAGAAAACATCAAATCAAACTACTTAATTTGACTTAAATAAGCTTAATAACGCATTTAACGTTGTTTTAAGTTGATTTCGCTTTATTAAAAACAAAAAAATATTTTTGAGCGGTTTTCCGCCCCAAATACCCCTAAATGTTTTAAAAATGTTTTATAACCATCTTTATCTCTTTAGATTTAATTTGTAAACGTCAACATCAACGTCAAATTAAATATTTAACCTTTCTTTTTTGCTTCCTTGTGAGCCCAACTACTGGAGAACCTGTTTTCATATTTTCCACGCAAGGTCAGTATGATAATAGCATCAAAACTCATATAGCTTCAAAAATTTTAGCGTTAAGCCAAGAGTTGGTGAGTTAGTTGTGGGAGGATACCAATAAATCTTGTTCTTCTGGGAAAGCAATGTTTTTGGATATGTTACAATATCGATGGCATCACATTTAAGCAAGGACATGGCTGAACTTTCATTGTTAACACTACATTACACAATAAGGAAGGCATTTTGACTGCCTTTTTTAATTTTTAATTTCTACCAGAAAAATAATTATGTAAAGTCAGCCATAAAAGAATGTGAGACAATGTGACGACAAAGCCGTCATGGAAAAATAATCTATAAAAGACTTCACAAAAAACTTTAAAAGCAGTTTTATTCGAAAATTTCATAGCTTTTCAAAGCAAAAAATACTACACCGAACTATAATTTCAAAAACTGTTCCCGCAATAACAAAAGCTAAGTCGAAATTTAAATCACAAAAGTAAGTAATTCATATATGAAATTTAACAATTCTACACAGGATAAATGAAATTAATAGTTTGTGGAAAAAGCAATGTGCTTTGATAACAACAGGCTAACGAGATGGCATTAAGTTTACCAAATTTTGTAACATTTGGTGAGATTTTGGACCTCTTGCAGAACGTTTTTTAACTCAGGTCTCGATTTTATTGTATGCATTCTGATATTTCAGTAGGAATTCTCTCAAATATGTCCAATGGCATTTAAATTGATTTGATTTCAATTGATTAAAGTATTTATTGGAATTCTCATGGAATTTTGAGTTGGTTAAAAATTATTCGTTCACGAAAAGAACACTTTCGCGTAGAGAGCATTGTTCACACCCACTAGGCTATCTCCGCTTCGAAAGTTCGATGTTCTAACTTGATATTTGAAGCGATTGGGAAAACTTTGGGCGCATTTTTCTTGAAAAAGATGGAGTGCTAGAGGACCTATCACTATGCCAAATTTCATCAAAATCGGTGACATCAAATTCGTACACTCTTCTTGTTAGCTGAAAAAGTCCTTAGGTTGCAACTGCTCATTGACGTTACGCCAAACATTCAAAAGACAATTTTGCTCCTGAAGTTTTGTAATATTTACGAATGAAAGTCGATTTGCTACCTTAGGGTCGGACGATGTAAGGTTTTGTGAAAGGAGTTGAAGCCTAAAAATCTGTCCAGTGTCAGTACAATGTTCCTATTCTACATATCCTAACAGACTTTATTCACACAAAACTTCTCATTCAGCATAGAAAGTCGTCAGTGAGATTTACGACACAAGCGACTTTTTTAAACGGACCTTTTTTTTTAAATTTCAAACGTCCATTCCAATAGATTACGCTAGAATACGACTCGGGCAGAAAGTCTAAAATGGTCCTACCACGAAAAAGTAAAAGACTTTTGTAATGAAGTCCTCAGTTTGAAGAAGACTGTGAGAAAAAGATGACAAAGCCTTTCTTACGAGTGGTTGAGCTCGTCATTGAAGAATGAGGACTTGCATTTCCTTTCGTCTTTATTCAATCATAAGAAATAGAAACAAAGTCTAATAGAGAGCGAAGTCTTATAGAAAGCAAAGTCTCGTCACGATTATAGTCAAACTCAAAAGAAAGTGTACATCCATGTTTTGAACATTCAAAGACTCATAAAGTGGGTTCTCGTGCTCCGATTTTTGAACAGTTTCTTTGTAGCTTTGAAAAGGCTAATACTCTGTAATTAGTTTTTTTGCCTACGTGAGCCTGCGTATAGCGCAGGCAGTCACTAATACCTAATACCTAAGACCTTGGTGTTGTTAAAGTGAAGTGAAAGTTGACTCTAGAAAAATTAAGAAATTTTGGGTAACTTTCTGTTAATTTCATGGTATTGGATCCATTATTATAATTCTTTTTATCCCTTTCCCTTTCAGAGAATAAATAAAACAAAAAATTTGAACAAAAGTTCTGAAATCAGAGCACCAGAACCCATCTTTTGAGACTTTGAATGTTTGTTTGGCTGTATTTAAAACATATCTTACTACAAAATAACTTTTCTTATTATTTATTGAACACAAAAAACGACATCTGTAAGATAACTCTGTGAATTTAATACAAAAAACCAACCGCCAAAACCGAAAAAAAAGGAAGATCATCGAAAATGCAATTCAATTCAAAAGATTTTGCCGAATGGGTTTGATGTTATTTTGCTTTCACCGCCGTGTATTCTGATTATAGTTCGTTGGCACCAAAGGAGCGGGTTCTCATCTCAATTGCGAGGTTACGTCATCCTGTTTTATACCAATAAAACAGCAAAATTTTTGTAGAAAAATGAAGAATATAGTTGGTTGTTTAATTTGGAACCATAATCTGCGACCCTGCATTTGAAAAACAAAAATTCTTCAGGAAAATACATATTTTATGCAGTACTATAACCTGTTCTCGAATCTATCCAGAGTAACCTTTAAAATTCTATCAATTAAAGTGAAGCATTCTTTGCTCCAGTTTGAAAAGAAAACTTTCACAGTATCTTTCAACGACCACAGCCAGACAGCGCGACAGAGACATTGAATCCCTTCAGACCTTGTCATATCAAAATGTGGGATTCCACTCTGTGGGCGTCATAGTCCAGCTAACAAAGGAACATCCGACCCTCAACCGACCATCGCATCCATAAGTAATAACTCGGCACTTTTAAGGCTGCCCCCAACCCTGGACACACACCATCTCTCCAATCCCAATAAGACACCCATTTCTGAGTAAAGAACTTCAGTGGTGACATCTCTAACTCAATATATTTGCATCCTAATCCAATTCGAAAGCCAAACACCAACTCAACTGTAAATATTTAATGGGGGTAATTTCGATTTGTTATCGAACCGAACATCCCGCCTTCCCCCGCATCGGCCGGGTTTCATCATTTTTGCCGACTTCCCTCTCTCCTTTGATGGAATTACCCCATTATCCCATGACGGCCATACACCACGCACGCACACACAAAGACACTCGGTCGAAAGGACTCTGCCACTGCCTACCGAGGATAGCAAAGCCCAGCACACACAGAGAAGGGATCATTTTTTGGAATTGGCCTTTCTCCAATGGCTACTCCATGGGCCGGAGAGCGGGCGACTCTATTGAAAGGTTTAAATGAAATCGAAAAAGGGATATCACAAGTCTAAAAGGACGAAGGGATAATACAAAAAAATATACGTATCAAAATGAAAAAAAAATATCCCCTGGTTCCAGTGGCATAACATACACGGCCCGGCTCGGTCCGCATCGCACACTTTCTGCGTATCCTTGGCACACATATTAACCAACCGAAAACATACAACATTAAGGAGTCGAAAGCGAAGAAGAATACTCAATAACCATTCATATTTCAGCCCAATGGGCTATAAAATATACTTATCCTATTTACATTTAAATATGTTATTATTTTCGGGAGGGTTTTTTCTCTTTCTCGAAAGGACGGAGAAGGGAAAAAAGGATCAAGCTTAGCGCGGTGTGTGCGTGGGGAGTAGTTGGACTGAATTCATCAGACTACCGTCCAGAGCGAGCAAAGGAGCTTCTTTTTGTCGACTGAATAAAAGGGAAAATCTAATTTTCAGACTGGAAGGACATGACATCGAGGCTACTGCTCACCAATTTCTCTTAAAACAAATTTTAGTTTGTCCAAAAATCGACAGAGCTTTCTTTTTCTAAAATTAATTAATTGACCGAGAAAAGATAGGAAAGTATTTCAAGGTATTTTACTTTCGAAATTGGCCCAGAAAAAACTGATCAAGATGGAGGACAGCAAATTTTGAGTCGAAGGGTTTTTCCGTGTGGAGGGTTACGCGTAGTTTTTTATTACCATTTGTATGTTTTCTAGTTTTTCGGATATGTAAAGCTGCGGTCAAAATAATAGCAGTGCAAAGCAGTTAGTGTGAGAGAATATTTTTTTCTTGGAGACTTTGGGAACGTTCTTCTACTTTAGAACAATAACCGAAAGGACTAAACGATTTTACAATTACTCCAATCATTAGCATGATATTACTCAAGTTGCAAGAAGGTATCCTTCAGAAAGCAGAACTACTATTTTTTTCACCGCAACTGTATATAGAAGAGGCCTATTGCTTAATTCTAATCCAAAGGCAAACCGAAAGAACCAGAATTCTCTTGGTAAAGATAGAAGCTGTTTGAACCAGCATAAAAGGTTTAGTGACTAGCTATGATTTGGTTCTGAGATCTGCTAAGATCACCTATTCAACATCAATGTAACGAACAGCAGTAAGGAAAAAGCAGGCGCAGTGATTTCAATGTTTCTCCGATATTCCAGAATTGGATAATCGAGGTTTGATTAGTTAATAAAAAGTAAAAAGGAAAACTGCTGAAGAATTTTCATCCAGCGACACTCAATCAACATCAAATAAATTTAACAAGATTATTTATTTTGCATTTTCTAACTAGTTATCTATTCTTTTTGATCGGAGAGTACATTTTTATTTTCTTTTGCCTTACAACGATTTTTTTTTTGTTTCCTGTTCGCCAAAAAGTGTAATATTCAGTCGATAGAGCTGTGTGACCATTACTTTTTGAGTGATTCAATTTTTTTGAATTGAATTGAATTTGAATTTTTATTTATTTAATTTAATGTTTTAGTTTGGAAATCAAATGTCCAGATGTAAAAATAACAATTTTGATACTTGCTTTGTCTCAGACTAATACTCTTGAAGAGAGAGAACTTTTTGCAGCAAAATTACTACAGGAATTAACAAAGCAAACCATTTAATTAAAATTCTCTATCCACCCCTAAATCAAAATTCTAATCTGAGCAAGAAAATAAATTATTACTTCTTGCAAAGTTGTCATTTTTAAAACATTAGTGCTGAATTTACCTAAAAAAGTTCCAAATCTATCCAAATAAAATACTGAGTCATTCTAATTTTTTTCTGGCTGTGGAAAACCACAGCAAAATTTCAACAATTAAATCCAAAATTTCTTTTTTTTCCTTAAATATTGATAATAAGTTTTTAAATTATGAAAATGTTCTTATAAATTCTCTGTTTAATTCAGATGAAGTTAACGAATAATTAGATTTAATTTAATTTTATCTAAACCATTCTTTTTGTATGAAATAGCTCTGATCAGTGTGTTAGTAATTTTAGTTTTAACTCGGCCTCTTTTACTCGTCATTGGCGATATATCACGAAGAGGAAAGGTTCTTATAAGGACTTGGACACTAAACGAGACTTTGGAGTGGTTTTGATGATCTGTGCTGTTTTAAGCCATCATTGTAGGACTCCAATATGCAACATTTTGTGGCCGATTGAAATCAGAAAATTGTATTATGCCAACGAAATAATGTTCAGGTGTCACAGGTCATTCTTGAGTGGTTTTTAGCAGGGTTCGGAAATACTCACTCACGAGCAAGCATGAAACAGCTCGTGAGCTCTTAAACTGCTCACGAACGAGTGCAGATTCAATGCACTCCTGCTTGCGAGCGAGCCAATGCGCGCTGTGTTTATTGTACTCGCTCGTGAGTGAATCGAAGTTTCGAAAACTTGCTGTGAGCCTCCTTTTTTTTTAAATATTGTTCCCACAGTTCTCAATGAGTCGAGTAAACACCGACACAGAAGAAGAGATTCAATTTGTTTCCAACATCAGCGGCTTCAAAATATTTGGGTGGCACATCTGAAATATATGGCAAATTAGCAGTTTTTATCAAGCCAATGATCTCAAATCATTAAGAGAAGAAATCATCAAACGATCGAGGTCTTAAGCAAAAGTTACTACCGTTGTGTGAAAGAGCAACTGAGCGTTTTAGACTATTGGAATCGATTTTACAAACATGATCAAAAGCTTTCACAACTTGCTCAAGTTGCTCTTGCTGTCCGACTCACTCACGAGCACTCACGAGCTACTCGTGAGTGAGTATTTCCGAACCCTGGTTTTTAGACAAATATGTTCAACTTTTAGAGCGTCCAGGTCATTAACCGAACTTGAATCCGATCGAAAATAATACATTTATTATAGCTACAGGTTACTCCTATTTAAAAAGCCATGGATATTTCATTAAGTACAACAACTAGGCGTTTGACAATCAGAAGCGCAAGAAGGCGTGAAATAGCTCGTGCACCTAATTAAAAACGCTGAGATTGCAACAGGTCATGTTCTTTTACATGTTCCAAAAACGTTAACTTAGCTACACTATTGAATAGAATCTATAACGTGTGCGATGATAATATTCTTTCTTTTCTTATTAATAAGCAACGAAGTTGTTCACAGTAGACTCCTCGGATACACTGAAGCGTCATTGCCGCAGTCGATGAAAATTCCTTAGAGGTACGAGTAGCTAAGCTTGATAGCTGTTCATTAAAGACTTGTTGCCTACATTTCGCGAAATCTTCTAAGGCAAAGTGCATCAGTTGAATACTAGAGAACTTCAAATGAAATGGGAGAAATTCTCTCGACATTTTACTTTCTGCAACATCTTTTCCGTCAACCCAAACCAAGAAACGTGCTCAAATTACTCAAAATAGATTTGAAATCGATTTTTTTTCCTTAACTTAGCATTCCAAACTTCCAATTTCTGCCTCCTGACAGATGTCCACCCATCAATCCATTCCTTAGCCTGCGTCACATTAACACCGAAGTCTTTCCTCCGCCCAACTCAGCAGCAGCAACAAAAGGTTGACCAACATTAGACGACTTACCAAGAATCCATCCTTTGTCGTTTTAATAAATAAACCTCAACATTCTTAACCCTTTTCCACCCTAACCCCTCGAAAAGTATCTTACAAATCAATATTTCAATGAGTTTTCAGCGCTACACGAGAGCCCACCATCCACACCATCCACACCACCTGCAAAGCTTAGCAGGGATTATCCCCAAAGCAAATTTAGCTTAGGAAAATTAATACCCTTTTTGTGGAGCAGTTTTCGGTTGCAACCCCGGGCTTCACTTCGTCGCTCCTTCCCGCCACCTCACTTCTCGCCGGGTGCGCACAGCAATAAATTGAAAGAAAGTATCTAGATACTCGGTGGTCGGTGAAGACTGAAGACGGCAGACAATTATTACACGACATGACAGGACACAGGACGCAGGACACACAGGAACATAACCACACACATCCACAGCAACAGGATAATTATGCACACACATATCCTTCGGGTACGAGTATCTCCTCATCCCTAAACGGCGATTGTCTTGGAATTTTAACGAGCGTACGTCATTTTTCACATGACGGAGAGAGACAGACGCTCAGACGGTCGTCGGAAATGCCATTTTCCGACGAGTCCGATTCTTTTTTTTTTTTTTCATTTTCATTTTATTTAAATAAATACTCGTGGAAGAGGAGCAGTGCTCGTCCTGTGTGTCTGTGTATGGCCGTGTCATGTGTGTGGTGCGCCTGTGGGTGAAATGAAAAGGCTCGCACCCGCCCAAGCAGTTGGGGGGGAGGCGATGTTTGATCTTTGAAATGGTATCCTGATATAAAGGAAAGTTATTCCATTGGCTCAGGATATTATTTTTACGTTAACGTATCCTCCTGTGAACCTTTATCCGGGGGATAAACTGCTAAGCTCACTTCGTTTCTGCTACGACGAGGATGTATGAGATACTTTCATGTGAAAGGATTCGTTTGGTTCGTCTCAGAGGTCATTGTTATGACAGGGACTTTAATAAAAATTCTTGTCCTGGAGGAAGGACTGTGAAGTGGGTGGATGTGAGCTTGTTTGGTGGAGTACGGTTACAGAGAGTCCGCTTCTAATCTATTAAAAGCGAAAAGGAAAATCATAGACCTTTGGTTTCAGAGGAAGCAGTTTTTATCATTGAAAACTGAAAGGATAGGAAATAGTAGATTTTTGTTTCCTGTTTTCGGTCACTGCAAGTACCAAAAGTTTTGGAGTAGCAGTCATTTGCACAGCGAAAAACAGAATCTGTGGACAGACTTGGTTTTGACATTTGGAAAGGCAAAGAACCGTCCTTGTCAACCTAATTTTTAACCTTCTAGCTAGTGTGCTTGGTGCCGTTAACTTGTTAAAAGGCCCATTTAAGCGACATATTCTATTCGGTATAAGGGTCTATAATCTCATCTAGTATTTTGGTATAAGGATGATGATCCAGTCTCATACGATCCACAATCTAAGTAGCCCCAAGTGACGCAAACCCATACCACCTCTTCGTGTCCTGACCTTGCATCCAATACATTCTTCCTATCTACTGATCAACGAGGCATTCATTATCGTAGCTCCTCCCAACGACAATAAAGACTGCCGCATAGACAAACCGCAACCGAAATCCCTTCAATCCAATAGCCCAACTCCACAGTCGCCATCACAAAGATGGATAAACTTCTGGCAAATACTCATGTAATCCAATTACCTTTTAACCGCATTGACCATGTAGATCATAGACGTCTAATTGGAAAATTTCCACATGGGCACTAAATTCATTTCGCAACACCAGCCAAGTGGAGGGAGAATCAGAATCCCAGGAGAACGACATTTTGTAGCACCCACCGTGTGGACATGGACGAAGGACACACATCCACACAGGAACGTTGACAATGTGAAAGGAAAAGGAGCTTCAAACACCCGCACAGACGATGAACACTCTTTGCTGACAATGAGCGAGAGGACGGTGCACGTTGTGCAGATACCTCAATTAAATTAACATGACCTACGTCCCTTAGTCAAATATCCGTTCCATCAGCATTTTCATCCATTCATCGTATTGTGCAGCAGTAGCAGCAGCAGCAGCATCGCCTGTGACATCCTGAAGGACACATACCGGTGTGGGGGAGGGCTAATTCAATATTTTAAGTTGATTTGAAAATGTGTGGCGGATATTATCAAACGGGCGGGCGGCGATTGAATTTTATTCATTTACTGAGGGTTTTAGGGGAGACTGAAAACTCATTTTTTGGGGGTGTTTTTAAAGGAGTTTTTTTTTTCAGTTTTTGAAATTCTTAGGAGAACGCCACTAACTCCATTTGACTATCTCGTGGTTTCAGTATTTGCTTAACCTTCAGTCCAACTGGAAATTTTCCAACTAGATCTGTTCTGGGTTGTGATATGAGATTTAATAAAGCTAGTTCAAGGTTTTGGTTTTTGGGGAGCCAAAAATATGATGGACAAAGATCGTATGACAAAGGATGTCTCATAATTCACTTGCGATTTGAAACAGCTGCGATGCGACAGCCTACAAAAAAAGCATCGTATTTTATGTAGGATAAAAATGGAATATTTTCAAAATTTACAGAAAAATGCCAAAAATTAGCAAATGGCTTAAATGTTACTTTAAGAAATAAATATACTCCGTCTCATAAATATATGGCCACCCTTGATAATCCGGAGCGATTGGAGGGTCTTACAGTCTGGGGAGCTTCCCTCCCAAGAAATAAACTTGTTCTGGCTTTTCCGTAGATAAAAAATTAGTAGTTACGAGTACATCAGAATAGTTTAGGGATATATTAGGAGTATTCAGTACCATTTTGGTTGCAACACGATTACAAGAACCTGGACAATAAGTTGGGGCATACAAATTGACCAAACAAATTGTGGTTTGAGCTTAGTAATTAATAAAATCGAATGAAAAATGGTCGCGGAATACGGTTCATAAAACTGTATACCAATAACATCCATTACGGATCAGTGAATGATCATGAAAATACCGTAGAGAGTGCTTTTGATGAAATTGACCAACAAGGCCCAAAAAGTTAGTGCACAGCATGTGTAATTGATTATTTGGTTTGGTTAAAAGTCGAACTACAGGTCATACAACTACATACAGGTCAAAGCTGCCCTTCTGGCCCTAAAAAGCTACGAAGTCACCTCAAAGCTAGTATGGGACTGCCTCCAACTACTGCACCAACTGGCCAGCTCGAACAGGATCTATCTCATCTGGATACCCGAGCACAGTGGTCACGTTGGAAACGAAAGAGCGGACCTACTAGCCAGAAAAGGCTCCGCATCACCCTTCATGATGCCACGACCATTCTGCGGCATTCCCATCACCACCATTAAATGCTGCATAAATAGCTGGCTGAAAACAACGGCCAATCACTACTGGACGAAAACGGAAGGCAAGCCAAAATGTTCATGCCAACTACTTCCATCGCTAGAGCAAAGCAACTCCTCAGTCTCACGAGGAGTCAGATTCGAACCGTTACAGGCTTTCTGACTGGGCACTGCCCAGTTAACAAACACCTAAAAGCGATGGGCTTAACGCAGGATGACACCTGCCGAATATGCAACGAAGACGAAGAAACAGTGGAACACTTACTGTGTCACTGTAACTGCTTAGTCAGTACTCGTCATCGATACCTTGGCAGGCACTACCTAGAGGCAGGAAATATAGCTGCCAGCTTACCCAAAAGCATCCTAAGATTCATTACGAACTCGGGCCTTCTGCGTGAGCCATAAGCGGGGGCAGTCACAATAGGCCCACTCGTGGCCGCAGTGACACAGGCGTCAGTAAGCAAAATATGCGTTATTGGGCGAATGAAAATCCACATGTGTTTCATGAATCACCACTTCATCTATAAAAAATAACTATTTGGTTCGGTTTGCATGCCGTTGGCACTAATGGGCCATATTTTTTAGTCGGCGATAACGATTGTCACGTTATTGTGAATGGACAGAGTTATCGCGCCATGATTAGATAGCGATTATTTTTGCCCCGAATTGGAAGATATGGACTTGGATGATTTGTGGTTTCAACAGGATGGTCCAGCAAATCATACAGCACACGTTATAGTCGATTTATTGAAAAGTAAGTTTGATGAGCGTGTTTTCTCAAGAAAACGGCCAGTCGATTGGCCGCCTCGTTCGTGCAATTTAACGCCTCTAGACTATATTTTGGGGGGGGCTACGTTAAGTCATTGGCCGACGACGTTGAAAGACCTCAGAGCCAACATTGAAAGAGAAATAGCGGCCGTTTCGGTCGAAATGTGTGGCTGAGTCGTCGAAAATTGGGTCCAACGGACCAGCCGCTGCAAACGTACCTGCGATATCCATATGAACGAAGTCGAGTTCCATTCATAAATGTTTTGATTGTACTTCAAGCCGATAATAAAGTTTTGAAATATCTCAAATGGTTTGCGTTTTATTAAAAAAAAAATGCCAAGTCCTTATTGGAGAACCCTTTGTTTGTGAAACACTAGATTTTAGATTTTGGTCAATTTTGACGTTTTATAAATTTCCTTCAACGTGTGAAACTAAAACAATAGTTTAATTCAATTGCCTTTCGTTCTAAAACAAATTTCAGCTGGGTTGTAGAGAGCACGTTGACATAAATTTATGACTTCGAAAAACTAGAGTACTCCAAACGCCTAACTGTCGCCTTTGATGGCCAATTCATCTCGGCTAGATAATCTTATCTCCAAATCATTTGTGCAAAATGTCCTTTGTGCTTTACTAATTGAACGTGTTACTTAATCGTGTGATTTTCTAATTTCATCATTAAAAGAACATGCCCGCCGGAGATCAATCAATCCCTTAAAACCACTGCACTTGAAATGACAATTTAGTTTGTGCTAAGAATTCTGTTCATAAATCTAGTCTTTCTGCATTAATATCGAGTTTAGAGTTACAACGTTTAGTACGATGGAAGATATGGACTTTCCATTATCCTGAAAACGAATACTCTAGCAACGACACATGGGCATCTAAGGCTTTGAACTACGTATGTTTTTTCCGCCCTATTCTGACTTGAAGGTTCGATTTATTCTACGAGAGTGACAGGTCTATTCCCGCCTGCAGCCCTCCGTAATTGATCTAACCGATCTCCCACCAATCCCCCTTACATCATTGAGACCACTTCTCTGACAACTCAGACAAACGACCTCTAATCCGTGCTGTCAAATCAGAAGTCAATCAGCATCACTTTGAACTTTTGATAGCCATCTGGTTATGGCTAAGCCCGGCTGCCAGTCCAACATCATCGACTTGCACACGGACCTTAAATGTCATGCCGTGCATTCATTAAAAGATGACATGTGTGGCTGTGTGCTGAGGTGCGTTCAGTCGGGAGTGAGAAAACGCCAAAGGTTCACCCAAAGTGTGCACCTGGTGTCAACATCTGAGGATTTGTAAAAAGCAACAAAAAACCACAAAACACAAAACACAAACATGCGAGTTCTGCATCGAAATGTCAATCGTCTAGGCCGTGACAAAAGAAAAACCAGACACACGCTTAACACGTCGCTTTGAATGGAGGAGGTGCAAGTTTTTTTTTTTTTTGTTGCCACGGGAGCCCAAGAACACGGACGAGTCTCCGTGTTTGGGTAACGAATTAATACGTAGTGTAGTTATGAGAATTGGCGCAGGGTGAGCAGCTGGAGATGATTTGACATATTTTTTTTTTCTTGCACCGAGGACGTTCGGTGGGAATGGAAACTTAGCATCTGTTGCGGATATGGTTGAGGCGTGTAGATGGTGTGCGGTGTGACTGAAGACCTTTAGAGTGGTAGCTCGCAAGGCTCTTTTAACTGCGGACATTGTTGCATGTTTGCTACTTAAGCCATTAGATGACTATCTCAAGTGGTCTAACATTGTATTTTTGGAGACAATTCTCTGTGCTTATCCATCCAACAGCAGACCTTATCTTGGTTATCTGTGCGCGTCGACAGTTCCATACTTACTGGCTTAGGCTAATGTGATTTTAGCTAGTTAGAATTCTAAAATGTTCACTATGGACAAAACGATAATTTAGCCCATTAAATCGCTCTGTCCACCAAACATCTGCGAGTGTAAGAGTAAACAGGGCAAAAATTCTAGGTACTTTCCAATTCCATCAAAGGGCCCTGAGCGTGTTGTGTTTCTTTCGTCTACCCCACAGTGAAAGGCTCCTCGGATGCATCAAACACACCTGCTAAAATAGAAGAAAAACTTTGTAATATTTGTCTTTGCTTTTGTTCTAGTGCTTCACGTAAAGCAGGTCTTAAATGAATCAGTTGAAGCCGAGATATTGGCCTTAAATCAATCAAAACGTAAGAGCTTTTTTGTTTGTCTTCAAATTTTACTGTCTCTTCAAAGCTGTTGTCCACCATCACTATTCTTGTAATATTCAATCTACGCCCTGGATAATTTTTCAATTGAACTCCTTTTTCTACAAAATGAAGGAGTTGTAAGCAAATCCTTTCTTGAAAGTCAATCAGATGAAAATTGTTTAAAATTTGCTGAAGTTCCCACTCAATCGAGTCTCAAGCTTTTGAAATGGAAACGGTTAGTGAAATCGTTGTAAATAATTCGATTAGGCATATAAAAAACGCAAACGCTAGGAAATTTTTTATGTTTTAAGCTTCCTAATTATATTATTAACCACAACTACTTTCCCTCGATCCTGGATAGTTGGCCGTGTAAAACCTGTCGTTTAACGACCTAATTGAAGCTTTGCTTCGGATTTTCCAGCTATCAGTATCCTACCGCGCTTATCAAAAGTTTTACAGAAGCTCATATCGAAACAGCTTCTTAGCTTCTGTTTAAAATGTTGTATGAAGCGAGTCTTTGATGCCCCAGTCAGCCACTCTAACCTAACATAACCTAACAGTCTTATTTCATGGCAAACTATAGTTAAGATGCTGCAAGATATTAGCCAACGTTTTGATAAAGGCTTTTGATTAAGTCAAACACGTACTATCATTAACGGAAAACACTTTAAATGTGCCGTCCTTTCTTACTTTTCCTTCCTTTCCTTAAGCCCTGTTCTCCCTACATCTCCCAAAGTAATAATTCGACAAGCAAACACCTAGAACTTAATGCTTCAGATTTTGGATTGTCTTTCTCTGAAATCTTAAAAGTTGCAAAAAAATTTAAATGCAGTTTCGAAGCTTACACTTTTAGCTTACTAAAAACCAACAATCATTAAAATTCGTCAATATTAAAACCATAAAATAATTCAAAACTCAACAAAGGTTTATGTTTCAGTTTATTGCTTGTCCAATTATTACTTTGAGCTTCTGTATACGATTCGTAGACAACTTAACTTAATCTGATGGTACCAGCACACCATCAGATAAAAAATTAATAGAGTTGGTCATAACTTCCTAAGTTTTTATTTGCTTGACTAAATGAAGTTTAGTTATAGTTTTGCATTAACTTAGTTACAGTTTTCTAGTTCTTACCTCTCAAAGAGCAATTCATATTCTAACTTTTTAATTGTTTTAATTTTCTTAGTTTAATTTAACATGTACAGTAAGGCGCACAATTGCGTACAAATGGAATGAGATAAGCTCAAAATTTGTATGCACTTTATTACTACATATAAAGACGAAAAGAACGGTATATAATACAGATGGAAAACCTTAAGGCTTAAGAAAAACCGAGCAAAACAAAAAAAAAAACAATCCGCATATACTCAATTTTGCACCCAACATTTTGTTCGATATTTTAGCCCCAAAAACTCAAAAATGTACCATTATGATTAAATTTTTTGGCTTGTTTCTCAGTGCTTTAATTATTTTTGTTTATGGTGTGCTTAATTGCGTGTAATAAGACCTTTTTTTATTCTTCAAAATCGAAAATGGAAATTAATTGCAACGAAATTAATTGCAAACGATTTTCAAAAGAATGATGAAACGGTCACAATATATCGAAGACAGTGCTGTAGCTATGACATAAAATGGCTAATCGAGAAGGGCAATAAGTAATCAGCTAAATACAAGCCAAGCTGTGGCCAATGGCGGTCCTAAGAGGCAAGAAGCTGCGTCAAAACCAAAAGTTAGGTTACGTAAAAGGCCAGGAACGGCCAGGAACGATGTTATGATGATACAAGTGAAAACAAACAAGCTTTCAACACCGTAGAATGCTTTTAAAAGCAGTAAGAACGCATTTTAATCGATGGAGTGTAAGAAGAGCTCTCTAGGACATTTACTACGCCTCTGACGAAAAAAAATAGAAACCTGTATTGTTGGTCAAAAATACCTATGGGCGATTTCCCATGGGTGGCCCTAACTACATTGGTTACTATCGGATTGAAACCGATTAAATTCTGATTTGTCTGATCATAACAAATGTTTTTAGTCATTTGCTGTCCAATAGCTATGTTCTCTAGCGAGCTTGCACCATGCCTTTAAAATCATTTTTGACCAACAAGAGGCGTAGTAAATGGTCTAGAGAGCTCTTCTGTAAGTAATGCAGTGAAATAAAAATAAAATGCATTAAAAACAAAACGAAACGAACAACCTCCATATTGGTGACTCATCAATAAAGTACAATGTGCTGCCTCCAGCTGAAGAAGGTTACGAGGTAATCCTTGGGGAAGATTGGATTCGTGGTTCCGGCTGCATCTAGCACATAGACATATGATCTTTATCGAAGCATTCATATATGGTTACCATCTTCGATATTCGCATTTATAATATGCTCATCCACTATTTCAAAACACCCCAAATATTATACACCTTTAGAAAAAATCATTTTTAGTAAATCAACCTTTTGCAGTCAGCTCTCTGTCTCTTCAAGGATCGAGTCACAAGCTTAACTCAAAAACTTCAACAATAAAAAAACACATAGCCTTTGTATTATAAATACATTTTATTGAGTATTTAAAATTTCACAAATTGAACGATTTTTCACTTGAATTTTGCTCTACGAAAATACATTTTTTTTTCTTTTATTTAATTACACACAAAACAATCACAATTGAAGCAAAACAGTAAAAAAAATGTAACTATGGCCTGTTCACGTGGATTTAGCTCTCGACAACGGGATGGAAGCCATTTTCGTCAGCCGTGTATGTCACACGATGAACACCGCCTTCGGCATCGGTGAATTCGTATGAGCCAGTCTTAACCACGGCTTCAACAGGTCCTTCCTCACCAGTGACTTGCTTCAATTCACCTGTTTCCTCACGCTTGGTGCCGTCGCTCAGGGCGAACCTAAAACAAAAAAAAAAAAAAACCAAATAAGCAACAAGAAGAAATTATGTCACTGACAGTTGGTGTCCCAACTGTGGCATGTGTCAAAAGTCGTAAAAAAAAAAATCATCCACTCGCTGAGTTGTTTTCAATTTTCACTTTCCGTACCGCCTCGGCCATCACTCATCTCCGTTTCAAAAGCAAAAAAAATGTGGGTTAGATCATTCTAGCGTCATTAACACAGCTCCTAGGGTCTTACACAATCACCTCAGTCTCAGTCGCAGCCTCAAGCGAAGACCAGGTATATTGTCGGCTTGCAGGGGAGATAATTAATCATAGTTTCAATCAAGACATGAACCGCTCCCCACTCTTGGGGTCGCGCTAAAGCGCAGTAACGTTGCATTAAGTTGGTCACTATTTTTTTTTTTTTTTTTTTTTTTATTTCCACTTAAAATGGTTAGAAACCTTCACCTGCACAACGCGGCTCGGAGATGAATTTAAATGTCCTACAGAGCTCGGAATACTAATTGATAGCAATCAACTGGAATTGCCATTAATGGACGTTAAGCCATTCAAGAATGTCAACGGTCACATCGGTAGCAGTAGCAGTGACGATGGTAGCGCATCTTCTTTTTTTCGAGTTTGGAAATTGCAAAAAAAAAAATTACTTTGCATTGCGACTGGGGACCTGTTTGGAGGTTCGGTAATGTTTCGGTGCATGGACTCGAATTGGGGAATGCAACACACCATGATGACTGGCGCGGGTGGATCAGCATGGAAGGTTCAACAAAAAAAGGCCATAAAAGTGCTGAGTTTATGGCAGAAGTCGGGCATGGGCTTTGAGTGTTTCCGGGTGCACGTGCGGTTGAGCTGAAAACGCGCTTCTGAGTCACAAGCGTATCAGTGGATAATTCACGGTCATGCTTGCGAGCACGAATTGTTGGAATGTTGTCTTAGGCGGTGAGATGACTTTCATTCGGATGTATCGATGAATTTGTTGGGCAAGGTGAAGGGCTACGGCGTGGGTTGCGAAGGTTTTGAAAAGTAAATCGGAGGAAAGGAAGGAGACTGTAAATCAGACTGAAATGAAAAGCCAGGAAAACTTTCTCTTTTGTCAGCAGAGCTTGCAGAGCGAAGACCTCCAAATGGAAATTTTTGAACGACAAAATTTGTTTGAGTTTCACATAGAGCAACGATGAGAGTGAAAACCGGGAGCAGGTGGACATATTTGTACAGAAATTTGTATAAATTCGTAAGCAATTTTTTACTTCAATGTACAGTTGCGGTCGAAACAATAGCAGTGCTGCTTTCTGAAGGATACCTTCTTGCAACTTGAGTAATATCATGCTAATGATTGGAGTAATTGAAAAATCGTTTACTCCTTTCAGTTATATTTCTGAAGTAGAAGAACATTCCCAAAGTCGCCAAGTCTCACTATGACTGCAATGCACTGCTATTATTTTGACCGCAGCTGCTGAAGTTGCAGATGTTTTATTTTACCAAAAATCAAATGTTGCGCTTAATTTGAATTTCATTGCCCCAACAAAGAAAATTAAAATGAAGTTTGACTGCCTTTAAATTATTATTTTTTCAGAAGTTCCTGTGGAGACTAACGAGCTTTCAGGATTTGAATACCTTCCCGTAAATAAAGGTGAGTTTTTGCACTCTGAAACAGGCTGCAAGCAGAGCAAGCAAACCTCTTTTAAAATATTTTTTGTTAATTTCGATACAAAAGTACACAATAGAGTGTAGAGTACACAATTTATAATCGCCCATTAAGTTGTCGCTGCGGCATAGAGCCTGTCTTTCATATGTGCTTGTTTTTTCTACGCATGATCATTAGTGAAAGTTTTGGTTGCTTCAGATAGCTCACAGTTTGTAAAATCTATTATAAAGGAGATGGCAAAATTTCTTAAAATCTCGCATTGCATCTTTCTCTACAGATGCACAAAAAAAGAATATATATGCTACAATCAAAGACGTTAGTTGAGCTAAGTTTGGACTTCGAGATACCAAACAACCATATCGATCTGACTCAACAGGTGATAGCATGACAGAAGATGTAAAACTTTCTAACCGGAGGCACAATGAATTTTCACAAACAAGTTTCGTAATTTTCAATTTTTTTTTTTTTTTTTCGAAACATTACATATTCAAGATACTTGCAATCAACTCATCGTAAAAAAATGGCTGAGGGGCTTCTTCATGAGGCTCTGCTTGTCTTCAACAGTTTTAAGATGAGTTTCAACTCAATTTGAAAAAGAATCGATAAAAAGACACAACCTTGTGGTTGGCACAGAAATAATACAAGTCGTCAAAAAGCTAAATTCCTTGTTTGTTTTTAAAAAGAACTCGTTAAGAACTCATTAGATGGCATTTTGATAGCCTAATTTGTGAATTTAAAGAACACTCACAAAAGTTTTTGATCGCCCGTATTCATTTCAAATATTCTTGCACTTAAAAAAAAAAATCGCAGCTGAAGGCCTCTGTTGCTCTGGCTATATTTACTAGATCTTAATTTTTAAGATTTAGGCATATTATAAGCAAATAAATAAATAAATATACAGTCGAATCCCTCTAAGTCGAATTTTCACGGGACATCAAAATTAGTTCGAGTTAAAGGTTGGTTTTTGTATGGAAAATTGGGAATGGGAATGCCAAAATATGATGAAAAAATGCGAGTTAGAGGGAAATTCGACTTAGAGGGAGTCGACTGTATTGATAAAAACAGATTTAGTAAGCCTTCATTTGAAGGCGTCTCCTCAGTCAATTCATAAGCCCCGATACACACGGAGCAACTGAAAAAAAAAAACTGATCAGCGATGAGAATTGGCAACTAATTCGTCTTGAATCATATCCTGTGTATTGAAATGTTACGCCGCACACGACTTTATTGATTGAAAACCCATTTGCGATTCTCAAAAAACAGTTTACAACTGTTCATTTGTATGTCGGGTTGCTTATGGATTTCAGTTTCTATCTTTCGAAAATTTGCGAACATCAGACCAACCTGTTGCTCAATTTTGAGCTAGAGATTTCGATTGGTTCTAAATTTTCTCGTAGCCGCTAAATCCGAAACTAGTCTGAAACCCGAGTTGCATATCGATTAGTTTTTCTTTTTTTTCAGTTACAGTGTATTGGGCCTTAAATAAATTTTCCCATTTTTCCAAACAGCTCATTCTGAAGACAATTAAACAGCAATTTACGTCGTCAGCAATGTTTTCAAAGCCAAACGTTTTTTGTCCTTCATTTGGTCTGTAAGATTGTTTCAACAGTTGTTCAAACAATTTTGTTTCAATTTTTTTTATAACTCGTAGACTTTCGATGAAAAAAAATTCAAGATCAGTAAAAAACTGTTTTGAAGATACGGATGTTGTGATTTCATTGATAATCCAAACATTTTTTCCGCGTTTGAAGTTTAGCTTGGTTTGAAATAGCTATTTCTCAGTAGCTACTGAGAAGGAGAACTATGAAAGGACAAGACATCCTCTACTTTTACACACATGACATGAAAAGATAGACAAAAGCCTCACTTTGACAGATTATCGCAAACTTTGCTTGTCAAAATCTTGAAAACCATTTGAAGTACACCAAAGCCTCTGTCGTTCAAGAATTGTTTCAGTCCAATATTTTCAAATTATTTCAGCTCACAAAACTACAATACACGGGAACTATGGAATTCAAATACATACGAATTGTTGCTTAATTTCCGTCGTTTCGATATGCGTCACGTTTTTCTGGTTCTAATTAACGAGGCAAAGCAAGGCTCTGATGTATAATTGTAGGCCACACATAAGATGAGCAACTTCTTTAATACATTCATCTAATCTCATAGGATTGCCAATCGTGTCCCATGCTTTTTGTTCCCACATGTCCGAAACACAGCCCAGTCCCATATCCCTCACTCTCTCATAGCACAATAAGTCTCAAGCTTCATCAAAAATTCCTCTGCGTGTCAAAAGACAACCTGAACAACAAACACTGTCCGTGTTATGACACAAGTCGACTCGTACACTCTTCACTGTCAAGGTGCATTCGTGATTCTAAATCCACTTTAATTAAATTGTTTAATTCAATTAATTAAGCTTTTAAATACAACCTTCACGTTGAGTTGGACTTAATGGTGTTGTTTTTTTCTTACACCAGCCGTTACTTTGGAATTGTTATTAAAAAAAAATTTAATTATTTACTTTTTCCTCTTTCAACAATTTGTGGGAAAGTTGAAGTTTCGAACGTCGAGACGTTCTTGTAATTTGTGCTGTTTGCGAGATCTATTTGCGCGGTATGTGATCGAAATTTAATGCGTGGCCATTGTTTTATTTATTTTTTTTTTTTTTTTCCTTTTTGAATTAGATAATTTCGACAAAAGATGACAAAAGAGATTTTAAATGAGTTCGGAGGGAATTACGTAAACGTTAAAAGACCTTGGAGATGCTATCGTGTCTTAAAGTGCGTTCTGCAAGGTTAGGAGGCTTTTAAGTGTAAGCTGGAGTTTTTATTTTGGGAAGTGGAAAAATTTCAATTATATCTTTTGGCATTGAGACACAGCCGCATGGGTCAAATTCGACAAATTTCAATTGCCTCAGACGGCTTTTTGAGTTTCGGTGGCGAATGTTTTTGTAGGGAGTATTCCTTTGATCTGGTTTGATAAAGATATCGCACCAAATAAAATTCGAGCCAAAATTATCAATCGATTTAACATGTTTTCAAAACGGATTGGATAGTGGAAAC
The DNA here is from genome assembly GCA_905187475.1 of Syritta pipiens. NCBI lineage: Eukaryota > Metazoa > Arthropoda > Insecta > Diptera > Syrphidae > Syritta > Syritta pipiens. Next base: position 5,674,374 of record LR994571.1, read on the forward strand.
TGTGTTTTCTAAGAAAGAGAAGAGTACCACGAAATTATTGGGAAGCTGCAGCTTTGATTTGAACGATCGAATTAAGAATGCATTTAGAAAACGGAAGTTAGAATTGAGGTTTTGGATTATTATGTCTTTTTTTCCAACTTTAGTGGTGTTATATTACATTGGGTGGCGTAACAACCTGTCGGGGGTAAAAGCCTAACTTTTCGCGCCTCGACTGTGTTGTGCGCGGTATAATTTTACACATTTTCAAGTGACATATTTGTTGTCACACATTGGTGTGCGCTTGTTATTTATTTTTCATTATTTTTCTAGCACTTTCAGCTCGATTATAAATCGGAAAAAAGTACAACAAACGTCAGCCTAAAAGCTTTTAGTGATTTTAAACTTATCTTATCTCTTAATTTCTTACAACACGACAACTTCGCCAAGAAGGACTGAAGATATTTTTACCGAAAAACTGTAGAATGTTAATGGAAACCAGAACCTCGAAAAGCCGAAGCCGAAATATTGAAATCAAGCAGCAAAAGAGACTCTAAAACTGTTGCCAGATTTTGTGGAACTTATCCATACGGAGAACAAAAGTCCTGCGTAAGAAATGGTCCGTCTTTCGACTATTAGGGAAAAGGAGCAGAAGTCGTTTGAAAGGAGAGCAAGTTAGCACTAGGCAAGAATGGAACACGGTCGGAAGCCAATAAAAAAAAAAGTTTTAGGTTAAAAAATCTTTTACCAAAAAAAGCATGACTCCATCCTTTAGACCCGCTGAGACGAAGTTTAACCCTTTTATGCTAGGTATTGTACGTGTACGAGTAAAACGTCAATTTTATCATTCATCAAAACTCGAAAAATATTGGCACAATGACGTAAAATGTAAGAAGTCTTAACTTCATGTTAAAAGCCTTCTAGTCCTTTAAATATTGCGTCAGACGTCTTTTAGTGCGATAATAATATTCGGGATCTTTTACTTGGCTTTTGATGAAGTGACCAGAAATATTTTCCTGGCACTGCAATAAGGTGCGGTTATGAAAGTATGAAATGTAGCCGGCAATACGTTAAGGAAAAGAAGAATTTTAAGCCAAGATCTAGAAGCTTAACCAAGTGCACGTCCAGCCGCTTATAAGGTATGAACTGCAGTCAACTGCACAAGGAGGTGCTAAGTCAACAACAATGATGACTCGTAGACAGAGTCAAAATTCAAAACAGAGACCCTGTACGAGTTAAAAAACGCCAAAGATTAGTCAGAGTCTCTTTTGTAAGCCAACCTCTCGAATAAACTCCACAATTCAATCGAAAGAGCTATAAAGAAGACAAATAAGTCAAAGGCGATCGCTTTGCAATTTTTAAGTTCTTCACATTATTTTTTAAAGTCGTCCTTGCGATGTATCCACATTTTCCACAAAAACCAAAATCACGAAAGGGGCTGCTCCTGAAACCTTCATTCTCCTTAAGCGGAGGAGGAGTAAGCCAGATCCGAACAAACCCAAGGAAAATATTCCAGTAAGAGGAAAAATGTTTCAGAAGAAAGAAAAATGTTCCAGAAGGAGGACAAATTATCCAGAAGGATGAACAATTTTCCAGGAGGCAGAAAAATGCTTCACAAGAATAAAAAATGTTCCAAAAGGCAGGAGTTGTAGACGGAATTCACCAGTTCAATCACTCATCTCTCTCTCTCACCTGAATTTGTAGTTTCCAGTGCCGTCGTTATCATTTTCGAATTCCACAATCTGGACATCCTGTTGCGGTGCAGGAGCACTGTTCACACCCACCAAAACAACAAACAAGCAAATCGCAACAATTAATTTCATCATTTTTTCGAAATAAGAAAATTTTTGTTTCTCGTGAATTTTTTCAATAAACAATTTTGTTTTTTTTTTTGTTCTATTTTATTTCCGTTTTTGTGATTTTCGTTTTACAAAACTCTCGCGTCTCGCTTTTAACTGAACCAAAACCAAGTCACCACTGATGAATTCTGAACTACGGCACTCGTCTTTTATATCCAAAAAATTGTTTAAAAACTTTAAATGGTAGGGAAATGAATATAACTCAGGGAGATGGTCATCATCATCATCATCGTCGTCGTCGACGTCGTTGTCGTCGTCGTTGTTGTTGTCGTTGTTGTCGTAGTCGTTGGCGTTGGCGCTCAAGCTGGCGCTGTGCTGTGTTTTCATCGCTTCTCTCATGGTAGTTGTTGTCTCCATCGCGCCGCTGTAGTCGTAGTCATCGTCTTCATCATCATCATGATCATCATCATTATCGTCTAAAGGCAGAGGCTTCTCTGAAAAATTTTTCACTCGACATCTTACACAATCGATATAATACCAAGAGTTTCTCATTGATCAGTGAGCAGAGGTGAGGGTAGCATCGTTCCCTGCTGCAATAACACAAAATAACAACAGCAACAACAACATTAAATGCAAACTAACTCCGGCCTGTCAAGTCGTTTGAAACACCCGTGTAACCCGTGGTGATGAATACACCACCCTCTCGCTTCATTGTCGTTGCTTGTGGAGTGTCTCAGAAAGTTACTGCTGCCCAGTGAATTTAAAAACAAAAAAAAACACCTCAGGGTCTTTTCAAATTTTTGGGAACTGTTTTTTTTTTGTCTAGTTCCCCAGACGATTGTGTCCGAGTGTCCGAAGAAAAAAAGTGTGTTTAGATGCAAGATCAGCGATCCTCGGTAGGCGGTAGGTGGTGGGTGGTGGGAGGTGTGCCCTTCTCGTCTGCGTGTGGTGGTGAGGGGGCTTTCGAGGTAATGTATGTAAAACAAACACTACACACAGAAGCGACTTCCCAAAGATCATCATCATCATCAAATGAACCGATCAGGTTGCCCATGTCCGATGCACGTATCTCGCACAGCAGAAGAAGCCAGAAGGTCGAGTGACGAGTGTACAGCAGAGTGTTGTCTGGGTTCATCTTGGGATTCTTGCGATCAGTTCGTCAACTTCGGTTGTACAATTAATACACGATCAATTGGCTTGGCTTGGCTTGGATTGGCTTCGTCGTTTGGTTTGGTGGAGCTCACAACTCGCTAGTAAATCTCGTAAATCTCGTCGTCAATCTCGTCTCCTAATACGAATCGAGAAGCATTAAGCATATTTTATTTGAATAAAGCCACAAGAGGAAGATGTGCATAGAGACACGGCGTGCGGTGACCTTTAAGGCATGTATAGGCTTCTTGTGTGATCACCTGGAGAAAGAGCGAGATGAAAATCACGACAGCGACGACGACGAAGATACACAGAAATACAAGTCACCTATCGGCTGCTCATTTTTTTTTTCGTTTTTTTTTTTGGTCACTCGTAGTGATCTTCATAAATCCCCATCCAGCCAAGTGCCTGGTGTTGGTGTGTGCTGGTAACCCTCATTCGATCTGCGGGAGAAGAGATACGTTTGTCACACAAAGTATCTGTGCGCCGTGATGCATTTAAACCATTTTTATTTTTTTGTTTTTTTCTTGCTTGGGATTTTCCCCATCTCGGGTGGTTGTTGCGCAAATGGAAATGTTTTGCGCGAATTCAATTTAGACGAGCAGCATCGAGCATTTTTTTTTTTGGGGTCATGTGGGGCGCCGAGGACGCGGGAGTCGCGTTGAGTTCCGAGAAGCAGAAGATGCGCTTTATGTGGGATAAATAAACTTTAAACGGTTGTCTCGTATGTGCCGCGCAAGAAGGTGCAAGAAATTACAATAAAAAGCACGACGATGACGACGAAGTAAAATAAAAAGAGAAAAACAAAAAAGCAGACGCCTAATGAAATGTTGTTGGAGTTTAGGAATTAAATACAAAAGGTTGATGTTGAGTTTTGGATTTTCATTTTTGTTTTTGCTTGATCGGCGGCCGGTTGTTGTCATTGGCAGCGATTGAGTGGTCATCTCTAAATTGTTCTTCTGTACGATTACAAATTCCGTGGTGGAGACGGCTTCTTATGACAAAAAACCACATTCGCGGAAAGTTTTGTTTCACATCTTTTTTTAAAGAATACCGCTGCAGATGCAGTCAAATTATTTTCGGAAGCAAACGGCAAGCATGCTCTATCAAAAACACAAGTGTATAAGTGGTTTCAATGTATTAAAAATTATGATTTTGACATCATCGACAAAGAGCACCCCGGACAGCCAAAGAAGTTAGATACAAGATCTTGTCGGAAGATTATTAAGCTTATTCAATATGAGCATCTATATAACCACCACAATTTTGGAATGTCGCTCAACTTAATGATGTGAGGTTTGAGATACCGATGAAGCACATGACAATTTATGTAAAACTCGGACGGTTACTCGGAGTTGATCGCACAACTGTTTCCAATCGTTTGCATGCACTTGAAATGATTCAAAAGCAACGATGAGTTTCGTAGAAGTTGAACCCATCACTGGAGATAAAAAGGGGATCACATACGATAAGCCAAAGTGTAGCAACTTGTGGGTTAAGCCATGTAAATTATCGAAGAACTGCACCTAATCTTCCCGCTAATGCTTTTTTTCTGTGAATTTTCGAAATTTTTCCTCCCTGTGTTACTAGGAGTGAAATTAAATTTCAAATGGACTTCCAAAATGAGGCTCAACTTAATGGACTATTACGCACTAAAAATTAAGTGCTGCACTCACACTAAAAATTAAGTGCTGCAGCACATTTTTGCGTATTCTCCCAACTAATTCAATCCAACAACTTTTCTCGTACTCAAAACTTTAAAAATAATTTTCGCTGTCCAAATCAATGGAGCTGAATTCGAAAACCGACTTTAAGGAATTCATGGATAAAAAAGTATTTTGTTTTTTTTTTCTTTTATACTCCAGCCTGTTTTATTTTTTTCTATGCTTCACTCACTGCTAAGATTATTTCTTGGAAATAATATTCTACCTTAACACATTTAAACGGGCGATTATTTCACTGATTCAAGTCTCCCAACAATCAGTTTTTTTTTGCCTTAGTAAGTGAAAATCTTCGAAAGACACTGCGCACGTTCTTGATATAAATGTACTTTATTTTGAATATAATGCACTTTATTTTTTTCAACTTCATTTAGATTAAAAATTACATATTTGAAAAATATAATTTTGGCCTTGGTTTGGAACCGTCTACGAGATACTAACTAAAGTTTTGCAATCAAGAAAAAGCGATAAGAATAAAATATTGTGTTGTATTTTATAAAAATGAAGATACTTTATATCAATTTGAATATTATGTTTATAAATTTCGAATGCAGTTTTTACTAAAAAAAAAAATTTCGGTTCTTGCTTTGACAGATTGGAACGATACAGAGAAGATTTGCACGGTCCTTGCGCAAGGATGACATGCAAAATCGTGAAGCTTTCTTGCAATAGTATGAACTATAACCCACTTAAAACACCTGCCTTAGAAGGCATTAAGGTCAAAACACTTGGTCTACATATAGCACCCAGTTTTTGACTGGTCAGCCATTTTTATTGCAAGGCTCTATTTCTGTAAGCATAATTTCATTCCGAACCACCCACTTTAGAGACTTTTATTCCGTCGTTAGTTGTAAACTTTTCAATCGACTTCCTCATCCGATTCGTGCTGTCAGAACACTTCCATCTTTCCTGAACAAAATCAAAGAGTGTTAGTAAGTTCGGTCACAATCAAATTGAAGTTTAGTTGCCCTACGTATCTTAATCTTAATCTTATTTTTCTTATTATTTCTTATAATTGTATTTTTCTTGTCTTTGTGTGCAATGAATAATTTTAAATCTTAATTTCCGTCTATATTGATCACTTCCATACAAATTTTTTTGTGGCATTCAATACTATTTGTTATGGAAATACGAATGTCACTACTATTCTCTCTCTACCAATAATTTCACATTGCTTTATTTTTTTACTATAGTACTTTAAGAATATTGAACTAAAAAAAATTATGTTTTGTATGTACGTGTAATAGTTTAACTAAAAATAAATATATAAAATTAAATTAACTAAGTAGCCGCTTTGCGTCGGTTATCTTTTGTTTTATCGCCATCTCATCTGTGCTTTAATTTAGTCCTTCATTACATAGTTAAAAACTCAACTCAAACATTCATAACCTCAAAAGATTTTAGACTCTTGACTAAATTATATTAGGAGTACAACTTGAAAGACGCGTATTTTTTTGTTAAAAAAACCATTTATTTGAATATGAAAACAAAACTTGTGTAAATTACACAATTGATAGATGGAATTAACTAGATTTTTTGACGCTCTTTAACATACAATAGCTGTCACTGTCAAAAAAATAGCGCGAATATATATGAAGTTAGTAACAATGCGCGTCTTTCAAGTTGTACACCTAATAGTTGGTTTGTAACTTGATAATATTTTCATTGGGATGGTCGTTTTTCCGTCAGCCACCATTTCAATATTAAGGTCTTAATGTAGTTCGGCGTTAAAAATAATTTGCGCATTTGTAATATTGCCTAGTACTTTATTTTAAAACACTTGGATCACTTGCATGTCTGCTTTGCTGATGCGTCCGCTGTCTGGACCATAGGTCTAAATCGGTTTTAGGACTTGTCTGTAAAAGAATAACTTGTTCTTAGTTGAGAGGTAGGAGTACTTGTCAAAATAACTCCAGGAAAGCAAAGACTGAGACTTTATAAATTCACTTTCAATTTATTGAATACAATGGGCAAATAATATTCGAGTTAATGTGTACAGGTCGAGACTTATAATCCAACTGATAATTGTTATAACATACTATATAATTCAAGTATATGTAAAGTAAATGTATATAAAGTACAATTTTAACAGTACTTCCCAATTATTCAAATATTTTATTGTAACTAGTATTAAGATCTTCTCGTTTTTTTCTTAACTTGCTTTTTCCGTCTCAATTTTACATTATGCGAAGGTATTTGGCTGGACTGGAATATAAGTTTGCATTGTTGTTTACGTGCATTAGGAGTTGTTAGTCACTTCATTCTTCAGCTTTGAAAACAGTCTTAATGGGATAAATCTAGCTAAATGTCTAAAAGGGACAACATTTTGTAAGCCATGACTTCACACATTGACTCGACGGAACAGTGCACAGTAGGCTCCATATAATTGGGAAATCGCTTTTCAAGACAACTGACAAAAAATTTAAACCGAATTTCTGCAAACGAGGTTTATGAAGTTGTCCTTCTTTCTGTCTGCTTTTAACGCAGTGTCTCCAAAATTTTGCAAAAGATAATTAATAAATATTTTGCGCCGTGGCTTCATGGTTAGTGCGTCGGATTTTTAAGCAAGCGTACCGCAAACAATTTTCATGGCCTCAATTTCTGTGAACAACAATTCTACTGCAGTAATTCATGCAAAGTTTTCACAATTAGTTGTTTGAAACCAGCAATAAACTGTAGGTCCATTCCAGATGCATTAAAACTATACCGCGCACAACACAGTGAAGTTGCGGAAAACCGAGGCCCCTGACCATCAACGGGCAGTTACGCCACTTAACGTTTATTAGTTATTAGCTATTAAAAGATAATAGCTGATGGATGAAACATTGCATTGAATGTTACAGCGCCGAAGATTCAAAAAGTCGCTGACTTATTAAACTGGCTCATATGCATTCCCAAACTAAATAAACATGTGCAGCATTCATAAAAAAAAACTTGCTCATGCATAAGCAAACATTATCGTTATTAAAAAGAAACCGCCTTTTGAAAAAAAGACACAGTAGACCAGCAGCCCTTTGTGTGCGCAGAATATAATTTCAATGCCATTAACTCCACTTCATCTCGGCGCATATTCATTACCTGTTTATCTACTCATTGCTGACACCTTATTGAGCTTTATTCAGAGTCTTCGCTCTTTGAAGCCAGGAAATCAGAGAATAAAAAGAAGAATTCAAGACCTTACGATCTCAACTTTCAACATTTTTTTTTTATCCTCCGGTACTGGCTTGTATGCAACGTTCATTTGACGAGAAGAAATCGCACAACCAATTTCAATTTATCGAAAGGCTCCAGCTTTACTTTGAAAGATCAATTTTATAAGGAAGAAGTTAGCATTGAGGTTGTAGGTTATCAATTCTACGAGCCCTGGATATGAAGGAATACGGTAGTGGGACCCCGGGCAGTCGTTCTTATGGGCTAAAGAACTTAGAAAAAAGTTCCGAAATTGAGCAAATGTGTGATCATTTACAAGCCAGAAGCCAGTTTACAACTTCTTGTCCCTGTATTCAAAGCTTTCACAGCCATACGGCTTGGTGTTTCAAATTTAATTTAAAAATTGTTAATATTTACGTAAGACTTACATTGATGACAAAGTAAGTGCCACAAATGTGACAAACTTCTTCTGTAGCAAATATACAAGACCAAATCCTGAGCTTTACATTGACATTCTAATTGTACTCTCGTGTAGAAAGCAGTCACCACACTTCCTAGGCTCACGACGCGTCGCTTCAAGGTTCTATTTATATATATTTATGATATAAGAAGACACTGGGAAAATTTCGTGCGCGTTTTCCTCGATAAATGTGGAGTCTTGCGGTCTACCACTTTGGGAAATTAATATCCGATAGGGGAGCTAGCACTATGCCAAATTTCTTCAAAATAGGTGACCAAGAGGTCGTGCACTTTCCTTGTCAGAGTCAAAAAACTTGAAATACCAAAATGCAACCTATTAAATTTTATTAAGCTTTTTGCAAGTAGGCTGAAGTTGCGTGTGATTTTCGAAATTTTAATACTTAACAGATTTTCTACACAAAAGCCAAAGCGTCCCTGAATCCTTCTGCTAAATGACATGAGCTGTAGCCACTGTGACCACTGAATTTATTTTACCAATCAAGACCTCCGCACGGAATTCACCAAAACCTCGCCTTACATTTTCGCTTATTTCCTAGAATCAGATCACCTCAAGAAATCATCCTTTTCACAGCTGAAATGTAAATTAAAATTCCAATTCGAATGCAGATTCGAATCAATTGAAACCAAATTACTTTACTCAATCCATTTAAGGTGTGCGCTCCTAACCTCACATTCCTCGACTGCACTTCAGCAGAAGAAGCAAACTGAACTCGTTTTCACATCCGACACGATGCGAAGAAGAATCTTCACGATGCGATGATTATGTGATTTTTTTGATTTTCTTCATCACATCATCATTATTGTGAAGATTGGCACACTCTCACGCCGACTTGACGTCTTATCGAGGCGCACTCGATCATCCTGAAGATGGCCCGAGGGGAGCGGCGCCACCGCCCCCGGGAGACGGCAGGCAACTCAAGTGCTGATGACTATCGGCTTTGACATTAGGAAAAAAAAGTGTTGAAATTATTTACCATGTCTTTCTCCAGCTGAGACCAGGAGAAGATACCTTTCGACTGATTAGCAAACATGATTCCATGGGTAGTGCTTTGCGATGCACTCAGTTTGTCGTTGGCCAACGAATTTATGGGTGGAAATTATAATTTGTTGTCATTAGCGGCATTATTATTTTTTTGTGTTTGGCATTGAGGAGTTGTCGTGGTTTGGCGGGGAAAATGCGTCTCCCAGTTGACGCGTCTTAATCGGACCTAATTTATTAGGCGTCATTAGGTGGCGTCGAGGTCACTGCCGGAGCATTGATTGCGGTGATTGTTGGCTGGGATGGGGGTGAATTAATTTCACTAATTTCATGAGTCGAGTTTGGCCACCCATTGTCGGTGAGCCAAACAAATGTTGAGAAAAGTTAAATATGCATCCGGGACGTCATTGACTTTAAATTTCCGTTTGACTTTCATTTTAAAGCAGGATGTCTATTTTTCTACTCCTAATGTATCGATTTAGCTTAGTGTTCAAGCAATCACGCCCAAACTCTATCACAATGCCCTTAAAACATCGATCAATCGGTACTTCCCGATCGTATTTTTCGTTTCTTCACGATCAATTATCCGAGTAATCAATTAACCAAAAAATGTGCATGTATTTCGTTAGTTCCCATCAGTTTTTCAAACCAATTAAAAGAGTAAATCAATTAAATGAACGTCAATTAACTAGAGAACACTGTGCGATACAAATAAATCTTTAGTGAAGTACTTGCTTGCTTTTTTCCATGTCCCTTGCAAATGCAGCGATAAAAAGTTCGACAAATTAGTTTTCAAAAAAAAAATTAATTGGCTCTTATTTTAGCCCGATTTAAGGAAAACTTCTACAAAGCAATAAAAACGAAGTGTGTTTTAGGGTAGGCTAGATTTGTCTGAAGGGCAGATAGGCGAGGCCAGAGTTACATAAGTCCTTACGATCGCATTGATTACGTTCTGTTTTTCACCCGTGGTGATTGTTATCGGTTTCGGTTCCGTCATGACAAATGCGATCTCTTCCCAGTTTTGAAGGTAGGTAGGTTAGATAGGCACTTAAGCTAGACATGTCCCATTGTGATACCAAATGTACGGATGCGGACATGTCACTGTTTATGAAGCTAAGGATTCCTTTCCTTTTAAGTCTATTTTTATAAAATCTTTTATGATATCATTTTCATTCATAGTCTCGGAGACCTGGTATAGCCTAAAAGTAAGCCTTAACGCTTAGCTAAGTCCAGTGCAATAATGAGAGGTTCAAGTTCCACTGACGATATTGCATTGTTTTTTCGCTTAAGAAAACAGCATACTTCTACACCTATCAAGGTGTAATCTTCATGACGTTCCATAAACGTTAAATGCAATGCACCATGAGTTTTTTTATTTTTAATGATAGAACTACAAATGTATTTTGTATTATTGGGTACTTCACGAGCCAGTTTTTTTTCTTGTGAATAAACAATTAAAGGTGCTTTTTGTTTTCTGTTTTCCATTTTCTTCATTTTAATCATAGACCTGCATATGTGGGGAGTCCATTCCGACGCAATTTTTTTTTTTTACTTAAGATATTTTAAGATCTGATTATTATTTTAACCTTTCTTTTGATAACTTTGTTGCTTGAACTATAATCAATTGAAATCCAACTGTTAACATTTTTTCAAAACTAAACGGTGACTATGTTTTTTTTTTTTGAGTTCAGGACTTTTTTCTAATTTGGGTCGTGTCCCTCATTTCGTTCCGATTTCACTGAAAGAGTGACTAAAATCTGTTATTTTTTTAATCAAATAAAAAAAATTAACTAAAAAAATATGTTTTGGTTGAAAACATTTGATCAACTTCTGGAATGGAAGTAGTGAAAAAAATCAATTTTTAACTCTCTGGTCGAATCTCAGGAAAACAATCTCAATTGGATTTTACTAAGTGGAATTGACAGGGAAACCTACCGTCACTAAATAGCTCTAAATGCACTTGACGAATTCGTCAACCATTGACATTCTTCTTTCAAATTCTTCAGCCTAACCTTGAATCATTTAAAAACCATTACAGATAGCTTGATATGCCTCATCAAGCCTAAGCAATGTATTTGATACTGACGACATAAAAGGGTTGACAATATTTTTATCCTATTCCTCTTAAAAGGACCTTGACCTAAAAGAGGCTTTCAACAGAAGCAGAACTTCAGGCACGTTAATAACCGTAGGATCATAAATCGTGTTCTAACGACTTTTTGATCATCAATTTCAAGAGAATAAATAACCACTAAAATAAGCCACAGACTGTGAAATTCGAAAATGTTGTCACCTCACTATACAACACAACAAATTAAAAGATAACTTTGGACTGCTTTATTGAAGCAGCGAGACAAATCGCTAAATATAACAACGTAAATCGATAGATAGGAAGACGTTAACGTGCTAGGTTCATAATTTTACACAACGTAAATGGACACGACGCGTCGTCGCCGTTGACGTACACAGAGGTAACATAACTCAGAAGATCGAAGTACTAAACACTGCTCAAAATCTGGTTCACACGTCTCATTTTTGAATCGTAAATTGCTAAAATGGTAAGTTGGGTCAAGATTTCTAGCTTTTCACAAACGTGAAATTGTTCCTCATTGTTCCATTTCCATTCGTTCCAATTTGTCAGAAGAAGATGAATTAGAAAGGCTCTTCCTCTCAATCACAAAATTTGTAATAGAGCTTTAATTTGATGTGATTTTCTTATTGATGTGCTTTGTGACATTTTTACTAATTAAACTGTCTCATTAAAAGATTTGTTCTCCTAATGAGTATTACTAATTTTCTGATTAAATTAAAAAGCATCCTCAATAAATCTTGATACTTAATGACATAACGTCGACCACAAAATAAATCAATTAGCGTGAGTAAATTGATTAGATTGATTTCAATGAATGGTTAGAATTTCATTGTGTTGTTTCTGTTATGTTCACCTTAACAAATGACCTGTATGATTCTTCAAGACTTGCAATAGTTCTGTTTAGATTGCATTTGGGCAGTCTGCCCATTTGTCGACAAATTATCAAGCCACGAAAATCAACTGTCGAGGTCCTTATTTCTTCTTCTGCGATCTCCTTACGTCGTCGAAAAAAAATAACTATACCAAGACCTCACCTTAATTAGGGGCAAAAAACTCAACGCAGATCGTTTTTCTGGCTCTAATCAAATTAAAGGCAAATCAAATTAACGAATTCCATATTTTATTTCCATAATTCGTATATATTGTAATTTTGTGAACGACGCAAACTGAAACAATAATTACGCAGCTTCAAAATCACTATAATTCCTAAACGCGCAATTTCGAAACTACGCAAACCGAGAATTTGGTGTAAACTCTTTTTCGATTCAAATCCATATTTTCCTCCCGACTAGAATTCCGTTTCCAATAGCACCCTTCCTCCTCAGCACCACGGCACCATGCACAACAATGGTCAATTGAAATTATCTCGATCGGAAGACTCCATTTGATCTCCCACCACGGCACACCGAGGCGCCCGCGTAGGCTCTCCTGACCTTAACCTGAACCTGAAATGGTTATCGAGAAATCACCGATCGCGTCAAGTGTTTGCTCTCGTTCCGAACAGAGCCACTAAGAGGCCGGCCAGACCAGAAGACCAGAAGACCAACAAACGACCACGAAGACCACAACCGAGAAAAAATAAAACATTTCATAACCCCACGCTGCGGTGGATGCTGCTCAGTGCGCGCACGTTCGTTTCGATTTAACTCAACGATTTCGAATGAATTACCCAGAAATCGATAACTCGAGTGTGAAGTTATCGCGATCGGTCCTGCTGACGCCAGCGGGTAAGTCCAATTAACGTTGGCGGTGCACTTAACAACGACTTTATAGCGAGTTGTGTTGTAAACGATTTATGATTTTATTTTATTGTTATCGAATGGAATTTTGGATGCGTTTTTAAGTTTTATGTAACATTTTCTGTCCGAGGGATTTGTAGGTTACTTGTGAACTTTGATCAGACCAGACCAACGGACGATTCATCATTTTCTGCTCATCGCATGTGAAAAGTAAAATATCACCGAGAAATTTTACTTCCTTATTCAGTTTATGACATTCAGAAGCATGCATCGCGTTCGCGGTTGAATGGGACAGATCGTGCACGACATTTGGGTGAGGTATCGTGCTCCCGTGGACCGTGGCTGGCCGTAAAAAAATATCGTTGGGGATCGTTTGACATCCCGACGGAGTTTGTAGTGCAGTTTTGTGGGTCGGTGGAGATGTGGGAGCAGGAGCAGGAACATTTTAATGGCCAATTTGATGTTCACAACAGAAAAATCGTTACTGTTTTAGACGAAATCATGTGCCATAGATCGATGAAATGAAGAGAGAAGGCAGCTCAACGCCAAAAAGTATGTCGTCATAAGCAATGGTCCTTTCGGCCAATTATTTCTAGCTCTTTATTTTTTAGCATCTGTCTTTTGACCTCGACTAGATTAATGAGCTCATGTGGAAGGATCTCGACAATATTTCGACAAAGGAGAATTTGGACACAGACAAGGTCCACGACTCTAAAAGCGTAGACGTCAAGCAGTTTCGCTGCTTCTGTGGTACACTTGCATCCAATTTTTGACAAAAATCTAAAAGACGGCATTTATAAGTAAGAGCATGCAATCTAAAGAATACAATCTTTTATGAAAGAATAGTAAAAACATTGACCAAATTGAATCAAGTTTTTTTTTTTACTGAATCAACTTTTCGATCATTAAATTTTATTTTTTTTTTCTTGCCATGCAAATTTTTACGTAAAATGTTGTTTCTAAAAGATTAAGACAATCTCCAATCAACTGTGACTGTACAGTGCGTTGACATTTATAGCGTTTTTAATAGTTCTTATGGTATAAAGCATTCCATTAGCTTGTGATATAAGCTTCAAACCACGCGTTAAAGATGCCTTTAGTCAACCAAAGCCAAACACAATTTATGTTGCATCTCACTTTTGACCTTCAACAAATCACTTAGCCGCTTCTAACCAACAGAAAGACCAACACCACACCATCAACTTTTAGCCATTCCACTTAAAACAAAAAGTCAATGATCCTTAAACATCCCCCGTCAATTGCACATACACCATCAATTGCCAAATGATCGGTCATAGATTTTAATCTTTTTCACCATTGCCACACGATCGATGTACCTGTCCTCCGCCTGTAATTTTATTAGATTCACTTTGTGGAATATATTTTATGGAAAAAAAAACTTTTATCAACTTAATTATCATTGTAAACTTGTTTACTGACGGCCAACACAAATTTTTTCTGTCATTACGACATTTGATGCAAAGAAAAATTGAATTTTTCAAATTCAATAAATGCAAGTGCCACAAGTTGTCGCGCCTTGTGAAATATGCAGAAGGCAATATGAATTATAACTAAAATTATTTTTACAGCTGTCACTTTTAATAGGTGTCGGGATGAGCAAGGTGATGTCATCGTTGGACTTGTAGGGAGACAGTGGATGTGACAGCTGTTGGTTGAGACTGGCTTAGGATGGAATTGAGAAATTAATTTGCATGCAATTCCTAGATCTGTGACCTATTTGACTAACTTACAAATTTACAAGCAATTTTGACTGAATTTGTGACTTCTTTTTAGTCTTTGACAAAAAAAACAACAGACAACTTTACTGTACTATCGTTTGACGCAATTAAAAACGTACATGTCTTAAATTGGAATTAAAAAAACGCGACGCATATCGAAACGTCGCAAAACAAAGCTTTGGTGTATTAGTTTTGTGAAACTAGAAACTGACCTTAAAGTAAATTGGCTTATGTGAACGACTTACATTTGTGTCCATTTGGTTATCTATGAAGATTAGTGCATATCACTTTCTAATACAACTGTGCCCTAGAAGTTCAATTGTGAAGTAAAGTAAGCCAACACTATGATGCAACGAAAAAGTCTGAAAATGATTATTCAAAGGAATTACCCCATAAAGACTCAATGCAATGTCAAATGTAAGAGAAACCTGCAATATCACCACAAGTAGTTATGCACAGCTGCTTCGAAGCCCTTAAATACAATAGGAATGATCCAGCATTTATTTGTTTAAGAAAGGTTTTAATAATCTTATAATTATATTCAATCGCAACTTTTGAATGTTCAACAACTAATTACTTAGAATAACGACAGCTGGCTGTCGAGTTGCTTGAAAATCCCACAGAGATTTTTGTCTTACGTCGTGTACAAAGTGCTCAGGAAGGCTGGTATGATGTAAAAACGACCTTTATTTTAGTTGAAACAAGCTACCTTCTGTCAAGACGATGTGATCTGTTGAGACTTATTGGATTTTAGTTTTAATCATCCCAAACTGCGGATGAGTTAGAGTCGGCGGAGGATCATCGAATTGACTGGAGATCTCTTATGCGTACATTGTCCCCACCTTTGAATTAATCAAATCAATTTCAACACACACTAACTTCTGGTGTAACTTTACTCCATTCCTCGTTAAAATCTTGTTTCAAGTTAATTTGATTTGGTTCTTTATGACTTCCACTCTGTTCGTCGACAAGTGATCATAAATTCATTTTTGATGAAATAAAAGTCAGGTGACTTTATTGCATTACTTATGCAATCTCTGAGTTTAACTTAAGGTCATTGGAAACTGACGTACGTTTTAACACATCGAAAAATCTTTTTTTGTTTTTTCTACAATTCCTTACCAACTCATAATGTCATCATCATCGACGCAACAACCGGTGTCTGGTCTAATTTTCCAGCAGCAAGCACCGATCGCTGGGGTGGCGACTCCATTCAATTAGGCTTCGGGCGTTCTTTTTTACGCCATCCTTTCAGAGTGACCGCGGTCTGCGTCGCTGCCGTGTACCATGGATTGTACCGCTTGCAGGAGCCTGCCCAGTCCCCGGAGTCTAGCGAGCTTTATTTTATGAGATCTGCTTTGAGATAGATTTTACACAACTCATCGTTGCACCGTATACGGAATTGTCCTTCCTCGCGTATCATCATCATCATCTTCGGCGCAACAACCGTTGTCCGGTCCGGGCCGCCTGCAGCAAGCACTTCCACCTTTCCCGATCGCTTGCCGACGCCATCCGGTTGGACACCCCAAGGCTTCGGGCGTCCTAGTCTACGCCATCTTTCCAGCGTAAACGAGGATGAAAACGGATCTGTGAAAAATAGTCACCAAATATCACAACAATCTTAGAATCTCCTTATCATCACCTGATGTCGTGCGATTGAATGCAAATATTTCCACAAGTAAAAACGCCTTTATGGTTACTTTACAAAAAGAGAAAGCACCACCACCGTTTTACTCTTCTTTGGAGCAGCTTAAGTCGTAAAACGTCATCAGTACTATAAACAGATTTGATGAAGAATCCATTAAAAAATCTCACTGTAAATTTAAACAACAAATAAAAAAATACCCGTGGAAAATGAAAAAAATAAAATATATGACTTTATTATTAACTCCAAGGTTAGGATTTCAGATTATAATTGCAAATAACTGATTCATTCACTGTGATTCTGCACCGTGCATTTGTATACAAAAAGTTCCAAAAAGATAAATGGATAGAAAATAATAAATGCATCATAAAAAAAGCCACTCAGTGCACAGATAGATTAACTCTACTTTTTGTAAAATCTTAGATTTAAGTGTCAAAGCACTTAATATAGTCATAACTTTCTATGTTAACGTTAGCTCTCCTGAATAAAAAAGATAAACACCATTAAACGACAACTATTTGAATAAACGTAGTGTATTTCAAAGGCGAATGTAAATTATATCACCGCTGTTCTCAGATTTTTATTTTTTTGAGTTAATCGAATTGTGCTCTGAAGGGATCAAATGATGTTCGAAAGCATCCCTAATCCTCTTAATTTTCTTCATCCTTAATTTTAAACAGCCTAGGTTTTTCGCTGATCCTCATCAGGAGCTCCACGCCTTGTTACATTCCTCCACCGCCCCAAAAACCCAGATTCCAACATCATACTCCCTCAAGCAATATCGTCTCCACAAAATACCATTAGGTCACCTAAAAAACTGAATAGAAGTAGAAACAATAAAAAAAAAAAAAAGAAAATAACTCAATCGACTACCGAAGAAGAAATAACCGGACATGGCTATAAACAAAAGTCAAGGTCTTCGCTGCGCTGCAAAAGCAAATTACCGCCATTACCCATTCGAATTAGTTAAGCCGGGGTTCACTTTGTGTACTCTTTTTTACTTTTTTTCCTGCAATTCAACAGCTTTACAAGATTACAACCAACAACCAAGCAAACAATGTAGCCCATGATTTAAGAGCCGTGTCTCTTTGGCGTGTTGAATTTACCTTTGAACTTCTTCAACGTAATCCGAGCTTAAATATAAAAAATTTAAAATTATCGTTCACGCCATCCACTGAGTGAACTGGTGGAGAATAATTTAATTCGACAAATGAAAATCAATTTACAATTAAAAAATCATTTTCTAACTTGAATCAGCCGAGCGGTTGAGGACTTTTTAAGTAAAAAAAAATGCGCTTAAATGAGGCTTAGCGAACTACGTAACCAGGGACAGGTGAAGTCGACAGGGCTGAGTTATGTATGTTTTTGATGGAAAGTCATTGAGTGGAGGCGGAACATTTCCGGGCTACTTTGGTGGAACGATGTCGAACGCTGTCTTTCAATTTTTCTTCATGTACTGCCGAAGGAACCGAATCTTGAACTAACCATGACCAACACCGCAACCACTGTCGAAGGAAGATCAAAGATATTTGTGGGATTTACTTCGAAAGCCTTTTCAAGCTTGACTAATTTTTAAAAACGATTTCAATCTTTTTGTGTGCACTTTGTTTTTGTATGAACAACCACAAATTTGTATTGGAGCACGTTCTTCCCTTGATCACGTTCTCCTTTGATGCATTCTCCTCGTCGACTCCTGGACATCCGCCCACTGTCATTCTTTCACCGTCAACCACTCTGCCACGAATTGAGGTCAAGAGATGTACTCCCGCCTACTCTGACCCTAATCCTTCACTCTCTGACCGCAGATGTGTTGCCAAACCACTGCTGCTCCCCCAGCATCGTACGTACGCCTTGCGAAAGGAGGTGATATAATCCACCTCCGAGTCATCTTCGCGCGCCAAGGTATTTCCATCTTCTAAGCCGTAGATTACAGTTGTTAGCACACTCGTCGGGATTAGGGCCGACCTTTTTTGTTTTCTTTTAAGTCACTTAACATAACTGAATTAATATGCATACACCAACAGTGGCGGTAGGTGTACAGCGCCACTACTGTGTACGCCTGAACATGAGTCCATCTCCACCGCTGACGAATTGCATAATTACACGTCACTCTACGTGCTCGCAGCGGTGTTTATGTAAAAAAAAATAACAGAAAGAAAAAAATTGTTTTTTTTTTTCATCCAAAAAGATGCACCACACACGCTTGTGTTGTAAATTTAAATGAAAATAGTTTTGGATCGAGTGTCGGGGAGCGTTCGGATGTTTGGCGTGCCATATGCCGAGCGTTGGCAGATACAAATTCTCTCGGACACAACACACGCAGCTTAGTAAATAGATGTAATCACTTTAATCAAAAGAAACAGATAAATCATCGGGCGCAGCGTGCTGTCAATCGAAACGAATTGATCTTTCGGCAGACAACACCTACCGAACGGCGGGCTTTGACGTTTTTATTCGGCGTGTCGAATGTGGTCTTTTCACTTTTGTTTCTATGACAGTCCACTTAGGATCGGGTGGGCTGTGAATAATTTAAATGAATTGTTTGTTTTTTTTACAAAACATCCGCAAGTTTTTCCTTGACTAAAAGCCCTAATGATGGCTGGTGTGCGAAAAGTGACATTCGTTTAAATCACTTCAATAAAAGTCGGACTAATCTGAAAAAAAAAAAAAAACTGCCATGGTCATTATCTGGCTCATGTCTATACGATTTTCTCTATTGCGATAAATCGATTTATCGTTACAAACAGGAACATTGGAATCTCTGGAGCAAATAGGTAATATTTTTTTATTTCTTACAAACACCATATAGCCTTTTGCAAGTCGAGCATGAGACCCAAGTCAACCCTTGTTATGCAGTCTACGATATATGTTGTCTCGTATATGTTGTCACAATATCTTTTTTACATGTGCTTGTGACGATATATACGATTCCTAGCTTTATCATCATCATCATTTTGACCGCGTGATCCACTACGGGGTCGCATAGGCAATGCACCCAAAAGAGATCCAGGCAACTCGATCGTCGTCGCCGACTCTAACTCATCAGGAGTTCCACACTTCCAAATCGTGTGAAACAATCAAATTGAGCTAGGAAGTTAAAAAAAGATATTTCTGACATTTGGAAATGCATTCTTAGAATTTGAAGTCAGTTACAGTTTTTTTTTTGTCAATGCAATCAAAACAAAAAAAATAATGGGATTTAAAAAATTTAAGTCTTTTGAAGTCATTAATGCTGCATTAAATATTTAACAATGAAAGAATTGAATTCATTTATGGAAGTCAATTGAAGTCACATAATTTGACTTGAATTCAGTAGTGCATTCACTTTTTAAAAGTTCAAGTCAATGATTTCGATTTTAAATCAGTTGAAGTCATTGAATTTAATTTTAAATCAGTTGAAGGCAGTGATTTCGAAAGAATCCATTCGAATTCATTTTACGTTAGGGGATTCTCATTATATTATTTAGTTATAATACAAACACTCACGAGGATTTCATTCTGTCCTCAACAGATTAGTATTTAGAAGAAAAAAATAGTTGATACTTTGCGTCAAGTGCGTTCCCAAAATTTTCCACTGTGCGTCTTTGCGATATGTTGTGTTTGCATTACCACATTGGCCGCCTTTTTTTCCACGTGCCTTATACAGAGCACGATTGGTTTCAATCAAAATTTTCATTAAACTGAATTCGCAAGTATCTACTGTAATATAAACAGGCAATCAAAATGAAAAAAATAGAAGTTGACTAAGGTTGTCCCTAAAATTAAGGTTGCCTTTTCGCTTTAGGTCAAAAGAATTCAAATTATTTTCGTTGAATTTTTTGACTTCAAAACACTTACTGTGAATTCTCTACTGACTTCAACTTTTTTTTTCAAAAGACTGCAATCATTGGACTTAATTCTAAGATTTTAAGAAATTGAATGCATAAGTCATTGAGTTCTAAAGAATGGGACCTATATTTTGTCAATCCCATTCACTTTTACCAAAAAGACTTCAAATTATTTTCGATGAATTTAAAACTCAAAAGATTTATTTCTCTTACAACTTTGCTTGGCCCTCTCTTATTCTCTTTTTATATTAATAAGCTCGCATCGCTGTTTAATTACTGCTCTGCAATTGTATGCAGCTGTCCAAGTTAAATGGTTTCATCTTAATCCTATGAATATATGGAAACCGCAAAAAATTTCGGCAGTACAAAAGCCTAGCTACGCGTCCTTCCGATTTCCGTCCATTTAAAGTTGCTTTGAAATTACAGTGGTAGAACTTGCGTCGTTTTTATTTCCGTTTGCCTAGATCACAGAATGAAGTAAAACGAGGCTTTCGTGTATATTTATCCTGAAACAGAATTCATTGTCTAGAAATAGCACGATGCAAAATATTGCGAGAAAAACCAAAATCTAAAATGGCTAAGAGTGTTAAGATATTGAAGTTGTTACTCCGCGTTTTAGTCCTCTTCTTTGCAAATAGTTGCAATAGGAAGCTATTGGGTAGATGAAACTAAATTGGTGTAAATCGCCTCCAGTATGCATGAGCCCAATCCATATGCAGTATTTAAACTCAAACCAAAGATCCACACGATTCTGGCTGCTGTTGCACAACTCTCAGCCATGACTTCGAATTCCTCGATAGTTTCTATCCGATCACCGATGATCATTATCATCATCGCTGCATTCTCGCATCACTTGACCCTAAGGTGCACACAATTTTGACATCATACCTCGAAACAGGATTCCCTCCTACTGCACTCACTTTGCATAAAATCCCAAACCCCGTCGACCATGACTCCTGGCCTTAGACAATTTACATCTACAAATTCGATGCCAGCACACAATCCACAATCCATTCAGCCGTAGCCTCCTTCTAAACGGAAATCCGAAGCCGAAAACATGTCAAACCACCTTCTTTCGTAACCGTGTGCTTACTTGCGCCCCACCTGCAATTACGCTCAAGTGATTACCCTTCCGACACAGCACCACAAAAGGTCAAGCTGCTGCGAAGAAGATTCACCTCTGATGGAAAATGTCAGCGAATCCAAAACTGCTGCCGCCACAGAACGATGCTGAATTTGCAAACAAACAAAAAGCAAAAGCCCACCGTTCTCCATGGGCTCACTACTTTCTATTGTCGTTACGCGCCGTCCACCATAAATCTCAAGGCGAACTCCTCAAAAACTCGAAGACTCGAAGATGAGGAGGTTAAGTCATCTGCCGAGCCATCGCCAGAATCGTATCTCAACGAAAGTGTCATCGCGCAGGCAAAACAAGTTGTCAGGCAGCAGCCGGAGCAACCGACCACATGTGATGTAACCTCACCCAGTCACACCAGAATGTGAACAGAGCACACTCCATGTAATTAGAAGGCTCCAATTGATGCGGCGTTAACACAAGACGATGAATTGGCACGTCTCAAAAATTCCACCATAAGCAGAAAAACCCAAAACACAAATATTTTGTGGCCACTGGCAGTTGTAGGACATGGTCAATCACCACAATCGGTCACCGGCGATGGCAAAAAGGTCAAAAGCACTTGTCCGTCATTAACGGTTTGGTTAGACGGGGCTACCACCGCCGCCGTAGCCACTTGTCTTGGCTTTCTTCTTGGATCTGGGAGGAGGGAGATTTTAATCCCACTTTGGGCGATCGATAATTATCTCGATAACTTCGATAATTCTTCTTTTTTTTTTTCGAAACATCCATTAATTTGCAGCAGAGGTTAGGCAAGGCCTGGCTTACAAGTGCCCCGATGGCTGGGCGATAATTTAAGAAAAAAAAAGAAGCGTCACAGATGAAAATTAACTGCGATCGATTGCGCAGTCGCCGCATCGCCGCGCCGGTGCGTGTGCGGGATATTCAGCCGAAAATTTATTTGACGCCTTTTTCGGGGAGGATCTCCTTCGGCACGAGGCTATCAATCTTAGCAGATTCAGATGGAGGGAGGTGGCGAATGTTGTAACACCACGCACCACGGCAAGTGAATATTTTCACAAAAACAAAAAAGATCCATTTAAAGAGACGAGATAAAGATCGGAGTAATAAAACTCCACAAGTCGACTGCCTTGAAGGGGGATCTTTATGTGCTCGTGAAGCACCTGGCGACGTCGTTGGTGTCTCGGTGCCGTTTTGACAACCGTTGAGGTTATTATTTTCAAATTATCTGATGCTGGGCGATTGGAGGGGGGCACGAACCTTCGGAGATGTAGTTCCGCAGTTGAACTACGGCTAAGTGTCATAAACGTGGTCGAGAGAGAGCAATTGCCATTGAGACACGGTGTGAAGTACGTGACGGCGGAACAGACCCTTCGGTGATCACCGGGGAGAAACGTGCTGAGAAACAGCGAAGTGAAACTGACCTAGAGACCTGAAGTAGCGGCTTGTGGAGAAAGGATGAAGTCATTGGAGACGACGTCAGAAGCTTCTTGGTAGTTGAAAACAGCAGAGAGATTACTGGGGGCTTTTTAGAGTTCCACCTTTTTTAGACAGAAAACTCCGGAGCATTGTCTGTCGTTCGCAAGAAAATGGACGATGAAAACTGTTCCATGTTTCTCTACCGCGCCTAATGCTCCGGCCGGCCACTTTGCAACAAACGCAGGAACACAACACATGTTGCGTTGCAGCAAACGCAGGGTCACAGGGAACGCCTTAACATGCGTATCATATTACTGAAAACTGTTACCCTTCAATATCAAAACCACAGAAATCAGTTCTGGAACCAAGCATCTGAGTAAACTATGAAAGGGAGAAAATCAAATCTTTTTTTTAGATCAATCTGAAACTATTTTGCAAAATTCTTTGTTTTTATCTCGAAAACAATTTGGCATCTTACGCCGCATATATAAAAACTGTACTCTTTCATAATCTTTGCCTATTATAAACGAAATACCGCATCACTTCCTCGAAATTCTCAAAAATTGCTAAAATTTTTGTGATAGCAATTAAATTAGCCAAATGGCATTTTCCTACTTTGACTAAGCGATCGGCTTTGCTAAGATTGTTATGTACTGTAGAGAAACTAAAGAATTGAGTCCATCTTCAAATATGATTACCAGGGCAAATCAGGGTATATTTTCACATTCCCACTACCAAAAACGTAATTGTGAAAACGTGCGGATGTTGGTGAAGTAATACAAAAAGCATTTTGTTACGATTTCAGTCTGCCTCAAATTGATTGCGGATTTCAAAGAAGAATGTTAAGTTTGCTCATCAGAAGTGAATGAAACAATGAACAAAAATAATTTCCTAAAACCGCCTCCAGAATTGGGAAAATTACAAGCACCATTACCCCAAGTCCTTCTTTCTGAGTTGGGGGGAAAGTGACTTTCCCCAACTCAAAAAGAAGGAAATGTTGATCAACACAATCAGATCTCCAACCACTCCACCACTCCAACCACAATTTCCGGAATAAAAAGATTCGGGGCTTTGTTAACTTACATATTTTAAAAGATGGGAAGGAAACGACAATGCTGCTACAATTATAGTCGAATCCCTTTAAGTCGAACTTCCTCTAAGTCGAATTTCCCTCTAACTCGATTTTTTCGCCATATTTTGGCATTCCCCTCAATTTTCCATGCAAAAACCATCCTTTAAGTTGAACTTCCTCTAAGTCAAAAATTCCTCTAACTCGAATACATTTTTTCGACTTTTGGTTTGTTTGTAATAACTCTAACGATTTGCGATAACGGTTTAATACCTGAACGATTTGCCTGCGAACATGGCCCTACATGGCGAACATTGAAACCAATGAACATGAGAGCGAACATGGTCGTTGTGTAGGGCCACCTTTAGT
Organism: Syritta pipiens; assembly: GCA_905187475.1. NCBI lineage: Eukaryota > Metazoa > Arthropoda > Insecta > Diptera > Syrphidae > Syritta > Syritta pipiens. The sequence continues at coordinate 5,698,623 of LR994571.1, forward strand.
CGCATCGCGCACACAGCCGCAGACCTCTTTATGAACAACTGCACAACACAATGGGTTGGGTTTCAAAAAATCTGCTTTTAATCTGAAAATAGTTAGGTGTCTGAAATGCTTTCTTTAGTCCGCGTATTGGAAATCTAATTTGAGAAGAGTAACATGCAGACGGCTTCCAGTGATGTAAACATTGCAGTACAAAAGAGGGTTTTTAACAAAAAAAAAAAAAAAAATCAATCCTTCTAACTCGAATTTTCCCAAAACTCCCTCTAACTCGAACTAATCTATACACAAATAGGTATACATATACACAGGAGAAAATTCAAGAAGAAACCAAATAATCGCAAGATGAAGCAAATTCCAGCAGAAAAACTTTAATATCAGGAGCGGATTAATCAAATAATTTTTAAATTAAACATAATGCAAGCAACCAATTTTGTTTGGCTCATGGAAAAGTTTGTAATTATTCTTTTCGAATTTGATTTACTTTTGTTAAGTAAAACTGCGAAGACTTCTCGAAGGCACTTCGACTTTTTATTTCTTCTGATATTTAAAAGTCGCTATCATTCACATTGTAATGAATATGCAACGCAATACAACACTAACATTAGCCTGAAGAATTTTACAAATCTAAAAGAAAGATGTAGAAGTTAATGTTGATTGGGATATATTTTTTTTGACTCATTTCTCCATCCGGCGTTATCTATAATAGGGTTCAACTGCGAATGCGGATTCGATGGGGATCATTTGCAGCCAATCCGCAATCCACAATGGACATGAATATTTTCTCCACAAACAAAGGCAATATTGAATTTATAAGAAAACTTTTGTAGCAAGTGATAATGACGAAAAATATTGCGTCTCCATTCCTCAAATCACCTTTTTACCAAAAATTTTTTTCAGTCAGAGCTTTAAAAAAAAAGACCACGATCGTTTAGCTTTTTAGTCACACTTCTGAGCAGATGTATCACGCACTTCGATTGACTGCAATGAAGCATTCAAAGTACAAATCAGTTTCGGCCATTTGGTCAATCATCTTAGCTATGGGCAGACCTTGTTTTATAAGCTTGTTAAAAGACCTAAGCAGCTAAACACCGTAACACTCGATAGTGAACTGAATTCCATCAAACCATAGTCACCTTGACACGAGAGTTTTTGAGCATAGCAATTTAATCAGTTGAATTCGGGTTGGCCAACGGGCAATTGGTTCTAATTGGCCGGTAGTGGCAAGATGCCGCAGTGGACACAAAGAACCTTGTGTTCATTTCAAAAGAATTCGTTCCTAATGGCTCATGCGCAAATGACTATATTTTTATAGAGTCGAACAATTGGAATTTTTATTGAGGAAGAAAACATGGGAGAAACACGATGATTGTTGTGGACAAAAGAGACGGTCATTGAAAATGTGGAACCGAATTTTTGCATGCATTAGGTTAGGGTCTTACATAGGAGTAACTACTACGAAGATTCGCGGCTCGCAGAGTCCATAGGTTGTCACATTGGCGGTTACTTCAACACCCGAACTCGTTTGTTCAAAAAATTCCTGCAAAGAATAATCTGCAGGCTTGTTTTGCTGCCGATTTGAATAACAAAAAGAAGCATTTTTGCACTAGAATGGCCTAAACTCAATTGGCCGCAGGGCAAAAATTCACGGCGTTTTCATCATTCTTTTTTTTTTATCGTACTTTTTGAACTCATTTTTCGGCCGATTTACGACTTTTGTAATAACTGTCCCTCTTGAAACGTGTTTTTAAACTCTTCCTCGAATTCAAAAGGTCTTCCCGCTGAAGTTTTGAATTTTGCGAATCGTTCGCAATCTTCGTCACGAAGATTATTGTTTCTGTTTTGTAGACTCCCCTATGACACCTTCTCCGTATATGTTGCCAATATCCCGGACAGGTTCAACAGCTTGATGATGATCAACAGATGTTCTATTTAAAAGGCGGTTCGCTGAAAGATTACAGAATATTTCACTTAAATCTACGAATGTTTTAATAAAAGAATATTTAAATAAGTTTGTTTTATGTTTATCGTTGTACACTTAAATAAATAGAAAAGAGAAATCCAGCTTTCCACTTTGCGCGTACAACGAATTAAAATTCGTATGATATATTTACAAGGTTTCAGGCCTCATTGACATCATTTGCTTCATCGATTTTTTATAGTTTTAAGAAACTCAAGCAATGTAGACTTTCAACCCGACACATCAACCTAAGAAACTTATTAAAGTGCCTCAACCCTGAACCCTAAATGGCGACCGAGAAGCGCTGAACTCCAACCCTTTCTCCATAAGTCCCTCATCATCATTCAGCGGTAATAGGAATACCTCCACCCCAGACAAATGCCTAATAAACCCGCCGACATTCTCAACATGGGGATACAATGATGCGATGGACGTTCAAGGGGACTGCCAAACACCAATAGCAACAACAACGCCTGCGACAAAAAAAAATAAGAACTGTAACAAGGGATATTCGTTGGTTAAATTTTATTGGAAAAATACCATCCAAGGCACACATCAATACACCAGAAGGACGCAGATTTTTGCCCTCTCAGCCGCAAGGAATAAATTCAAAATGCCATCCACCGCACACCATCTCTGCCGAAGCCATTGAAAGTGTCCTCCTCTACTCTGCAGCCTTGTTAATACACATACACACTCGTATGCATGTGCACACATATCCAGGATAAAACACTGCAATAAAAGGGTTATTTTGTCCTTTCACGTATCTTTTTCTATAATTCTTCTCACCGCTGCTCTCAACTCGCTCTCTGGTGCTGTGCTTCTTTTTATTTCAAATGTTTTGCATACATTTTCGAGATTACCGAACGTGAGCTTTGCTCCTGGACGTGATTTTCCGAGCTAAGAGGAATGGAATGGAGAACCACCCGCCGCAATGCTTGAGCGCTCGAACGCCCAAAAGCCGAGAGGTGATACAAAACATATCAGCAGACCAATAAACAAAACGTGTATTGGATTTAAATATCATATTGTGTCACATTTCACGGCAAAAGTCGCGAAACCCAAAAAGAAGCTGCCTCTGGATGGCTTCGTCAATTCCCTTTGTCTCCGGTTATTTACATAAATTTTCTGATGGTTATTTTTTTTTTGCTTTTTGGATAATTCTGAGAGATCTGCTTGAGGGTCTTGAAAAAAATTCTTTAAGAAAACATCACGCGGAAGTGGAATTAACTCGTCGGTGGAGTTAATCACTTTAGATTAATCGTCTCTTACGCAAAACTCGTATGCGAATTTATTTTGTTTGTTTGGAAATTCATTGGACGTTTTCAAATAAAAACACTCGAGTTTGGCTGCATAAGCCGGTGATTAATGGCGGAATGTGTCATGCGTTGCTCAAAAAATTGATGAATTTTTCATAATCAAAATCTATGCTTTTTTATGTGAGTTCAATTATTCATTTGTCATTTAGCAGGTGAGGGATTCGAAATTTGAATTTGAAAGTATAAGAATGTCAAACAGGAATTCACCGTGGATGGCTTTGACAAATCAATAAGGCGATTTTTCACTAGCGGTGATGATGTCAATTTACAGGTTTTGTAAATAGACACAAAAATATTTTGAGTTTTTTTTAGGAAGATTATGACAAGACATTAATCGTGACGGAAAGATTCCCAATCATGCTGTTTAACGTCGAAACTAGCAAGTCTTATCTTCCATTGCAAATAAATGGAAGTTTTTAATCTTTCAAGTGACGACCGATGTCCGGCAAAATCAACAAAAAAAAAAAAAAAAAAGTTCGAACTTCATATCAGTGGAGAATAGACCAAGAAGAGAATATACCAAGTGGGGCAAAAACCTTCAATTTAAGCGTCAATTTCATACTTTAACCCACAAAGCTAACGGTATCGAACTCCTATGGTAATTTAGGAAACGTCATTACCTTGAGCAAATATAAAACTTGAACTTTTGACTAGATAGGTAGGGAGACAGCTTGGGTAATTGGTAGGGCGACCACCGCCTCACATAGGTTCTAATGAACCAATTGTATTATCTGGATTGGTGATAGCTTCTTCCCCATATAGGGTGCCTTTTTAGGTTTTCGTTCCAAAGGAAAAATGAAATCCTTTTAGAAACCGTTCGGTGTCCGTCTGTCTGTTTGTTCTTTTTTTTTCCTTCTAATCTGCGCTTACACTGCATGACATGCGGTCCAGAAATCTAGGTGTCTTAAAAATTTGCTTTTACGAACAATCTTATTCAGTGTCTTTTATCGTTAGGAAGGAGTTAATTTTTTTAAGTTATCCATATTCCACAGTGAGACGAATGCATCGGAAAATCGGCAAAATTTATGACCAAATTTCTGGTTTGAATGGATTCCAATTTTTTTTTCCACGAACGTTTGTTACATATTTGACCACCTTCTGAAATATAATGTGAAAGCACAATGATTAAAATAGCATATAATTTTCATAATTTTTTTTTTATGACAACAATAAATGAAATACTACAACAACAATAATGCGGGGTTAACACTCAACGGGCTGCAACGCTGGCCAATGATTATTATTATTATTACTAGTAACAACAAATAAAGAAGCAATAATGAGAATAAAAGCAAGAATAAAAGAAGTAATTTTTGCATTGTATTCAAGAATTATTTTCTGAATACTAAAAATATAAAAGCTTGACGTAATAAAAAAGAGATTAAAATCGGTCATGGTACTAGATCTTGGAGAAAATATCAGTTTTCTTGCATTAATGGAACTAAATATGTTTAAGTTATTTCTTAAAAACTGCAAACATCACCTAATGCCAATAAAAAATTAAAATAATTTTAAATCTTTATTTTAGACAAGATTGCCAGATTGTGAAACTCTCTACCCAGAGATGTGAGGCAATTGAATGAAGAAAAGCTATTTAAGGAAAAAGTACTCTTGAATTATAAATAACTATCCGTACATATTTAAAAGTCCTTATTCCTCCTACTCCTCCTACCCCAAATAAAGTTATTGAATTGACTTGAAGAATAATGGTTTCAAAATCGTGTTTTCAGCCATAAGTTTTCCTATCTTATTGCCACCAGTATTTACTAATTTTTTTGAAAATAGAATTGAATAAAATTTTGTTTGTATTCTAAAGGTTTTCAACTATCCTCACGTTGACTTAGCAAGAAATTCAAACACACTTCATTAAAAATTTCGGGTAAATAAAGTCATGGCATGTGAGGTCGGCCACCTCCAGTAGTCGGCCGTCGCGTCACAAAACGATGCGTTATAGTTAATCCGTTTGTAATACACACTTTAAAGACAGGTTTTGTTCAATCGGCCGTCAATATTTTAGGGTTAAAAAAAATGCTGTTTGTTTTTGTTTTGTTTTCTGGATGTAAAAACGGGGGCCGACTACTGAATACTTGACTGGCCGACTGCTGGGGCAAAGGAGGCCGACTACTCAAGAATGACGTTTTCATTTACATTTTTGTGAATAATTTATTTTCGGTAGTAAATACCCTAAACAATTATTTCCATAATAAAAACATTTTAATTAATTGGAAATGATGAATATCATATTCTTTACTGCAAACACCGATTTTTAAGAGCAAATCAAACGTAAGAATAAGTGGCCGACTACTGGCTCCATCATCCTATCTCCATCCATCTGAAATTTTCCATTAACTTACCTCATTGATCATAGAAACATTTTTACTTCACGTCGATCTACGTCGTTCGTTGTTATTATTAGATCTAGTAATAAATTTAGTTCTATGCAGTAACATTTGTAAATTTGATTTCTTTTTCTATTTAAATAAAAAAAAAGCACTCTACTGCATAAGAAGTCATATAAGGCTTTTCGTTTTCAAACCTTAACTACTAGCAATTTGCAACCACCTCTTCAAAATATTGATTTAGCCGTTTAGACTGGATCCTTGTTTTAAAGTATTTGTGCATTTCTCTATTTTTTTTTCTTTTGCATTCAGGAAAAATATTTTACCATTGGAAATGGTGATTGTTCAACAAATTGAATTGTTAAAGGTCAACTTACAAAAATGACAATTATTAAAACAGGTACAAGTTTGCGTAAAATGTCCACCGAATTCTTTGACCAAAAACTAATTTTAATCAGTTTCAAACCGTAGTCGTCGGGTATATCATTATGCCCAGATAAACAGGAGGTGTTAATCCCGTGTGCTGTAAACCAAGAACCTTGAGTTCTTTGTGAGAGCTCCATACCGTCGCAGAAATTGCTTTTATGACCTACTTACAGTGCATCAAAATGGTGATATCAGTCAAGTACGAGAGGCAAATTTTCAGGCTTAAGCCAGCAAACATATAACTTATACTCCATACATAGAAGATATCAAAGTAACCAACATATGTATTTCTCCGACAGACTCAAATCTACAACCATTTTTACTGGCCGATGAAAGTGATACCGAATCAATTACAATTCGTTGCTTACCTTCAAAATCCCCGACGCGCTTACGTTTTCATTCCCCATACTCAGAGAATCCAAGGTCAAGTGGAGAAAACAAATTAATCACACGTGGTTGAAAAGCCAAACAATGGTCAACTGAAATCTCTTCACACACTCGCCGCTCGCACCAACAAGATGCTTTCTTCCCAATCGCCTACTCATTCATAAATACCCCCGGGGCACTTTGATGTGCAGAGACCTTGTCTGATTTATCTTCTCCCAGGTCAGTCCATTCAAATCCCAGTCTTAGAAAATGTGATCATCGACACCATGAGAAGGCGATGGTCTTAGTTTTCTCAACTTGCATAATACCATCATCAGAGGCATTGTTCATTCCGGATATTCCAGAGTCACACGATAATCTCCTCGTTGATTTGTTATCCCTAATCATTCCACACATTGTGGCAAGGTCAGATGAGCTTCTCATCATCGCAATTCATGTCCACAATTCACAACAACGAACTGGAACGGTTAAGCGATTTTTAAATTTGTTTGAGAATTTTTCCTATTAAGAGGAGTAGCTTAATTGGTTTTGTTTTCCCTAAGCGATTTCTGGTCAGAAGATGACAGATGTGACAATTCAGCATAGTTTGAGCCAACCACCACTACCCCGGGTGAGCTTAAATGTCTTACGTCCAAACTCTAATTTACAAACCCCCAAGGCGACACGCGATAAATGGCACACTTAGAAGAAACGTAATAAAAATAAAAGCTATCGCTTAAAGGTGATTTGGTCATTCTTCCGACATAAAGCAGGCTTAATGCCACTTAATTAATGGGAATTTTCTCGCGAAAACGGATTATCTTTATGACTGTAAACTTGGCTGGATCATCTAATCTAGTCGAATACGTTTTTATTGTGTTATCAAAGAGTAGCGAGATTTTTAGTTTCATTGATGTAATTTTAGCCAGCAGCAGTGACAAACTATTGAGACAACGATCAATGCATTACACTTACCGAGCAATTCAAACTTATTAGAGGCCTTATGATTTAGATGAGCAGATTGGGTTAGCTTAAGGAATATGTATTTTGTAAAAAGTCGAGAAGATCATCGTCGTTACAGACACATTTGTATTTGTCTTGGACATGGTTTTCTACTCCTAAACCATTTTTGTAAGAACTTCTTTCTTTTTTCAATGCCATTCATCCTCTTTCTGCGTTAACCTGTTGTGTAAATTTTTCGTGAAATTCGTTTTTATATAAAAACACTAGGAAACTCTAGCAAAATAAATAGCGAAAAGAAATAATGTTAAAAGTAAAAATAAGTAAACTTATGCTGTTGGGTTTTAATGAAAACCTCGTACTTTGAAATGGTTTATCGGTAAGTAGCTAGTGCATTGTAAAATTTACTTGTAATTTTTGAGGTTAGTATTGTTATGCAATTTATAATATCCCTGATCGACAATATGGGAGCATAAATTTGTATTTATACAGTTCTGAGAATGCTAGATTCCTAATAAATGTAGCTCTTTTTACCACGAAGCTATCGCTTATAAATAAGCCTATAAAAATAAAGGCTGGCGATTGAAGATTGCCACCACCAGGACGCCCGAAGCCTTGGGGTGCCCAACTGGCGTCGGCAAGCGATCGGGATAGGTGGAAGTGCTTGCTGCAGGAGGTCCGGACCGGACACCGGTTGTTACGCCGATGATGATGATGATGATAATGATATTAACAAGATAAGGCCCGGTAGATTACTTTGGGCTGGGCACCTAACCCGTATGATCAAAGGAAATTGCGGTACAATTAATGGACAGCGTCGAAGGCCGCGTTTGCACTGAAAGGAATGTGTATTACAAGATGGCCGAAGCCTTGAGGTGCACTGGAGTCGGCCATTGTAATTTTATTGTATTGTCCAATAAAATTTAATATTTACGTGCGGAATTCCGCAAATGGTACGACCGTGGAGAAAAAACGAAGGATAACCCTGGCCAATCGCTGTGTCTTTGGGCTTAGACGGCAGCTGAAAAACAAAGGCCTCTCTCGCAGTACCAAGCTATCTATTTATAAGACCTCGATAGTCCCAGTCCTACTGCATGGCGCAGAAACATGGACAATATCAAATGCGGACGAAGAGATTCTTGGTCGCTTCGAGAGGAAAGTCCTTCAGATTATTTTTGGTCCCGTTTGCACAGAGGGAGCTTGGAGGAGAAGGCTAAACTATGAAATCTACGAGCCGTACAGCGACATCGATCTAGTTAAACGAATTCGAGTGTCCCGACTGAGATGGCTAGGTTATGTGGAGCGTATGGACACTAACGCTCCGGTTCATAAAGTCTTCGAGTCCAACCCTGATGGACAACGCGGTAGAGGAAGGCCTCCGGTGGCGTGACCAGTTGGATAGGGACCTAAATCAGCTGGGCGTACGGAACTGGAGGCGCCTAGCCCAAGACCGCGCTAGACGGCGAGGCATGTTGTCTAAGGCCCAGGTCCACCCCGGATTGTAGCGCCCGCAAAAGAAGAAAGGTTACAGATTCCAATCTTCCGCTACACAGCTCGCCAAACAGTCAAAACGCGTCCTTCAATCATGAAAACTAATCGGTGAACCTAATGGCTTCCATAAGACGAACATTTGAACTGAACATTTGCAAAATCTCTCTATCGACGCGCCGCCATCAAACACGCATAAACTTTTATACTCTTTGCACCATGTTTAGTGTTGCATCAGTCAATCAACTATCTGTTTATGAAAGAAATATGATATCATAAATTTATTAGACAGCGACAAGCGTTTGCTCAAGTGTCATAACAAATTTTCTATCACTGCTGTTTGTTTACTTTCATCCGAGCCACGGGCGACAAAATAAAACTCAAAATTTACACATAATTTTCACTTTTGTTTATTCATAGAGACTTGGAACACTTACACAACTACTAATCATATGTTTAAGTTTCGCATCAAGCAGTTGCCCTACTCTCAGTCCAAAATCGTTAATAGCTAGCAACTTGGCTTTGCTAGCATCTTTCGAAGACTCCATATCCATGGGCGCAAACCATTAAACAAAGAAACAAACAAGCGTCCAAGAGCAAAACAGAAAAAAAGACGGTAATGATTAAAAGATACATATGTAAGTCGCGACCAGTATGAAATAATCCGAGCGTTATCGTGTCAGTTCCAGGACCACAGCTCGTTAAATTGTACAAAAATATTACTTTTGTTTTGTTTTTTGTATTTTTTTTTTATAATGATTTGATTTGTTTGATTTATTTTATATTTTAGCAGCTACAATTAAAATGAGGAGTTCTACAATTAAAGGTTATTTTAAAGTAAAAACCACGTACGTATTAAGCATGGACTGACCCATACCAGAACTAAAGTTTCTCTCAGACCTACAGGGGAATAATACAATTGTTATACATCTTTTATCGTGTATGTATTGTATCATCTTTATGCACACGGATGAATATTGAAACTGTTAACTTAGAAGTTACATTTTATATCGAAACATTAACTTAAAAAATATATTCACGAACGAGAGACTGCATTCATCGATTAAATTTAGAGGTGTGTGTTTGTGTGCTTTTGCATTGAATGCAAAATGTTGGAATATTTTGTTTTTGATAATCATTTCATTCTTTCTTTTTTTTTTAACGATGCGATGAGTAAACTAAATCTATCAGGCTAATTTAGATCTCTTCTTGGCAATGGCGTCCTCGACAGCACGCAACTGCTTCAGCAGTTCCTCGCGTCTGGTCTTCTTCATGTCTTTTGCTTCGGGTTTCTCTGATGAATTTGAGTTACTTGGTGAGGTTAGGGCTGATGCTCCGACCGTGGTTGGCTTTTTAATCTCAATCGATATAGGTGATCGTTTCTTGACCACTTCAACTGCAGAAAGAAAGAGAGGAGTGTCGGGTGATCTCTTGGGTGCTTTGCGGTCAGACAAACTTACCTTTCTTTATTGATTTGCGCTCGTTAGCAAGTTTATCTGTTGTGCGAACTCGTTTGACTGGAGTTTTGCCCCCAGACGAGCTTTCAGATGATGATGATGATGTGTCCGAGCCAGAGCCACTCGAATCAGATGAGCCTGGAGCGGGAGGGAACAGATTAGTATCAAGAAAATACTCGCATCTAAGATTTGACTTACCCGAGCCAGAAGTGCTGGAGCCACGGCGCTTGTTTTTCTTGCCTTTCTCAGCACCAGACTTCTTCAACGACGGTGAAACACCTCTCCTCTTTCTGCTGGTTGGACTGTAGACTACTCTCTTTTCTGGAATTGGAGAAGGTGACGAATGTCCACGTCGCTTGGGAACTGGCGAACGATGAACACCTTTAGAGCGAGTGCACAAAAATTGGAAAAATAAAAAAAATGAGTTAGTCACCATCCACGTAGAAGGAATGAGTTAATAGAGAGACTGACAACCATATCCATAAATGTTTTTTTCTACAACCAGTTTAACTTACTTGGAGAGCGCCTAGGCCGCCTGGGACTGGGCGAGCGCAATCCTGTGGTCCGGAAATGCCGACGAGGCGGCGGTGTTTTGTGTGAACCGCTGTTGTAGCGACGTCTGTTGTCTGGACTCGGAGTTCGACTCGATTCAGAGCTAGAATCCGACTGTGAGCTACTCGAACTGGAATAAGATGAGTTGCTGCTGTAGCTGCGTCGATCACGACGACGTTTGTCGCTGCGTTCTCGATCAGACAAGGCCCGACCGCCGCCGGGAGACTTGGAACGCATCCACGGATCGTTCCACTCGTCGCCTCTAACCATAGGCTCGACTCTTTGTACAATCACTTCGCGTGCCGGTCGCACGCGTCTCTCATCCTCGTAGTGAGGCATTCTGTGCGGTGGCAGCTCCCTGTACCGAGCAGAGCGTCCGTATGGATCAACATCATCGTATATGGGTGGTGGAGCCCGAGAGAAACGTTCTGGTGGCGTGTACAGTCCTGGTGGCTCCTGGTAGTTCTGATGCCTTGGATATGGTGGACCAACCTACAAGAAACGGTTATTTAGCAGTCGTGAAGGACTAACAGATTGTCGAACTTACCTCCGGCGGAGTAGATCTCTCCTTTATGTAGTAGTTGTCCTTTTCAACGTCGTCAGGTGACAGAGTCAAGTTCATTTTCTTATCTTCGAAGTCCATGTCCTGCTCCTTGCGCTTGTTGGCCTTGCGCATCATCTCCTTTGCTGTGCGGAGTCCTCGCTCCCAAGCACTCTCGACAGGTGGATCCTGGGCAGCCACGGGTGGAATTACTCGCGGGTCGTGGTGCGCCGAGAACGGTAGGGCCGGGTGGTGATGTATTGGCGGAGCGCGGTGATGTAGTGGTGGCCGATCAGTGCGATAGTCATGGTAGCTATCGTGCCCGAAACCTCCTCCAAGCGGCGGTCTTCCACCCGAAGGTACTGGCACTGGACGAACCATGTCGAACATCGTGTAGTTTCCCTTGTCGGTGACGCCGGGATGCAAGAAGCGGCAGCTCATACCCCAGGTACACTGCCCACGGGTGTAGAACCTACAAACCGGTTTCGGCTCGGTTTCTTCTGGACGTTTTTCATCTTCATCTGACACCTCGCCTTCTTCGAGCTCCTCGCCCTCCTCGGCCTCCCCGTCGGACTTTTGGGATTCGGCGCCTTTCTTCGATTCCTTCTCAGCCTTTTCCTGGTCTTCTTTGTTCAGCTCGGGACACTCACCCTCCTCTGCTTCGAAGTCGAGTGCGTCCTCGTCGTGCTTCTTCACCAGCTCGTCTATGTCCGTGGCCACCGTACCATTCTTTACGCTACTATGCGCATCGTTATCCTCATCTGTCTTCTCAGCGACTTTCTGCGAAGCTTTCTTAAGATCGAGTTTCTGACGCAGGTCTGTTATTACGGGCCCATCCTGCTCCGCCCCGTTTTCCTCATGTTCGTCGTCCTTCTTCGGATTATCGTCGATTTCCCCATCGTTGTCGTCATCGTCGTCTTCAACGTCCCGATTGTGGGCATGAGGACGGGCGTTGTCGTCGTCATGGGCGTCGTCATGATCATCATCAAGACCACGTCCGTTGCCGATGTCATGGGCGTTCTGTAGTGACCCGTTTGTGGCTTCATCTTCCATAGACAGCTTGCTGTTCTCCTTGATTGACTTCTCCTGGCGCTTGTCACAGTCCATTTCGCTAACATCACTGAGATCCTCGTGGCTCATGTTTATGGCGCCATCCTCGCGGTTCTCTTCCAAGCTGCCTCCGGCACTTGACGCACTGGAGTTCCTTGAGCTTCGGGATTTTCGTCTAACCGGCGAAATCGACTGATTCCTCGACACAGCGCCCTGCCTCTGGCCAACGCTCTCTTCGCTGCTTGAGCGCGACGATGGCGGCTTCCCCGGAGACTTATTGTTCTCCTTTGCACTGCCAGCATCATCTTCGTCACTTGACGACGACGATGAAGATGAGGACGATGTCGATCCTGAGTTCGACTTCGATGACGCCGATCTACCAGCACGTGATGAACGTGAACTTACACGTGACACGGCTCTCTCACCACCCGACTGTGGACTAGCCGATCCAGACTTAGAACGCTTCGGTGCTTCTGGGCTCGATGGTCTCGAGTTATTCTCCGAGTTGTTGTCCTCCGATGAGTCCGATGAGTTCGATGCCGACGATCCAGGTCGTGACTCATCTTCTGAGTCCATCTTTGTGCTTCTGCCAGGTGCCTGTTAGAAGCAAACGTTGCAGGAGCTTCTCAAAACGGGCAATCTGCGCATTTAATTACAAAAAAAATAAATGTTAGATGTGAATTCAATGGATGTGGACAAGAGAAAAAACAAGATTGTTTTTGGAAAAATTTATCAAAATCAAGAGAAAACATCTGTGCTAACGATTGGTGAATTTTTATTGTAATTTTACTGAGAAGAACTTAATTTGTTTGTGGGCACTTGTGTTGTTTTCACGATTTCTCCTGAGTGTCTTCCTCTGCTTTTTTTTCAATTCGTTGAAGGAATATATTCGATCACTTTGTTTTACCAACAACAGGTCGGAGAGGCAACGTTCTGAAGGGCATAGCCTGTGGGCAAGATGGTTTGTCATCACGTGGGTAAAGGGGCGAGTGGTGTTACTCAAGAGTAGACTGAGTCTTTTATAAGTCGATTCGAGTTAAGGGAAGTAGCGATTTCTCTAAACTTTGCAGGACCCAGGAACACGCTTCGGTCCGGGTTCTAGTGAATTGAAGGCATCAACGTTCACGGAAAGAGAAAATAGAAAAAAGTAAATCCTTCCTTATACAAAAGAGTCAATTATTTAACAGTTTAGATGCTAATAGCAAACTGCAAACTGGTATAACTAGGTTCAAAGATCAAATTTTATAGCACGCTAGGTACATATTTGTAAATTATTAAAAGACGTAAATTTTCTTCGGAACTAAGAAGAGAACAAAAGGATATGTCAGTGCTTTAGTGGACACTGGAAATTAAATTTGAGCTTTAAGTGGCTTTACCTGACAATTTACTTGTCTGACAAACTTTAATTTTGGGAATTTTGATGAGATAATGGATGAAACTGAGAATGTTAACCACCTCTTTGACACACTTATTTATACAGACCATTCATGCAGTAATTGAAAGGGATGCAGAAGGTACCGCCATTTTTGGCACTCATATAGATGGCTGTCTCCCAAGCGATGAAAGGAATAGAGCTTGGGTTGATCAAAGAAATGTGTCTCATGAATAACGACAAAGAGCACGTCTTCTTACGCATTTAAAAACTCTTATTCAAAAAAAAAGTAGGAAACACTCACGAGCAACCATCAAACAGCTCATGAACTCAAAGAGTGATGACGAAAGTGTAAAGTTTCAAAAAACTCTTACTCACGAGCGATTCAATGAATACGGTGGTGCGTATAGGATAAACAGTTTGGATCGAACACGTTTTGTGAAGAAACAGATCAAAGGTTGACAATCGCCTGGCAATAAATTGATAGGATTAAGATGACGCCTTCACATCTTTCTCTGCAGTGGTTCATTACTATTTCAGCATGAACTGTATGCAATAGTGTTGTTCGTAAGCAATATGAAGTTAATCGGAAATATTAGCGCAAATGCAGTGCAAGCTAACCCAATTTCAGTCCATTTCTTTCTGCATCATTGCATTGTGCGGCGTAACAGCCCGTTGAGAGCCAGAGAATAGCTTTTTCGCGCCTCCACTGTGTTGTGCGCGTTATAATTTTTGTCACATGTGGAGGGGACCTACTGTTTAATGCCGGTTCCGAACGGCGAATTGCGAAAGCTTTTCATGACAGAAGTACTCCAGGAAGGTTGTCAGTCGTTCGCTGGAGGTGGGACCGTGAAAAATGTTTGTGGTGTTTTTTTTTTTCCCCGAGCTGGATTCGAACCCGGGTACTCTCGCTCAACAGTCCGACGCACTAACCGATTGAGCCAACGGCGCCCACATCTTTCTGCATCAAACGTCGAAATCTTTTACTTCGTTTTGGACAGCGGCTGGAATTAGATACTCCAGCTTAGATGCTGTGTCTGGGAATGAACAAAAACGTCTAGGTGAGGATAGACAAAATGATGCGTTTTCTTTGCTTGTTTATTTGGGAGAAAAAGGGAGCTACCTCCGGATTCGCACATACATTTATATTGTCGACTTAACGAAACAAGAATTTTATTATTCTCCACAAACGAAAGTCCACTAGTAGACTGTCAACATTTGAAGGCGGCTATAGCTCAAGAGCAGACACTTCAAGGGTGACTGCGTGATAAGTTAGTTAGTACACTGCCAGAAAACAACAGACCAAGATAATTTTGGCTGCCAGGACATGAGAACTTGAGAAAGAACATGAGAAAGCTTTCGCAAATCGCCGTTCGGAACTGGCAATAAAATGTATGTCCCCTACAGCGAACACACTAACTATGGAGGATGTCCAAAATCTTTTGAATTCTTTAATACTGACAAAAACCCAGTACATAAGGAACTGGGTTATTAAACAGAGAAAACAATTTTGGAAGAAGAACATTAAACACTCTGGGAAATTCATAAATCAGAAGTACAATGCCAAACGAGCTGAAATTCATCTAGCAAACCCTTCAAACAACTCTCTGAGCTGTTGGGGAACAGCTAGTGGGGGAACACATTGAATTATGCTATTAAACGTTGAAAATTAAAATAACTATTTAAATTTATTTTTAATAACAATTAACGTATAATTTGTTCAATAAACTCCAGACGACACACGGGGTCAATTCGCAGGCATTTTCACAGCGAAAATAATGCAAATATTATCCAATAACAAAATTACTGTTGTTGCGCATTGCACTAATCTTGGTATTGTTAACGCAATTATGACTATCGACTTATTTTACTTCGGTTGAAACTAAACGCAAGTTGGTGCTAGCATTAATAGTACTAGTAAATATCTACAGCGCCCCTGACTCGCTAATCCAGCACAGAAAACATGTGAATTCGAATCAAGGAAATTTGGTCCCTTATGACGTAGACGCGAAACAAAGAGCATAACCTGATATTCTATAAATCTTAATCTAATTTATTAATTTGTGTGTTTATTTCTATTCTCCCTTCCAAATAATATTCTGAAACCATCTTTTGTTATAAAACTTGTATACATGCAACCTACACAGAACTAAACGATTCTGTGCTATCACGGCAGCATATTTTCAAATAAAGAACTAAATAAATAAATAAATATATAGGAGGTAATCACCGACAAACCAAATCAAGAATAAAAAAAGAATCGCAGATTCTACGTTGTGTAGAAATAAATTCATTCCACGTGGATAGAACTGGTTTTTCGAATGTTTACATATCTTTGGGATATAGCCTGGGGTTCAGAAAAAAGACAAACAAGATACAAGAACAAGGATCTTAGCAGTATCACTTAAGTGTTCAGTAGCCTCATTAAAAACCTGTCTTTGGATAAAGAGCAGGTGTGATAATATCCATGCACCTCGATTTTAGCCACAATTTGACGTTTATTCAAAAATTGAGGTTAAGGTATACGATACCATTGAAAAGTTTTCCCCCTGAGTAGAGCTAACTAAGACACGTCAATAAGGATTCTTATGTTCCCGAAAAATAGCCGAAAGCCCTATTAGAAGCAAAGCTCCAAAGCTGCTGGATGTACCAAGACCCAACAGCGCAAAACCAAGCCAATGAACTGACAAAGATTCGTGTGTATTCAAAGAACACCCCCGACCCAAGGCCACACCACATCGCCACAGGTTTCCGCAGCACCTCGCCCTGGATCAACAACAACAAACCCCCAGACGTATGCTTCACTTTAAAACGTTGCACCTCCTCTGACTCCTCTCAAACTCCAACTCTCCTCACCAACTCTTTTTTTTTACCTTTCGTGAATTCTTTGTTTTGTTTTGTATTTTTTTTTTTTAATTTTCTAGAACAAAAAAAAAATTTACATCCGTTTTCTTACCTTCAACATTTTGGATAATTATTTTCATTTTTGAAAATCCCTGGAACACATTCTTGAATTTACTTAGACTTTATCAACTTTTATACTTGTAACAACAATTAAGTGAACGAAAACGAACGAAAAAAATAGAAAACTTTGGCCATACCATTACGACCGCGGAATGGATGCGCGAAACAAACAAGACGACTTTTTGTCTTTTTTATGCGATTTGCGAACAACGAGCAAGTTTCTCATACTTGAGACTGGATTTTAAAAAACACTAAGAAGAGTCAATTTCTTTTTTTCAATTTTTACTGAAACATATTTGCACCGAAAAAACGAAAAACAATAAAAAAAAAATATATAAATAAATTTTCATGAAAATGAATACATAGAACTTTTACTTTTTGTGTCTACACTCTTAGAGAACTCTCTCTCTTTCTCTGATATCGCAGGGTAGAAAAGAATAAATTTTGTATAATTTTTTTGTTTTAGATAAACATTTTGTTTTTTTTGTTTAGAAAGATTTGGATATATTAATTTGGGCGCCTCCCTTTCGGTTGAGAAAAGGGAGACTTGACCGAAGAATTTGCTTTTTACATCTTACCTGATGCGTACGAAAAGCGTAGCGCGTCGGAAACGTCGGGTCTCTTCAATGACTTTTTTTTTTTGTGTGTGAAAAAAATTTTGTGTTGTTCTTTTTTTAGTAAAATCCTCACTAATTCCGATTATCCTGGGCGATTGGTCCGATTTTGTTTGTGGGGATTTTCGATTTCTATTCGTGACGTGAAAGCTGCGATTTGAGTAAAAGGAAATTTTACTAAAATAGAAAAAGATCCTTTCTCGAGACGTTTTTATTATTGGCCTTCCCCACGAAAATCGAATGAATGCCGCTGAGACTGGTGAGCAATATGGCGGCGGTTTCCAGTACTATAATCGTGGAATGTTGAAGTGACAGATAGTTGAGTTGTGTATTGCGTTCAGCGTGAAATCTGCGTGTATTTTTGCACCGAAATTCGAAACGAAACTGTGCGAGAAATTATTCTTTCGAAGTTTAGATTGCCTGCCGAGCCGGGCACTGTAATGACTTCTGCGAAATCGGGTTATTAACTAATTACCAGCTTTTTTTTATTTTTGAAGAACAGAGACAGACAGTTTTACGCCTTTAAAAATAGACCACGCCTACTGTAAGGGCAACATTGAACTTGCTGGATATGATAACCCGTACAGGCGTCGGAGTAGGGATACATTGATTACAAAAATATACCTGCTCAGTAATTGTAATTGTAATTGATTTTTTTTTTCAATTAAGATTATTTTTAAATTGAAATTGAAACTATTTAATTACATTTGGCAATTGAAAATTTAAATCAAGCTTACAAACAAGTGATTGAGCGGTATATGTAAGGATGAGAATGCTGTAATGATCAAATTTATGCTTTGAGTTAATTACATTTTCAATTACTTTTGCTGTTTAAATTAAAATTCAATTACTAATTGCAGTAATTAGGAAGTCCGGTACTATGCAGCACATGTTTTTCCTCACATGAATTGAGTGTGAAAAAAAATTAAAACAGAAATAAATCTATGAGAACATGCTGCGGTAGGATATTCCTTGCGAGTTCTTGGGGTCTCTTTTTATACTTATCCGTCTTTTATCGAATTTTCCTACCTTTGCTTTTCTTTTTTAAAAATTCTGCAGTATGAGAGTCTTTCGTGTGATAATGCGCCAGAAATAAAGGAAAAAAATACTTGAAAGATGCGCATCAAACTCATTCGCCGTGTCATACCGGACGAATTGAGATCTTTTCAATTACAACTACAAGTAATTGTTACTAAACCTGTAATGAATTTTACAATGTAATCAGATAATCCCAACTGTTCGCAATTTTGTATGTTTCATCACAAAGATTTTGTATTTCCATGACAAATGTGATTAAATTAGGTTTTCTACCGATTTTGGCACAGGATATTCTATCGTTAAATACAAATACAGTCAAATCCCTCTAAGTCGAATTTCTCTCTAACTTTTTCGACATATTTTGCCATTCCCCTTTCCAATTTTCCACACAAAAACCATCTGCTAAGTCGAACTCCCTCTAACTCAAACTAATTTTGTATAGTGTCTTTGTCTGTATTATATTTTGAGTTTTGAGTATATCTGCATTTATCATTTATGCCGTGCTTCACTGCCAAATAATAACGACGCAGCAGCGTTAACGTTTGTCGGGGGAGAAAAAAAAATTGCTCACAATGATGCGAGGATTCATGTAAACTTGGCTTAAATTGTTTAATTTTTCATTTATGTTTATTGTCTATTTAATTTTATCCAAAATGGTTGATTTATGTCCTTCAAAATCTCTGTTTCTGACCATCTTCAACTATTCAACCTGACAAGCTATCGGATTTCTGTCAATTGAATAGATGATCTAGTTTTGGAACTTAATACCACGCCGAAAATGTACCTGTTAATGAAACTAACCGCCCTATTCTGGCACTCCTTAGTGATGCCTCATATGTCACAGCAACCTCACCAAAGTCTGGAGAATTAAAAAATTGAGAGGTTTTTGTATTCTAACCTAAAACTGTCAAAAGTGTGAGTTGCGATTGAGCCATTCATTAGCTGTTTACAAGCGTATTGTCACAATTTCCCCTCACTGATATGACTACGTCCCGACCAGGGGCATAACATTCAGAAAGCTTAGAGTGGCCCTGGTTTGCTTTATAATCCAACTAACTAATTTTCGTGTTGCTAATATGAAATTCAATTTGAAATAAGAGATTTTCACTTGAAAGAGAACATTTTGATGTTGAGACTAAATGTTATTTGTTTTTATTTAAGTCAATCTGGTACCCGCTCGTTCTGGCTTTTTATATGCAGTTAAAAAAATATATATACTAAGCGTCTTTGCTATTATAACCAAATAATAGTGGAAAGGACTTCCAGTCAATCTCATTTGCATGTTTGAGCTTTAAGCAATTGATGATCGTAAAGCGGGGTACAGACGTGACTACAAATTGTACAATTTGCTTGACAACCAAATTTGCTTTAGCGTTCACTGCATGCTTGACAACTTCAGTTCAAAAAACTGCAGCCAACATTTTTTTTTCTTTGCTCGACGACATTTTGTCCGCTCCGCTGAGATGCTCAGCCATCAAGATTACAAAAAAATAAAAAATAAAAAATACTCTGTGGTTGGAAGACAAATGTAAACAACTACAAATCGTTCAATCAAAGCAAAAATTTTGAATTTTCTGACTGCAAGTCTGCCGATTTGTAGTTTCGTTCGTTCACATTGACGATTTGCAGTCGTCAAGCACGATTGTCAAACAAATTGTACAATTGTAGTCAGGTGTGAGCCTGGCTTAAGGCACATCAAAACGAGTTTGATATTTGCTCATATCTGAATTCAAATTAAATATCAGTTATTGCAGATTGTATGTATCGTGAATGAGTGAGTGTCCTTTTTAGGCCGCAATACTAATCACATACTTGTGCTTTCAATTTCCTTTAAACTGCCAGTCAAACTTCAACCCAGACCAAATGGTTCATCGGCTTCCTTTTAACTTCTAATATCCTGCTTTCAATCTTGTCCCAGTGTCCAATGGCTGTCGGTCCCCTCCAGGCATTTCCCACATAGTATCACAAATTTATCAACTCTCCAAAAACACACCATCACCTTCAAAACGAACAGCACCAGCTCCCTATCAACGAAATGCCCAAACAAAGAAAACTCCGACGACCAGCCACAAAAGAAAAACAATAAAAGGAAAAAAAAAAACATTTGACATTTCCACACACAGTCAGTGGCGAAAAAGAAAAGGCAAAGCAAGCAAAAAGGGAAAAAGGAGAGAAAAAGAAAAATACTTTTTCACTGCACACAATCCTTAGAACAAAGCAGAAATTTTAATAATTTTCCACTCGGATTCCGACCGATCAAATTCATATCCCATGAACAGATAATTGGCCGCAGTTAAGCCAAAAAAGTTTATGTGTAAATATAACTTCAAGTGGAATTGATCCTGAGTTTGTGTGCAATGAGCGTGATTGGCAAGCCACAACAAGTCAACCCAATTCAATCGGGTGCTGGTTCGTCCCTGGAGTCCAGTTCTCATTCCCCGGAGCGAATCATTAGTCCGGATGATGTTTTGCGACTGAATAAAATCACCGATGATTATCTATGTACTCCGGACGCGAATATCTATGAAATAGATTTTACTCGTTTTAAAATTCGTGATCTAGAGAGTGGTGCCGTCCTATTTGAGATTGCAAAGCCACCGAGTGAACAATTCCCCGAGGGATCTGTGGAGGAGGCTACGCTGGCAACGGAGGAACTTTCGCTGGACGATCCGGTCGATCCGAATGCGGGTCGTTACGTTCGGTATCAGTTCACCCCCGCATTTCTTAATCTAAAAACTGTTGGAGCTACGTGAGTATTGTGCTAAAAGCTATTGCATGTTGTGTTTGAGTGGTCTGTGTCGGGGGCAGGATGGTGCACATATGTATGTCCCAACTGTTTAGATTAGATGGTGCAAGGTGGTAATAAAACAAAATAATTTTGCCGCGAAATTAGACAATTTGTGATGTGATGTGGGTGGCCAATGACAAGCAGCAGGCGGCAGTCGACAGCCGACAGGAGTGCTCATTTTTTATGGGACGGTAATCATTTTTTTTTTCTCTTTATGACGAACTGTTGGGCGGGTATTTCGGCTGAGTAGTGTAAATACTACTGCCGTTCGTGAGGAGTTTAATTTTTAAAGCCAACGATAAAAGTAGACAAAGACCGTATGTTTCATTGACATCGCTGGCGGGTGGAAGGTGGCTGCTTGAAGTGACTTACGCTTAGCACTGGCTGAATATTCGTCATGCACGAATGTTTTTATTTTTCTTTCTGGTAGGGGTTTTTTTTGGTCTTGATAGCAGTGACCTTGTGTGCCAGGCGAAGGCTGGGTCAGCGCCTGAAATTTGGTCTTAGATACATATTTGTAGAGTTGAGAGCAAGAGTTGGTTAGTCATCTGTATAGGTCTGGAACAGTGGAAGAGGTTAAATGTCTTAGAGGCCGTGCTATTAAATGGAGAAATAGGATCTATTGCAAAACGGCGGAAGCAAAGTTGTACACCTAATATTAAGACAGACCTAGAAGGTAAATCCAAAATCGTACCCTTCTGACCTCACGAACAGCATCTCAGTTCAGATCAGTCTATCTATATCTGCTTCTATGTTGGGGTGTCTGAAAAGCTAAACTCCTTTAGCGCATGTAATTGTAATGTTTTACAAGACTTATCCTGTCAATATTTACTTTACTTTACTTATTGGACTTGGACCTAAACCAAAATGCCTTTCCAACTGGGCCAGTTGTTTGCCAGTTGCTTCCAATTTCACACGCCAAGTTGGTTGAGGTCTCTCTTCACTTGTGTACGACATCTGTGGTGGCGTCTTCCTCTGCCGCGATTTTCCATGACGATAGATTCGAAAAGTCCGGATCGGAAATTGGCTTTCATTCGATCTCTAAGCTGGTGTCATTTTACGAGTTAACTGCGGATCCTGTTAATATTGACGCTTCAATATCAATATTGAAGCTTTGTCCAAGACGTCGGTGTTCTGTGTCCTTCCTTGATGTTAGCATGTACTTTGTCTCTTCCTCGTTGAATGCTAAACACATCTTCGCCGCTTCTACTTCAATGCTCGAGAATACCTTACAGACTGCTCGCTGTCGTCTGCCAATGATGTCTATGTTATGTGCATACGAAAGTAGTTGTGCGAACTTCTGAAAGATTGTACCTCTGATGTTCGCATGTGAGTTTTGATGTTAAAGGAATCGGTAGAGTCACTGGCGCCTCGCGGGCACCAATTTTGCAATTTAATCTGTTACACGCGGTCGAAATCAACGAAGAGGTGTTGAGTGTCGATTTGGCATTCCAAATTTTGTCGATTTTCTAGACCTAAGGTCACACTGATATGGACCAATCAGATTGCGGGCAAACGGCACATAATAAGGCAGTGAAGATTTTGTAGGCGATGTGAAGTAGTCTTTGTAGTTGGCGAATAGTAAAAGATCGGGAGGACAATGCTGTCGGTCTTGTTTTATGAATAAAATTGCACACTAGCAAGACATGAGAGCTGATCTTTAACTTTGTCGAAAGGAAAATTTGGTGGCTAAAGTTCGTTCTTGTCTGTGAGGAAAGTAAACGAAGGAGAAGAATAAGAAGAAAGACCAAAATGTGCGGACAATTTGGACTTTTGGTCTACAAGTGCCCGTAAACTTTGGAAAACAACTCTTCAAACCATACCCTTGCGACATTTTATGGTCTTTAAAAGAAAATTCATAGCTTCGTGGGTTTTATTTCAGGTTGCGTCGTTAACAAAATTACGATACATGAAAATTATGAATTTAGAATACACGAGAATCGTTAAATCGATTCGCGTCATTTTAATCTGGCCCGCGTTTTTCTCGTCCTTATCAACAATGCCAGCCGAGGCTTTGGTGTACAGGTTCAGACATAGACGACTTAAATTTATTATGCCTAAAAATACTGTTCCACTTTGTCTTCTCGTATTCTATAACACACATTTGCTTTAACGTTTCTGCATGTAATCTAAGAATCCCACCAAAAAGGGTGATTTCAGCTGAGTCCAATGCGTGTTGCAATGACCGCGTTTACCAACCTTTGTGCGTGTGTTGTTGGCTAAAAGTAACAGCAGTTCATTTGCACCACCTTTTCCCATTTCCTGCAAACACACAAAAACCATATTTGTTTTCTATTTGCACTCGTGCTAAGCATTTCCGATGTGCATCGACAGTGCATGCAAATCCTTTGCCACTTATGACACAAGTGGAGAATATATCAGATGCTCTGCATTGTTGGCGACGCTGCTCATGAGGTGCACTTAAAGCCAATAGCACTTCTCCCGACCCAATAACCTTTATTCCACAATCGTCTAGGAGAATATTAATGCCAAATGGCTTTTGAAAAACATCATGCATTTTTTAAGGCAAATACCTGACTATACATAAAGGTATATGTTGACCGCATAGAGCTCGCGTTACCGTATTACCCCCTACACAGAAATAGGTCAACGACAATAATCGTTGAATATTTGATTACTCCCACTGGGTACTTTCATTAATTCTTTTTTTGTTTTTGTTTTCTTTTTTTCGTTGCAGGGTGGAATTCACCGTCGGGAGTAAGCCGGTAAATAGATTTCGAATGATTGAACGTCACTTCTTTCGAGATCGAGTGTTGAAGACTTTTGATTTTGAATTTGGATACTGTATACCGTTCTCGAAGAACACTTGTGAGCACATCTATGAGTTCCCGAATTTGCCTCCAGATCTAAGTAAGTGTGTGTCGCTTAAACATTTAAATGATTTTAATTGTTTTTTTTTTATTTTCTTATACAGTCGCTGAAATGATAGCTAGCCCCTTCGACACTCGTTCTGACAGTTTCTATTTCGTCGAAGATCGCCTTATTATGCACAATAAAGCGGACTATGCATACGACGGCGGCTTAGTTGTTTAATTAAGATGTTTATCTTAATTTCTTTTATTTGTTTCCTTATTTTTAAATCGATACTTAAAAGCTAAAGGAGCCTAACCGGACGGAACGAAAGGAAACTCGTAGAGAAAGAATATACAAATCAAAGGTTCAAATTCATTTTATTTGCAATGGGAATGGATCTTCTCTGGTCGGTTGGATCATTGAGCTGTTTGATGATTTTTAAAATGAACCCACTAAAGTCACCCTTGCCTTAGAATTAATAACGATGTTGTGTTTCAAGTTTGTTTCGTTCTTGTTTATTAATTTTCAAACCAAACCAAAGATAGATATGCATAGCACGTAAAAGTTTATAATTTTTTATTTATCATTTTTGTGCATTCCAAATGTGTGCTTTTATAGATGTATTTTATAGTGTGTAAGAGATTTGAGATTTGAGATTAGACTCACATAAGTTTTTTTTTTATGTGGGCAAAATGAAAGTGTTTGTATTTGTAGGTTTACAAATCATTTAAGTAGATAAGTTTTGTACTTATGAGCAATTCCTTCGTTTTAAAATGGTGTCTTACTGCGGAATCGAGTTGGATTTGGAGAACGAAAATCTCTTCCCTATGACTTCACAACCTCTGGTCTGGTTTTGGATGATATTTTATGCATCCAGATCTTAGCTCTGATGAGCGGACGTTTTAAAATAAACAAAACCTTTAACGATTACTCACGATTTTCCATAAAAGTCATTCACCATATTTGTGAGCCATTTTGGTTTTATCCTTCAACTCACCAATTGTAGTTTTCGTCTAAGACGTGTAGGCATCAGTGCAATGCTGAAATTAATGTTAATGCTACATTGATCCGAATTTTCTTTTGATTAGGAATATCAAGTTTTAATGTCTACTCAAGGTTTTTGATGCCAGTGATCATTTTTGTTTTGGCTGGACGTTGAGACTTCGTCGATGTTCTTTCTTTTGTTTCGGAATATGATCGTTAAGATTTAGTTCTTCATGCATGTTAAAAAAAATTCTACGAGAACAAAAATCATCGGTACAGAAAACAACCATTCGACATACGCATATGCATGCTTCACGTGTCAAATTTTATTGCGCACGAAACAGTGGAGGTGCGAAAAGCTGGTCTCTGGCCCTCGGCGGGCTATTATGCTATCAATTATTTTATACGCACATGCATATTCTTCAATGAAGGTCCTCTGCGATATTAAAACTGCTCGAAATGACACATGGTGTCTCAAATTGTTAAGCAAACATATTTAACATTATCCTCTGCCGTCCTTTCTATTCAACATCCAACTTGAATTCAACTTTATAGACAAATACTACAAAGTTGCAGCGCAAGACTGTCCACTTTTCTCGATTTGTAATATTTTACTTTTATCCAACTTTATTTATTTTAGTTTAACCTCAGCATTGTCTGAAATTTGTATTAAGAATTCTTTTAAGAATCTGTTAAAGCATTTTATTTGAATTTTCAAAATGCAAACAAAATGTGTTCAAGCTTTTTGAAGGCAAAGCATTTTTATTTTATTTTTTTTTTATTTCGGCACAATTTTCTGTGTGTTCTTCAGTAGTCGTTTCGAGTGTTCAATATTTCATTAGTAAACCTCGTTCAGCACTTTACTCTGTATACGACGGTATCTATTTAACTAGATTAAGTGCAACAAGATCATCAGCGTCCTTAAGTATTCAAAATGTATTTATTTTTTACTTATTTAACTTAACAGGCAACCACAACCTGTTTTTTGTTATTAATTATTAGAAAACATTCCAACCACCGGTGGTTTAAAAAAAAAAGAGAAAAAGCATTGAGAATGAGCTTATAAAAAAAAAAAGAAATAAATTTAAATCTTAGATCAATCAAATTCACTAGGCTTTTGTTTAATAATGTTCAAAGTAAAAACAAAAATCATTTGAAACAAATGCATATGAATAAAAAAACGATTATTTATATATATATGTATTTCGAATACGCAACACATACATATATTTTGTAAAGTAAAAAATTTAAATCTGCATACGTATATCCAACTTATCATTTTTGTGTAAAACGAAAAAAGAATAAAAAAAATCAAAATATTATTAAAATAAAAGAGCTTTTGCTCGGGGCACATTTGAGCACGGGGTTATAAAGGTTTTTCAAAAATAAAAATAGAAAGGTTCCATTCTTTAGTTTAGTATAATGTTAGTTCACACAATCACACACACGTTCACACATCAAATAACAAAAGAAAAAAACCTAAGGATTCTGTCCATTAAACAACACATCACGAAAAAAAAAATTTATAATTGTAACAACTACGCAAATAGTTCTTTTTAATGAAAGTAAACAATAAATGTTAGCAAATGATAAAAAAATAATTATGTACACTCTGCCGCCCAAGTGTTGCAGTTTTATTATTTTTATTTACGTTCTAAAACAAAAACAAAAAAATAGTTAAACATTCGGAATGTCTATTGTTATCTTGTAATCAAAATTGAAATAAATCTATTGGGAATTGAAAAAATATCTGTAATAAAAGCACGATGTGAGAATAAAAAGAAATTTTTTATATTTGGATCAGAGATGGTGAAAGTGAGGGACATTTTCAGACATCTGAAAGTGGAATCTGCCTTTCTGTTCGGTGGAAAAAGTAAAGCAAAGTGATGAATTATTTTTTTGCGGGTGCTACAGTCTGGGGCTATTTTGGGTTGGATGCCTCCAATTTCATACAACCACCAAAGAATAACCGCCTAAGTAGTTTTTCTCACAGTTAAAAGGTTAAGATTTTTCTATAAACTCGCATAAAAATCAGGAAATAGCAAAAATTGTGTTGATTAAACATTCGTCTGGTTCCTTTTTGATTTTGTTAAGAGAGATTTAGAGAGATTTTCGACTTAGAGGGCTTCGACTGTATTTTAGATTCCTTTACAATTTTCACTTAACTTGACTGACCTTAAGTCCAGTATGCACCAGTATGCAATTCCGACCCCCATGTTGTCTTATGGAAATTCTTGCTACACTTAAATACATTTATTTCTGGAATCGCTTGACATATCGTCCTGAATTTTTGCATGCTCAAAGGTTACTTTACAGCATCTGAACTACAATTATCTCAATTGATCAATCACTGAATTATAGTTTGATTAAAAATAATAACAATTTTAGCCATTTATATAACTACATTTTTTTTGATTTAATGAACTATATAAATATTAATGATTCCAGTTCAGATTAGAAGCCTCAGAGAAGCTTAGGTGTCGCGGCTAAGGTACAACGTGTTATCTCACACTTCTATCACGATATTTACTGATAGTCAAGCTGCGATCAAATCCCTGAAGTCTGTCACTTTCAACTCAAAAACAGCTCTTAACTGCCGCATATCTCTTGACGTGATTGCAGAGCAGTTTAATATTCACCTCATGTGGGTGCCGGGACACTGTGACATCTCGGGGAACTGCCTGGTCGATGATCTTGCCAAACGCGGAACCAGTGAAACCATCCAATTGGATAAGGTCAGTCTCTGTGCACCTCTTGCTACCTTGCTCCTCTATATCAAAACAAAGGCCATCGCGGCAACCAATCTTCAGTGGTCACATGACGCTACATACCGCCTCACCAGAGAAATCTGGCCTAAGCTTTATCCTGAACGCTCATTTAGTCTCCTAAGACTCAATAGAATACTATCTATTGAGAGTACTTTACTTTTGGTAAACATGCCACTCGACTAGGCCTACCGGCTAACGACTTCTGCAGAAGATGCAGAGACGAAGAAGGGGAAGAAACCTCGCTCCACCTCGAACCGCGCGCTCTCGCGAAAGAGGCATCTTGGCCATTACTTTCTGAGTAATCTCGGCGAGCTAGCTGACACCAGCATGAGCCGTATTCTCAGCTATACCAATAGGTTTGTTTGGTTTCTGGAGTAGTGGGATGTTTTTGCATCCGCTCCATGTGGTAATATCTGAAAAAAAAATTCAAAGCCTGTATCATGTATAGTTTATTTACAAAATGTTCCTTAAGTTAAAAAAAACCTGATTTCAAAAAACTAAAATCCAGTTAAACGAAGTGGCTCAAACTGCACCTCAATCTCTAAATTTGTAATTTTTTTGAATATGAAACAATTATATTTACCCTAAGTGCGATATACTACTCTCTTCAGAAAATTGTCAAGAAAAATAACTTGGAATAAAAAAATTAGATTTTTTTTTTGTACGTACTGGTTCCTTAAGCGGTTTTTTTTTGCTCCCAAAGATATGTAAGAGGTGTCTAAGATTACATTAAATTCTCTTTTTTTAAATTACAAACTACCAAATCTTTCTGGCGTCAACCAAATTAGAAATTTAGAGCAATCTTTTATTCGTTCATTACACTTGGAAATTGAAGTCATAAGCTCGCATAAAACCTTTAAGACTGTTTAGACTGCTTACTAAGCAAGCCAAGGGAGTTAAGGAAATCCAAATGCTTGTTGCACGATAGTGTAAAAATTACGGCAGAAGAAACTTGCTGGACTGGAATACGTTATCATTTCTTGAGCAAAAAAATAGTTCTTCTCCGTCAATTTATCGAATAAAAACTTTACAAAAAATAAATTATTCTTTTTGTAAGAAATTAATCACCAGTTCTTCCACTCTTTTCGGTTGTTTCATGTGAACCCAATGGTCGCAATTAAGCCATTCTACCTTGGCATTGGGAAAGATGTCTTTAACTTTCGGTAAATCACGGGGACTGCAAAGAAAATTCACTTGAGTCTCTTGTAGTTGATGGAAATTCTTTAAAAATACAACTCACTTAAAGAAATCTGACTGTCTTCCACAAATAAACAAGACTGGACCTTTAAATGGTGCCTGTTGAAACTGTTGAGTATTTAATAAGTCCGCAAAATCATTGCGTAAAACTTCAATGTTAGCTGCCCAAGCGAACCTTTAAAGAATGGAGTTTGAAAAAAAAACGTTGTGAGACTATACTATTTACCGTCCATTTTTAAGTTTCTTCAGACCATTAGCTATGAACTCAATGGTAGTTAGATTATCAAACGACTCCATAAGTTTACGCACAATCAATTCCTGAGCCTGTGCCTGAGATAACTTTTCTGGTATTTTTATCTTTGACATTCTGTAAAAGAACTTGTTCACATTATGATACCGACGAGGGATTCTCAGTGGCGATATATCCAGAAAAATTGCCTTCTCAACTAGGTCTGGCTGTGGAGGCACATGTAAGGTATTGTAACAGCAGAACGAAAATGACAATAATTACATATCTCAACGCGAAGAACATCATTGCTCTGCCACCCATATTGTGACCCATAATACTGGCTTGCCTGATGTTGTAATCCTTCATGTGATACGCGATGTCAGCTGCCATGGCCTGCACAGTATGGACTTTAACATGGGGGCTATCACCATGGTTTCTTGCATCTAGATTAAAGACCTGTGCGTATGCTTTATTTTTATGTTGCACCAATAGAGCGTCTGAGCTATCTCTTACCTGTCGTTTAGTGGCAGAGTGTACATTCTTGCAAATATCATGAAACCTAGTTCTACTGCCCATTAGTCCGTGTAGAACTATAAGCGGCGGTACGAATGGATCGGTAACGTTCGTCCGGAATAGGTCATATGCCATTTTGACTGGCTTATGAAGCGGACTAAGAGATCGGTAACCGGCCTGTTTGATGATACTGCAGAAATTTTTCATTTTTTTGTTTTGTTTTTTTTTTGTACTTTACAAAAGAAAAGGAAAATCAAAACTGACTTATGTCATATTGTGAAAGCTGATTTTGGCTCAGAGCACTCGATAAAGTAAAATCTATCCTGAAAACATAAACATTTGATGATTTCCCTCTAATGCAGAAGAGACATGATAGAACTCAACTCAGATTGACTACAAATAAATCGAAATAAATATTACACGTTATACTTTTATTTAAACTAAAATTTCTAGCCGACATTGTTGTTTCACTAAATCCGTACGAGACTATAACAAGGCAAAGCCTCCCCTCTTATTATGCTAGTTCATGAATTTCATCGTCCAGATCTTCAGCGACTATTCTGATAAAAACTTCGCCACCACATTCACGAATTCTTGAGGTTTCTCCATATGGACCAAGTGATGCGTATCCATAATTTCGAGTTGTGCCTTTGGAAAAATCTTTTGAATTCCCGGCCAATCTGATGGGCTGTATACGGGCACGCTTTAAGACCATATTCATTACAAATACAATTTTTCAACTCACGGGATGAATGGAGACTGCTTTCCACCAATGAAAAGCACAGGTCCATTGAACGGTGGTAGTTTGAAAGGGCTTAAATCACGCATATGGCTGAAAGATGACTGTAGGTTGTCCACATTCATACGCCACTCAAACCTAGAGAAACTGCTTTAAGATTGACCTAATCAATGATATTAAACAAGGCATACTCTCCACTTGGCTTCTTCTTTATATTAAGCATTATAAAAGAGACAGTGCCTGGGTCATTAATTGCTTCATTTAGTCTCTTAAGGGCCACCGGACGAGCTTGTGCCATTGATAACTTTGGGTCTATTTTCAGTTGCTGCAACGCTTGAAAGATGTTGTTCATACGAATACTATCATCCGGCGTTGAAACCGGTGATATGTCGACGATTATTGCTTTCTCCACTCGTTCTGGCTATAAGATTATGTAACAGTTACTAAAACCATGCTCAAAGTCGACTAATTACGAATTGCAATGCAAACGACATCATAGCCTTGCCTCCCATGCTGTGTCCCATAACAGTGGCACGACCAATCTTCTCGTCGTCTAGCAGTTGTAAGACATCCACAGCCATCAACGGAATGGTGTGTGATGGCGAATGTGGGCTATCGCCGTGATTGCGGGCATCTACAGCATAGACCTGTACAATTTACTTTAAAGAACAATTAAGTACGCATTGTTGACTAAAATTACCTTTCGTTTGGTAGTGTCATTCAGGTTCTTGCCTATCGTTCTCCAGTTTTGTTTCGAACCAAAGAGTCCATGCATAACCACCATTGGCGGCAGATTCGTGTTGGTCCCTGCGCCGTCGAATACATTGAATGCCATTTTGACGGCTCCCGATGTGGAACTATAATTGACCTGTGGCACTCCCAACCAGGAGTTTTGCATGGCAGTTAACTTTAGCCACGATAAAGCCTTTAAACTCCTTTTTGTAGATTGCATTTTAAACGGCAAGAACTAACACCCCGCACGAAGAAACCAACAATCACACAACTGTCAACTGTCAGTGTTATCAATTTGCTCGTTTGTTTTATTTATTTACTTTTTTTTGTGTGTCAGATTGAAAGCTGATAATTTTGTAACGAGTAAAGGCATGTTGTCAAAGCCCAACCACTTGTTGCTTGGGGGATGAAAGCAAAATTTGTTGCTATCAACAATCTGATTCAAATTTGGTTAAGCGCTTGAGATAGATTATTTTGCAGAGTCGCTAAAACATAATTTACTTCTCGACATTAAAGGTTTCAGTTATTTCTATCGAGCTCGTCTTCTTGTTTTTTTTTGTATGAAGTATTTGGTATTGATAAATTAGTCATTCATGTACTGGTCATCGGGACATTTAATGAGACGAATATCATAATTGGCATAATTTAAGTTTCGCTGCAGAAGAAAAGCCTACAGTTACAGCCAGAACCAGATTAGGTCCATTGTGATGCTACACTACAGACGAGACTCCGTGTTACCTGTTGAACCAAATGGAGCTTTTCATGAAACTGTGGAACAGTCCGACGCTGATGCAGCTAAGATCGGGCAGACTATCAAAGAAGTATTCGTCTAGATGTGTTCTTTTACGAAGCTCTAAGCCATCGCATGAACAAAGAGGTTGGGAAAGGGACTCCTTTTCAGCTCAGATCGGGCAGACTATCAAAGAAGTATTCGTCTAGATGTGTTCTTTTACGAAGCTCTAAGGCATCGCTTAAACAAAGAGGGTGGGAAAGGGATTCGTCTTCCTCTTCATCCCTCTAAATTCAACAAAAATCATTGATGGAGTGCCCTTTTATGAAGCTCAGTAGCAAAGTATTAAACAAAAGTATTAAATGATTGCTATAAGAGAATTTGTTTGTTTTCTACGACGAAAGAGTCAATAGTCTTAATTAAACAGGAGAAGAATAGAAGAATAGAATATTGAACACCTATGAAATGGTTAATGCGTAGGAGTGTTAAGCAAGCATATGGGGATTCGAATCCAGCT
Organism: Syritta pipiens; assembly: GCA_905187475.1. Lineage (NCBI taxonomy): Eukaryota > Metazoa > Arthropoda > Insecta > Diptera > Syrphidae > Syritta > Syritta pipiens. The sequence continues at coordinate 5,731,074 of LR994571.1, forward strand.
CGAATTTTTTCATGATGACACCTCCAGCAAACGACTGATAACCTTCCTGGAGTTTTTTTTTTTGCCTTGAGGACGATGTGGAAACCTAATAGGCACGTGGAACAGGCCCGTTCTGCTCCAAATAGTGCGAGACTTCCACCCACTTGAGCCACATCTTGACCTCTTCTCCTCGACACCATCCACTCTGGGACCGTTTACGCATTACTTCAGAGTGGTGTCGTTTTCTTCTCCCCAAAGGGGACCGTCTTTTTCATTTTCTTCATCGGGTTAATTAATTAGTCTTGCCGGTCAGGCTGTAATCAATCTTTATTTGGGGGGCTATTACTTCCTTCCTCTCTCCTTTTGGTTCTCAGCACTACTTCTGCGTATGCCGATTTTGCTCTAGTGGCTGTTGCTGGATAGCATCTTTTCAACAACGGTATCCGGTGATATGCTGCCTATCTTCGCTTAAAACCTGATCTTCTGCACTGCCCACCTGCTGCATTCGAAGAAGGTATGGTAGGCGTCCAAGTGGGCGCCGTGGCTTAATCGTTAGTGCGTCGGACTGTTAAGCAAGAGTACCTGGGTTCGAATCCGGCTCGGGGAAACACCACAAACATTTTTCACGGCCCCACCTCCAGCGTACGACTGACAACCCTCCTGGAGTACTTCTGTCATGGAAAGCTTTCGCAATTCGCCGTTCGGAACCGTCATTAAACAGTAGATCCCCTCCACATGTGTCAAAATTATAATACGCACAACACAGTGGAGGCGCGAAGAAGCTAGGCTCTGGCCCTGTATGGGCTGTTACGCCGACTATTTATTTTTTTATTTTTTTTATGGTAGGCGTCCTCTTCTTCGGAATCTTCGTACTGGCAGACAGCACACCCTTTCTTGCCTATCTTGTGGAGGTACCTGTTGAAAGCCCAATGTCCAGATAGCAGTTGGGTGAAGTAGAAGTTGACATCACCATGTCTCTGATCTGTCCATGCAGCAACATCTCTGATCAGCCATGCTGTCCATCTTCCTCTAGTTTTTTGGAGTACTTCTGTCATGGAAAGCCTTTGCAATTCTCCGTTTAGAACAATTAGCAATAAACTCCAGATGTGTCAAAATGATATCGCCCACAACGCAGTGGAGGTCCGAATAAGCTATTTTTTGGTCCTGTAAGGGCTGTTACGCAGAGTATTTATTCTTTTTTATTAAGTACTACTTTTTTGTTCATGGTATTTACTCATCGTTCTCTAGAAACTGATCAAGACCACAATATGAGACATACAGCATGAAACATTTATTAAATGTGATAGCTTGCCATGAATGCTATACGCATGTTCAGAACACGTTCATAGCGACTCAGAGACCCAATGTCCCAACGAGGTAATTATTATCATGGAAGTACATATTTTGCTCCGAAAAATTCGGAAGTTAAATTCTTTTATAAATGAATTTGCGAATATTGATAACGGAAACCGACACATCTTCTTTTCTTTCTCTGAAATGTGATGTAAGATGTCATTGTGCAGGTTGTTGTCTTACCCAAGCAACAGGTGGTTCCTTTTCGAAAGCAAACCTTTCACTCATCACAATTCTGTCTGAGCTTTTATTCTGACAAAAAAAAAAACAAAAAACAGGGACAGTTGACATTTTGTACTTTTCTTTGTGCTGCCGTTCGAAATGAAAATTACAAACAGGAGTTTAAGGGCTATAGCTGGACTACAGCCAACTGTCGTGCATAAATCCTGGATCCGAGTGCCACAGGCCAATTACAGTTCAACAGCGGGGGCCGTCAAATTGGCCTTTAGTGTATTCAACAGCTCAGGGACCAATACGAATCTGCCGCCAGTGGTGATTATGCACGGACTCTTTGGTTCGAAACAAAATTGGAGAACGATAGGCAAGAGTCTAAACGATGTCACCAAACGAAAGGTAATTTGAGATAACTATACAAACTAGATGATCCTATAAAGTTAAGTGACAGGTCTATTCTGTAGATGCCCGCAACCATGGCGATAGCCCTCATTCGCCTTCGCACACCATTCCGTTGATGGCTGTGGATGTCTTACAGCTTTTAAAAGACGAGAACATTAATCGCGCCACTGTTATGGGACACAGCATGGGAGGCTGGGCTATGATGTCGTTTGTGTTGCAATTCGTAAGTAGACGCCTTTAAGCATGGTTTCAGTAACTGTTACGTTATCTTATAGCCAGAGCGAGTAGAAAAAGCAATAATCGTGGACATATCACCGATTTCAATGGCGGATGACGATGGTTATATGAAATCTATACTTCGGGCGATGCAGAGGGTGAAAATAGATCCGAAGTTATCAATGGCAAAAGCTCGTCGGGTGGTCCAAAGGGATTTAGAGGAGACAATTGGTGACACCAACACAGTCGAATTCGTAATGCTCAATCTGAGGAAGAAACAAAGTGGAGAGTATGCCCTGTTTAGAATTTTTTGTAAGGTTGATTTCAAAAGAGTTTCCATAGGTTTGAGTGGCGTTTGGGTGTAGACAATCTTTACGCAAGTGCGGACAAATTACGTGATTCAAGCGCTTTTAATCTACCTCCATACAATGGACCGGTACTTTTTATCGGTGGAGAACAATCATCGTTCCTGCCGTAAGTTGAAATATTGTATCAGTATTGGAAAGGACATTAATGTGTGCTCTGTATACAGCCCAGAGGATTGGCCAGGAATTCAGAAGATTTTCCCGAACGCTCAACTCAAATGGATGGATTCGCATCACTTGATGCATTTTGACAAACCTCAAGAATTTGTGGATCTGGTGGTGGAGTTTTTATCAAAATAGTCAGCAGCAGATGTGAACGATGAAATTTTGGGACCACCGTAATAAAAGGAGATGCTTTGACTTCCTATTGTCTCACATGAATTTAATGAAACAAAAATGTTAGGACTGTTAGGGTTAATAAAAGATCGGCGTATTATATCGTTTCGATTATGTCTGGCCAAGCTGAGTGTTGCAATGTCGTTAGGTATTGTTCGATTGCTGGGTGGTGACTATAGACAGATGCATAGGAATGTATCAAAAAGTGATGAAAGTAATGCAACTATGGAGTACCGCCAGAAGTGATTTTGTATTTTTTCATTGTTTACACTATTGAGTCACCACGTTTGTTGGAAAAAATGTACCACCTTTACATTGGCGGATGATATCAGGCACAAGGCGTGAAGACAGAAGAATTTAAATGGTCTTCAAATAGTGTCATGATAAAGTTCTATTAAATAGTACAGATAAAACAAAATTATTTGTACAAAGCTGCAGGTATAGCTCGGAAGGCAAAAATCCGTAGACCTCAATGGCTCGGCCACATTGAACCACATGGACACCAATATTTCAGACAAAAACGTCTTCGAATCTGAGCCTCTTGATTCGAGGAGAAGAAAGAGACCGAACCTTCGATAAAGAGACGAAGAGATCGCGGGCTCAAAACAGCTTGGTCTTTCGTATTCGAAGCAGCATGCCCGGGATCATCAACTTTGGAAGGCGACTCTAGCTTAAGGGTTGATCAATGTCCATATAGAATTTAATCATTTTCACCATAAAAGTTGTGTATATACTGAAATTTTTTCATAGAATTTTCCAGATCATGGGCAAACTCACAAGCATTGGACGTATATTTGACTCCGTGTAGAAAGATGTTAAATTTTCGACACTATTTTGGTCAAAAGTCAAAGATAAAATGGAGTTTTTCGGAAGCATAATAACAATGTGCGTGGATCTGCTCAGAGGCCCCAATAAGTGTGCGTATAAAACGTGGGCGAGGGGTCTTCCAGCTGCAAAGTTGAGTATGGAAATAAATTCTTCTTCTTTGTACGGCGCTACAGTCCGGGGTGGACCTGGGCCTCCTTTAGCAACCTCCTCCATCCAGCACGATCCCGTGCCAGCTGCTTCCAGTGACGCACGCCGAGTTGATTCAGGTCCTTCTCTACCTGTGTACGCCACCTTAGACGCCGGTGTCCTCTGCTGCGTTGTCCCATAGGTACGGAGTCGAAGATTCTTCGGGCCGGAGCTGTGCTGTCCATTCGCTCTACATGGTCTAACCACCGTAGGCGTTGGATCCGTAGACGATTGGCCAGGCGCATGCCGCCGTACAGCCCGTACAGTTTGTGATTGAATCTTCTCTTCCAGGACCAAAGATCGTACACAGAACTTTTCTCTGAAAATGATGACTAAATTATGAACACCAAATACGTCGCACAAAAAAGAACAAGACGAGGAGCTCGATGGAACTAACTGAAACTGAAACTACGTACACGGGAAGTAAATTATGTTATACCGACTCTTTGAAAAAATCAGTCTCAACCGCTACACTAGATTTGAAAAAAAAAAAAAAATAGATTGTTGATAGCAACACATTTTGTTTAATAGTAGTGTTGAGATTGTTTACATCCCCAAGCAACAAGTGGTTGGTTTCTGACAACACTCTTTCACTCGCTACAAATCTGGCAGCTTTCATTCTGACACAAAAAAAAGTTTATAACACTGGCAGTTGACAGTTTCTTTGTGCGTTTGAAATGCAATTTACAAACAGAAGTTTGAAGACTTCATCGTGGCTTAAATTTGTTGCCGTACAAAACTCCTGGTTGGGAATACCACGGGTCAGTTATAGTTCCACAGCAGGGGCCGTCAAAATGGCATTTAATGTTTTCAACAGCTCAGGGACTAATACGAAATTGCCACCAATGGTGGTTATGCATGGACTTTTCGGTTCGAAACAAAATTGGAGAACGACGGGCAAAATTCTGAACGAAACTACCAAACGAAAGGTAAATTGAAACAATGCAGAATAAATGGTCCTACAAAGTTAAGCGTGCAGGTCTATGCTGTAGATGCCCGCAACCACGGCGATAGCCCTCATTCGCCATCACACACCGCTCCGGTGATGGCTTTGGATGTCTTAAAGCTTCTAAAAGATGAGAAAATTGACCGTGCCACTGTTATGGGACACAGCATGGGAGGCAGAGCTATGATGTCGTTTGCGTTACAATTTGTAAGTAGCTGAGTTTGAGAAAAGTTGTAGTAACTGTTATAACATCTTATAGCCAAAACAAGTGGAAAAAGCAATAATCATCGACATATCACCAGTTTCATTGCCGGATGACGACAGTCGTATGAAAAAAATCTTTCAGGCGCTGCAGCAATTGAAAATAGACCCGAAGTTACCAATGGCAAAAGGTCGTCAGGTAGCAGTTAAACAAATAAAAGATGCTGTTGGTGACCCAGGCACTGTCGATTTCATAATGCTCAATCTGAAGAAGAAGTCAAGTGGAGAGTATGCCTTGTTTAATATTCTTCGATCGGACTATCTCAAAGGGATTTCTATAGGTTTGAGTGGCGTATGAATGTGAACAACCTGAAGGCATCTTTTAGCCATATGCGTGATTCAAGCCCATTCAAACTACCACCGTTTAGTGGACCTGTGCTTTTCATCGGTGGAAAGCACTCCCCATTCCTGCCGTGAGTTGAAATATTGTATCAAGATATCACAGAGTCTTAAAGCGTGCTCGTATATAGGAAATCAGATTGGCCAGGAATTCAAAAGATTTTTCCAAAGGCTCAACTCGAAATGATGGATGCGCATCACTTGGTTCATATGGAAAAACCTAAAGAATTCGTTAAACTGGTAGCGAAGTTTTTGTCAAAATAATTATTACAGCTCTGGACGAAGAAATTCTGGGACCACCATAATAACAGGAGATGTTTTGCCTTCTTTTTGTCTCGCATGGAATAAGTGAAACAGCAATGTTGGCTAGAAATTTTAGATTGTATAAAAAAGGGACGTGTTTTATTAATTTCGATTAATATGTGGGCAATCTGAGTGTTTCTATGTCTCTACTGCATCGCTGCTCTTGATCGGTACTTTACTATAAAACAAAAAATGACGTTTAACCAGAAGGTCTTGATTTAGATTTGTTTGTTTTTTCGAGAGCTCTGAGCCAACGTTGGCTTCCACAATATTACCATCATCACGACTTCCAAGGCGCGCCTGGGATGCGATTCCCTCAGAAAGGCGACCGCTCGGCAGACCGAGGATGAGATGGTTCCAAAGTCCAAAAGCTTGCCTGGCTACGCTTGGGCAACATTTAATTTGTGAAACCTATAGTTTAGCTTATTTGTGGATTTAGGTGAGTGTTATCTAACAAGGCTGATATGTCTAGAAAAATGTAACGTTTTTGCATAAAGTCTGATATGGGAGAAAATTGACCCCTGCTGATTAGGGTTAACGTAATAGCTTTTCTTATATCAACATTTGTAAAAGTAGAAACCACCCAGGAATCAAACAACATTCAATGGACACAACACGCTTTTCTTTTATTTACCCTAAAATGTCTAACCAACATTTTTGTTGGACTAAATGGTGCCGTGAAATAACGCCGAGTGAAACAAGGCCGAATTCCAAAATTCGGCGTTATTTCACTTTACGAAAGCCGGTCTCATTTCGCTCGGCGTTATTTCACTGCAATGCACTAAATTCGTGCGAGCTAATGAAAAGGCAAGATGTGCTGCTCCACGCTGCTCTCCTTCTGCTAGTGATCCCAAAATTGCATCCTCCAGATCTGCACTCACTACTGTGATAAAAACCCTGCCACCAGATTTACGAACTCTTGAGGCTTATCAAAATGCATCAAGTGATGCGAATCCATCCACTTGAGTTGAGCGTTCGGAAAAATCTTCTGAATTTTCGGCCAATCTGATGGGCTGTATACAGAGCACACATTAATGCCCTTTCCAATGCTGATATAATATTTCAACTTACGGCAGGAACGGCGATTGCTTTCCACCGATAAAAAGTATAGGTCCATTATATGGGGGTAGATTGAAAGCGCTTGTATCACGTAGATGGCTAAAAGTTGCGTGCAGATTGTCCACACTCAAACTCCACTCAAACCTATGAAAACTCTTTTGAGATCGAGTGGACGAAAGTTGTTATGCGAGACATACTCTCCACTTGGTTTTTTCCGCAGATTGAGCATTATGAAATCGACAGTGCCTGCGTCACCAACAGCTTTCTTCAATTTCTGGTGGACCACAGGACGAGCTTCTACCATTGACAATTTCGGATCTATTTTTATTTGCTTCATCTCGTATAAAATGTCTTTCATATGATTTAAGTCGTCTGGGATCGAAACCGGTGACATGTCGACGATTACTCCTTTTTCTGTTCGCTGCGGCTATAAGATGACAGTTACTTCAGCGATGCTCAAAGTTGACTACTTACGAATTGCAACACAAACGACATCATGGCTCTGCCTCCCATGCTGTGTCCCATAACAGTGGCACGATCAATTTTCTCGTCGTTTAGCAGCTGTAAGACATCCACAGCCATCAACGAAACGCTGTGTGAGGACGAATGAGGGCTATCGCCATGGTTACGGGCATCTACAGAATAGATCTGCAAATTTACGTTAGAGCACCATTTAGTTTGTATTGTTGTCTCAAGTTACCTTTCGTTTGGTGACATCATTCAGACTCTTGCCTATCGTTCTCCAATTTTGTTTCGAACCGAAGAGTCCATGCATAATCACCACCGGCGGCAGTTTCGTATTGGTCCCTGAGCTTTTGAATACATTAAAGGCCAATTTGACGGCCCCCGATGTGGAGCTATAATTGACCTGTGGTACACCGAACCAGGAGTTTTGTATAACACTTGATCTTAGACCAGCTGCAGCCTTTAAACTCCTGTTCGTAAATTGCATTTCAAACTACAGGTACGGGACCAACACACAGCACAAAGAAAAGTTCAATTTTTCAACTGTCGTTTGTTTTTTTTTGTGTCAGAGTGAAAGCTGCCAGATTTGTGGCGGTTTGCTATCAAAAAGCAACCACTTGTTGCTTGGGTAAAAAACAACCTCAATGACTCCTTAAGTCACATTTCAGAGAAGGAAAAGAACATGGAACGTGCTAGCCTCTTGAGGTTCCTTCTGGTCCGCATCAAACTTCCTAGCCTAACAACTCTTGAAGATCGCAGATACATTGCCTATGTCGTCCTCATTCTACGTCTCCTTGATGGCGCTTTCGACTGCTCGACTATTCTTTACTCCATCCACATCAACACTAACCCACATGTTATACAAACCTTTCGTCTTTTTTACTTTCTGGTATAAATCCGCTTCCATTTTCTACCCTACAATCCGGCTCCTTAACCTGCCCTGCCCTAAGCTCAATTCTTAATTTAGGTTATGCTTTCTGTTAGTTTATGAGTTAAGTAAGGTTTTCTTTTTGTTTGCTTGTCCTAATGCTGCTAATAAATAGGGCTGATGCGTTTTTGTAGAATCGTCCGCAATTGAGTGTACATTTATTGGTTCTGCTCCTAAAGAGGTTACTCCTGCTGATCACCCTAAATGAAGGTGAAATTATAAAAATTATGATATTCGTCTCATTAACGTGGTTGCTTTTCTTATATTAACAATTCTAAAAATAGCAACCACCCAGCAATCGAACAAGACCTTGGTCACTAACATTAAGGCGACCTAAAGCCATAGTAACATTCAATGAACACAACACGCTGGTCTTTTATTTACCCTAAAATTTCTAACTAACGTTCTTGTTACACTAAATTCGTGCGAGCCAATATAAAGGCAAGATGCGGTGCTCCACGCTACCGCTGACTATAGTACTCCCAGATTTTTATCGCCAAGAGCTGCAGCCACTATTTTGATAAAAACCCCGTCACTACATCTACGAATTCTTGAGGTTTCTCGAAATGTATTAAGTGTTCCGCATCCATCCATTTGAGTTGAGCATTCGGAAAAATCTTCTGAGTTTCCGTCCAATCTGATGGGCTGTACACAGAGCATACATTAAAAACCCTGTCCTCATAGAATTCTTTAACTTACGGCAGGAATGGTGACTTCTTTCCACCAATGAAAAGCACAGGTCCTCTGTACGGTGGTAAACTGAAAGCGCTTGAATCACGTAGATGGTCAAAAGTTGCGTACAGATTGTCTACATTCAAACGCCACTCAAACCTATGGAAACTCTTTTGAGATCGAGTTAACGAAGGATTTTAAACGAGGCATACTCTCCACTTGGTTTCTTCCGCAGATTGAGCATTATGAAATCGACAGTGCCTGCGTCACCAACAGCTTTCTTCAGTTTCTGATGGACCACAGGGCGAGCTTCTACCATTGATAGTTTCGGGTCTACTTTAATTCGCTGCATCTCGTATAATATGTCTTTCATATGATTTAAATCATCCGGGATTGAGATTGGTGATATGTCCACGATTATTGCTTTTTCTACTCGATCTGGCTACAAGATGACGTAACAGTTACTAAAACCATGCTCAAAGTAGGCTACTTACAAATTGCAACACAAACGACATCATAGCTCTGCCTCCCATGCTGTGTCCCATAACAGTGGCACGGTCAATTTTCTCGTCATCTAGCAGTTGTAAGACATCCAAAGCCATCAATGGAATGGTGTGTGATGGCGAATGAGGGCTATCGCCGTGATTGCGAGCATCTACAGCATAAATCTGTATATTTTACATAAGATTACTATTTAGTCTGCATAATTGTTTCAAATTACCTTCCGCTTAGTAATTTCGTTAAGGTTCTTGCCTATTGTCCTCCAATTTTGCTTCGAACCAAAGAGTCCATGCATAATCACCACTGGCGGCAGATTCGTGTTGGTCCCTGAGCTGTTAAAAACATTAAAGGCCAATTTGACGGCCTGCCCTGTGGAACTATAATTGACCCGCGGTACTCCGAACCAGGAGTTTTGTATGACAGTTGACCTAAGTCCAGCTATAGCCCTTAAACACCTGCCCGTAATTTGCATGTTTAGTGCCATACTGTACGAGAAAAAAAAAACACGAACCGTCAACTGTCACTGTTATCAGGTTCCGCACTTGGCTTTTTTTTTTGCATCTTAATGAATGCTGCCAGCATTGGCATCTCACATGGCTTTCTCTGTTTGAATTTGAGGACTGCACATAGATTGACCTAAACTCTCTAAAAGATAAGTGATGTTCTTATCTAAATTTTCCTTTTATCTTATCCAGCAGCGATCTGTTTAGTCAACGCCAAAGCACTTTAGCCAGACATCCAGATCGGCTGTATTTTAATTGTTTGTTGTATTGCTTAGTGTAGACTTAGTGTATTAAATTTTAAACTAACAATAAAACATTGAATTCGAGAAGTTAGTGTTAATGCTCAATTGAGACTGAATGAAGTTCTGAAAATGGGGAGTGAAAAGGCAGACCCACTAGCGAGAAAAGGCTTTGCATCACCTTTTATGATGTCGCAACCATTCCCTGGCATACCTACTAGCACAGCTAAGTGCTGTATAAATAGCTGGCTGATCAACATGTCCAACAATTGCTAGGCAGAAACTGAAGGTAACAAGTAATGTGCCTAGCAATTACTTGCATCGCAAGAACGAAATAGCTCTCGGAGTGCCACAGGCTTTTTAACTGGACACTCGCCAGTCAACAAACACCTTAAAACGATGGACATAGCACAAGATGAGACCTAACGAACGTGTAGCGAAGACGAAGAAAAAGGACACATATTGCCTGGCCAGTACACTTCATCGTTATTTTTAAATAGACCATATTTCTGAGGCAGTCTTTTTTTTAAGGCGACAATATCGCCGCTAGCTCACTCAAAAGTTTCATCGTAAACTCAGGTTCCTTGCCTGAGCTTTAAGTGGGGAAAACCACAAGAGATCCATAAGTAACCGCAGTGATTCAGACGACTTTTTTTTCCCAATCCCAGTTCCACGAGCTAAAAATTCTGGATTTATTTTTTGTTGTTTTTGAATTTGCTTTTGTAACTTCTGCCGAAATTTGGGAAATGTCACCGATTTTTTTCCGGCTGTCAAAAACCATCGAAAGTGCTGCCAGGCTTGATAGAGAGAAAATATCTGTGGAAAATATTTCCTCTAATTTAATTTCAAGAATTTAACTTTGCCTTGCAAACTAATTCGCAACTTCATTATATCGCTTAGAGTAATAAACAGAAATACTTTAGACGTTCTCCTCACACATGTAAATAGTAAAAACATAGAACGTGTCTAACAAATCATCAATAACCTCAACATTGCAAAATTTACTTAACAACGTACAACATGAAACCAACTAGTTGAAGGGCTTGGCAGCCAATACTAAAATAATCTGCGTAACAGCCCCTACAGGGCCAGAGTATAGCTTGTTCGCTCCTCCATTGTGTTTTGCGCGATATAATTTGGACACAAGTGAAGGCAACCTACGGCTAGTTGCCGTTTCCCAACGAATTGGGAAAGCTTTCCACAACAAGAGGTTACTCCAGGAGGATTGTCAGTCGTTCGCTGGAGATGGGGCTGTGAAAATTGTTTGTGGTGTTCTGCACCGGGCTGGATTCGAACCCGTATACGCTTAACAATCCGACGCACTAACCATTTAAGCCACGGAGCCCACAGCCAATACTAGTATCGCATTAAATTTGTAGTTCACTCGCAATTTAATAAGTTTTAAATAAATGAATAGAGATTTTAGGCGTAGGAACTTATTTCTTTTTCTTAAGATATAGTGAAGACAGTAAGCATTACTATTTTGATGATGCCAGAAAAAAAATAATGTTTAGGTATCGTCCCGTTTTCGAACCGCAAAAGCACTCATAATTTTTAACGGTAAGTTTGATGCCAAGATTTGATGACGATTTATTAAAAAGAATTAAAAAACAAGCATTTTTTTTTACTGTGGGACGATCTGGTCTATCTCCTCTCTTTTAGAAGGTATAAGCAGTTTTATAGAAAAATCAATTAACATGAAAGACAAAAAAACAATGGCGACACATACAATAAACGACTGTTCCAGTTTTGAAAGCCAGAAACTTGTGCCTTAATCGTACATCCCAACTTTTTTTTATTGTACTAAAAGTTCATGAAAAATTTGCATGCAAACTGAAAATTTTGATAAAAAAAATAAACTAATCCTTTTGCGAGGCACTGTATATATATTTTTTTTCACCATGCACAGAAACCTTTTTCATCTGCCATAGATTTCTAATTTTTTTAGGAGTCCAAGCACCACATACAATATTTTTATATTTAGCTGTGTTATTGAAAATTTTAAGCTTTTACAATGTCACGTCTCTGTGGTGGAATATGCGGGTACAGATGCTGCAGGGGGGGATGATGATAACGTCTTTGGGGTTTTTCGATTCAAAAAACCCATCACGATATCCAAAAATATTTGAGGTTTCTCGAAATGAACAATATGACCAGAATCGACAAACTGAAATACCGCATTCGGGAATATTTCCTTTATTTTTGGAACATCGTCTTCGCTGTAAAAGAAAATCTATCATCATCAGTTTACATAGAATAAGTTAGCACATGAATTACGATAAAAATTTAGATCTTAAGCCTCCAATGAAAATAGCAGGCCCATGGAATGGACCCATTTCAGTGAAATTGGGAACATCTGGACTCGATAGAGTCGCCATTAGCCCGTTGATGTTAAAGCGCCACACGAATCTGTTGGGAGATGATTTGCAGGTGAAGATCATCGTGCGTATAAAGCTGTAATCTTACTCTCCGTTAGATCCTTTTTTCAGATTATGCAAAAGGAAATTTACGATCAATTGCTCAGAGATAGATTGTCCTAGTTTACGTTGAATTTCTGCTCGCCCCTCTGCCAAGGTAAGTTTTGGTGATGCAGTGGCATTCTTCATTGCTAACAACCGCTTAAGCATAATCTCGTTGGCAACTGTTGTCGAAAGTGGCGATTTATCAACAATTATTACCTTATCAACCATTTGCGGCTGCTCAAAACGAGACAATAAACGAAACAAAAAAGCTAGGTATGGGGAGAGGGGCTTACGTATTTTAAGGCAAAAAACATCATCGCTCCGCCACCCATACAGTGGCCCATCACACAGGCTCGCGGAATATTTTCCTCCCTCATGAAGAGAGCAACATCCGAAGCCATTAGCGCTGATGAGTGTGCAAAATGATGTGGACTATTTCCATGATTTCTAGCGTCCACACTGTAAATCTGTAAAAGAGGTCAGACATCGGTTGTTCAGACATCATCAGACTTACCTTTCGATTTGTTAAGTTTGCCAGAACTCGGCTTGTAGATCTCCAATTTTGCTTTGAACCAAAAATACCGTGCATTATAATCAGCGGTGTTGCATCGGGATCTGGCGTGACTGGATTAAAACAATCTGCAACCATTTTGATTGGAGGTAAATCAGTTTGTAATGCAGAATTTAACACCCAAAGCATTTTTTTTCCACAATCTCCCATCGAGATATTATACGCGGATTTTAGTAAAGTTTGAGAAAAATTATTTCGGAACATTGTGAAAATTTGTCACGTCAGAAACACATAAATTTAGGTAAATCAAGCCAATACTTTCGGAAGCTTTGTCTTTAGCTCCTGGAATCCTAAGTTCGTAGAGCTGATTGTAGCTATCAAGAAGGAAATGTGACATATTTTTCGATGAATAGACTAATTTGAGTTTGAAAAGTAGACTAATTTTAACTGACACTAAGGTGTCGAGTCCTAAAGCATGTGAAACTTTAAGGTATCAGAAGACTTATTTGTGGGAAAGGATTATTTAGATTTTTTTGGTTAAATTGTTGGGGGATTAAAGTTTACATCAAGCAACGTGGTCGTTATAGCTTCTTTAAATTTACTGGAAATAAACTTGAATGCGAGTTTTTGATGGCAATAACACTTCCCTTGCTTAAGACGAAATCTCTTTGCTTTGTTCTGAGCAGATTACAACACCCAGATGAAGAAAACGCTTACAACCTGAAACATGCGCAAATTTAACTGTCCAAGATTGTTTATTGATTATTCCGATCTTTATTTTCATAACTACTAAGCCGTGTCTTCTACATTCTGTTGGGTTAGAGAAATTTTCAAATAAAAACAACAAAACTTGTCTCCCTATACTACTGCCATACCGACGCGATACGTTTACATCTCAAAAAAAAGAAAATCAGCTGTCACATTGACAATTATCATAGAAAACAAGAAAACTCAAAACAACCTTTTTTTTTAACACGAAAAATAAACAAAAGCGTTTTCATTCCATTTCACTAATCTCATAAAAAATGGCAAATGATCGTGAAGTTTTGCGAATTGTGTGGGAAGGACAAATTCCTGTATGCTTCCAAGCTGATTCCGATGAGATCGCTGGCCTACAACAGCCAAATCAATTTTACTTGATGGTATCACGTTTGAGTTACCTTCCCTTGGTCACAGATAAAGTTCGTTTCGTTGTGAATTTCACATGATTTCACTCTCTTAATTGATTATCTCTTGTATTATAGGTGAAGAAATACTTTAATCGATATATAGCAAATGATCAGCAGGATGGAAATGTTTGGTTTGACTATAATGGCATTCCGTTGAAGTTGCACTATCCAATTGGCAAGTGGTTCTTTGTTTTTTTTCCATCTGAATGGAAGTGTCTTACTTTAGATTCTCTCTTTTAGGAGTCCTGTACGATTTGCATCACTCAGATGATGAAGAATTACCATGGAATCTGACCATACATTTCTCGAAGTTCCCGGAAGATATTTTGGTGAAGTTTGCAACAAAGTAGGACCCCTGATGTGCGATTGACGTCGTTGGTTTCTAAAGTAGACTTTCTTTTTTGTAGAGATATTCTGGAATCACATTTCATGTCATGTCTTAAGGAAGCGGATGTCTTGAAGCATCGGGGGCAGGTTATCTCAGCTATGCAGAAGAAGGATCACAACCAGCTGTGGCTGGGACTTGTTAATGGTGCACTATGACGATTGGTGTTGGAGTTGTTCACGAGTCACTAATGGTTTTCATGTGTTTGTAGATAAATTTGACCAGTTCTGGGCTGTCAATCGGCGCCTAATGGAGGCAACTGGAGATCATGAATCTTTCAAACACATTCCCGTGAGATTTTACAATGAGGTGAGCTAATGATTGTTACCCCAGATATTCCGTATAGGTTCCATAAAGCTCTGGTTATGGCAAGCTAGGCTTGGCTCTAAACGGGCTGTTACGTCACCCAATGAATGTATTGCAAATCATTTGGGTGAAAATAGGTCGAAATCTAAACAATTCGAAGAATAGAAGTCTTTGAAATGCGAATATTTCGAAGAATACTTAGAATTTCCTGGGTTGACAGAATATCCAATGAAGCGGTGCTTTGACCTTTGGGCACAGTAAGGAAACTGGTATATTCAGTCAAAGTAAGGGAGTTATTCTATCTGGATTTTATTTTGCGCAACGACAAATACAGATAATGGGAAGCAGGAAGGGGAACGGTGGGACGGCAAAGACTATTGTGGATACCTAACCTGCTGGACTGCCTAAAGCTTACCACGATCTAAATTACGAGAGGAGTCACCAACAAGGCTATACTCCGTAGGAGAGAGGAACATTAACAAGAGAAGTTTGAAATCTAAAGTAGGCAATTGACTACGAAATATTAGGCCGAAACTTTTGAGACAGAAGATTGGGGGGAGTGTGGTTTACAATTTTACTCAAAAATTGTTGGCTCTACGGATCATTCTTAAAATTGTTGAAGTGACGTTGCAAGGATGGACACAATATTGGACATGATTTTAGATGTTTCAGTAATGAATTGTTGATGTGCCGTGATTGAAGACTTGAGTTGAACAATTGAGTCGATTAATAATCGCATCCTTAGTCAAGATGTACTATACTGAAGGGCGAAACATTGAATGTTACTGCTATTGTATGAATATTAAAAATTTACTTACTTACGTAGGTGGAGTTACAGTCCGGGGTGGACCTGGGCCTCAACAAACATGCCTCTCCAACTGGCCCGGTTGTTTGCCGGCTGTTTCCAGTTTCGCACACGAAGTTAGTTGAAGTCCCTTTCCACTTGGGTGCGCGACCTGAGGTGGGGTCTTCTTCTGCCGCGATTCCCCATTGTTGTAGATTCGAAGACTCTCCGGGCTGGAACATTGGTGTTCATCGGTTCTACATGGCCTAGCCATCTAAGCCGCTGGATTTTGGCTCTTTTGACCAGATTCATGTCGCTGTACAGCCCGTACAGTTCGTGGTTGAATCTCCTTCTCCACTCGCCATCTACGCAGACAGGTCCGAAGATTGGATAGCAAAACTTTTGCGTCTGAAAAAAAAAAAATCGGTCAAGTGTGAAGGAGTCACGACCCGAAGATTTCTTTTTGCCGTTAACAGATTAACCTCCACGTTACAATTTGCTTGATGATATACTTAATGATCAAAATTAATGCCTAGCATTCATACTATACGACTGCTTGACAGACTTCATTTGAAATAACAATTTTCAAGCATCAACATGGGCGCTCGCACTCTTGTTGCGGTTATAATTAATATTAATATACATTAACGAGAATAATATTTTGTATGCAATAATTTGTTCTTGATTTCCACTACCAGCATTGATTATACCAAATTTATGTATAACTCTCAGTTTAAGCTATTGAGCTTTTTTACTTATAATTGTGTGGTTTTTCTTAATATTGTGTCTAATGACCCCACAAGTGCTATTTTGGGTTTAAATCTGGGCTTTGGGGAAGAATTTCCACATCCAAGAAGCGACGTCCTTAGGTCTTAGGTCTTAGGTAAATGTGACTGCCTGCGCTGTAACGCAGGCTCACTTAGGCCATTTGTTGGCCCATTGTGTTGTCACGCCTCCGGATTGTTTCCAATTGCCCCGGCCTGCCTGCCTAAAGATTTCCTGCAAATACACCAAACCAAAAATATTAGCAGGCATGCCATACTACCTGTTTGATGCCAACGTTGGTAGTCTTGTATCCCTCGAGCTATACCCAGTTGGATCTGTTTATGAAGCCGCTGATGCGCTTTACATCCTTGCTAGCGAGTTCGCTTAACTCCTTAAAGAAGTATGCACCTAAAGTGCGCTTCCTCGTGCGTGTGAATGCTGGGCATGTTCCTAGAAGATGCAATATTGTCTCTTCTTCCTCCTCATCTCTGCAGCATCTGCAGAAATCATTGGAGGGGATTCCCATTCTTTTGGCATGATTGCCAAATAAGCAGTGGCCAGTTAGAACTCCCACTAGTCTGCCTATGTTTGCCCTGCTTACCGAGAGCAGCTGCTCTGTCCTGCCCCTATCTAGCTTTGGCCACACTAGCCTAGAAATGTTGCAGGAGTGTAGATTGCTCCATCTGGAGTTTGCTGTCTTCAGCAATTAGTTGTGAACCAACCTCTTGCATGGAGGGCCCGGGGGTCCCTTGATTATTATTTGAGTCCGATTCCCCTCCTATTCTTGCTAATTCGTCAGCTCTTTCGTTGCCTAGAATACCCGTGAGCCCAGGGACCCAGCACAGGGTGAGACTACACCTGTCCGCCATCTCTTTGAGAGATTGGCGACATTGTTTTACCATTCTTGATCTTATCAATGGTGTTTCCAGAGCCTTTATGGCCGCCTGACTGTCTATGTAGAGTACAATAGACTGACCATCTATCGAACCCATGGACAGCAAGCGCGCTGCCTCATGAATAGCTGTTATTTCCGCTTGGAATACACTGCAGTGGTCCGGGAGCCTGAGGGACTTCGCAATGTTTAAGCGACGTCCTTACTTTGTAGGCCTTTTGCTTAGGATCGTTGTCTTGATAAAATTGAAAATCGAATGAAGTTCTTTAAAGGTAATTGCCTTAAGCGTTCCGTCCAATTCAAATAATCTGTTTCAATCATTTTGTCTGTAGTAAATTCAAAATTTCCAACAGCGTGAAAGCCAAATGCGCCTCATATCACGATGTTGCCTTCTTTTGATTGTATGTTTCGGATAAGTAAGGCTACATTTAGTTTTCCTTGCAATTTTTGCTGTTTGCTATTACTGCCAAACATATTGAATTTTTGAGGGCGCCGTGGCTTAATCGTTAGTGCGTCGGATTGTTAAGCGAGAGTACCCGGGTTCGAATACAGCTCGGGGAAAAAAAACACCAAAAACAATTTTCACGGCCCCACCTCCAGCGAACGACTGACAATCTTCCTGGGGTATTTCTGTCACGGAAAGCTTTCGCTATTCGCCGTTCGGAACCGGCAATAAATTGTAGGTCCCCTTCCATGTGTCAAAATTATAACGCGCACAACACAGTGGAGGCGCGAAAAGCTAGGCTCTGGCCCTTCGTGGGCTGTTACGCCGCTAATGATGATATTGAATTTACTTTCGTCATCGAAAACTACCTTTTTGCAAAAATCAATTGGTTTATTGGCAAACTGCAATCGCTCTTCACGTTGAGGTCTAGCAACTAAATCTGTTACAGATATTTAAAATTTTTTGTTCAATTACACTATTATTTGTTTTGGGTCTTTTTTTATTTCACGGGTTAAGCATTTTTTTCATCTGTTTTTTTTATTTTTCCTTTATGTCCTGCTCCTTGTTTGTGTTCTATTTTGCTGTCTAAATAATATCTATTGCAAATGCACTGCTCTGACAAACGGATCAATTGCAATAATTCACCGACTTCTCTTAAATTGTCTCCACTTCGCGCTGATAAATTAGGTGCGTTCTAAAATGTTCAATGATTTTTACCATCTTGAAAATAAAAAATCTTGAAGTAAAAATCTTATCTTCTCTCCAGAACCAACTTGTATGACAAATTATTCTCACTATTTTACTGTGTTGAAATTTGTAATCTTCTGTTACTTGTTAAGTATTAGGTATAGTAGTAGACTTGTTATTCTGAAGTGTTTTATAAATGTTCAAAGAAATGTGTATAAAGAAATCTTAAAAAAAATAGTTTGCTGCATAACCTGTAAATTTAGGCGCAATAAGGTTTTGTATGAAAAAATATTCTCGTCACAGTACTTGAAAATAAAGAAAAACACAAAATACAGCATTGAAAGATGTATTTTCATACTCCTCAATCAACACAAAATAATTTTTCTGATTATTCCTTCCGGTCAAGCTCGATGTCCACTCTCTGAAGTCAAAACAAAAACGAAAAATTGCTCTGAAGTTGCACGACAGCTGTTCATACCTTACAATTTATCATTAAGCATTCGAAAAAGTCGAAAAAATCGAACTTCCGTACGATAAATTTGATGACAAATTTAGAGAGCGTTCACACTCTACAATTTGACCCCATCAAGCATATTCATCAAGCATATCATCAAACATTCCAAGCGAAGCTTTCCATTTCGCCAGAGAAACTTCTAGATCTTCGTAGATTAAAAAAAAATAACCTAGGTTTCAATTTTCACTACATTTCGACAGGCTGGTAACTGCCTGTCCCTTAATTCCTTTCTTTTAAACTTTTCTTCCATTTAATAGAATCTTTAAATCAACAAGAATAGAATAGTTGATTATAAAATCGAATGAAAGCTGCAAGAAGCAACAGACCTGGAAAATCATCTTCAAAGGTTACGAAGTAAATTTCTTACTACAGTGAACTCTCGATAATTCGAACCGCCATAATTCGAAAACCTCTGTAAATAGAAGCATTCTCACAGTTCGCTGAAAGTCCCTTTGTAAATCGGAGAAAACCTATGAAATTTGGGCGCTTCGTTAATTCGAAGCACACATGATAACTTCTTTTAGGTTGATATTGATAGCTTTCTATACGCCTCTATAATTCGAAGTCAAATTAATATATTTTTCTTCAACAACCCTTAGTTGAAATGCCGCAAGTGAAGAAAGTGAGCCATATTTTTTTGTTTCTAAAACTTTTATAATTGAAATTCGAAATATCGAGAGTTCACTGTATTTCAGAAAATATCGCCTACAAAGAACTTTATACTCTGTTATTCATTTTCCCTATCACCACTGTTGATTTTCAGAAACGCTACTTGCCTGGCATGTCGTGACTGATATCTGTTTAAAGAAATCTCGGATATCGAGCCACTCGATATGACGTTCTGCGTTGCGACATCTTTGCGATTAGTTTCCATGAAAAAAGGCCGGTTTTGCGAATTGCAATGGGTCACCGACTCCACTCAGCCTAACGTGCGTACAAAGTTTAAAACCAAGGTCAGCAGTTAATCGAAGCCTCCATAAATGCCGATAGTGTGAAATGTGGAAATTTATAGAAATTAAAAAGATTTAGAAAATTATGTTTGACGAATGAGATCATAACAGCTTATGATTCACCAGCTACTAAAAGGCGTTCATTTGGTTGTTGATGAAACAACGTTAACGATGATGATCGGCGTGAAAAACACCTCTCAACTGAAGACGAACGGAAAGTTTTTAGCAAGTGCAATACCACTGTTTATCTGTCGTGTTGCCTACAAAAGACAGACAGTTGTGGAAAGAATTTCAAATAAAACCAGAAAAACTATTAATCTCAAAAGCAAAGTAGTTTCAACTCAATAACGCACCCACTTCACATTAAACTCTACATCACTACATTCGTTGAATTGTTCACAGAACGCCGAATTAGCCGGAATGCTGAGTCACAATACGTTCATTACCGGTCTTCATCCCGTCGGCTGTCGTGTGTATGCCCATACATGCAACCGGCGTCGGTCGGTACTTTAATGATTTATAAATTAAAAATGTTTACTTGGCAAACAGAGAATAAAGTTTTTGTAATTTTAGAAAGAAAATTTAATGTATGAGCGCCCTTCTGGCTGGCGATGCACTGCCATTTGTATCCATCAAAATGGTGTGACAGAGCGTTGCAGATCTGACTGAAATGCCGACGGTATTTTTAATGCATTCAGTTTTATACAGTCAGTGTGTTTTTTTGCTCTAGTTTGAAAGATTCAAGCATAGATGGTCGGTAGAGAACAAAATAACAGAACAATTTAAATCATTAACCTCCTAATGCTTTGGGTGATTGCAGTTTTAATGTAAAGTTTTTTTTTTTATGAACAACGATCGCGTCGAAATTGAAATAATTTCGACAGTTTTTGATTGAGCATTTTGAAGACATCTACTTGTCCGTTATCCGATTTGTTAAGCACTAAAGACATTTACAAAAAAAACGAAGCTATTAAATAAAAAAGCCATAAACTCGTAATCATATTTTCATGATTCGAAGTAAATTAGTTGTTTCAAGGATTGTATTGGCTCGCCTTTTGGTCTGAACGACGTTGGAATTATGCTGCGAAACTTTTTGGGTCATACCACAGTAATTTAAAGGTCGAAACAGTCTCTCTTTAAAAATATTAAATAATTTTGGAACTGAGAAAAAAAATCAGTCAGATCTGTTCCTTTTTGGCCCAAAAAGTCTCGTTTGAAAAAAATTACCGTTCACTTAAATAAAACTATTATAAGAGTTTGTTTTTATGATTTTCTTAAATTTTCTTCAACGCAGCCATTTATATTCAAAATTCAAATAACAGCAGAAAGTGTGTTCTTTGTTATTTACATTTTTTTTGAGGCAATTTAATTTTTTGAAGCAATGTATTTCTTGTCTTTTGATACTTTTAATTGTGTTCCCCCCAAACAGTTTTATATTGCAACAAAAGTTTTTGTTTTCCTACATTTAGAATCTTTTTAACTGGCAGCGGAAACGTGCCGATGTAGTTTTACTTGAACGCTGAGTTGTAACACCTGTTACGGAAAAACTAATTCGATTGGAATGGTTTAATACTAAAGAACTGGTTATTTATTTCGAAAAATGAACAAAGTTTTTCACCAGTAACAAGACAACGAATATTGGCCCTCCTAGAAGAAATCGATTAATCTGCTGTTAATTCTTTAACAAACTCTACTAGACTGTACAGAAGAAGAGTAGCTCCTGCCAAATTGTTCGTCCGATTTTTTTTACGAAATGATTTCGTTTGGTAAATAAGGCTTCTATGGAATGTTATCTTTCTTGACGTTAATACAGTACAGTCGACGTTCGATAATTTGAAATTCAAGAGACTAGAAAACAATTTCAAATTTCCAAGATTTTAAATTAACAAGAAGCCAAAAATGAAATAAACAAGCCTTTAATCAAAGTTAACGATTCATAATTTCAAGAACTTGTAAAATTATTCACAAATGTTGATTTTAAAATCAGCAATTTTTGGTTAAGTAAGCTACTTTTATGTATCGTTGTCCAATGAGTTTACGATATTGATAAGAGCTGAGAAGAAATCGTCACTTGTGTCGGTTCTAAGGATGTAGAAGCAGAGGGTAGTAACCATTTAAAAGAAGACTGGACTGTAAATTGTGAACTCACGCGTAACCTCGTCTTGGAAACACACGACATGGTTGTATCATAAAAAACGAACCAAACTGTAGAGAGTGGAGAAGCCCGGACTTCAAATTATAAAATGTTCACGAACAAGATATTATTCCTTTAATTTCAAATTACCGAGGGGCTAATTGATTGTATTTAATTTATCGAGTATTTTTGAAGGGACCTGCCAAAAATTTCAAATTATCAAGAGATTCAATTTTGCGAGTTCCGAATTATTGACAATCGACTGTATTTACTTAGTGTGCCTTAATAAATTTAGATAATTTAACAACATATACAGTGGCGTGCAAAAATAAATACATGCTCGGCAGTCGAATGTTTTTTGTAAATAAAAAACCTCCCATTTTACTGACTTGAATTGAATAATTTTTGTGTTATTTTTTTCTTTACTTTATCACCAAAAAATTAGGTAAAAATGATTTTGATCGCACCTATAGAACGGTAAGTTCATCTTGACCCCAATGTATCCATTTTTGCACGTTTAAAAAAATATCTATTTTGATGTGTGGGGAGAGTAAGATAACTTTGGCGCCAAAATTTTTAACACAAAAATCATTTAAATAGGAGGTTTTTTGTGTATGTGTAAAACAAAATGAAAGGCATTTTCATAATCAGCGCGTCCAAGTTATCTAATTACTGACAATTTTCCATTATTTTGAAACGGCGAAATAATTTTGTACCCTTTTCCTTGTGTCCTTCGATAAAACCTATATGCATACGTGTGCTGCACCTTTGTACGATTAAGTGGAATATATTTAGGAAAAAGTTAGGTATTTGTGTTATGTTAGGTTAGGTTAGAGTGGTTGGCTGGGGCTTTTTGAGGCCCAACCACACTTAGGCCAGACTAGACCCATTGTGATACCACAATGCGGAGATCTATTCCGTAAAGTATTTGTGTTACGGATGCATCTTGTTGGCATCGATAAAACTTTGATTTTATGAGCAAAAACTAAATTCAACCGCAATAACTTTGGTATGCAACCAAAGGGCAATGTTTATCATGTGACAAGTGGCAGATAGTGAATCTGCCTTTGTAACTACTGCTGTTTTGGAATTAATCCAATAAATATTTTGTATTAATGAGAACTTGTGTAAGGTTAGGGGGTAGAGACAGAGACCAGTGATGTTCCATAGTGTAGCCACCATGTCAAAGAATTCTAGTTGGAAATTTGGACGGACTGGACTGAGTTGTAACTAAGGAGTTGATTTGGTTTCGAGTCAACAACGTATTTTAACGTTCTGAGGAGGTGCTTGCCGACCACTTTGTGTCTTGTCCTCGTTAGCACTAAACAGTGTTTCAATAGCCGACGGATCACCCCGGTCCGTCGATATTGGACACAAAAAAACTTCTAAAAACAGTGACTCGATAGCCGACGGGTTACTGTAGTCCTTGAGGACCAAACAAGAACAGACAAACGGAATCTGACGTTGACTAATCGCTGGTAAAGGCTACCATTGTACAAATTTTAGAGTAGTTACTTGGCCATGCTGTTTTTGATCTTATTTAGTGCGACATAAAATCTTCTTTTACTTAGTTTGTTTTCTTAAAACCGTCTTAAGTCTGAAGAAAAAAAAAAGGCTTAAATGTTTTTTCGCAAGCAGTTCATAGAACAATCTACAGTGTACTTTGCACATAACAAAGTCATTTTATGAAAAATTTATAGTTTTCTTATGAAAGTCCCAGCTTTTCTAATTATGTATATGCAAGGGCTATTTTTCTCATTTTTATCCTTTTGACTGACAAACGGATGAAGTTGCAAGTTGATGCAAAATCAGTACTTTTAAAAAAAAAAAATATGATCTCTAGATAAAATAAAAAGCGATCAACTTTTTGTTATGATGAAGAAGAAAAGATCATCATATTTCTAATTGCGTGCACGGCACTGTAAGTCTGAGTACGAATATTTAAATCGGAAGATTCGAAGAAAAATTCGCTAAACACCACGTTTACATGGTGACAGAATTCAAATTAAGAAATTAATTTAAACGTCCTTCTTCCGTGAGTAGTATGAACACAATGTCATTGTCTCTGAAAAAGTGTTCAATAGAATGTAAATGCATTCGCGAGGGACTCGTGTAAAACACATTATTAAATTTATTCCACTGGCGTACTTTCAAAACGGAATCGGAAGAATATTTTAAAAAAAGGTGATGAGAAGTTAAAGACCAACAAAATCTTCAAATCCCAGCATTTTTTTATTTATCATCGACTTGTTTGTGAAATAGTGCAAATGTGAAATCTTGTTCTTAGTTCTCGTAAATATTTGTAAAAGCAAAAAGACTGTCGATGCACCGAGTCACTTGTCAAAAACAATACAGACGAATCGAAGACAGATTTCTACCACATATTTTGAAAAAAATTATTTTATGTAACAAGAAGACGCGAGCAACTTCACATGATAAAGTTCTGAAACACTCCCATCGAAATTCGAGCATATTTTTATCTACTTACTTAAGGCGAGCCCTTTTTTCATATCGAATACAATCCAACTCAAAAATAAGTTGTAATTCTACTAAATGTTCCGATTAACGTCATCCTGCCACGCCTCAAAATCAAAATCAAAAACAGAACAACTACTAGTGAAATACGAACATCATATCAAGCACCATTAGAGACAGACGTCCCATTGTATTTGCATTTGCAATTTGCAATCGAATTTGATGTACTGCTTCGCTTCACTTGCGAAATTCTTTGAAAATCAATCACCTCTACTGAGGACTATTATCATGTGAATAGCAAAATTATCACATGATAATTTAAAAATAAAACCGACCATCTATTTATATCGTCAGCATTTGTCACACTACTTGCGCGTCGAAGGGACAGAGAGTCGGTTGTGCTTTCCGCAAATAGAAAATAGAAACATACACATATGGATATTAGTATCTGTGATGCCATTCGGGTTATAGCGCGATCCGTGCAAGTAACAATGCGACAAGTAAACAGTGGCGAAGCACCGAAAATAGCATTATTTCGCAATAACTGGTTGTGTACGCCATCGCTGCTGCATAGATTACTTGAAATTATCTTTTTGAGAATCTGTGAAAATCAATTTTAGAGATATTCATCTGCAGATGGCGTGTGACTCTGATGAAGATACGGATAGCGTTGGTTAGTAAGGCGGCTGCCATTTTGGGGCGGGCGTGCCGCACCGATCTGGATGAAATTGAAGGCCCTTGCTTGCGTCGTTCGACTACGCGGTGTATCCTTGGCGTCGTGCGGCGTGGTGCACACGTGTATGATTCACTTTATTTGCTTGCGACACTCGAGCAAAAGCCTTCAAAAACCCGACAGGCTTATTTTAGATTAAAAAAGACAAACGCACAGCATGTGATGAAAGTGTTGCTGATTACCTATGACGCAGCTTTGTGATAACGCAGAGACGAGAGTCTTAGCAGAACGATGCTTGTTAAATTTTCACTTTTTAGGATTTGATCTTTAGTTGAGATTCAGGTTTGATTTGAGAAATAGAATCAGACTGGATCAATAAGTAATTCTTGACCAATGTAATGGAGAAGCACCCTTAAGGAACTTGGCGAATGAGTATTGAACAAAATCTAACATCCTAATCGCTTATAAATTGTTTGTAATTTTTAATTCTCCTGTGTGGTAGCATAAGCAAAAAATGATATGATTTGATTTGATGCAAAAAAACACTTTATATCTACTTTGCCGATCTGATTCACCAGCGCACGCGACAGTATTTTCGAAGAACTGTGATCTAGTCACCTTGTGCAATTCTTCAAATTACAAGAAAAAATGAGTTAGTCTAAAAACAAATAGTGGTCTAGTGAATCATTTGATGATTTTCAACGGTTCAAATCCGAGAATTGAACTTATTCACAAGAACTCTTAGTTGTTTCCATTGTTTTACGCAAAGATGTTTGCTTGATGAATCTTCAAATATAATTCTATTTGATCTTTGAAACTGACAAGACTTTTCTTGAGTTTGATGTATGAAATGTGAGATGAAGTTATGTGTTGAAATTTGCTCAAATAAAACTGTTCAGTATTCTTCCTTTCTGTAAATAGAAATAAATAAATAAACAAATAAATGAATAAACATCCTCAAATGAGGTCAAAGGAAGAAGGAGAGCATTGTTTGGCTGAAAAATAGTTGTTAGAATTCGTGATTGGAGGACAGAATTTAACTCCAGAAAAAGAGAAGTGTTAAGTCAACATTTTTATGCATGCAGTTGGGGAATACTTACTTACTTACTTACTTAGGTGGCGCTACAGTCCGGGGTTCACCTGGACCTCAACCAACATGCCTCTCCAACTGGCCCGGTTGACTGCCGCAATTCCCCATGGTGGTAGATTCGAAGACTCTCCGAGCCGGAGCATTGATGTCCATCCGCTCTACATGGCCCAGCCATCTAAGCCGCTGGATTTTGGCTCTTCTGACCAGGTTCATGTGGCTGTACAGCCCGTACAATTAGTGGTTGAATCTCCTTCTCCACTCGCCATTTACGCTGACAGGTCCGAAGATCACGCGAAGGATCTTTCTCTCGAAACAACCAAGCAGGTTCTCATCCTTTTTTGATAATGTACAAGCCTCTGCGCCATAGAGGAGGACTGGAACGATCAGGGTCTTATATAATGTTAGCTTGGTTGTCGAAGAGAGGGCTTTACTACTCAAGTGTTTCTTTACGCCCAAAGAAACAGCGATTGGCAAGAATAACTTAGGGAGTCAATCAGGGAATACAATATCATTCAAATGGCCGGCCTGACAGTAGGTCTAGTTCAGTCAACTTAATTTTATTTCACTACAATTTCGGCTGTTATTACCGGATGATCGTCTTTGGATTACTCGGTCTTAAATGGCGCTCTTCAAAACGTTACAACTACACCAAATCGCGACTCAGTGGCGCCATTCAAAATGATTATTAAAACTAATGTGCCATAATATCTGAAGTTGGATGGCAATAATGAAGTGTAGCTTTATTTTGTGATCAACTGTAAACCTAAATACTGAATTTCCGGCCATAAAAAATCAGTTATTGTTCGTGATGTGATAGCGCTTTGCATTAAGTGGGTTGGCAGAGTATCCGACAGCTTGACAGTTTTTGACATTTTGTGATTTGAGTCGAGTTGGAGTTAGTGTTAGCATATCGGCCTTTTGAACGAAACAATGTGTTTTAAGTCAATACCTATCATCTTTGATCTGATAAAAATCATTGCTTGCATTGCAATGAACGCTCAATTTCCTTTGATGGCAGCTTTGGTCAAAATAGTTGTTCAGCCATTTTTTTTATTCGCAAAAAAAAAATGTGAAGCTGCGAAAATTTACTTCAGACTACCGTTTGCAGTTGGGAAAAACGATAAAATGTTCCAAAAACAATAGAATGTCCCTCAAGAAGGATCAAGAATGAAGGACGTGCTCGTGACAAAGTCAAATGCCGATCACCAAAACCACCCGCCTGTGAGGCCTTAACAAAAAAGGTATCAAGTAACGAAAACCGTAAAGTCACCTACAATCACGAGCCTAAGAAATCGAAACTCAAATCCTTGCAGCAAGCTAACCTAAACGTAACATTTTCATTCAGAAACCACCGCCGTCGCTCAGCCCCTTCAGATTATTTTTCTTCTTAACGACGCTAAGTCACCTCCCCCTCGTGCGTGTCACAAAAGACACATTCATTTATTTTCTATTTTCTCAAATACTACATACATATTTTTTTTTTTATGTTTTTAAAGATAACCATAATCCCCCGATATCGTTTCTCTTTCAGGATGGGACATATACACAGAAATTAATAGCCCCGCTCAACGAGTCCGGCCAAAAACGTACGGTTCAGGATCTCTTAACAGAATTTTCAACACCTGTTCGACACGCCGGTGAGTACAGTGCACATACCACATACAATTAACGTGATTTGAGATTTTCGAAAATCCTCAAAAAAAAAGAAGGACTGTTCTGGCAAACAATTGCAACACATTCCCCTGACAGAGGGATATGTGCCAGGCGGTCTACGAACGATTTTTCTTCCATTGATATGGTCACACAGCACAATAAACTATTATTCAATGGGCGACTGTGCAAAGGACAGGTACCATCGGTGAGTACATTCATCAACGCCACTCACTATTCCTGTCAAAAAGGACACACATAGATTCTCCTTGGAATTGCTCAGCTCCGGGCGTTTGCTGTTGACCTGCGGCGCCTTTTAATTCAAAGGCAAACTTCACATAACTCACATTTTCCGAATGCACGAGCGCAACAGGTAACACATACACTTGCAGAGCAAGCGAGCGAAAGAGAGAGAGAGAGGGAGATTGTGTGAGTCCTGGCTCAACTGTGCGTCCTTAAAAGGACAATGCCGATGCGAATAATAGGGTATTTGCATTGAGACTTTGTTCCTGTGAAAAGGAGACAGTTCGCTGCGTCGGGTTTCCCCAGATGTTTTTGTGGAAAGGTGTGAAACTGGCTATTTATGGATAATTCAAATATGACGGGATTTTCCGACCCCGTCGAGCCTCGAGGTGAGAGAATGATAATAAAACAGATGAACCAACAACAACGTGCGATATATAGCACTTGTATTGTGTTTGAAAAGGTCGCACTTTAGGCCCTGGCCGGCTCTATGTGCTTCCTGAGATGGGAGCCGAGGTGCTTATCAGTGCCAACGCCAAGGTGATGCTTATAAATGTTTATCTTGTCGGTTTCCATGTTCGTTTTTTTGTAAGCGAGAAAGCTGGAGCTGGAGGTGTGACTATCAACAGGTTGTGTTGACTTAGAGATCAAGGAGGAGAGCACAGGTACCTGTGTCTTCTTGCAGGCGGCTGTGCTGAGTGGGCGGATACTTTTTAATTGAAATTGGTTCCTCCACCGCTTGGTGGTAATGGAGGAGGTTATCTTAAAGAATTTCATGTTTGAACAGTGATTAGATGGCAGCAGAATCTTAAGATGTTGTTGTATTCTGAAGTAGCGTCTCTGACAAGTAGACGCCATATTTTTCACGGCGGCGTTGACTTTATCCATTTTCGTATAAGCCGCTGTGTCAAGTGTCAAAATGGATTTTTTTGTGTGCTTGATATAAAATCTTAGTGAACCGGTGTAGAGTAAACAAGGGTCGGAATGTCGAATACTGCTACAGAAGTAAGGGAAACAGGGAATTAAAATGGCGTTTGACTTTGAATCCTTCTTGTAAGAAGCAATATTTAGGTGGGTTGGCCATGAGATGAGTTAAGTAAGGTAGGCGTTTGTTAGCGTCCTCTTTAAACACTACAAAACAACACAACAGTTTTCAATTCAATTTCAATTTAAGTGACGAAAATACTTGAGAAGATTCTTGTTCTCAAGTTTAATTATCTAATTGGCTAATAGCAGCCACTACTCTAGCTTATGATCACCTGCCTTGCGCATGGCACACATAGGACAACTAAGAACAAAATTGTTAAACACTCGTAGGATCTTTTTTTACAGTCGTTCTGTGTAGGGCCGCCTTATCTGTTAAATTGAGGCCCTTATAAAAGTATAAAATTGCCAAAGTAGTAGAAGTAATTAGATTTGTTTTCATTGATCAACACATTTACATATTTGTAGCGAAATCAAGAGCTTGCATAAGAGATACGATAACAATTTATCTTACTACTGAACAAATGTACAATTTAAACAAAATCTAATAGAAAGCATTTAAAGGAAAACAATGACAAAACCCTTCATTTAAATTAAAAAATGCCAAAGTATTTTTGTCAATACCATGAATTGAAGATGCAGTAAATTCGTGAGCTCATGAAAGAAGTCGTTTTGAGTCAGAAATGGTGTATTTATCAAACACCTCTGAATCCATTTTAGTTAAATGATACAGTTCTTCACTTTGTTCTCATAAATACGCTAAGGTGCAAAACTGTGTCTAAAAATTTAATTTTTCAGTAAAAATTCACAATTAAAAAGACCTAGCCTACACTAAAACATTTCATAATTTATTATTTAAAATACAAAATAAATGAAAATAATTCCTGTCATAACAGCAAAATTATTTTCTGTCTGGAACAACGCATTATTAGTTTTTATCATCTGACATACCAGAATTTTCTACTTCAGTTTTGTGCTATCTTTTTGTCACATCACTTGTCGTGCTTACACTATATATTTAATTATCTTATTTTGTTTTTATGTTCTAAGTAGTATTTCATTGCTATTTTCAAAATGATTAATACGCAAAGTGAAACTGGTTTTTGTTAGCTTTAAATAAAAAAATACGAGAAAAGGTACAAGTGGTATGTTTTTGCCGCATATTGCATTGAGTTCAAAGTCTTTTTGCTTTCTTTATTCGCATTGTACGAATTTCAAACAGTCGATAAAAAGAGCTGCTTGAAACTTTACGCATTGTTTTTGAGCTTTCTTTCAAAGAACGGCTAAGAATTATGGTGGCAAATCATATTCTTTTGAAAGAAAAAACAAAGATTTCGAAAAAAAATCAATTGGGTTAAGATCTGGGGTTTGGCCTGGCCTGGCCAAGACATCAAAGCGTAATTGCAATTAAAGTCAATCTTGAAACTTTTCAGCCATGTGCTTTGGACCTCTATTATATTGAAACACAATTTCATCGCAAATTTACCCGGCGATGTCAGATCTCAAAATGTCTGGTCCGGTCTTTGTTTTTTTATCCAGGTTTTCCAGGTTATGAGTTCCTTGTTGAGAACACCTTGAAAACCATGCACCGATCCAATCCAAAAGAATCCAAAAGCTTTTAGTAGTTTCTATAATCGATGCAATTTTAAACAAAAAATTTGAACATGTTATTTTGAGCATCTTTTAAATTTTAAATTTAATTACTGCTTTGAAAATATTGTAGCGATTAGAGCTACCAAAGCCTCACTTTGTGTCATTCCGATTTGCGAATGTTCAAAGTTGCGTCGTTTAAAAATTAACGTGATTTCGAAGTTGCTTTGGTTTTATTTCAGTTTTATGGAATTAAAATAGACGCAAATCGTTAATTTGATTTGCATAGTTTCGATCTGCGTCATGGTTCTCTGGTCTTAATTGTTGATTGAGGTCACTTGTTGCGAACTTGAAAGATTATCCTTGACATTTTGCAACGTCGAGTGAACTTATAGTGACTCACAATTTTTTTCGTAATTTGATTTTTTCGAAAATTTTTCTTGTCTTTTTCTTCTAAAGAAAGACTAAATACAGCAAGCATTACTAATTTAATTGCGTCAGAAAGAAAATATAATAATAATAGATTAACTTACTACCGCGAATCGCAAAAGTAATCGTGACTATTTGATTTACCCGATAAATAATTATATATTGATTGTTGTTCTCCTTTGTTGGATAACCTTGTTATTTTAATAATAAATAATAATCTGCAGAAAAGCCTGTAAATACCCTTCTTCTTCTTCTTCTTCTTTGTGCGGCGCTACAGTCTGGGGTGGACCTGGGCCTCCTCCATCCAGCATGATCCCGTGCCAGCTGGTTCCAGTGACACACACCGAGTTGGTTCAGGCCCTTCTCTACCTGTGTATGCCACCTTAGCCGCGAGCGTCCTCTACTGCGTTGTCCCATAGGTTCGGACTCGAAGATTTTTCGGGCCGGAGCTGTACTGTCCATTCGCTCTACATGGAGTAGACCACCATAGGCGTTGGATCCGTAGACGCCGTACAGCCCGTACAGTTCGTGATTGAACCTTCTCCTCCAGTAACCATCAATGCAAACAGGACCAAAGATCGTACGCAGAACTTTTCTCTCAAAAAGGCCAAGGGCTTCTTCATCCGCTTTTGACAAAGTCCATGTCTCTGCGCCATAGAGCAGGGCTGGGATGATCAGGGTGTTATATAAAGTCATCCTAGTTTTTCGAGAGAGGGTTTTATTACTCAATTGCCTCTTGGGCCCAAAGAAACAGCGATTGGCAAGAGATATTCTGCGTTTGATCTCTGTACTGATGTCATTCGTACTTGTTACCGCGAAGCCGAGGTAGACGAAGTCCTTGACCACCTCAAAGTTTTTGCTGCCTATTGTGACGCTCTGTCCGAGTCGTCGATATTGTCCTTTCGTGAAGACTGCGTGTACTTTGTTTTGCCTTCATTTACCGCAAGACCCATTCTGGCCGCCTCTCTTTCAATGCCATCAAAGGCCTTATTGACGACTCGCTGTGTTCCACTCGCAGTCCAATCCCGTCAATGTCATCAGCGTATGCTAGTAATTACTCGGACTTTTGGAAGATCGCGTCTCTAGTAAATACCCAACGCCTAACTTTTACCAAACAGCAAACAAAGTCTATTTTATTTTGTAGTTTTTGTATTCTGCTAACCACAGAAGATGTGGGCTCAAAAGGTGCATCCAAATTGTAGCTTTAAATGATAACATATCGTTAAATGATCCTGGATGGTACAGATGGTCTTATGAACTTAACTATCGCTCTCTTACATTGGCAAAAGTAATGTAAAAATGGAAAATGTCAAAACCCTGAACGCCACCAGCTACAAGGCCGCTGATACTTCTAATCACCCGGAAGGTATGCAGATGTTCACTTGCACCTGCAGAACAAATCGAGTGCATTTTCCCATAAACAGAGACTCCTCTCATTGGCCTCCTCGAAGTTTTCACACGTAATTTCTGTTTTAATTAAGGCCGCATAAAAGGCAACGCCTAGGCACCGTGCTAGGCGCAGTAGTAAACCTTTTTGTTAGTTTTGTTTGCATTAGCTCTTATCAATCAGGTGGTTTTGAAGTGAAGTGAAGCCGCGATAACGTGCCACAGCTGCGGCCGATTTAAGACGAACAAACAGCCACACAAAAGTTGTGAGCCTTGTGAGGTGTTATGTATGTGCATTTAGAACTTCCTTTTTCACACTTTCCTCAGTGATCCGTGATCCGGCGAATCACACCTTTGCGGCGCACTGCAAGCCATTGTTCTCTTATCGCTTTGAATTTTTTTATTTCACACTTTTTTGCTTACCCTTGACACTTTCCACGGTTTTGTTTTGTTGATTTGTTGGCTGTGTGTGTTGGGTCCTTCTGAGAGAGAAGAAGAAAACATTTAAGGTCGCTTTAGAGTTTTACTGGGTCCTTGATGAACGTGAATGCTGCATTTCGGGTGTTGATGGACGATGCAGAGCGCCGTGTGATGTTGCCGATGGAATTCTTGTAACGTTCTTGGCTGCAAAAATGTTTAATTCATTCGAAATCAAGAAAATTTTATTTTGAAACCGAGTAAGCATTTGGCTGACGCGCTGGGGAGAGGAGGTTTATGTTTGTTTTTTTGTTGAATGTTGACTGTTGGTTTGCGCTTGGAGTTTGGGGTTTTTCAAAGGAAACTGAGGGCGTGGCTTATGCCGATTATTTTGAATCGTAAATGGAAGTACTGTTGTGTGTTTTATTAAAAGAAATATTGAAGAGTCTTTGCCTTGAAAAGTGGTAGTGTAAAAATCTAAAAGCATTTCCTAGGTTTAAGAAAATGAATTTTTGTTGACCATTTTGCTACGTTATTATTGTGTGAATTCAATGATTTCTAAATAAGAATCATAAGCGCTTAAATTGTTCAAACACTTATTCTTCTATGAGATTAATTTGACAGCTGCCAGCTTCTTGACTTTCGACACAACAACTCGACCACCCAAATATTTTCAATTTCACAATCTGATTGGTCGAGTCACCTGTCGTGCGAAAGGTAAAACTCGCCCATCGTGTGGATGCGATAGATTGGTTCTATTTATCTTGTAGTACGCATCTAATTTTAGATATACGCTCATCCGTCCCGAAAAAATAATGATTTCGAATTCAGTGTCTTAACATGGATGACGAATCCACCGAATATGAAATGAAATTAGATGAGTTTTTCGGGCTGAGCAAAAATAAGAGCTCCTTCGTTCCACTTTACCGCAGCGATACGTCGCGCCGCGGCGAGTTGCGAGAAGGCTACTCAATAATAACGTGCGACTCATCCCCGTTTGTAGGGCCGATTTTGCAATTCTATCTGCCATTAATTATCTTGGGCCTCCCTGGGTACGAATGAGTCGTCAATTTTTGCAGGGCATTTTATTTATTTTCATCATCAGCGACAAGAGAACACGCCGACAGAAGGAGAGGAGTGTTGTTCGACAAGCTGCAGATCTGGGCTGCTGGTGTCATCCATACCCCAGATGGGTGCTCGAATTTGTCTGCGTGGATATCCTTGCGGGGTATTTTTAATTTAAATTAACCTTAAATGGGAGTCCTTGATGATTTACTGGGGACCTGTGCTGCAGTGGCGCAGGGTCACGGTGGCTTTCATTGGACGGCTGCGTGGCGTTATCGAGTTAGACAGGGCCACCTTGGAGGCGCTTAGTCCGGTTATCTCGGTGTGCCAAGCTAGTAGAGATTTTCTTCTGAGCCATCTAATCACTCATCTAAGAGTTTAGGCTATTTATTTTTTGGCGTATATCTTGTGGGCTCTCACTTGTCAGCAAGGGGATCTGATGAATGTTTACTATTTTTGTTTTGTGATTTTAAAATGGCGCTTTTGTTTAGGCTGAGAGAAGCATAGTAAGTGAGTTATAAAGGAAAAAAGATATTTTATAATTAGCTAGTTTGCTGATAAGTGTGGTAGCGCCATATGGCTTTGTTGAAGAATCTCTCTGGGGTACTATCTACTGTTAACAGAGTTATTACTTCAGGGTAATTTGCAAACAATCAGAAACGCAGTTAAACAAGAACGTGGTAATAATAACAAAGAATTTGAATTGAATACTCAGTGTTCCTCTTAACACTTCCAAATTAACAAAAACTGGAATCTACAAGAAAAAATTAGTGAAAAGAAGAAACAAATGTTTTACAACTTACAGTGTCGTGCATGTAGTGATGGGCATGTTTTTTATACCTACCCGATAAGTATTTCCAAAATGGTAAATATATACCGATACTCGTTTTTACCCACCCAAAAGTGGATATTTATTTTAAACAAGCAATTTCGTACCGCCTAGTAGCACCTTAGATGAAATGCATGAAAATGTTTCAATGGGCTATTTTTTTTTCTTGAAAATTTTCCTTTTACTTTTAATTTACTGCCAAAAATGTGATAAAACTGGAATGTGGTCTTGAAAAATTTGCATACGCTTAATAAATAGGCTAAATGTAATTGTTACTTACAAAGGTAGTTTGCAAACATTGGTTCTCAACAAGTATTCCACCCTCTCTAAAGAAATAAAATTTCCGTGGTTAGATGAACACCGTTTTTGGAGAGCTATTACCACAATAATTTTTGTCATAAAGCTAATTGTTGGATAGATGGTAAAATTTGAATCCAATTAATGTATACGTCACAAAGTACACAATTTTTGAACAAATTTTTGGAAAATCGTCGGCAATCGGAGGAGAAAATGAAGCGAGCTGCATTCATCAGAACCTTAGTCTCTGTTTCAGATTTAAATTCTTCAACTTTTATTTCCTTTCAATACTTATTTTCTGTCTTTAATGTTCAATAATAATAAAATCTTCGATTGACTATGATTCCTGTAGGATTTTCTGTTTCAATAAATATCCTCAAAAATACCCGTTTAGGTAAAAATCCGGTAAATAAATGGATATTTACCACGAGAGGGTATTTACCGGGTATTTGCCCATCACTACGTGCACATAATTGGAAACGCCTAAGCTTAGAAAGGTGATTTTTGTTTTTTTTAAGGCTACAGATTACATCTTTTTTTAATAAAAAAAAATGGATTTCGCATCAAGTTTAGCCATTCGTCAATCAAAACCATAAAAATAAGTGCGTGCGCGACATTTTCATACTCATTTGCACACTCACTAATTTTTTTATAAAATGGCTATAAGGCTTTGGTTTTTAATGTTTTAATGCAAGGTAGTGCTTCTAAAAATGCAAGCCTCGGACTAAGACAACTTTCTCCTTACAAGCATTTTTCGTTATGCCAACAAGTTTCTGCATTTTACGGAAATTTTTATGAAAATAATTGGCTATGATAGGGGTCCAACCATTGATGCTCTAAGCTGAAGTTTGAACGTATTCCACGGAAGAAGTTATTTCTGCCAGAGTAGAAAAAAATTATCGAACTCGCGATTACTGTATTCACCGTCATTTTCCGAATAAAGCATTTTATTTTTTTGCCCATTTTGAACTCAACGTTAATTTTAAATGATTTAAGCGTTTCAAAACATCGCTTTTGTTTTTAATAAAATCGTCCACAAATAACACCATACATGCCATACGCATCACTATGAACAATTTTAAAAATTTATTTACTTGAATACAAAAAGATTCGAGTTTATTCGTAGATGGTGATACTCACCCTTACCCAGTGATGAAACTAAGTAACAACCTCTTCTGACTAGGTGTTCAGAACTGTTTCCAGTGCCTCGAAAATTGCACTATGAGATCTACAGTGCCCCGCAAAAGTATTCGCAATTTGATAATTTCATCTCAAAAATGTAATAAACTGACTAATTTTGGGCCTAGGAACTTAATTTTTTTTTATTTTTTTCGTTTTCCTTTTCTTCTTAAGAAATAGTAAATACAGCAGAGCTGTGACGACTGCAGTCATTTAAGCAAACATAATTTAAAGTCATCGTCTTTAAGAGAAAGAAACTGTTTTCCGTTTCTACAGTTTTTATTAACACCAAGTTCTTATCACCAGATTCAGCTATACGACCCCTATTCTACTGTGCGCATCGATCTATCAGACTCTTACAAAACCAAATCATATTAAGAATCCATCTTAGAAGAAGCATAGATCATCCATCATCGCGATCATTAATCACCAAAAAAGAACAACAGAAGCAGGCAGCCACCTTCAGTAATCCAAACGATATATCTGACGTGTGTTTGTGATGTGAAGTCCAAAAAAAAAAAAAAACTCGTATTGGACTTGCGGGCTAATCATGCATCAAATGCTTTTATGTTTTGTAAGTGACTGCGACTGCATTACGGCGTCTTTCAGATCAAACAATAACCTGACCGCTAGCCATACCAAATATGTGCCTTGTATTTATCTTTCACCCAATCCTTTAAAATAAACGAATAATTCGAAGAAAATAATTGAATCACAATTCGGGTTAAATTACGATAAAACAGTAACTAATGTATGCCACAAGGTTTTCTTGACCTGGTCTGGTTTTAAAGCATGTCAATCAAACCAAAGTCTTTATGTATTTTTATTTCATAAAACTTTCAATTAAGAATTAATGTCGGGAGGGTTTTCTAGCCCGGTCTGTTATCAAAACGACTCTATTTCGAATTCTGATATATTCTCCTCGAAGAGAGCTATCTCCATAAAAAATGATGCTTGCTTCGAATTAAAGTATTCGACAATCCAATAAGAACAAGTTCGGATCATGGAAATCCGAATAAAGTCTTTAAGCAGAGTTTTAAGAGTTTCCCTGGTGTAAGATTATTATGATTTCAGTCTTAAACCCTCCTTTTTTCGGTTAATAATTCTCATTACTATCCTCTATGGACGCTACTTTCAACAGGATTTCTGTAAAGTTGTACTTTACGATTGTTAAAAACTCTATCCCATTGAAAAGCACACCACAGTGAGGACAACATTACCACAAAACACTCGATAAGCAAACCCACTTCCTTTGCCTCCACACCCATCCCACGCGGACTCTTTTGACCCACTGTACTTACACCCAATGGGACTCACTCGATCCCGCCTAGGCGTATGCGAATAAATGTGCATGTATCTATCTCTGGAAAGTTTACCACTTTTTTTTGCTGTGGGCTTCGCCGTATTAGTCAGCATCGATTTCACGAATTTGTCGAAAAGTAAACACCACGGCACGCCACACCGCGGCACGCCGTTGCACACACCACATCCAGCGCCATGGCCGATTAAAAGACAAGTCTTACCTGTAACAGGGCAAATAAAAAAATTCAAAAACAAACCCCGCTTAATTAGCAGCTCTTCGTTAAACACTCGGCTACGCCACATAAACTTGTCCATGGGAAACGGCGACAAACGCCGCCGCCACCGCCGCCACAGCCGCAACCGCCATAAAGTTTAATGTCAATGTAAGTGACTAAGTTGATCGTCATTGGAAAAATTAAACTGGAACCGTTTGAAATTAAGCAAATACCATTGACGTTAGGGCACCTCTCGAGCCGGAGAAACGTTGGCGTATTTCCCCGATCCGCCTGTAGCTTGTTTACCCGTGTGGCTGCTGGATGATGCTTTAACGATTTGGCACGTGCATTGTAATTTGACGTGCTGTTTGACATTAGCGTGGTGCCATCGATGAGTCAAGGTGCTCTTAAACTTCCTCCCACAATCAAATGAAAAAAATGAATTTATGACCTCGATTATCGGTTGTTGTGAACCAAAAATGAGTCCCAAATCAAAACTTAATCAGTTTATTGATTTAGGAATACCATGTGACAGGTAAACAACTGAAGTTATCTGAACACAACCCTAAACATCGGTCACATGATCGATACAAATGTCAACTCTGACATGCCAATACTCATGGCGCTGACAGCGGCTTGCAACTCGTTGCGCAAAAGTGATTTGTCAATAAGACCAGTCGAGGCTTGTGTGTGTGTATAGAAGGCGCCAACGCCAAGTGACTTTATCTCCGATAAATCACCGCGCGGTTGCTTTCCCATGCTGACGGCATTGGGATAACCCAGCACGCTCTGGGTGAAGCCAGTCGTGGCAGGTTCGTAGACTTCGAGAGAAATGCTAAAAAGGTTTTGAGGTAGGTTGGTGTGGAAACTTAAACTGAATCATTTGGTTTTTGATCATATTTCGGTTTTTACACACCCATTTTGTGATGCACGAAATTTTGTGTTGATGATCTGTCTTGGGAGCAGTGCTCTGCTAAAGTCGGGAGATGAAGTCGTCATAGGTGTGTTTCTTTCAATTTTGAATGAGTTGCTAAAGAATATGTTAGCTTGTATGAGCAATACGTTATTTTGGGGTAAGACCAGATTCGACCTGTCTTTCCAGTAAATCAAAGATAGTCCTAAACTCAGCAGCCTGTTTCGGTCTAAAAACCCAAATACATGAGAAGCTTCAATACCTGTCCTTAAGCTTAACCAAGTCAAGTCTATGGTATTATTGGCCAATCGAAATAGTGAAGGCTTCTTGACCCATCCACATCTACTGCCAATGAAAAACGGATCGACTCTTGAGTTTAAAATAATAAGTAATTAAATATTAAAGAGGGAGAGAGGAAAATGACCAAACAAATAAGAGTTTGACCAAAATTCGTTTGGTTATTTCACAAATGCTATTTTTGAAAAAAAGATACGTAATTTTCTGTTGAGGGCGCCCACTTTAATAATAGCAAAAAGACTAAAAGGCTACAAACTGCTCACTCATGTCTTTTTCCTGCAAACAAACGGCTTAGGAACTCTTCAACTTATAGAGTAGGAAAACCAGGGTTTCAAATTACTGTATGCTGACGCGCACAATACCATTCCTTCAACTTCAAATTACCGATAGGACTAATTGATATTAATTTTATTCATTTTATCGAATATTTTTCAATGGGCCGGTATTGAAATTACCAAGATATTCAATTTGACGAGTGTCATTTTTTATCACACAATAAAGCTTTAAGCTACGATTCTTTCATTGTAGTCTGCCGTGTATGCAGATACCCATAAAGCCATAAATTATGCCGAAGCCAGACTTACAGGTTTAATTAATAACATTAAGTGTAAATGGACAAGTGGGACAATTCCGGAGGCGGTACAACCATGGGTTGTATGAAATCTACCTCGAAGCAGATGTTATATCGAAAATAAAGCTCGGTAGACTCCGGTGGGCTGGGCACCTAGCTCGTATGAGCGAAGAGGACCCTGCTCGGAAAGTCCTTTGCGGTACAAGACAGCGACGCAGACCGCGCTTACGCTGGAAGGATGGCGTAGACCAGGACGCCGGAACCTTGGGGTGCCCACTGGATAGCATCGGCAAACGATCGGGATCGGTAAAAGTACTTGCTGCAGGAGGCCCGGACCGGACACCGGTTGTTGTGCCGATGAAGATGATGAAGTGTAAATGCACCGTTCATGAAAAACTTAACATGCTGTCTTTGAGAAAAAAAATAGTTTGAAACCTTAGTTTGATCGATTTTCAATTTTAGTTTTGTTTGGAATTCGGCGGTCAACTGAATGTCAGTTGATGTAGTTTAAGGACGGAGATCCAGAGCATGCAGTTCTTGCTTATGTGCGAAACAAACCCACTTTTCCCCTCCTCTCTAAAGTTTGTAGCAGCGACTCCGTTTCTTGTCTTTCAGAAAACAAAATAAGCAGCTTTCGAAAGAATTTTTTTAAATTGGCAATAAGAGTGGCTTGTCGCTAGTTGAGAAAAAAATACGCAATTTCGTCCGTGTTCATGCTAGCGTTGAGTATTAACATTTCAATATCGCAAGGCCCAAAGCGAAGCAGGGTTTTACCAGTTTAATGTTTTGAACTGAAAAATCAAAATACTTGTTGTTTTGGTGTTTTAATTTCAAATTATGGCTCATAAATGCTTGAACAGCATACATACATTACATTCGGTGGCGTAACAGCCCGATGAAAGGCAAAGCCTAGTTTTAACGCTTAAATGAGATTTTTTTAAGAATAAAGAAGACTGCAGCCTAAAGTTCATATGGAACTAGAACCGAACGCAGCTACATTATTAAATTAGTACAAAAGACCCGTATTAATGTATGCGATAAAAGAAAAATAAGAAAATCTCAACACTTTTAAATGTTTGTACATGGACCAATATTTTTTTAATTGAATATATGGTAGTATAATACAATTTCAAGCAACATATTGCATGTAGTTGGTTCTTATATTTTGTTTTTGCATTTACAAAAATATACACTAAATACTCGAAAACATGAACTTGATCGAATTCTTAAAGCAATGTTAAAATCAGCGGACATACTTCAATCAGAAAACATAAGGACAGGCAAACAAACATTTTTTTTTTAATTTTTGCAAACAGTGTAATCGATAGAATCCAAGGCCACGTCCAACAGTCAGCAGCATCCGTCAACTGCTTTGTAGTTGATTTGCTTGTATGATTCGCTTGTCTTCGATGTAAGACGTCCTTTTTCTATTAGCAAATCTGAAGCCAGTTTTTGAAGTGTTCATTGGACTGAAAGGAGTTTAATTAGAAATAACCACAATCTCGAAGCTGGAACTAATCAATTCGCATTGTTTATTGAAAATCATCGACGATTTACTGATTTTTGAAAAGCTTTAGCACTCAGTTTTGGAATTTGCTGATTGAGTAAAAGATGTGTTCATTGTTATATTTTTGTCAAAAGGGGACAATGAACTCCACAACTTTAGCAAAGCACAGAATTCGGATAGAAAGAACTTAACCTTCATCCACCCCGCGGTAGTTACTGTTTGAATCAATAAGAGTCCTTTTTCTCAAATATCTGCTTAAATATGAGTCATACAGTTTTGAAATTAAGTTAGTTAGTTTTTGTATGTAATTATCAGTTGTGGTAATTTTTTTTTTTTTTAAAAT
Source organism: Syritta pipiens (assembly GCA_905187475.1). Classification (NCBI taxonomy): domain Eukaryota; kingdom Metazoa; phylum Arthropoda; class Insecta; order Diptera; family Syrphidae; genus Syritta; species Syritta pipiens. Next base: position 5,772,588 of record LR994571.1, read on the forward strand.
GGATCACTAGGTTCGTTGCAACAAAGGAAATCGAAGTACACCTGAGGGACGGATGAAGGTTAATGAATAGGAGTACAAAGTACTGACGCCGCTTACCGCCTAGCCAGATTCTTTTCACATGAATGCCTAGAAAACTGAGCCCAAAGCCCGAATCATTGCCTTAATGCCACCATCTCCAACACCCATGTAGACCAATTATGGCTGCATTCGTAACCCCCGGTGGTCTCCCCTGTGCCTTTTCAGGAAATTACACCCACGCGCATGGTGGTCCCACGACCGTTTCATCCTGATAAATGAAACGACGTCATGCCGCACGCCCATCGTCATCGGAACTCTCCACGCAGATATCATCTCATCACTGTACAGCTCATGAATTTTGACAAAAATCACTCAAAGTCACACTGATTCATTTTTCAGTGGCTGGCTAAATTTAGAGCTCCCCCAAAACCAAAAACGATCCAACGTTTTTCCCCATCAAGGCATCGAGCCGCCGCCCATCATTGGAAATTCAGCAGAAACCCATAATTGCCAACTAATTTATGGGCTAATACCTCTGACTATTCTAAAATTTTCCCCACTTGGGCTTCGAATTTACTCCCACGAGTCATTACGACGGTAACGACGACAAATGCCTTGGTTGTCAGAATTTCGTTGTCGTCGTGGTCGTGGTCGTGGTCGTGTTGTTTCGAGCTCAAAACAACACCTCAGAATTAACGTGTACCGCACACCGGATACCTGAGCGGGACGGGGCGAGGAGCCTACGCCACACAACTGAATCGCCGCCACACACACACACGAAGGCAGAGCGGCAAAGCGTTTACCTGACAGAATTTAACACGTGATCCGTTTGTGCTGAATAAGCGGGAGAGAAGCAATGAAACCGAAGCAATAAATTTCCAAACTGGTGCCGTCATGTCTGGCATGGTTTGTGCGACTCTCGATGCGGTGCCCCGCACCGCTCTACGAGATCCCGTAGCTCCGGCCCGGTTCTTGATCGGCTGTCGTTCGCGTCGTCGTTGTCGTTGGCGTTTTCGTTCGTTGCTGCTGCGGCTAACGGTGGCTGGTGCCCGAACTGGCCCGGGTAGAAGGCATGGCGTTTGATAATCAACAAAAGCCAGGCGTTCGTTTTTTTTTTTTTTTGTTTGGTGCCTTTTTCTTCGAAATCTTTTCTGATTCTTCATTGATATTGGAAATATCTTTTTTTTTGTTGTTGATTTCTTTTTTTTTTTGTTCTCCTCCCCGTCATGTATGGGTGTTTACCACCACAGACGCGCTGGCGACGCGTCGTGAGGGAGAGAGAGAGGGAGATGCCGAACACAATTAAATTGATATAAACTGGTTTTGTTTGATATAAAGCGGCGGATTTGCGCTAGCATTTCATTACTGGTTTCTCATATCACGTTATTCGTCAATTGAATTGGTTTCTTTCTGTTTTTTTTTATTTTATGTATCCATGAGATAGAATTCTGTCTTTTTTTTTATCGCTTTAAGTTATACAACTGAGGGGATGTTTAAACTGAGGTGGCGGTGGCGGCTGCATGAATGAGGTGTGCAGGAGAATAAGTCAATTGACGATCTTCGCTGTAGGTAAGGCAGTGTGCATGGGCTGAGGTTCGGTCTCAGTCTTGGGATGCAATTGGCCTTATTCATAACCAGTTGACGGGCTGAAATGTGTATGAAGTCATTTGTGCTAGTTTTGAATTTAAATAAATAAATATTTATGGGGATTTAGAGAGCGCGGAGAACAAGTCAGGCGAAGCAGGCTTTGTAGCTTTGTATGCTAACGCTTTCCGGCGCCAGTTTTAAGATCATTCGCGTCAAGTTCATTCATTACAGCCTCCGACATGCGTATCGGGTTTTTAATGCGTGGGCTTTAGGAACGGGACAGAAAAGCTGACGTAAGTCTAGAAAGTTGTGCACATGAAGATGGCGCCCGGAGACGGAGTTTTCTTTTTTTGTCGTGGTTGAGATTCTTTTTGCACACTTGCAATCAAGTCATTCGTAAACGTGGACATGTCGATCGTGACCGTTTCCATCGCTTTGTCGGTGTTAGTTGTTGAATTGCGTGGCATACGCGCCCCTGTCGCCGGGCTCACGAACGCATTGTGTCATCTGCATACGAAAGTAGTTGCACTGATTGTTAAAAGAAGGCGCCTGCAGCAATGCGCTTCTTAAGGCTGCGCCTGAGAAGTTGTATATATTAGTGCTGAGCCTAAGTGGGTTTTTTTTGAGTTAGTTTGGACCTTAATGGGAAAGCATTTTCTTTAATCAAAATGAATTCGGTTGATAACTGTCGACTAAAAAACTTAAAATCAAAATCTTCAATCATTTGTTGAAGGTGTGCTGCATTTGCACTTTTTTACTTAGTTCGTTATTGGCATGACTAATGTCACAATCTTGTTGTTCGAAGTCTAAAACCTCCGTTGAATCAGTATTTTTATGAAGTATTGTGAGAAATGAAAAATGATGTATACTTACTTAAGAATAATCTAACCATAAAAGTTTAATCATTTGAACCTTTTTTTCAATACGGGCTGACACCGAATCGGACGCAGGTCTGAGACCGTTCTTAAAAAATTTATTGTTTTTCATTTTTTAAACGTTTTTACCATTTTATATTACTGAACAATTTTTCTGTAATTTCCTTTGTAAAAAAATTCATTGTTTTCAACCTTTGCTATTTTTATTTTATAGAATCGTTCTTCTGAGATTTTTTTGTGACCATACTTCACTTACTAAAGCCTAGCTTTCATCTTGTTTTATTTCAGTTTCAGTGCTTCTGATTCCAAGTGATGTTTCAATATATCCGATAGTTGTATTTAGTTCAATTTTTTTACAAAATTTACGTTGTTATTCATTACTATTAACTTTGACTTGATTCTCTAAGACTTAGATCAAGACCGGAGGCTGCGTGGTAGTTTATTTGACCTACACACAATGGGTGAGTTCATAAAAGTAACACTACGACGTCTTGTAAAGTATTTCGTTCATAATTGCTTTGCAAGACTGTTGCTGTGTTGCTTTTATATACTCATCCATTGTGTGTAGTGTCACTCAAAGTTTCGGATAATTATTAGAAGACTTATAGAACATTTGGCATTTTTCGAATCTGCAGAAAAATGATATGAGAATGAGTCCCATTCAATGACAGCAAACAATCAAATGATAAAAAACTCATTATATAAATAGTTTTTTTCTTACAATACTACCTTACGCCAAAAAATACCGATATTTTCCAGTCATGATATTTTTTTTGTTTTTGATTTGATAATTGGAAAGCATTATTTTACACATTTCAACGCGGCGCTGTTCTTCCATAAAATGGAACGTTTTTGGTACCAATCAAAATTTCACTTTTCTGATGCTCGAATGATCATTCAAAATGATTCTCGCTGATCCTTTCGATATTTCAACAATGTCAGTAAGATCTCAGACTATTAATTGACGATTTGAAATACATAAAGCATATGTATATATATATATGATTTTATTGAAGTGTAGCTCATCAGTGATTGCCTTGCCTCGTTTTTAACGCTTGTTCGATCCTCTTTAAACATTTTGTACCATTCATAAACTCTTGTTTTCGATGGAGCTAGCTCACCGAAGCCTTTCTGCATTTCTAACGTATCGGCAGCGGTAATGCCATTCCGCAACAAAATGTACGAAATTTCAGTCAACTCTGTGTTTCTGTTGTAGCAATTAATTAATTTCAAATCTACAAGGCCCATAGCATTTATTTTTAGCACTATCAATGATAAACTTTATATACTCGTACTTATAAGAGTACAATAATATTTTTACACGTTACAACCAGAGATCATGCATTAAATGGGCGATTTTAATATATTTTACATATGGGTTATGGCATGTTTGCCCAAGATTGACCTAAACGCTATTAATGAATTTACTAATTCGTTTTATACTAAGCTAATTAGCTAATTCGAGTCATTAAGGAAGAAAGAAAGATAATTCAAGTGTTCAAAAAAATGTTTTCGATAAAATTTTCCAAGAAAGTGAAATGGTGTCTACTCGTCCACGTCATTTCTACAGCCTCTACAGAAATCGTTAAAGGGACACCCATCCTTCTGGTAACAGAGACTATGCCAAAAAGTCTTTGCCAATTTCGATTTCATTGGTTACAGGTTCAGAGCATGTCATTCACCAGACGCTGGTGAAAAATTGTATTCAACCGCAACTGTCAAATGTCTGAGAACGACTTTTCTCGTAAAAACGAAAACCTGTTCCTTTGCATCTCCAAGGCCCACAACAATCACTCAACTCTCATCTGTCAACAGTGTCAAACCGGGTCCTGCATCCACCTACGTTAAGTATCCATCTTCAGTATTTCGAAAAGTCACCTCCGCTTCAATCCAAATTCACATCATCAAGAGGAAAAGCCGCTAAGAGCTTCACATGAATGGATTAACCGCCACCGCGACATTTTGGAAAAGTTTTTCTCGTGTTTATGACTTTTCCAATAAACATCGGCCGTAAATGTTGCCATAAAATGCGCACCATTCTCCCGCCGTTTTATCCGTGAGATCATTTTGCCGGGTGAAATCGAACGTCAAACGTATCTCATCTTTTTTTTTTTCTTACATCTATATCACGATATCGTAACCGCATGCGAAAACTGTTTAGTGAAACTATAATTTGTGGCACTGGCACGTCTTCGTCTGACCATGGAATCCAGATGGTTCTGGTGTGGATCGACTTAGATTTGATTAGTTTGCCAATTAGCAGGTTGGCAGTCGAGGCGCCATGGTACTGTGAAATGAAATAGCAAAACATCTTTGCGGAATGAGGTGACTTTGTGTTAATCGTGCTTATATTTTGGTCATAAGTTGTCGTGGAATTTGCACATTGAAGCAAATGAAATGTGTCTGTCTTCAGATTTGCACCAAAATGTGTGCTGCTGCAATAGATACTACAATGTGGATGGTTTCGATTTTTTGTTTCGTATCAACTTTTTTTTACAAAATTAATTTCTTTTATATTTCAGTACTTGCATGGGTAAAAGATTTGTAGTTTCAAGCAAACACAACTTTGTTATCCTTATTTAAAGCAGACTTTTTCTCCCCAATTGGTCAATTGACTGTCTGTGGAACCGCTGTGGTACTCAAGTAACACTCTGAGTATCATAGATAAAAAAAAGAAAAATAATTAGATTTATAAATAATTGACATGATCCTTTTTGTTAAATAGACTGCAGAGTCTAGTGTTATAGTTGATTTTTGTTTAGTTTTTATTCGTGCTTCAGACTCTGGAGGTGATGATTGATTTGGTTGTATTATCGAAGCCTTCCTACATAAAAAAAAATGCTGTTTCTTAGCTGTTTCGTGACTACGGAAATCACAAAGGAGTGTGTTTTTATTTTGCTCTCTAAGCCGAGCATTTCTTCTTGACACGGTTTTTGTATGGGAAACACAGAGCGGTTACAACGCTGAATAAACGTTTTAATTTTCTGCAAATATAATAATGGATCCTTCAATATGATACAATTTGTCGAAAAAGATGAAATTTTTTAATTAAATTCAATGTCTTAAAATTTAGTTAGATATGGTGACCTTAATTCAGTTTCAATCATTAAGATATGCCATACAGTTCTTCTTCAACTGTCCTTAAAACTAACCAAATATTCTGCGTACTGTATGCCAAACTCCACTTGCAAAGTCCTAGAATTAGTTTGAAATATGATAAATCTTAAACCTTTTGTCAATTGAAGAATAATCAGATAATGCTGCTAAATGAGTAATGCTTATTTTGGGTTATTTTAAGCACACGTTCCAAAAACAATGTTACGAATCATGCAGCCGGAGAAATGCAGACCTAGTTAATCCTACAGCACCAAAAAACAGCTATTGCTAAAAAACGCATTAGTTTTTAGTACATGTTCCCAAACAAAAATGTCGAAATATGGGAATTGCTTATGCTTATATGGTACGAAGACAATACCGCAATACCTCGATTTATGTTGTCTCGATTTACGTTGTGTAAAATGATGAAACTTGCCTCGTTTAACGTCCTCCTATCTCTCGATTTACATTATCATATGTCATTCAAATTTTTTAAAATAAAAAATTTTGAAATAAGTATAGTACTTTGTAAAGTCATCAATTTATTCAAATAATTTATATTGCACAAGTCACAACTTCACTTAACTAAACTCAACTGGACTCAACTGAAGTGAACTGCGGACACTTACTCAATCTTATTTATACTATTCCCACATGAGAGCAAAATTTGATAGGCTGGCAGAGCCTTGTCGGTGCTGTCAAACTTGCTGACGTTCACACTAACATTTTACAATTTATTACAACTTCGACCTTACGACATTATTAACAGGCAATTTTCTTACTTTTTGGTTAATGTCCTCTCCATCTGCGTCCCCATTTCTTGAAAAACACCGCGACGTAAATCGAGGGATTACTGTGTGCCTCTAAGATGGTGATTTCAGCAAGCTAACAACCCTGAGAACTCCACAAAAAATATGAAAAATGAAATGAAATATGATTTGGGGATAAAAACATCTAAATTCTAGACTTACAGTTGCGGTCAAAATAATAGCAGTACTGCTTTCTGAAGGATACCTTTTTTCAACTTGAGTAATATCATGCTAATGATTGGAGTAATTGAAAAATCGCTTCAGAAAGTCTCGAAGAAAAAAATATTCTCTCACACTATTATTGCTATGCACTACTATTATTTTGACCGCAGCTGTAATTCCCATAGAAAATTTATGGAAGTTAGTGACTTGGAAGGTTTGTAGAAACTCGTGAAAGAAGAGTGACACTCTTCAGTAGCTAAATGGCAATCCGTAGTGGATTCTATACCTAAGCCAAGTCTTCATAACAAGAGTTCCGCAACTTCATAAGCTTCGCAGCAATCATAAACAAGAGTTTCGGAATTCTTTCCATCTCTCCCTCGGTACCTTCCGCCCGTGCTGTGTCTTAAACAGGATACTGAAGGGTAGCCCCAACCCCTTTAGCACGCAAAAATTATAATTAAAAAAAAAATTATAAAAAAAAAAAAAAATTAAAATCAAATTAGACAAAATCTGGAAAATGTTTTTTCCCCTCATTGAACTGATATTTATATTTTTTGTCCATTTAAGAGCCGCTTAGAAATTTGAGTTAATACGCGACCAATAGACCACAAATTGCTCTCATTTGGTCAGACGTTGTCGTTAAAATAATGTTCAGTGAAATTTTGTATAATGGGGGTCCGTTGTGAAGGGGTTGAAATGTTTACGTTTCTTCATGTCAGGGACTAGATAAATTGGCCGTTAAAAGGTGTATCTCTTATAGAGGAGTGTCAGTAAATAGAAGTTGAACTGTATTTACAAAATAATTTTTTCTTTGCCATAGCTGTATATAAGACTCTGGCATTGTTACAAACTAATCAAAATCACCACAAAACAGAAAATCCCTTTTAAAACGAACATCTAAAAAACGAATATAACTTATATGTAAATAATTTTAGTTTAGTTTGAGTAGTATTTTAGCTTAAATTATCCAATTCGTTGTCTTTCATAGGAAGAATGTTAGAGACTCACTTGAGCGTTAACCCGATGATACCTTAAAACGGCACAAAATAGATGCAATTCTCATTTATCCTCTTATTCATCCAATAAACTCATTTGGCATATTATTACAAAGCCAATTATTTTTGGTTGTCTTTGTTTAGGAATGGAACGACTATGCTTATTTTACCAACTTTTCCTCTCTCGTTTAATCTATATTCTAAATTTTTCTCTGAAAACTGGTCGTATTGTAGTTTTGCTCAATAACCCCATCCTTTTCAGGCAACATTCAGCAGCAAATTTAGTGTCCATTGTCTCAATGTCCTCCGCTTTCATGGCCCAGTAATCCCGTCAACTTGCAGCTGCTTGAAATTCCTCACCGAAAACACATAAAATAAACACCAAATCTCGGCTGAAGTGTGTTTCCCAAGTAAACTCATTTTTCGGGTGATTTCCATTTTGGTACCAGCCACCAAAACGCGATAAAAATGCCTCGTCAACAATTTTTTTTTTGTTTCTATTTGCTTGCCAAATAATTTTCAAAAACCAAACGAATTTGTGTTCACTTAAATTTTGTCGAAGGAAACCGCAAACATGCGGGGGTGTCCGACTGTTGAGAGAAATTTTGGTGAAATTTGTTTAATTTTTTTTTGCCTTCAACGAAAAGATCTGTTTGATGAGTAAATTTATCGGCGGAAAGGAAACGATGATGAAAAGGCGGTATGCTGTCGATTTGCATGTGTCACAGTTCCATCGTGTAAATGATAAATTTGTTTTGAGAGATGCGATGTGAGTCATTTGTTTATTTGCTAATTAGGAGCCTGGTGGTCTGAGCATTTGTTTTGTGCTGTCAAATGTCACTAGACGGCACGGCGCTAGTGTAACGTGATAAATGACAGCAACTGTCAGCAACAGATTTTTTCCTTTTAAAGTTGTCAACAGGAATACTTTGTGTGGAACTAAATTTCATATAAAATTGATGATTGCAGCGGGAGAAGAACAGGAATTGTTAGCTTTTTAAGTTTTGAGAGGTTTTTTCGCGGATTGGGTAAATCAGAATGACTGCGGTCAACCTTTTGCTTGTTTTTTTTTCTTTTGTGTCAAAGGGATACTTCTGCCAAATGAAAAAGAATTTGGAACTCAAATTTTCTTCACTGAAATCTGCATTTAAGTAAATGAATGTAAAAAGTTTTAAATCAGCAAAAAAGTAAATGAACGCAAAAAGTTTGAAGTTAGCCTCCATTATTAAACGTCAAAAAGTTTGCAGGTTATCCTGCGGGCGTGTTGCCAAATCACGTCAGATACTTCGACAAAGCCGTAGAAAGTCGAATCTAAACCTTAATATATATCTGAATCATTCAGCTTTTTGTTTGTTACCACAATTTCACTATTCTACAAGTGTGAATTCACAAATGAATTCCGCCTTTTAAGTACATTTGTGGTACCTGGGCGCCAAAACGGGTCGAAGTCTGACAAAAATGAAAAGAAATAAAGTAAGCGCATTTCGTCTAATGACTGTCGACTCAAAATAATTTCAGGAGCATGGATAAAACCAGCTTTCGTTTCCACTTTTTTCAGAGATCTTCATCGATAAATGCTGCATCCCTCATTCCCTGTTCGCTGCAAAAAGGATTTGGAAAGTAAACTACTATGTAATGATTTTCACCCTTTACGGTTTTAACTAGACCTTATCAGGTCTGTCTTCAAAAGATTTTCTGAGAGACCTCTGACATTGAACCATCTCTACTTTCCCATTCCCTTTCCGTCGCAAAGGTTGAGTTCTCAGACATTACCACTTCGACCATAACATTTCATCCCCATGCCATCTGCGTCCGACAGCAAATTCCCAGCCACATTCAAAGGTTAAGGTGACCTCAAACCGAAGGCCATTGCAACACGTGAAAAGCTTCCCTTTTGACATTCCGTCCGCCTCGAGCTATGATATAATGTCATAGATGGTATCTCTATCACTCCCGAGCGGCAGCTAGCTTCAATTATTTGCCAAATCGTTGACATTTACCGCGGCTGTGATGCACCCCAATTTGTTTTTTTTACTTATATAAAATAGTTATGAAACGCAAGTGATTTTGTGAAACTAGAACGTGACTTTGCAAGCACGTGCACTTCTAGTCGCCGTCCTTTCTGTGTCCCGCCCTCAACTCGTGGCGAATTTGAGATTTAAGACACGAACGTTTTTTTTTGTGGTCCATTGACGTCAGGAGTCAGAAGGTAGACGATGAAAACTATTTGGGAATTAGGGGCTTGGCTGGCCGAAAACCAAGAAGTTCACTCGAAATAAATAGAAAAATATCTCGAGAGTGTGTAATGCGCTCGACTTCTGGTGTTTGTCGTATCTTCGTGTTTTTATTTTCTGTTTTTGCTTCTGTTTTGATAGGGAATGTGTATCTCCTTAAAATAGCAGCTACCTGTCGTTGTGTGTAGAGCGGAGAGGGTCTGTGATTAGATATATCGGCTTGGTGATGTTGAACAAACAGCCACGATAATTTCTCGTTGTCGTTGATGAAAACAAAGAGATGCTTCTCTCCTAATCTGCAGTCGTCGATGATTTATTTTGAATAAATAACGTGATGTGCGTTTGCATACGCTTGTCGGCGGGATATACGTATGTAAATGTGTGGATGTGTTTATATGCACCAGCAGAGGTTACACTTTAGCGCCAACTTAATTAAAGTGATTTAAGAAATAAATGACTCGTTGTCTCGAGATAATTATTGTTAGATGTCTGCTCGTCTTGAGGGGTGATTTATTTATTGTTATGGAGATGAACTTGACGGTCTGTGGATAAAGCGATTGGATGGATGGGTAGTCGTGCCGTCGGTGTCGAGGTCGAGTTAGGTGCTGGTGTTGGTTTTGCTCGTTTTGAAATTTGCTGCACAGTTTTGAAATTTTTCCGTAACTGTCTGTCACAGATTCTTATGTTCATTTCGATGTACGACATAGGCTTTCATTTAAAGTCTTTAAGAGATATTGATGTTTCGTGAACCTTTTCTGCCATAGGACTGAGATTTTATGGCCCTTGCGCGTTTTTGCAGCTTTTGACATTTTTTATTTTTGTTGTTTCAAACGTTAGAACAAAACCTTTCATCGAACCTTTCTTCTTTCTTGACGAAATAAGTGTTGAATGTAACGAATAAATAAAAACACCTAGCATCAAGCATCATCCTAATTTAGTTTTTTTCTAAATTGTTTTATTCTTTGACGATATTTCTCATTAAGCAGTTGGAGCAGGGCATTGTTAAAAGTTTAGTTCTTGAATTTGCATCAATTCGAGACATTAATTCCATTGAATGAACTTTAACTTTAATTTTTTTTTACGTTGTTGAAATATTTCATCTAACAATCTTAATTGAACACAACAAAATTGTACAAAACACATAATTGTGCAATTAACTATCGATTTTTCGTTTGGTAAAATTGTAATTCTGTGTCATTTTAACTTACCAATCTAAGGGTCATGCGTCTTTTCAACACTTCGCTTCGGTTTTTCAAAATAAATGTCAGAAAATGAACATCTGTTATGTCACCTGTCAGCTGACATATACAAATTACTGATGGTTCATTTATTTATTTAGTCTGCTCCAGTTTCAGTATGCTCCAGTTTTTAGTCTGGCGCTAAGAGAAGCGTTGACCTTAAATATTTTTCGCACTTAGCTGGTGATTGGATCAACATTCGTTTCAGTGATGATGGAGGCTGTCAGAAGATGAAGATTTACCTAGAAATAGAAGTTTCACACATTAAAACAAAAAATTCTGTATAATTTCATTTCTTTTTCTGCTTATTTTATTTCTTTGGCATCATTTATAAATGATTAACTAACAAACAATTAGGTACTAGCTTTTGTTTTTGATTTGTAACTGTGCTAATTTAGTTTAAAAAATATTTTAGCTCAAACCCTTTACCCTGCGCAAATTATTAAGAAAAAGAGGTCTAAAAGAGGACAAGAAACGTCGCCTTATGCCGGCAGCAATTTCAATTTATTCCTCTCGTTTCAGACTTTAAAAAAACACCATACGTCAGTTAAAATCTCCCATCTGTGGTCACAGGACATCTCTAATCCACATAAACCCACACATTCTATTGTTTTGACGTCAAATTCAACATCCTCCACCGGAAGTTATTCTTTATCCAATCCCCCCTCAATACCACACAAATCATATTGCACAAAACCCAACATAAATCTCTCATGTGAAAATATTTCGACAAATCTCTAAAAATTTCCACCACAGCCACACACAAAAAATTCGTCTGTCCTCTTAAATTCCAACAATTTACTGCACGACGGCCCCAACTGTCTGTTGTCGGCGTAAAATTTGCTCATTTACGTCACCGTGAAATAAAAAAAAAAAGAAAAACAGCAACAGCAACCCAACAAGAAGTTATAACTTAAACATTCTATTTGCTATTTTAAATTTATATTTTTACCACTTTTCAAATCGTCCATCGTTAGAGAATATTTATTTTCAAATTTTCCATTTAGTTGGCGCCGCCAACTTTCCGAATGACTCTCTCATATTGGGTCTGTTGTTTTTGTTTTGTTTTGTGTTTTATCTTTAAAAATAGATTACGGCGACAAAGCGTCTCGAGAAAATTCGAATTCATTAAAAAAAATTTCGAATTTGAAAGGTATTAGTGTCTCGAAATCTATTAATAATCTTTTTTTTTTTTGTTTTATGATTTGGTAATAAACGTGGGGTTATCAACGCGTGTAAAGGCGCCTCAGCATTTCCGTTTGACACGTTGAACAGGGATAACATTTTATTTTTGATGACCTTGTCGGGAGGTATGTGAAAGCTGGTGGAATGTGAGTGAGTAACACTTTTCTAGGGAAATAATTCTTTGTGACCTTTGATATTTCTAAGTCGGGTGAGTGGTAACAGATCGTTGTGAGGCGAAATGAATTCAAGGATTCTCGTTGATCGGAGGTGATCGGTAGCAACTCAACTTGTGCTACGCTGTTCATACCCAGACTCGAAAGCCAACATTATTGTGACATGTATTCCATCGAAAAACGTCTAGAAAGCTATAAAAGGTTTTCGAATAAGGGCCAGTGATATATGCATAGGTTTGGAATATGCGTTACTATTGTATATGAAAGAAATATGACAGAAGTACATACAGTCGAAGCCCTCTAAGTCGAAAGTCCGTCTAACTCGAATTTTTTCGCCATATTTTGGCACTCCCTTTAATTTTCCATACAAAATGCATCCTCTAAGTCGAAAAACCCTCTAACTCGAATACATTTTTTCGACTCTTGGTCTATTTTTAATTCCTCTAAGTCTATTTTTTTTGCAAAAAAATAAAAAATTTACTCTCGCAACTTGTATTGCATGCTCTGACTCTCTCTCAATTTGACACTGGACAACGAACACCTTTCATTTCATGTTGATTTTTTAGTGCAAACACGTTGGAGAAGAGATCCCATGTGGTTTCCCTTATTATTGTTTACCTATGCAAGAAAGAAAGGGAATGTTCACAACAAGAATGAGGATTTACATGTCGACCTTCACGGCAAACATCGAACCCAAAGAACATAAGAAAATCGAAACTATTCGCCAACGGTTCTCGAAGCACAATCATGTTGGGCGAACACAATTGACGTCTAGGGCCACATAATCGTCATCTACACCCAACCACAAATGAGCTAAAGGTTATTAGTGTACACAACCTTACGGTTCTGTATGAATAACTGCTCTGCTTATGCATTGTGTTGTTGGTTGTTTGGTATCTGAGATGCTTTCAAGCTTCATTTAGTGAATGCATTGAGATTCCGGATGAGGTCCAACACTGTCTTTTTAAAATAGAGTCCTTTTATAAAATATTTATCCCTCTAACTCGAATTTTTCGAAAAATCCTTTTAACTCGAACTAATTTTGATATCCCGTGAAAATTCGACTTAGAGGGCTTCGACTGTATTTTAATGTGTTGTTAATAAGAAATAAATAAATAATAGTTTGGCTAAATCAAACTAAACTGTCATTCGTTTATAGTTTCTTAAAAAAAAGGTTCAATCTTGAATCTTGACTGTAATTCTTTCGACTTAAGTCTTTTTTTTTTTTTTCAAAATAACGAGAAGTTTATGCCTTAGAAGTCTACTGCTATAACTTCTATCTTTTTCGTTCCAATTGATTATGCTCGGAATTTGTCTTTGAAGTGAGTTTTGTAACGTATACGAAAAGCAGAGAATACTGTCATCAGTGAGCAAATAAGATAGATTGAAAAAAAAGCATGTAGGAAATCACTCATGAAAAAGAGAAGGTGTCTAGAGGACAAAACAGAGTCTTAGCGATTAAGTCCTTATGTAGTGAACATCAGACTGAAGAATCAACAAAAACAACTTGAATGAATTTACGGGAAAGAGATTTGATTTGAATTGAACGACCTTAAGAGATTTGAATTTGCACAAAAATCTGTTCGAAAGAAACATTGCAAGGCTGTCTGCAGAGTTAAACTGCAGATAGTTTAAAAAGTTGGATACGTCCGATACTCGATCAATGAACTTCGAGACAGATTAAAACCAAAACCTTCAGTTTTTTCATTGATCTCCTACTAATTTTTAAGTCTTTGTTTGACAGTCCATCAATCCAATAGTCCGTACTAAACCATGACTTGTCGAGCCCCCAGCAAGTAAACACCTTTGTAATTTTTCCTCACTTATCTGGCCTTTATTTTGATTGCAAAAAAGTGAATTACTGATCTCTTAAATCAGTGCTGAAAATAGACCGCTAGCAAATATTCTTATCACGCTCTTCGCTAACGTTCTAAGTATGGCGCCCTACCATCGCCATTCTTGTTTCTAATCTTATATAATCCGCCCAAAGGTCTCTCTTAACCACTCAAAAAAAAAAAAGAAAGATAACAACAAAATTCCTTACCGGTATTACAATTTCTATTCCCGTTAAGATTACTTCTGTCAGTTCGTTGACACACTAACAATTTTCCCTGGGTCGTGCCACGCCTTATCGAGGTCTCGTAATCAGAGAAAAAAAAATGAATTAACACCCGTGTTTTTATTTGGTGGTGAGCTTATAAATTCAGTAATCACTCCCAGCTGATGTCATGTTCCTTTAAACGAGAAGAAAAAAAAATGAACTAGAATATAATTGAGGAATTGAGAGCTCACCGTTATTAATAATGGTGACGCTATAAAGATATCGACGACTTGACAAGATTAGATGCATAGCGCCACAAACTGCCATAAAAATGACGTGCGTATGTGTGCGGTTGTCACATTCGAAGTGCTGTAGTAAATAACTCGAAAGTATTTCATGTTCGTATCGTTTGCGGATAATCTTTTTGAAAAGGAGGGTGCCTTTAGGTGAGCGAAAATATTCACGAGGCTGATAAATGAACACAAAGCTTGTGTTGAGTGGTTAACTTTGATCAGCGGAAGTGATCGGATCATGGGCTTTCAAGTGGAGTGCAATGAGGGCGCATTTGGGTCTTTGGGAGGCAATTGACGTAATTTTTTTTTTATGGATAGAATCAGTTTACGGTAAGAGGTGTCGAAATTGTGCCGTGGGCAAAAGATGAATCAGGACTTGGAGGAGCTCACGATTTGTTTCACTCGTCATAAGAAATGTCCCAATAAATGTTGACAGTTTGTGGCGGCCATGTTGCTGTAGTGACATCTGTCAAATCCTCAGTTAATGATACCAAATCACCATAGCAGATTCGTCAGCACGCTTATATGACGAAACTTTATCGGGCATACTCTCCCATGACTGGACAGCGACGGTACCGCGAAATTTGTGCCGCTATGAAAGATGTCCGTAAGGAGAGGACTCACTATATTCATATATGTGGCTCCCTTTTTTCTAACAAACAAAAGCTAGCTTTAGCTCGCCAACATTTGAAGGCCAAATTTGATTCAACCGACTTGTGAGCCGTGCATGTTCAACAAACATCGAAAAGGACTCAAAAATAATACTTAAACACCCCTCGTACGAAAAAAATCCCTTGTAAACGACTCAAACTCTGTTCCATTTCCCATTCATCACGAGAAAACATGACAGCAACAGTAGCTCCACGACGCTCCTTGAACGTGTTTGAATGTCACTAAATCATCAGTCCCTATTCAACCCCATGGAACGAATACCTGTCCGTCCTTTTTTTTTTTGAGTCCTTAAAGTAATGAACACCTCCCTTCCATCATAAATACTAATAAACACGTTATTCGAAAACACTTACCGCCAGAGTACGTGCGCCATCCGCTGACACATGAAATACGAGAAAAATTCCTCAACGTCTCGAATTCTACGAGATAAATCAAAACTTTTCCAGAATATTAATTTCTTTTCACAAAATTTATGTTTTCTTTCTTTTTGAATTTCTCTTTTCAGTTGGCATTCGCACGCATGGCATCGATATTCACGTCGACACACCCCTACAATGGATGTCCGAACACCTGAGCTATCCGGACAACTTCCTTCATCTCTTCATAAACTACGAAGCCTCATCGGATGCCTAGGCTGTGGTTTGTGTGCGCCTAAAGACGACAGTTACGCTAGCGCTTATCACATTCAATCAAGGATGCTAACTCATTTGTGTTTCCTTTCGTTTGCAATCAAAAAGATTTTCCATTTTTTTCAATTTTTTGTTTTTTTTTTTTTGTTTTATAATGTATTCAGCTATTCAGCTTGTGAGCACACGATTGTTGTAGGAAAAAAAAAGAACAACGTTGTCATAAATTATGCCAAAAAGTATAAATAAACACCCAAGAAGAAAAAAGTCTTGAACATTTACTGTTTTCTTCGCTTAAATATTCAGAAAAAAAGTTGGAGAAAATTTGAAATTCAAAAAAACACCGTCGAGCATCGAAACCGCGGCTCGTTGTATCGCTCGGGAGATGTGCAGTTCTGGATAATTTATTGAATGACTTTTGTGCCGTTTTTTTTTTTCCTTTTTATTGATAGAACACGATTTAATCGTTAGCCCGTAGCTGGTAGCTGGTAGCCCGTAGCTTGCAACCCGTTGTGTCATTAAGTAGTCGGAGATCTTTAATTTTAGTTCGAGACGGCTGTGGAAATGTTCCCGCGCGTTTATCCGATGATGGCGTCGACGACTGGAGGTGGCACACGGGGGAGAGATATAAAACGTGATCAGGAGCGAAGTGGATTTTAGTATAAAGTGATAAATAAAATGAGTGAAATTACGATTGATTTTTATGTACGTTAATGAGGAGTTTCGTGAGCGGTGTCTTCGGTTTTATTGCGAGCAAGTGCAAGTGTATTTTTGACGTTTGTATATTAACGTAATCATGGATGATTACGGAACTTTGGTTCTTTTTTTTTTCGCCGTGCTTAAGGGTCAGGCGCCATGATTGGTGCTAAAGGCGGGGAGCTTCTCAATTGGGCTCGGTGCTGACGACGATGATTTGTCGATGGCGATTATGTAAGGGCAATAAAAGAGGCAACACTGGTAGTCAAATGGGTCGGTATTCAAAGTGTCTAGTCCTGGGAACCGTCTTGGACCGCAGTTGATCAAATGGATGGGAATGGTTGATTGGCGGTTTGTGAGCGGATGTTACAACAATCAGGGGCGCAATTGTTGGATTAAATCGTCTGTGGAGACCTTGTAGTGATTGAGGTAAATCTGAACATCAACGATGTCAGGTCTGAGTATTTAGCTGTAAGCGATCGCCAGTTGAAGAAAACGTAGACACTGAAAATGATAAAAAAAAAAAATTACACAAGTGCCCCGGGGAAGGATTAAGAAGCAATTTGGGAGACCTACAGTAGGATGGCGGAGTATTTTACAAGGTTCTGGGAGTCGCCTATGCAAAACGGAGTTGGATACATTTGTGGCAGCAGAACTATCGATGTCGTGAGCTATAGATGTTTGGGGTCTGAAGTGTTTAGATCAATGGACAAAAAAGCAGTTTTTTTTTAAGAATCATTATTTCAGGAACTCTAAGGAGGGCTTTGGGGCACCATTATCGTAGATGACATAACAAAAGAGCAACATAGAGTTTTCTGAGTTGTAAATAAAACTCTAAGGAAAATAATCTATTTAAAAGAAAAATTTTAGAGCCCGAAAAAAGAAGAAGTTACAGAAGTAAGTATACAACATTAGTCTTGTCTTCTGAGCAAAAAATCCCACCACGTTATACTTCAATTCAAGATTGATTGAAAATAAAAAGAAAATAAATAATCGAATAGATGGTTTGAATAGCAAAATGATAGAAGCAAGGTTTCAACAATAGCAAATTACACTAGTCAAAATTTAATTAGATTAAAGAATTTTTATCTCTTCCTGAGAAGCAAAAAGGAATTTATCGCCCGTGTTCTGCATTTTGAGTGAAAGTTGATTCAAAATTTCAATACTATTGTACTTGAAATGAAAGTCAGTGTTCTGCTATCCGAGCGAAATAACATTTTTTGAATCCACTTCGAATCAACTTTAAATTCTAGCTTGAAATTTCAAAATCTCCTGTAATTTATTTATCTATTTATTATTATTATTCGTCTTATTAGATATAAACTTTAGACTACTTAAACCTACAAAATATGAACTCATTTAAAAAAAATAATTTTAATATAAAAATGTGAAAAATACAGTTCACAAATTAGAGTACTTTTGCAACAGATTCTAGACATATGGAAATTCATCTCATGTGCATACAAATTGTAGTTGCCGCAGGCCATAGTAATTCTCATGTAATTAATTCTGTATTTAAAAACAAAAAAAACTGTTCTCTAAGTCGGAGAATGCGAGATGGGGCGTATAAGTTAAGCACCGACAGCAAATAAGGGCAGTCGATGCGACCAGTTAAAACATCATGCGCGAAAAGAACTGAGTAATCCTTTTAGCAAGCGATTTCGAATCGATTAGAGCGCATCTAGTTTCATATGAAGGCATGTTATTAATCCAGCTCATTTTACGGAAAGCAAACTTCGTAAAACGCCTCTGGATTTTATCAACTCGCAGTTCAGCGTTTCGATAGTAAGGGCTCCAAACGACACAGCTAAATTCCAATACGGAACGCGATGTGTACAGGAACTTAAGCGTGTAAGGATGTTAAATTCTTTAGAGGTGCGAAATAAAAAGCATGGAATTGGCTTTGCCGATTATAAAGGGTGATTTTTTAAAAGCTATAGGAAAGTTTTTAAAAAAAAAACACATAAAGCTCAGAAAAATGCACGAAGTCAAGCTCTTGCATTTTGGGCAAAAAAAAGTTGGATATTATCTCACGGTAGCGCTCACCATTCACAGTTACGTTACGATTCGCATTATCTTTGAAGAAGTACGGTCCAATGATGCCACCAGCCCATAAATCGCACCAAACTATGACTTTTTCTGGATGCATTGGTTGCTCTTACAATGCTTCTGGCTGATATTCACTCCAAAATCGACAATTCTGCTTATTTACGTACCCGTTGAGCCAAAAATGAGCTTCGTCGCTGAACACTTTCTTAACTTTCTGAACTTTCTTAACAGAGCACGCATTTTGATAATAAAATTCAATAATTTGCAAGCGTTGTTCGTTTGTAAGACGATTCATGGTTAAATTATAGACCAAACTGAAGATGTTTGACAGTGAAACAAAACACGAAACGTGCGTCAGCTGTTTAAACCAGTGTTGCCAAAAAGATAATAACTAAAAAATCACCGTTTATAATCAAAGTGCAGTGAAAAATTCAACTCAGGATCGAAAATTACTCCTAAGTCGTTGATTCCTTACCCTTTTCAAGACACATCCTTGGATGCTGTAGTCAAAGACGATTGAAGTCTTTTTTTCTACTGAATGTAAAAACTGAGCATTTATTTATGTTAAAATACAAACAGTTTCTAACACACCAGTTATTAATATTATTTAGATCATACTGCATACACAGCGCGTCAGCGACAAAATTGATGGAGGTAAATATATTTAAGTCGTCTGCATATAAGAGACATCTGGATGTTGATATAAACGACGGTAAGTCGTTAATAGACAGAAGGAAAAGGAGCGGACCAATATGGCTGCCCTGAGGGACGCCAGAAAAATTACGAATCTCTCTAGAGAGAGTCGGTCCAATCTTGACATACTGTTTACGGTTCATCAAGTAACCACTTATCCAACTCAAAATATTGAATTGAAGTCCATACATTTCAAGTTTTTCCAAAACAACCTTATGGTGGACTCTGTCAAAAAAAAAATTTGTTTTTTTTAATGTAAAGGAACAACAAATTTAATAACGAAGTTTATATCTTCCTGAAACAGTAGAGTGAGGAGATACGCCTATTTGTATTTCTTAGAGCAATACTCCCTTTTTCGGCTGAAGAAAGTTACTAACGATCAGTGGGAAAAGATTTTAAAATTGCTTTTGGTAGATCAACAGTTGGCAAAAATACTAGTGAAGTCTTGAACATATTCAAATTCTGTTCTAAGTGGGTTACAGAACAGAGCACAATTTTCTTAATGTCTATGCGTACGTTTCCTTGTAAGCTTCTTTCCAAACTCACGCACATGCACTGGACATGTGTGGATGTGGCCACGTATATATTGCATATTTCACCAGGTATTTGCAATAAAACCCGATATCGCTTGCAAGTTGAATAACCCCAAAGTGACAGCATGTCAGCCATTTAGTTGATTTTCTCTGAATTATTAATATTGGCTTTTAGCCAAAAATAATTTTGTCATTGTCAACAGTTTCGTCCAGTTGTCACAAAATTTGCAAAATGTCTTTGTGCGACATTTATAGCTTCTTATTCATCCAGGTTAACTTTGTCATATTTCCCAGCTTTCTGATTTACGCGTATCAGTGATTGCAGTGTTTCGTATTGATGAAAATTGATAACTATAAAACGTACGATGAATACCCGCGGTTGTGCAGGAACATTACTTTACGCCATAAAGGAGACAATACTGCTATCCAACTTCCTCTTCTCTTGCTCCCTGATTTTTTTTCACAGCATTTTTTTTTACATTTTATGTCTGTGAATACGTGTGAGCGCTTTAAACAACAAATTAAACAAATATGCTTGAAAATTATGAGCTAGGGCTTGGTGGTTCCTGAATTACTGTCAAAGTGCTTCCTGTATTTCAGCTACATTCGTTGTTGGGAGAGGGGAAATAGCAGCTGCCCAGATGGGTGTCTATATTGGGTTGTCTGTGCTTTACGCTACCAGCGTAACTTTTTTCTATAGTGTGAAACGTACTCCTGAAGACGAAAAAAATAATTATTTTGCGAGAGATATTTTCCCGAGTTATAAGCAACGAAAAATTCACCGCTTTTTGGGCGGTTTTCATCTGTGAATTGTAAATGTCTAAAAAAATGTTGAGATTTTTTGGTCGGAGGGCGTAAAGTAAAGAAGAGGCTTCCTCCACACACATCCGATCCAGTTTATTAAAAACATCAAGCGTAGAAGGTTTAACAGTCGACTCCCTCTAAGTCGAATTTTCACGTGACATCAAAATCAGTTTTAGGTAAAGGAAAATCTACTTAGAGGATGGTTTTTTGTATGGAAAATTGGGAAGTGGAATGCTAAAATTTGCCAAAAATTCGAGTTAGAGGGAAATTCGACTTAGAGGGAATTCGACTTAGAGGTAGTCGAGTAGAGTATTGGCCACAGGACAATTTATAAAGTCATAGCTTCTTTCCATTGGTCTTAAGGATTAAAGTGCTGCTTGATCAATTCTTGATCGAAACAAGAGGAAACTGAGAAAGAAATTTCTTGCGAATATTTTGCCTGCCTGCAAAGTTTCCTTAATGACACAACGCACGAATTTGTCTTTTTATTGGTTTGAACTTCTGTTCAATTGACTCTTGCCTTTAAGAATTTTCTCACACCTAAAACGCCACCTTAACTTCTTCTGCTCTTTCCCCAGCACGGAGCGATTTGTACAGCAAAACGCAAAAGACTAAGTAGTCGAAACCGTGCCAAAAAGGACATTTTTAATCCTTCGTCTTTGCAAATAAAAATTGTGTGGGTTACTTAAAAGTTTTTCTGAATTCAAAAAGACATAATTTGCAAAACTCTGATAAGCAAAACCAAAGTTATGATTTTTTGAAATTTAAAAGAAATCTTGAATTCAAACTTTTTGCCAATTTTTGAACCTTAGTTACTTGCAAACTATATCGAGTTGAGCAAAAATTATTTGTTCCATTACTTGAACCACTTCAATAAGTAACTCCACCAATTTTGAGCTGAATCGGAGAGAGGTCGTTCAGAGCTCTCCATATAGGCTAGGCGATTTGTCATGGAATGACCCTACTGCAACAAAAAAGATAATTTGAGTTAGTTTGAGTTGATATTTTTTATTTTTTTGAGTTTATGAACAGACATTTTTAGCCAGTCCAGCTTTTATGAGAACTCTTTAATTTGTACTGAATCAATCTAAATTGTTCGACATAAGAGCAGTTTTGTATTTAATTTAAGATTATTGCATAAAGTCTCGCTGTAATTACTAAACCAATTTAAACCGTGAAATAGTTCGCCATTTTTTTTTTCTTACAATTTTTTGAGTTTTACTTTTATTTATGTATCTGATTGTATAGGTCTCGCCGCAGTCATAGTTTAATAAAAATACTTCCAAATAGTCCTGAAGTATTCCAGGCCGTTTGATAGTTCACCAATTTTTTTTTACAATTTTTTTAGTTTTGTATTGTTTTATGTCCATGACACCGCAAAACCTACGACCGTTTCTCGTCCTGGAATACTTGAAATATATTGCATGTAAATAAGCTACAAGTGCTATAAATAGCTTTTGTTTGAACGATTAAAATGCTTATGAAGGATGACTGTCTTGATTAATCGTGTCTGAAGTTGACCATGTTTTGAGGTTAACAGCGTTACAATTAGTTTTGGGTTGTCTTTGATAAAACTGGAATTCTGGTGACTTAAACGCGCAGAAATTTCGATCAGTCAATTAAAAAAATTCTATGCGAGCCAGTTAAGTGAACAAAATAGAAAAACCTCCAATAATTGACTGAATTTAAAGTTTGTCCAATGATTTGAATAAAATACACCAAAGCATCGCTTTGCATCGCCGATTTGCACCGTTTCGAAAATGCGTCATTTAAAAATTATCGTGGTTCCGTAGCTGCGTAAGTTTTATTTTAGTTTGCGTCGTTCACAAAATTACTATGTATGGGATTTTTGGAACTAAAATACTGAGTTTGCGTCATTTCGATCTGCATCGTATCCCTCCTGGGGCCCAATTAACAAAGCAAAGCGAGTCCTCTAGTAAAATGTGAGATTCAAAAAAGAATTTATTTGCTTATTTTCATTTAGAGTGCTTGAATTTATTGCACATTGCGATCTCATCCGCGAAGTTTATTTTTTGGATTTAGATTTAGATTTTATTTATTAATAAATAAAAGCTTCTACTGTAAGATACAAGAATCTTATAAAATAGCAAAGCAAATAGATTTAAGTTTATTGGATCTAAAGATTAGATCTTTGCTTAAGTTTTTTTTCTTTCTAAATAGGACTTCAATCGTGATCTAAATGCACGTTTTTGGTGGCAAATCATAAGATAGCACGCCTGTCTCAAAAGAAGCACGCCCATAGCAACAACTCTTGCCACCAAATTCAAACAGATTTAGGAAATACGGCTAATTATTTACGATACATTTTCACGAAGCACCCTCACTCGTTAAGTAATCCGCCATCTCCACCCGAGTGTCTGAACTTAAATCGCTTTGCAAATGTCGCACGTACCTACGTATAAAAACAAACAAAATGCAAATTTAATTGTGCCAAGAATTTTGAATCTGCATCTGCTGCCCCTGCATATGGCCACTCCCACCCGCGAAAATAAACGCATTGTTGGCCGCGAACAAATTACGAGCCATAAGCTGTTGCGTCGCTTCTCGTAAGTCGAGCCAAACAGATCCGAGCCGGGCCGGGACCGATCCGCCTCAGGAAGTTTACGTTTTAGACACACGATGGATGCCGTTCGAAAACGAAACGAATCTCCCCCGAAAAACCGTCTTTGTTTACACCCTCCGAACGGCGAGGTCCGCATATCCACATAACCCCCCGGCATCCACACAGATCCGTCTCCGTCTTCGTCTCCGCCGCGTAGTGTGCGGTCGCTCTCGAAATAAGACCATCGAGCCACTGTGGCTTCGTTTCTAAATTTATCGCGCGCGCATAAACAAATAAAACATGCACGGCAGCAAACTGCCAGCAAAGTTGTTGCTTGTTGCTTATTGCTGTTGCATGTGCCATGTACACGATGCCCACTCTTGATAGAGAACCATTTACATGGATCCGCAATGAGCGCGCGAGACGCGCCGCACCGCACCGTGCCGCGGCGCACTGCAATGCAAAGATACAAACACGAGTGTCGAGTGCATACGTGTTGGTTTGCGCGGCGTTTCTATGCACCAGAGGGTTCAGTACTCTGGCACATATTTATAAAACAAATACAAAGCTCTCTCGCCATGTTATTGATTTATTTTCCAGCTAACAAACGCTGAACTCATCACAATCAACTGCGGCGCGAGCGATAAGAGCGCGCAAGTTGCTGCCCCGCCACGCCATCGCCGCGGCCCGAGTGTGGCCTGTTTTTTCCATTTTTCCATTTTTTTCGTTCCGTAGATAAAACTGATTCATCGATGCATTTGGTGCGGCGCGAGCTAAGCAAACAGAATGCTCCAGGGGCCATCATCGGCAGGGGCAAAAAGGGGGGAGGCTCTAATTTACCCCGTATGCCTAATAAATAACTTCTGGGGCTGATGTTTGCCTTTGGGCCGGGAGAGGTTCTTGTGGTTGTTGTTCGTTTTTCGTGGCAGACGGTTCGGCGCCCATGTTCGTCGCCCCACAAATGAGAAGCAACGAAAAAAAAAACTGTCAATGCCGTCCGTCGAACGTCGTTGACGCAGAGATAAGACGACGGACGGAACTCTGGGAAGGCTTTTTCTGTGGCGTTGATTTGTTTTTCGTTCTGTCAACTGTGCCTCTTCCGTGCTGCTGCTACTCGCTTAGCGTTGTGATAAGGGAATTTGTATTTGTTGAGGTCTTGAAGCACAAACATGAGCAATTTGTTTGCTTTGGACGGGAGTTGGGGCTTCGATTTGATATTTTTAGACATCTTATGACTGAGCTGGCTCGGAGGTCAAACCAATTGCCGTAAATCGGCCGCGGTGTGGAAGTCTTGACAAGTTAAGGCTTAGCCTTTGGCCACCGCTGTCTGGAGGGCTAAGGTCTAATGGGCGCGTGATAAAATGCTCCTTAGTGATGATTGTGGTCAGGGACGGGGATGATCTTCGCGTGTCAGACTGTGGGAACGAAGCCATTACGGAGGTTGCCTATTCAGACGTTTCAGTTCTTCCAATGAGACTAAGTCCCTTAATCCAAGAGACAATCTTGGTCTATTACCAATTTCACTTGTTATCGGGTGATTAAAGAAGTTTGCTACCCTTTAATCTCGTTTCAAACTTACTGTTCATTTTAAATGTTGGGTTAAATACGGTTTTCTGTCCTCAAGCAGCTTTTTCATGCATTTGTGCATCGCTTTGCACCGTCAATTGGGACCAGATTTATGAACGACGCAAACTTAAATAAGAACGACGCAGCTTCGAAAACACGATAATTTTTAAACGACGCTACTTCAAAACGATGCCAATTGAAACAACGTAGAGCCAGGGTTTGGCATGTTCTCAATAGCAGCCACCTCCACAACCCAAAAATTGTTTAGGTCATTTCATGGATCCATTTTTAAAAATCATCCGCCAATAGATTTCTATGAGCAAGTTGAAAGCAACATGTTTTCTACATTCATACCATTAATCGGGGCAGTAAATGAAGAAGGCACTAATCGTCAACTCATTTTTCGAAAAAAAAAAGAAAGATGATTCAATTGCTCTGCGAACTTAACAACAGCATTTGTTGTGATGTACCGACCGACGTTTCGATAATCTTGTGGGGATTATCTTTGAAATGCTACGCTTCAACTAAAAGTTAACTTCATCGCTGAACGAGATTTTTTAACAAAAACAGCAAATCCATCCAATGTAAATATAATAGTTGAGTGTGGTTAAATTTCTGTTAATTTTTACAAAATGAAGCGCAGATGGTCGGTTGGTTTTTCCAATACATAGTAGTCCCTCGATAATGTGAACCAAATAAAACATGACGTTTTCGGATTTTAGAGTATTCACATTACCGGAACTATTTTTCAGTACTTATTAACTGATTGATTAGTACTTAATTAACAATACAAAGTGATTTTTTAAACACAGCTCCAAAATATTTTATTAATTAAAAAAATAAACGAAAATAAAATAATTTTATCAATTTCAAAAAAGAAAACACGTACATCGGCAGAGATATCAGTAGGGATCAGATTTCCATATTAATGCATGTTTTTTTATGAACACCTTGGATGCGTGGCAATTTACGTATCATAAAATTTCCTTTAAAATGACATTTAACCGTTAGTGCATATTTTACTATAAATGCATATTTTGCATATTTTTGTGCATGTTTTTTATAATAACTTTGTATCTTTAGAGCATTATGTTTAAATATTCAACTTAAGCCTAAAATTTATTTGGTAAAGTTCAAAGCTTAACTGCTTGCGCACAATAGTGTAGCCGCAGGAATAGTACGCAGCACTGTCAAAGATCTCTCAAAAGTAAGGGATTTTCAATATTGCAAATGTAAATAAGACCTTCACATTGCTAAGACGAAAATTACCCAAAAAACTTCACCGTCGATGAGATTTGTTTTTTTAAAAATGCTCCACTAACTTCAGTTGAAATAAAATGAAAATGAATGAAGTTGACGTCGAGCGATCTTTTTCGTTGCATAAGGCATTCTTAAGACCATATCGGCAACGTTTTGATTTCGAAAACTTTAAGAAAAAATAAACAGTAAACTTTGGTCTACACAAATAAAACTTTTCAAAATTAGAATAATTAAGGAATTGAGGATTTTATGCTAACGAACTTTTACGTTAACCGTGTTCATTTTTTTTTATTAAATGTTAATTTCGTTGAACTTATTATTTAAAACGAAAGAAAATGTGTTTTAAAATTGAACCGAAATTAAGTTAATTTTAAGTGCATATATTAGGTTGTCAAATATCTCCCTTCCGCCCTTTAGTCTTTTGAATTTTCAAAGCGCCACAGAGCTCGTATCCAAACTAATCATGCATAGCGTCGTTTTGTAGGTTATGTCATGACCTTTCAAATGATGTATTGCCAAGAGAGATATTTGACAACCTAATATTAAATGCATATTTTGTATCTTTAAGCGCATATTTTGAAGATTTTATTGCATGAAAATCCGAACCGAAAGTTTTTTTAAAACATTTTGTTATTTTAAACTGTCAAAAGGCTTGATTAAATCTTTCTATTGTAACTGGCCTCAAATGGAACTAGAAATAGTTTCTGCATTTAATTCATTTTGATCAACGCATTCAAGAAGCGTATTTTAGCACTGGATCGCTTGCGAGCTAGAAAGCTATTTTGGGAGCAGTTAGACTGACTTCCTCGCTTGCATAGGAATAGCTCCCTTATAGGATATAAATTTCCTTTGGAGGCGTTTTTCTGGAAAGTGGGGAAGTGTTGCGTTCTCTTACTTTGAGAAATTAATGTCCCCATAGGCGAGCTATCACTATGCCAAATTTCATCAAAATCGGTGACCCCAAGTTCGTGTACTCTCCTTATGAGTGTAGAACAATTTAATTTTTTTCCATTTTGTAGATGCAAAAGTATGTAATAAAATTGGCAAAACATATTTTGCGATCCAATAGAACAAAAAACAGCAACAAAAATAAGGAAACTTAAGGAAATATGGTTGGACAAAAGTAATCGTAAACTTACTGAAAATAAAAATATGTGTCCATTATTTTTGCTGGCAAAATATTTGGAATGGAATTTACTAAATTCATTGTATGGGTCTACTCCATTTCGTTCTTTTTCATAAACCAAGTCCTTAATATGCATTATATTGATGTTGTTACGTTGTTGCACCCGTTTACCAAACACATTCTTTAGATATGGTATGAATTTAAGGTCTTGTGATTGAGGCGATTTTGTTTATTGTATTTAGAGTATTATTTGGTGACCATAAACTTAGTGACCATTTCAGTTGTGTGCTTTGGATAAGAACCTGGCCTTGAATAGAAATTTTCATCCAGATTATTATTATGAACACTTTTATTTAAATTATTGCTTAGCGTTCAATAGTGTTACCTTCTTTCATTCTTTCATAAGCAGCCACGTATCTCAAGCATCATATTATAGCCCCATTAACCCCGCGCTTGACATCCCTTAAGACTTATGTGCACTTGCATGAGCACATAAGTTTTTAGATCAGCCAAAACCGTTCTAGATCCTAGTCTTCTTTGCTCGGACGTAATATTCTATCAACAAATTGTTTAGACGTGGTTTTTGAGGTGGAGAAAGACATTTACCGATCTCATATGCACTTCCATCAAAGAGGTGTTAGATCCCACCCTATCTCCTTATTGCCTTCTAATTCCCATCCTTTTCGCATATATAATTTTCTTAATGCAAGTCGTCGTATACCACTTTTGCATTTATGAATGTCTTCACGACTAATGTTTTCACTGAGTCATTATGTCTTTAACCCGCCCCTTGCATCGTTAAAATGAAAGAATTCGACTCGAAAGTTCCTCACAGTCTAGCAAATCTAAAATTCTTCTTCAAAGTCTCTCAAAAATAAAATTGTTGAAAATGAACAAATTCTCATCTGTAATTTAGCAGAATTCCGTCCGAATTTTCCACCGGATGTTTAATGGACGGGAGGTGTGACGACCTATTAGCTATTTGACGATTCCGTTCACGGTTGTGCTGCTGTCACACCTACGTATCTCTATGTTCTGCTACTTTATGTGTAAACAGATCGTCGGGTGTAGAGCATTGAACATTGCTTGCATGTGCCGGGTCCTCTCTGTCTCCCACTTCGATGTTGTGACCGCGGTACAATGTCGCGGTGCCGCAGTCGTTTTCCGCTGCAGGTGCAGCTGCAATCTGAGCTTTTATTTCCTCCTCTTCATGTTTCAATCGCCGATAATGGGAAATTAAATTCACTAAAAGTACCGCCAACCGACAAACTGAAACGTGTTGATGAGTTTGGAATTCGTTTTCTTGGGGGCGGGCAGAAGTAAATGAAGAGCCACACCCTATCCGAGAAATCCGGGAAGCTAAATAGAATCGTATGATCTGAAATTATATTTGTTTTCAGGATCCTGTTTGAGATATGATTGGTAGATCTGAAGCGGACTAGAGAGGATCCTTCGGTTTTGAGGAACCAGGAGAAAAGTGACATTCACCCATTCCATTCCTATTATATCTACCCAAACGTATTTTGCATTCGGAACGAAACTATATTTATTTTTATGTTTTCCAACTCGTTAAATCGAAGTCTCGTAAAAAATTCTTTTCACTTGCCATTTCGAATTATCGAGATTCGACTGTACACAAACCAAAAGCCAGCAAATTAAAGAATTTCGTGTGCTGTTTTCATGTTCGAAGGTGAATATTTTAGCGTTTCACTCAAAATGACAGCAGCAAATTAATTTTTTCGTGGGATTTATTATTATTAATTATTAATCTTGTTATTTAAATTTGCACCGCGCCTAACTTGTTGTCTTTAAAGCTTGCATTTAACTTATAACGTTTATAATCTTTTTAATGTAAGACATAGTCTAAATAACTATGAAATATGAAATATGGGATTCGGTGTTTTGCATTTCAAAACAGTCGTTTTTATGTGAACCTAATTCTCAAAACTATTGCGTTTTGAATTCATTTGACTTGTCATTATATCACATCCTTTTTTTTCCGTGACCGCTTTAGTGGAACACGCGGTGAAGAAGATGAGATGATTGAGTTCTGTTGGGCTTGGTAATTCGAATGTGTTTATCATCCAAATAACCTATTACTCCTGGTATTCTATACTTATTGAAATAAAACATTTTTTCCTCTTTCATCCTTGTGCTCTGCTCTCTAATCCACTGAGATAAAAATTTAAGTGTAATGCGTTCCAGATTTCGCCAACAACTTTTCCAATTGTTAATCTGACAAGAGTGGCCTAAAATCCTTTCCTACTGAACTTTGGTAGCTACCTTCACCCAAAAAACGGAGTGTTGCTAAAAGTTTGTGTGCCAGGGGATTTAATGTTGGCGTAATCTCCGGCTCCACTGCTCCAGGAAGATGCAAGAGAAATCTAAAATGCAAAATCGTGTGACGAACTCTCTTCATTCGGTTTCCTTGTCGATTTTGACCGAAAAATATTTAATAAAATGACATCTTTATTTAATATAAACTATTTTATTACATTTTTTTGTTGCTCAACACAAAAACAAAAAGAAAGAAGAAGAATTTATCTTTAAATTCTAAAATGATTTTAAATACACAACTGATTTTGAAATTTTAAACATGAACTCGAAGTGATCTCGAAAAAATCGAATTAAAACTGATTGCAGAACACTTAATTTCGGTTTGAGTGAAATGAACATTTGATTTGAATTTACTTTCACTCGAAAGGCAAAACAGGGTCTATCAAATGCATTTTTGAAACAAACTTGTGGAGGAACTTGTGGTGGAAGCAGAAGTATAGCCGCGGATTTGTGAACTCTGTGATTACTGCTATGGGTCTTCCTTTTTCAACTGATGATAATGGCTGAACTGATGAAATTACAGTGGCGAACATAAATGGAGACACCTCTTTCATCTTTTTATTCTCTTTTATTGATCTGGCCTTTTCTTTATTCATTTACTGTATTTACTAGACTCAAAATCACCTTGAGTTTTTCGAAGATGTTTTAAACAAGAGAGTTATTGGGCAATTTTTTCTGTAATCTTTCCAAAGACAGAAACTTGAGCGCACTTTGTAAATGGATCTATTTTTTTTTTTTTTTTCTTACTGGTCCTTCACATTTCCCCGAGCTCAGGGGAAAAGAAAGAAAATAAGAGCTAATAGTCCTAGTAGCTAAGCTCGTTAAATTCAACATCATGTAATAAAAATAATAATAATAAAGAAAATAAATTCTTCATATCAAACCACTAGATATAAATATTCAAATCCGATTGGTGGAGTTACTCTTTCTATACTTCTAGCTCTCTTCGAAGAAAATCAAAGAAACTTAGCTTTCAATCCTTTTTTTCGAATTTAAAATAAAATGCTTAGTTGCCATGATTGAACAAAGTAAAAATTTCTTTACACCGGGCAGAGAGTCTTCCTTCAGTAGAGAAGAGCAGTGATTTCTACTGAAGACAATTGTTATTTCATTTCTGTTTTTGAAAAGAGCAACATTTGTATCCTCCTTTCCTTTCGATCGACTGTAAGTCTGTCAAGCATTTAAATTTAAATGTTCTTATCCAATCGACGAAAAGGAGCTTTAGAAGAGGCTACACACGTTTTCCGATTTGTTAACACTGCTCAACGTGATCCTAGATTGATACCTAGTCAAAAATTGTCTGGATCAGCATCCATGGGAACACATGCTTCCCAGAACCACGTCATGTTAGAGCCAGTTGCAACCAAATGGTCATCGCCACAACATCTTGAAAGTATCTCCAGATCCAGACATCTGTTCCCTCAGAAACCGCATGCAATCAGCTCAAGTGTCCAAACTATTGGCTTGGACTTGCCGAAACCTGAATCCAAAAATGCAGATCCTTCTATCACCGCCACTTCTGCGTTCCTGAAAAACGTTCAGTTTTAGCACCCGATAATTCATTTTACTTCCCTCCCGCTCTCTCTGAAGAATCTCAAGTCTCTCAAAATCCG
Source organism: Syritta pipiens (assembly GCA_905187475.1). Taxonomy (NCBI): domain Eukaryota; kingdom Metazoa; phylum Arthropoda; class Insecta; order Diptera; family Syrphidae; genus Syritta; species Syritta pipiens. Next base: position 5,803,832 of record LR994571.1, read on the forward strand.
TGCTGCGTCTTTATTCCTTTTCATGTGCTCTCTTATTTCCAAAAAAAAAAAAAAAAAAAAACAAGAAAACACCAACAAATCAAAAAGAAAAACAATAAAACCAAAAAAAAGGAAAAGAAAGAAAAGGAAGCATCCACTTGCAGTCCCAAAAAACCCAGCGCACGGCATTTGAGAGATCGTCATTCGAGACATAGCGTCGCCAGTCCAGTCTGGTGGTGTGCGTGATTCTTTATTTTTTTCGTGTGCAGCTCCGACAGTCCGAAGGCGAAGCCGTATCCCATGCTGCCTCCTCCTGCGTACCTCTCCCGGTGCCTATATACACGACGACGACGTTGGTTCTATGTTTGACTTTATATGGGGCTCCGGCATGGGTATGGCATTCGACAGATATACAACACGATCGTGGATCTACGGAAAATAACCAGAACCAGATCCTAAAAAGAATTCTCAAGTGATCTCGACATCGCGTACGTAGTCGCAGTCGCAGTCGGAGCACCAGCAACCCGCCGAAAGCGGGAAAACGACAACGACAACGACAACGACTACGACGACGACGTTGAGAAAGCAAAACAAAATACAACAAAAACGAGGCATTGTGGTCCCAAAACAAATTATACCAACACACGGTATATGGGGTATATAGAGTGCGCTCCTATACGCATTCAATAGACCCCAGGGGGCTCTTGTGGTTGCCATAAGAGGAGGAATCACATCTCCTTAGCCAATGTGCCAGGCCGAGGAGAGAACTCGCTTTGGTTCCGGACGAAACTGGAGTTTTTAGAAGAAATTCTGTTTTTTTCTGTTTCTTGTTTTCTTGTTTTCTTTTTGTGTCTTCTTTCTCCGTGTTCTGTGTGCGTTCTCTCCTCCTCCTCCTCCTTCTCATCCTGTTTTTTGTAAACATTTTCGTTCAAAGTAGAAGAAACATTTTTTTCTTCTCCAAAAAAAAAAAAAAAAAAGACGAAGGAGAAACAAAAAATAAAAGAAAAGACGGCGCACAACGGTTCGAGAGAATGAAAGAACTTGAAACTGTACCCTTTTAAGAAATCCGTAGCCGCACAGATACTCCTCACACACACACACATCCACGCGCCATTTGTAACCGATACATTTGTGGACCTGTTCATGTGTGTGGCTCGGGGCTCGGGCGTTCTATCGCCGACTCCAACCTGTCTGCGATGGAATATTCGGCGTGCATTGGACGTTGGTCGTCGTTGTTTTTTTTTATTTTTCTGTGGGATATTTGGTCCGTCGTTGGCTACGAAATGATTCATGAAACGAAACCATGTGGTTGGTCTTTGAAAATAATAAAATTTTGTTCTAATAAAATGGGAAACAGAAAATTAGTACCCGTGGATCGTGGACCGTAGGCTAATGATGGAACAGGAGGAGGAGGAGAAAATTTCATGGGTGTCAATTTTATTGAAGCGTCAAATGGCCCAAAAGGAATGCGTGGAATGACGGTCGAGGGAGGGGTGTTTTACAGTTTTAGTCGTAATCAATCATGGCGGAGGTTTGATGAAATTCAAAGAAATCAAGGGTCGTTTCGGGTCTTGCTGTTGAGCCTAATTAAGCGATAGAGCTGCGTAGGCGCTACAGGAGGATAATTTTCAAAAATTCATTTCATAGGAGAGCCTATGGCTACATCGGTGAAGGTAAAAGGGCTATTGTTGTAAATTGTAATCCTTGGGTCGATTTTTCGACGGAAAAGGATCGGCTTCTCACCCTTTCATGGCTGATGTTGAACATGTAGAACATGAATTTCATCTGCTGACAATTTAAGAAATACTGGCGCAATTGTAATTGAATTCATGATAAAGTTTAATTCCACACTAGACGTCTCTTAGTGCTTTAAGAATACTCGAAATCCTTTACTTCGTTTTTGGTGAAGAGGAAAGAAAATATTTTATCTGGTGCTGGAATGAGGTAGCGTCATGAAAGGGTCAATGCATTCCATCAAAAGGCGCAAAGTTCTTTCGGAGATGAACGTTTGTTTCAAGTTGGAGTTGAATATTAAAAGCATGAGACCATGTTCCTAGGATCGATGCTTGATAGAAATTTGTATCGTTCTTGGTCTACCTTTTAATGGATTTTAGGTCAGCGTTGAAGAATTAGGAGACATGGGTATGCTTCAAGTTGATGCTGAAGATCAAAAAGCATGATACTACAGTCCTAGGATCGATGTATGATGGAAATTCTAATCGTCCATAGAGTCGATTTTTTACGGATTTTAGCTCGATTTTCAAGAATCCATTCTACGAAAAGACAAGAAAAGGAAAAGGATTTCGGAGGCAAGCGTATGATTCAAGTTGAAGTTGAAGATCAAACTATCGAGCCTTTTAACAGATTTTAAGACAGCTTTTAAGGATTTATGCCCCAGAAAGTTTCGTAGGCGATTGTCAGCTTTAAATTTATTTCCTCTGCACTGAAATATCACACAAACTGCATTCAAAAAACCGATGTCAGTTCACTGACGCTAGAAATTCGGACTAAATTTGTTTATCTCATTTCAAGCAATGAATAACTGCAGTTCAGAGGACTCGAGTTTCTTCTCTAAATTTCTTATTTTCTTTTTGGTTGCACTTCTCCGAGTCAGTGTCACTATAGAAACGCCCATTCGTCGCCGCATTCAACGCCATTCGTTCCCCTTTCAATTCAATTTTGCTTCAAATTTTCACGACAAGAGACAAATCAGCCGTTCAAATTTACCGTGATCTGAATAGAATTAATTCGTTTACGTGCTTATTTGTGGAAATAGCCAGAAGTGGTCGGAAGTAAAGTGTACAGAGAAGATTTTGTCCTGTACTAGAACTAAATCTATTTTTTTTTCTTTATAGTTCACTCTCAATCGATGTTCGGCAATTCGTAACTTTGAGTTTTCACAGGAAAAGAATTTGCAGAAAGAAAATCTTAGTATTTCGATTTATCTGACCGTATATTGTAAATGAATTAGAGTTATGGGGTTGCTCCGAAAATTGTTAGGGAGGATTTAGCCCTTTAGAACAGAGTCTATTTTCTTCGTTTACTGCCAATCGCCCATCATTCATGTTTGGAACCCTTTGCGGAGTTTTTCAGAAAAGTAGATTAATCTGTATAGAAGTACATATTGTCGACTGACTTATTTTGTTTATTTTGTTGCGAAGTTTTGACCAATGTTTTAATTGTTTAAAAAAAACTCTTTACCTTAATCGTAGACTGTGCTGCGACAAGAAGCTTGATGAATTCAGAAATAACGTGTCTTATTTGGCGGATACAACTCTAAACAAATCGTTTAGTATTTTTAAAGAATGCAGAAATTTATCATTTAAGTCGATCTTTTTTAATAGATGCTAACCACGGCTACTGCAACACCGAATGGACCCGCTTAACAGAAGGATTGTCAACTGGAGCCAAGTACTTCTGCAAATAAAATTCTATGGTCACAACGAATAGCCGCCGAGTTAAGACTAAATTGAGATTGCTTCCGTTTTTACGTCATAGAATCGTAAGAAGCTCTGATTGGTTTCATTAGAGTGCGAAATTGATTTCCGTATTGTGGTATTACAATAGGCCTAGTCTGGTGTTTGATGCCCCAGCCAGCCACTCAAACCTAACCTAACCTACGCCATAGAATCTGATATGATTGTGGTATCTTAAACAGATTTTGAAGGAAATTGAATAAATGTTTACACGAGCTTTTAGAAGAATCTTAAAGTTTAAACTTTCTTTTTTAAGAACATAAAAAATGACCACAGAATTGTGATTATAAGGCATTTCCTTTGAAAGATATTAAAATCGTTTTTCTATCCAACTTAGGGGCCCAGAAAAGATCTTACCAACAAAATTTTTATGTGCATTTGTGTGTGCTTGATGAAATCATAGAGATAATCATCTTTTACAACTATATTGAACTAACCAAACGTTATCGTAGTGTCGAATTTATGCACAGATCATCCATTTCGTCATCGGTCAAGATTGGAGTGCACTTTCAACTAAAGCTATGACCCTTTACTTGGTTCAGAAAAAGAAAACATGACATTTAAACGTGACAGAATTTTAATTTTCCAAATATTTTTTTTCAACGAACTTAACAAGGGTTAAAAAAAAGACCGACTGAAACGAATTGTTTTGTTTTAACACGATTTGATTTTTTTGATTTTTGTTTTTTTACATCTAGATTAGATGTACAAATTTTACAGTTTTATACATCTAATTCTCCTCTTACACGAATTTGCTTGGAACGTTAATATCTGCTGTGTAAAAAGAGACATCGTCTTCTTTTTGGTTGATACATTTAGTGGACCATTTTTTAAATGCGTTGTCTTTTTTTAAACTAAAGCCCTTAACACCCAGCCATGTCTTTAGATCTGAAGTAGTATATAATTCGTATCCGTTTAAAGGTTTTCGTTGTGCGTGAGCTTAGTGGATCCACAACAAGCTCATTGTTATTGTTTAAATTGTTTAGTCTACTTTTAATGATTGGCAACTATAAACCTGCTTATGCTGCTCAATCGGAATTCGACAGAAGTCTAATACCTAACAGTAGTTGATTTGGTAAGTCAACCAGAGTAGTTGAAAATGTAATAAATCGGTTCACAATTTTACGAAAATTTAGTACACAGTAATCACGTTGCGTTCAACAACTAAAGGATGGCTACTATTTAAATGTGATTCCAAAAAAGTCCTACTCAATTTAATGACATTTCGCGGGCCTAAAGATGCCAAAAAAGATCACTGAAAACTATAATTTGGCTCTCTCAATAGCGTGAAGCCTTGTCTAGGCCAATTTCTAATGATAATGCAAGCACCTGTCTCTGATTAGAGCTATTCTCCTTGCGAATCATTAATAAGTCACAAACTGCGTATCTCTACTCTCAGAAATCTAATTTTGAGACATTCAACAAAAGCACATCGCCCAGGTGTTCAGCAAAAAAAAAAAAATTGAATAATAATCAATGAAATATTGAAACTGAATAACAAATCTAGACGCCCCTTACGTAAGCCGAGCGCGTGGACGACCGGAAAGAAGCCATAATGCGAGACCACCGGCTGAATAAAATCTTCCCCCCAGCGTTGTTAGCGTCGATCATCGACAATAACACGCGTTGCATAATCTGTTCGCTGAAAGTCTCCTGTTAAAATCTTAATCAAACACTTCTATCTTCTAAAATTGGCACACGTTTAAGATTTATTTAACAAAAAAAGAAAGAAAAACTGGTTTACAGCCCGGCTCAGAAGAGATACTCAAAGCTCGATTATTGATTCAGTGGTGAGCACCGGTGACAGGGTCCAACAAATTAGTGTTCCAAGAAGGAAAAAAAAAACAGAAACTATCTCCAGAGATGCAGGAGATACACACAACCGCCAAATACATCAGTCGTCTTTATTTAGACGTCTTACTAAGTCACCCTTCCGACTGAGTGTCTCTTGTGGCACCGCATTCATCATCATCGGTCATCATTGAATTTAGATACTTTACGAGATACTTAAACAAGCAAATTAAAAGCGAAATTCTCCTAGAAGTCGTTATGTTCGTTCTTTAGTTTTCACCGAATCTCGTTGTGTGAGTTTTGAGGAGCGATCGCGTCGCACCGCACCATGCTTCTCTGCCTCGGGCCTCGGGCTGACCGATAGACGTACCGACGACGATGGCGGCACGCCATGGCACTCGGCATGATAGAGCAGAACAGAATTGAAAATGAAATGGAAATGAAAATCCAAATCTGAAACAAAATTCGCTGAATCATCGAAGCATCGTCGTCGTCGTCGTTGTCGACGTTATGTGGCGGCGGGCACGTCGGGCACGTGCATCCAGGATGTTTACAGAACGCTGCCGCGGGGTAAGAGAAGGAATTAGAAAAAAAAAAAAAAAATTGTTCACTTCTCTCTTGATTCATCCGTCAGATATCATAGCGTGAACTTGTTTGTAGTCGCTGCCGGTGCCGCCTCATTTCAGCGACGTAGTACCTACCACGCCCCCGTCGACTTCGCACCCCCGCCCGTCGGCGAATGTCGGATTTCATCATCATCTAACTGCTAGTAGCTAGCAGCTAGCTCTGCAGATTAGATAGCATTTTTTTTTTTTGCATTTATTTTCCTTTTGTTTTGGGGCCGCGGTCGCACACATGAGCGACTGGGCGTGTATCTGTGTGCAAGCGCATTCGAGATTTTGAAAAAAAAAAGAAAGAAAGCAGAACAACAGAATTTTTCTAAATTTAAAACAAATGCTCGAAAAAAGCAAACAATGACTTAAAACAATTTATTGTACATTTGAACTTTTACTATTACGAGACGTATGCGATAAGAGGCGGCTAAAGGCAAACGAATCGATAGAACTCATTGGAGGCGTTATCAAGACGCAAAAAGCGAAGCAAAATGATGGCATATAAAGCGAGGGAGAGGTGGTGATCGGATCGGTAAATGTAACCAGGGAAAGAAAGGAAACAAAAAACCAAAACCTACCACCGATCCATTTGCAGGAATGACGTCATTGTCTCTTGAAAGGCACACATTCGCCGGGCCATTATCAGTTGCGCTTTGTTAGGTGTATCTCTTGGCGCGAATTGGAGCAGTGATTGGATGTTGTTAGTCACGTATTAGTGTTTTGTGCGATGATTTTCCAGTGGTTTTGCCATTTGCAGTTTTTTGTTTCGTTATTGCGTTCTATTCTGATCGATGAGTTTCGACGGTTATCCTTTGTATATTTTTACATTAGATCCGTAGAATTGGTTTCAGTTCGTCGTTTGCGAAATATGAACTTGCCGCAGGTTACATCAAAATTCATCTTTAACTATCAACTGCTTGTGAAGTTTGAAACCATTGAGATACTGAGAGATATTGAGATACTCGTTGGAGTTTTTTGCGAATCTTTATTTTCTAAATATTGAATCGAGTTTCTAGCTCTGCTTTCCCATTTCTAGAGTCTAGAACGTTGGGTCGGCTGAATAGTCCCTTATTTCTTTTTCCGAAGACCTAATAAGTTGATCAAGCTTTGATTGTAGACCAGTTTCCCCCATTTTGTATTCGTAAATCCGACAGGGTGTTAAAAAATATTTGTGAATCAATTTTCGGGACAAAGCTTAGAAATGACATGAAATTTGGAGGAAAGGAGAACATTTAAGGTTCTTACATAGATTCGCGTCTGCGTATTGAAAACCAGCTAAGACTGAGCAAATTATGATTTTACTAAGTGCTTGAAAGAGAAAAGGCAGCAAACTGACTAACTAAATCGTGTTAGTTGGGAAAGTCGACTTTTTCGGGTACGTTTGCAACCGTGATCGCAAATCATAACTGCCTGTCATTATTTCATACTTTTCTTTTTATAAAGTTCTAAGCTTATGAGGTCTCTGCCAACTATAAGTCAATAATTAGAAAATCGAAAAAAATTGTTTTAAATGCACATTTGTTTAATTTGTTTGGCAAATTCATGTAAAATAATATAGTCTCAACTTTATTTTAATGAGTGCACAATTTTTTACATAATAAAATATATACTTTTACTTCATGCTTGGTGATTAGAATATTCTGGAAATTAGTTGTTCAGGGAGTGTTATATAAATGTGCGATGTATATATTAATGTTTTATCAAGGCTTGAGCCGAGATATCGAGTTAGCCCATTGAGTTTCCGAATTAAATATGTTTACTTGAAATTGGGGGAGACTTCTACTCTTCCCATTTCTAGTGAAAAATATTGAATAAAATTGTGATGCCTGGAGATCTCTTCTGCGTGCATTGCCCCCGCGACCCGAGTATAACACGCGGTCAAGAAGATGATAGTGATGATGATGATGATGGGGGTTCATTTAAATTTTCCACAAACGGAAGATAGGGCTAGTTGAAGATTGTTTAGTATATGTAGCTACGCACTTTTCTGAGGCTGAACAGATACAAGCACCATCCGCAAAAACGTCGTTTAGATAGTGGTTTACTTTGGGGAAAACAGCAAAAACCAGGAAAGAAAAAACCCTGGAATGGAGCTAGTAGTCGGCCACTTAACTTTTTTTTGCGTCGGCCAAGGCGGCCGACTTCAGAAGAATTATTGAAAAAATGTCTTCTTAAGACGGCCTCCAAAGTTTTTATTTTAAATATTTATTTTTTTTCATTTTTAATATTTAGTAAAAAGAACCTATTGATAAAACAAATACAATAATGTAACGCACCTACCGGCAATATTTTACTGATTTTTTTTTTTTTTGAAAATCACTTCTACTATTTTTTTTTACACCAAAAACCAGACATTTCACTTTTGATGAAAACTTAAATCAAAGTGGCAATTTTACCTAAGAAACTAGCAACTGCTTTGCAACATTCTTTTACTCACAGATAGAAAAATCATTATCCTTTATAGAAAAAAAAAAGTTTAAGTGTGTATTACAAACGGATTAACTATTATGCAACGTTTTGTGACGCGGCGGCTGACTACTGGGGTTGGTCGACCTCACATTCCATCGCCCTACCATTTAAGATTCAGTGACGTATTAACCGAAAGATACTCAATCTCGTCTTAGCTCAACCTCAAATAAATGCAATGATATTTTGCCATATTTTGACTAAATCCTCAAATTAAACAAGGAATTAAAGGCTTGCTACGCTTGACCTGGAGAATGACAGCTCTCGTTCAGTCGAAAAGCGCCATAACAAAGTTTGTTCACTATCTAAAACGCTGAGCTGGCATGGACCTTGCCTCACCCTCATTATTTTTAAAAAGTATGAAGGTTTAAATGCTAAAAATTCCAACAACAAGATCTTACATACTAAAGGAAAAGATTTTTCTCAGATAGAGTAATGGTCTAAAATGACTTTGTAGCTCTCCTGAAAATAATCAAACAAAACATTTGTGCGTCATTTGTGCGAATAAGTAGAAATGTTTGAAAAGTAATTCCGTGGCAAAGAAGTCAAAGAATTCAAAAAAATTAATATCTATAATGTTCAACAAAGTAAAGACCTTCTTTAAGACAAAAGGATGGATGAAAAACAGGGGCCGAGTACTCAATACTTGACTGGCCAACGTCCGAGGTAAAGGAGGCCGACTACTCGAAAATGATATACTATGATATACTTTTTTGTGAATAGTAGTAAATACCCTAAAAATGACTTTATTTTCATAATTAAAACATGTTAATTAATTGGAAATGATGAATAACCTGTTCTTTACAACAAACACCGATTTTTAAGAGCAAATTAAACGTAAAAAAAAAATGTTAAGTGGCCGACGACTGACTCCATCACCCTAAGATGGCTCGAATGTGCTCCTTTATGTTCAGATTCTCAGATCACAGACTTTTCCTACCCCCTGCGAGAAACTTTTTGTAAGATTTAAATTATTTCCAACTTAAAGCATTTTCATTGAGCTCCACTTCTTACTGCGTAATAAACCCTCACCCATTCCAAAAGTCGCATCAAATTCAAGCTAGTCGAACATAGCCAGAAAAAAAAAAAAACAGCCCTCGAAAAAAAAACTCCTTGGGAACCAACAAAGCAAACGATCACCCAGCCACTCCTTTTAACCGAAGCCGAATCTCATTCTAAGCGCCGCTTCAGCTCCCCCCTTGATCACCGGTGGTTAATCCCAAAATCGTGCATCCGTTCCATGCCCCGACAGCGGTCTTATATACTATCCTTACAGCCCTCGATAGGTGAACGCCTGCGGTACCTAACCGCTTCTCTTGGAATGCATAGAAATTCCATTCAGACCTCGTCCTCCTCCCTCTCTCTTGGGGTTCTTATATCAAATGCATTTTCAATTAATTATCAAATAGCGTCCCATAACACACAATAGCCACCAGACCAGTCGCTGGCATGACCTTACCGGCCGGCCACCACTCGCGCCCAGAGCCCACCTGAACCGCCACCGCCACCGCCATCCACAATCGACATCCACATCCAACATCGTCGTAGCCAAAGCCGCGCCAAGCCGAGCCATGCCGCGCCAACCAACTCAAATAATTATCATTGGAAACGAAACGAAACGTAACGTTGAAAACAACGCAATAGTATCGGCAGACAGTATGTCGCCACCGACAAACGAATTTGAATCCGAAACGAACGAAGCGAGAGCCCACAAAGGAGAACGAAGATAAATAAATAAATAAAGGCCAACAAAATTCACGGCAAAGCCAAAGCGAACGACAAACGACGAACGAGGAACGATGAAGAACGAACGACAAGAACGACTCCGACGAACGCAAGAAGTACACGTTCGCCACCAATCATAATCCCCCGACGCCTATGGATTCTCGGAAAACTCAACAAGTTATCGCCTTACAGTTTCTATAAATACCCCGAACTCGAGTACGGCTGCATTGATCCGCACATAATACGCTGGGTGAGTGCCAGAACGGAGCTTTGGTGCCGTCGTCGTCGTCGTCGTCGCGGCCTCCGCTGCGCCGCGCCGTGCCGCCGGCCCAGCCATTCGGGCGGACTCGATGCTTAGAAAGGAAACCAAATGAATGAGCTAACATCGTGGATGGTCGGTCTAGAGGGGGCTGAGGCCTGAGGAGCAGCAATCCCCGACCGACATGAATGCACCGAAGCCACACACACACAGTCAAACAACCAGACGCCCGGTTCCCGAGCTCTAGAATCAAGAATTGCAGTCATGGCTGTTTGGTGTGCGGCGGACATTGAAGCACCGTGCATAGAATGGAATGAGTTGAGGAGCACTGTGACTCGGATAACTACCTGACAGTGCAGAGGAGATGAGTATCGATGACCACATGCGATTAGAAGACGGAGGAGGAGGATGCCTGTGCCGACTGGTGGCTGGCTGGTGCCGTCCCAGACGCAGAGACGGCGGCGCACAGCGTTTAGGCTTCTCGCTGATTTTAATGAATACGAGTACGAGTGAGTGGCCCCTTCTCCCATGTGCATAGGGTGAGGATGGCATTGTTTGGCCTCTCTGGTTGTTGTTGATTCGTTAGAATTGTGCGGCCATTGATTTTTTCCTGGTTCCTAGGATTGCCAGCGGTCATCACACGGAGGATCACATGGAGTCGCGTGTAAGCGCGCGAGGTTAAAACGTGTGCAGCCGTGTTCCGGCCGTGTAATGCACTCGGCGTTGTACTTGGTATGGACGGGCTAGTGTGATGTGTGTGCATCAATTTGCGAGGCACGTTCCGGTGCACACAGCTGGCTGTTTCTGTAGACAAATAGTCTGAACCTTGAGACTGATGTGCGAGAGCCGACTGGCATGGCATGGCATGGCACTTGGCTAGCTAGAGTCTTGGCTTAGGGCGAGTTATGGCCGTTCCAGAGATGGTATTGACCTTTGGTGTAGAAATTTTGTCGGTTGGCTTGGGTGTCGGAGAAATCGCGTGCAAATGCTGGCTGTCGAGAAAAGGTGTGGAGCTTGTCGTCTAAAAATCGTCGTGGAGCACCAAAGTGATAGGTAAAATCAACTTTTTGCCCAAAAAGCTTGTATATTCAGTAACTAGATATTAATTACAACAAATACTCAGGCTTGCAAGGCAAAGAGTAAAGTGCTGCACAAAGGCTTGTATATTCAAAAGGCTTGTATAATCAGGATCTGTTAGACTAATGCCCAAAGAAGTGTCTTGAGAAATAAATTAGCCGTTCAGTGCACAAATTGATTAACTCCATTTATTGAAAAATCTCACATTTAGGAGTCCAAGCTGTTGGTAAAGTCATAACTTTTTATTATTATCATAACTTTCTGAGTAATGAAGATTAACGACAATAATAAAACGACAAAATTTGTGTTGGCCATTTTTAAGTAAATTATTTCACTGATAATGTACAGTATTTCATCGCATCTCTTAATTTCTAGTTTTATGGAGATAATCGATTTGAGCTCAAGTTACAGCTCAATCTGTAGAATAATGAAAAGATCATCATGCTGAAGCAAATTTTGGTTCATCGTCAACCCTTAAGAATTTCTAAGATAGGAACAGCCGAATATCAAGCTTTACTTTGAAGATAATCCTAGCTACTTCTGTCATATAAACTTGAAAAGACTTTAGCGTCTTCGCGTTTAATACATAATGCACTTTTCTTTAAGCATTTGCATGGTTTGTAAACAGCTTCGATTTTTCAACAAGATTGATTCTTAGAGGCTCATCTCCTCATGCTGGAAATAATATAATATCTCTGGTAATAAGACTATAACTTGGGTGAAAAGTCATATGTTAAGCTTCATTTTAGAATACTTTATTGGAATCGCATTTTGCCCTGAAAAGTTATTCACGTTTAAAAATGAGTGAAAATTTAAAACGTTTTCGTCACATTTTGTTTTTCTATTAAGAAAAGTTAAGAACGCGTTGCAGGCTGATGTACAATTTTGGGAAGTTTACAAAAATAGCAGCTTGTTTTCGATCTGATAATTTTTCATCAACAACCATTTGAAGAAAGCTAGATACATGAACAAGCTCGATGTTTTGGTACCACATGAATTAAGATTGAAAAGTTTAATGGACAGAGTTTCCATTTACGATTCATCGGCAATACGGAACAAAAATGGATCACGTACGAAAATAATGTATGAAAAAGATCATGGATGATGGCTAGGATTGACATCAAGACAGATAATAAAGTTAATTGGGAATACTAAGAAGTTAATTTATTACCAAAAAGTTTCAATACCAACCCCTGCATTAGAATTTTAGTGATTTCTAAAAGGAGCGCTACAATAACGATATGGCCCCCATGATATAGCAGAAATGTGGGGATGATTTTGGATTGGTTTTGGTGTATAAAGATTTAATTTAAAGGTGTACTGCGTCATACTAGAAACCAATTTGCAAAGGTCTACTGCTTTAATGGTCGACCATTATTTACTACACAATTTTTTAGATTCGCCTCCCATGTGACTGGATTTTACTCTCATTAATGAACGTGAATGAAATCAACGAAAAAATCTCAATTCTCTGTCAAAAAAAGAAACCAGTTTTCGTCTACAAGAATTTTGGATACTGTTCAAGTTTCCCGAATAATGTGCCGCAAAAGTTTCTGGAATTGATATTGAAATGCATTTAGACTTTTTACAAAATGTTAGCGAATATTCGGCGAACGTAAGTGGTACAAAAGGAATCGAAATGAGCAAGAGCTATCATTTTTTTTTCCAATTTCAACTGTCTTCCGACGCATCAGATTAATGATTTTCAGCAGTGTTTTGTTTATTGTTTCTTTTCTTTTTGACTCCGTTTATGAAGTTTTGTTGCTGAAAGTGTCTATACTAATAAGAACAAAAAAAATTTACATAATTTGAAAAAAAAAAAAAAATCTACTTTTATTCAACATTTTGTGTCTTGCATGTTAATTTCAGCTAACTTTTGGAGGACACTTTAACTCCTGACATTTCCTAATCGATACAAAAATTGCCATAAAAAAAAACGAATCCAAATACATGGCTCTAATTTAGAGCACAGAAGTAGCATCACGCTTCCCACACGTTGGTTCCAGCAAGATGTTAGTCAGACCTAAAAGGTCAATTAAAAATCGTCTGTTTGGGAAAAATATATTGATCAACCCATGAAATAAGAAGCCGCTTCGAACTTTGTCGAATTTACTAGCCTTCCTCCAACTTCGTCTTTATTAAGCCTTTAATACAAGTTTTAATGCAAGTTTTCAATTAAATTCCTGCCTGATCAGGCCAAGGTTTTGCAAAATGTTCAAAAACGCCTTCTAGACTTCTGTGATCAATCTTATACTCAGATAACTGTTTAGTTCGAGTTGTCTTTCATTTTGAATGACAGTGGGCTTTCTTCACTGTACGAGTTCCATTGGATGACCGGCATTTTTAGCAAAATTTTCCACGAAAAACAACGAAATGCTTGTGTTGCCATTTCCTGAAAGTACGCTTGGAATTTTATCTCAAAAGTAGGACTGTGACTAACGCTTCGTCAACAAAACACCTGTAGAACTGCGTGAGTTCACCTCCTCGACATGGCGTCGCCACCGTCAGCGTCATAAACGCCTACCTCGAATACTTTAACGTTTTTTTTCTTCTTGTTTTCTTGAGTGAATGTACATAAGTTCGATTGGGCTTGACTCCAATCTGCCATGATTCGATTCTATTTCGAGTGATTAATCGATTTTCGAAGGAAGGAAGTCGAAATGTCTACGTGCGAAACGCCTCTTTGCGACAGTTGCCGATAAGATACAAAATCATTGCTGTTTACGTTTGTTGACGTAATTCCCCAATGCACATTGCCCCAAAAAAATCGCTTGGATACTTCTAAAGCGCCAAATGGCACTTCAGATGCAAGTTGGTGTGTGTTTATTTACTAGCCGTTTGCCGTCCGTTGGACTTTACGAGTTGCGATAACTTTCCGGGCACTCCAATTTGCAGTGTAAAAAGTATAACAAAGAGACAAAAAAAAAAACATGAAAGAGAATGCCTTGTCGCTTGCGTAAGTGTTTGCTTTAGAACTCTTGCGAAATAACTAAAAAAAGCACTTTTTGTTTTTGAATGAAACAAATTGTGCTGGGGACAGTCAGAACCTGGGACAGTGCCTGGGAGTTCAAGGTGCGGTATTTAAGGGTAATGGACTGCTTTGAATATGGGGTTGATTATGTGAGATTAATAAGAGTTGACTGTGGGCTTAGGGACTTGGACACTGATCGCTCCTGACGGATGGGAGGAATTTTATATGTTCAAGGAAAAATCTCTTAATTCTTGAGGCCTGTTTGTTGTACCATACATCATACGAGGCGATTTTTTTTCTACTGAACCCGATGGCCTTCAAGTTCAAACGCCGAAGCATCTAAAATAAAATTAAAATTGCACAGAGAAATTTTAAACAAATTATCGAATCTCTTGAAGCGTTTTTTTTTTTTTGAGCTGTCAACGTACTTTCAATAACATTTTGAAAGAATCAGAGGCTGAAAAAAAAAACAGACTACAAAATCAAACCTGACTCTACACTTACTTTTACAGCTTCCAGCTGTCGTTCTATGTCACAGGTTCTTTGTAGAGCTGTATAAGTTTAAGAAGCCTGCTAAATCATTGGACTGAGTAAATATCTCGCTAGCAAACAGTCACTTGATTATTCAATCGTCTTCATCTCTTATCTATTCACAAAGAAAAAAAATGTCCTTTCTTTGAACATGATCGTCTTGGTCAACCAACTTTGCTGTGACAAGACGAACAGTGCGGCTTTCGACCCGGCAGAAGTACTATCGACCAACTTTTCACTCTAAGAATGGTACTCGAGAAGGCGTGGGAATATGCCAAACCGATCTACAGTTGCTTTGTAGACCTGGAAAAGGCGTATGACCGAGTTCCTCGAGGAAAACTCTGAAGTGGGATGGGATAAGTGGGTCTCCGTTAAGGTCATTCAGTCCCTATACACAGTCCCTGTTCGGATTAACGGTAGCAAATCAACACCTTTTAGTGTGGGCGTTGGACTTCGCCGGGTGCGTCTTGTCACCTCTCCTTTTCATTATATATGCATATGGACTGGATGTTACAACGCAACCGAGGTGAAGAATGTCTGACATTGGGGGAGCTGAGGGTAAGTCACCTGCTTTTTACAGATGACTTAGTTATCCTCGTATCCTCACAGACGGAACTCCAGCGTGCGCAAGATAGGTTTGTGGCCGTCTGTGCTGATGCTGGGATGAAGGTTAACGTGGACAAATCCGAGGTGATGGTTATTTCCAGAACGCCTTTGCAATGAACTCTGCGGAGTCCCATTGAAACAGGTGGAGAAGTTCAAGTATCTCGGGGTCTATTTCACGAGTGATGGGAGGAGCAATACTGAGCTTTCCTGTAGGATTGGCCAAGCTGGGTCAATTTTGAAACAGCTTGGAAGGTCTGTCATCAGGAAGGCCGAGCTTGGTGTGAAAGCCAAGTTATCAGTGTTTAATTCGGTATTTGTTCCAACTCTCACCTATGGTCATGCAATTTGGGTAGTAACCGAAAGAATAAGATCGCGAATACAAGCTGCCGAGATGAGATTTCTGCGTGCTGTTGTAGGAGTTACTCGCCGAGATAGGGTGAGAAACACGACAGTGCGTGGAGAGCATACTGTTGAGCAGCTTCTTCTCCGAACGAAAAGGTTCATGCTGCGATGGTTTGGCCACGTGGCACGAATGTCCCCTGCAGTACGACAACCGAGGCGTGCCTTGTATGCGACTCCGTCAGGCGTTAATTTCGCAACTCTGACGTACAATTCATCTGTCCAAAGGTTCTCATAGTACTGAGATCCAAAGATTGTGCAGGCCACTCCATAACATCAATCGATTTTGTAGATTCTTTCTCTTCATCATTGTTGCTTTGAAGAAAAAACTGGAATCTTCATACCAGAAGCGCCCATTAGCCCCTAATGAAGTTCCACCTCTACGTTTGTCTAACCGTATTAAAATGACTACAATTTCAGTTGCTAGTAAGTGTAGGTCTAAGCTGAGAAACACACTTTTGGTTTAAATTGTTTTGAGGTGTGTGCATAAAATTTGTGAAGAGTTGGAACACCGACCATTATAGCGTTAAAATCGTACCAATCTCGTCGCGTCTTGTCGAGTGACCTTTGAAGCTTTTCTTTTCCAATCCACATTAGAAGACACCGCCAAAGACATGATACGACTTGTTTCGGCTCCCATGCGAACCTTCTCCAATATCATTCAAACAGCTGAACAGTTTCCCTCGAAAACTGGTTGAAAACTCACCCCACGGTAAGGTTCCCAGAAAGTGGCCTTCAAGCCATCGCCCGCAGTCAACTGCCGTCTGACTAATTTTCCACCCACGTCATAGCCCCTCGGCCCTACGCGCCCGACCAACTCAGTTGCCAACCGTCTTTGTCGGGTCAACTCGTCAACATCTGTCGTCACTCGAGCCAGTATCAGTTGCGGTTTACTTCAACATTTTAACTCATCGCTCTGATTAAAGTTTTTCCGCGTCATAGATTCGATTTTGAAAAGTCACCGTCTCGAACTACGAGCATATCATCGCTATTTCTGAATTAGGTCATCAACTTGCTCGCTAAAAATAACCATGCAGCTAACACGCCTTGCGTTAGATTTGAAGTAAAATATACAAACAGACAAAGAAGAAGAGAAAACTATCAACCACCCGTTTTATTAAATTTCCTATCGCTAATCTTTTCAACAAATTTATTAAATCATTTTTCGTTTTACACTCCGCGAAGAGGTGTATCTAATCAACTTCTTTTTTTGGACGTTAACCCGCTTGGGTTTCCTTCGTTGTGATATCCATCGGACACTCGTATATCATGTCGAGGGGTGTCTTCATTAACAAACGTACAACTTGATTTCGATTGGTTTTCGATTTGAATCGATTGAGGTGGTTGACGTCATTTGGAGGGATCTATTTTATTTTTTTATTTCTGAAATGCAACATGAATCTGACTCTGATTCAGTGTGGAGGAACTCGGTAACCGCATGAATAGAACTGACTTGCAAGTTTAAGAGAGTGACTCAAGGCGTAACCGCGTATGACTCGTGGCACGAACGTCAACATAAGTCTGGGATCAAAAGTCCACATCCGATATGCGCTCTTGACATGAGTTCAAACTTTAGCGAAAACAATGTGTACAATTTTCTGGAATTCAATTAACTCTAAGAAATAGCTGAATTGACGTTAGACTCTTATTAAACCGAAACTTCTGGCTTTACTCACTTGGTAGAGTTTAAAATTTATTCTTCGAACTAGAAAGCCTTAGGTTAAATTTTATAGTTATTTATTCGTTCTAACTGTAAGATTTACTGCAACAGCATCTTGAATTGTGAAATGAAGACAGAAGTAATCTATCCTTTGATATTTGCTTGTTAGTTAAAATGAAAAAAGAACTGAAAAATGAATAATAGTATTGGTGTTATAATTGCAAAATTATGCGTGGAGCATCACCTCCGAAATGCATTCAGAGATATAAAAGAAGGCTTTTTAAGGAATATAGAACAGAAAAATTCTTTTGAATTATTAAAGAATTTAGTGGATATGTTTAGAGTATTAGCATAGAGGCTGTAGATGAATCTATGTGTTACCCATTTAGATTTTTATAGTAAAAAAAAAAAGTGGAGTATTAGTGATATTACTCTGTAGTGAAAAGAATGCCAATATCATGAGTGATTATAAAAGATAACCAAGCAATCTTTACGAGAGCCAGTAAATTTTTCTGATTTAAAGCTTGAAGTCTGGTTGCCATGAAGGAGACAATAACGCAGCAAGTCAAGAAAAAATTAAATTATTCTATTTTTTATTTTCACATGTATCAAATTTTAACGCGCACAACACAGTGGAGGCGCGAAAAAGCTATGCTCTGGCCCTTCGTGGGCTGGTACACCACTGATGATGATGATTTTTTTGTTTTTTTTTATTTTATTTTTTTCAGGATGTTTATTTGCCAAAAGTGCAACAAAGAAAAGCGAATGCAAAGGTTGATCAATATTTTGGCAGTGTGAAATAAATTAGACTTTAACTATCATGTTAACCAGGAAAGAAGGCGTTAAGCCCGAATCGCAACAGCAAATTCAATCGGTCGAACTTTGACAATTGAACTAGAATACACGTAAAAGCATTGTGCCAAACGAAATAGCGCGGTCGGGCAACTTCTCAGATCGTAATATCGTAACTCCGCCCGACTGGGTCTACTACTCTACTACCTCGGGCGTTTGACAGATGTTTGTATATTTATTTTTATTTACAAGCGAAATTTGAGTTCGGAAAGCGATTATTTGAGTAAGGAAGAATTTCTTTTGATTTTAGTTTCAAAATCAAATTGTTTTCTTACAAAATGTGTTTAAGGGAATTTAAAAATTTCGAGGATAAGCTAATTTGGGGAAAGCTGACGTGTGAGCTCCATTCCGATTTGAAAAATTGAGTGAGGCGTGCGTTTACATTCTTTTTCGTAAAGCCGATAAAACGCGTATCAACGCCTGTCCTAATCCGACCGACCGAACGCGTCTTTGCGATTTGAGCTTTAATGTTGGGTGCGGCTACTAAACACGTCTATTTACTCGACACGGTCAAAGTATGGTTGACGCTTTTTTTCAAAGATTGAAGGGAATTTTGTACTC
Organism: Syritta pipiens; assembly: GCA_905187475.1. Classification (NCBI taxonomy): domain Eukaryota; kingdom Metazoa; phylum Arthropoda; class Insecta; order Diptera; family Syrphidae; genus Syritta; species Syritta pipiens. The sequence continues at coordinate 5,822,799 of LR994571.1, forward strand.
TTTGTCATTGGCTTGGAAACAAGTTTTAGGCTCTCAGACTTCTAACGTTTTGATCAGTCAGAAAACTGAAACCTTCAAGCTTATTGCAGATCCTGCGTACTTTTTTTTAAAGATAATTTGCAGTTTAGAGTGACAATCCTGAAATCCTTTCAAGTTCTCATGATAGAAACGCCAAAGATTGTCAATGAAACAATACGACAGTTTTAACTCTTTACGGCACAAGAAGCCATGTATTTTATTCGATCTTTAAACTCCAGCTACTAAAAATTAGCAATTGACATTGGAAATCAATTTCACCGACTCTATTAAACGTGTGTTTATGTATTTTATTGAACAAGCCGCAGTCCAACTGAACTACTGAACTGGCATGGCGTGGAGAATGCAACTCAAAAAAACATATAAGAACAAAAGTTTATTTATTGCTGGCTAGAAAATAATTCAAGGGCTGTTTTATTTATTTATTTTTTTTCAGTTATTGTATTTAAAGTAGAATTCAAGTATTTAATGCTTAATTGTGATGCAGAGTTCATGACATAAGTACAGTTTCATTTTTGTTTTATTCCCGTAATTGTACAAAATGAAAAATAGTCAACTTCTAATTTTTTTTGTTAAAGCAACATAGAACATAGAGAGTTAAAAATAAGTCGTTCCCTTTTTCTACATTAGCTTAATATGAAATTTGCTGGTTTTGGTAATGTCTTGTAAGTATTTAATAAGAGTTTTTTCCCTGTCAAGATTTTAAGAGTGTGTTTGCCTCTCATGCAATGAAAATGCATAGTTCTTCTTTTCTGCTTGACATGTAGTTCTTTTTGCGCAGAATAGATCTCTCCGCGTCTTGTTAGTCGGCTTGTTGTCGAACTGTCTTGTTAGTCGAACATTTACTCACACTAAAGTCGCCTTGGAATCGACCGTGACAGAATATATCAAATAGACACCAAAGCTCAAAACCACAAACCCAAAAATGCAGTAAGCTTTGAATTCTTCCCGCAAAATGTCTCCAAGTCTCACATGAGGCCTCCTCTTTTGTAGCACGCCGCAACAAGGCCCTCACTAGTGGTTTACCACAAATTATTGCGTTGTATTGACCACGTGCCGCAAAGTGGACCAGCTCCAGGGGTCTAAAGACCACGCTGACTAAACCCTAAGCGCTAGTTTTTTATTAAAAATAATAAAAAGCCAAACCAGTTGTGCCGCAGGCTAATTGAATAGTCATTAGCCGTCCCACAGCCTTAACACTACACGGAGTTTAGCCAATTAAATCCAAATCAAGTCGCGCACCCATTCGCGCGATTCATTTCACGAGTATCTCAATCGGCCGCTGTCGTCGTAAGTATCTTTGGTTGAAAAGGCACAAAAAAAAAAACATTAATCGTACATAAAGAGCGCAAGCTATGAACAAAAACGATGGTAAATCAATAAAATTTTATTCACTCAATTTGCGGTTCATAAACTGCAGAAATTTTCGGAAAGATCTCTGTACTTCTACGTGTGTTTACCTGTTTCTGAAAATCCCATTTCTCTGGTGCTAAATATTTCGGGCGGTAGGCCTTTAATCCTACCGGCTCATAGGCTCATAGGCTCATAGGTATAACAAAAGTGTCCTGGAAAAACCCCGTAAACAAATTTAGTTTTTATTGCTCGGAAGTTATTGAACTGTTTTGTGTGTGTTTTTGTTGTTGCTTTCGTGTCTACCTGTTGCACGGCAGCAGAAGGTACACGCACAACAGGCACGCATACACACGCAGTCAGGCTTTCGTCAAACAACCGATACCACCAACGCCACAACTGGCCGTCCTAGACATTCTGTCGGCAGCAGAGAGTGATGTATCTATGTATCTATTCGTCTGCGTTGTTTACATAACGCAAATGAATTCGTTTTTTTTTTTTCTCTCTCGTCGGCCGCCCGTTCGCTCTCTCTTTCCGTTGCGCTCTTGCCCTCACTCCCTGGGTGCTGGATTCGATACAAAAACAAATTGATTAGCGTCTAGTTTTGCGGGTTAAGTGTTAATAATTTCGCGCTGAAACAAATGAATGTGACGGACCAACGGTCGGCGGGCAGGCTCGCGGGGCATATGTGGTTGTGGTCAGGCTTAGAAGGCATCTGGAGGCATTCGCTTTCGAAAGATTATCGGATATTTAGCGTTTCTTGGGTAGTAATGAGTGTTGTTGTAATGTTCTTCTGTCTGCTTGGGTTTAGACACTGATTCCTAGGAGTCCAGTCAATTTGGCTGCGTATCCAGTGTGCTCACCTGACAAATCTGCATAACTGAGAGAAACACGCGTTCTCTAGACGATCTCTAATAAAAATACGGTCGGATAAAAGCAAGTTTGAATTTACGAAGATATTTTTAACCTCTTCTGTACCCCACAAAACCTCACACACCATTTGAGGTGTGCTCAATAATTGTCGCGTTGGGTCCTTAAATCTTATGCTGAGTGTCTGAAAATGAAGTTCTGGCATGGGAGATGGAAACTGTCAGAACGGGGCTGAATGTCGAACTTTTGATTTTTTTTTCTCAAAAGATACTTTGGTTTAAGTCGACTGAAGCGGAAATGGTTTTTCTGCACACTTTGCAGGCAACAATTTTTGAATAAATGAAATAAAACATAACTGTATTTATTTTTATTGTATTTATTGTTATTTTTGTATTGTATTTATTGTTATTTTTTTCTACTTTGTCGGATCATTTGAGCAAGTTCCATCACCAAGGAAGCTGGAAAAATAAATAGTACCTTACCTATTTTAAGCCAAAAATATTGTTTAAAACGTTTGTTTCGTAAGTTTTATATTATTTTATATATTGGATTAGTATTATAAACTGTTTAGTTGGCTTGAAATTCTATTAGATTTTAAAAATTAATAATGGGGAGAGGACTTCATTGTTCAGCGGAAAAAAGAGAAGTAATTTTCAACATGCTTAATAATGGAAGACGAATAAACGATATTGCGAATGATCTCAAATGTTTAAAGAAGATGGTTTATGCTCTAAATCATGTTAAAAAGAATAAAGAATTTGAAAACATTGCGAGGAAAAATCGGCGTCGAAGGACAACAAAAGCCATGGACAGGGCGATTGCAGAAGCAAACAGGAAGGACCCATTCATAACTTCCAATGAAATTAGAAAAGAAACTGAAGACTTTTATGGCGTTAATATCACCTCAAGACTTGTCCGTTACGGTCTATCAGAAGCAGGGTTGCATGTTTGTATCGCCCGAAGGAAACCACTCGTTTCAACAAAGAATCTTGGACGCTTGGAGCATTTGGAACCTCTTCGATTTTGGAAAAATATCTTTTGGAGCGATGAATCCAAGTTTAATAGACTTGGATCTGATGGCAAAGTTTATGTTGGTCGCTCAAAAGGTCAGGACATTAATCCAAAGTACACACTGAAGACGGTTAAACACGGTGGCGGGAGCATAATGGTGTGGGCACCTTTTTCTTGGCAAAAGACGCTTTGGTTTAAGTCGACTGAAGCGGAGATGGTTTTAAAATGTTTTTAAAAATTTCCTGTTTTTGTCTTATCAGCATATTTCTATTACATCTGATAGCCATTTTTATAATGCCAAAAGGGCTTGATTCAGTAACATTCAAATCAAAACTCCAAATTAAAATCATTCTCCTGAAAAGTGCTTAAAATGGACTGAAGTTACTTAGCTTTTTGAGTAAAGAACTTTTAAATTTTTCTTTCAAAAATTTTCAATCACGGCGGAAAAACGGCAAAATTTTAATCAACTGTCGTAAATTAGTTTCGATTTTAATTACACCACTGTCTTTTAGAGGGTCTGTAAAGATCTATTAGGTGTACAAATTTTGTATGACACCTACGATCTATTTATTTCGACTACCACTTACCGCTACAGCCATTTATTGCAAAACGGCGGCTTAGGTAAAGTTGGACACATAAGACAAAGATACACAAGGTTGGCCTTTGATGATAAGCTAAGCTCAACTCAAGCATTAACAGTCTTTACATGATTTTTTGAGAAATGAATTTCATAGAATTTGTAACACTTGCTTTATTTCAATTCTTACTTTTGTGGCTACGTGAATAACACAGAGGAAGTGAACTCGACTTCGTTAGGTTCGATAGAATTTATAGTTTAATTCATTAGAGTATCTACATAGTCTAAGTTCGAGATGTGGGCGTCGTGGCTCAATTGTTAGTGCGTCGGACTGTTAAGCGAGAGTACCTGGGTTCGAATTCAGCTCGGGGAAAGAACACCACAAACAATTTTCACGGCCCCACCTCCAGCGAACGACTGACAATCCTCCTGGAGTACTTTTGTCAGGGAATGCTTTCGCATTTCGCCGTTCAGAACAAGCAATAAGCCGTAGGTTGCCTTAACTTGTGTCAAAATTATGACGCGCACAACACAGTGGAGGCGAGAAAAGCTAAGCTGTGGCCCTTCGTAGGCTGTTACGCCAGTAATGATGATGATGATGAGCTTCGAGATCACAGGGCGTTTCTGTTCACCTTACAGAAGTTAATTGGAAACTCTTTAGTTTCGATTAAACTAAAATCGAAACTTCGAGCTTTAGCTTCGATGCTTTAGAATCAGCTGAGTAATCTGTGAATCGATTCCACGGTCCCTTTTGACCGAAGACATAAAATGCTGTAACAAGATGATAACCATAATTTCATCGAGAGACCTGTTGATACAAAATGTAACTCCGAAAAAAAAAGATTTTCTAATAAGCACGAACTTAGTGATGCCATCACCGACGTTGGCGAACGTCACGACCCAATGACAACCTTTTTTTTGTCTCGAATTAAACGCCATGGACGTAGAAGATGCGTCAGACACGATGGCGAGCGGCGCCATTTTTCATTGGTGCGTTAAAACTCCAAATCACGCGTCAGTTTTAAAAAGGTAACATTCCAACGCCTCCGTAGTTCACGTTTCCTAGAATCCAGACCTTTGCGGTCTGTTTTAGGTGCTTCTTCTAGCAATGAATACCGTCGATATCACCGCATTCCGGGAACCATTACAATATTTATTTGGGCCGAAGTCGTTATGCGAACGAGCGATGACGGTGCTAAATATGGATAGCAAAAAATTAATAAAAAGCCATAGGGTCTTGGGTTTCGTTCATTGTTGCTCTAAGAATATTAAGAAAAACAAAATGAAAAGAGTCTCTTAAACATTAGTTTCCGATAATAAATATATTAGTTTACTTTCATTAGGAAGAGTAATTAATCTTATACAAAAAGTTATGATCATTGCTTTTTGTTTTCTTCTGTCGTACTTTTATGATTAAGTGAAGCCATCAGGTACCTTCCATCATCCAGAGCTAAGAGCCAGAATAAGCCACGGTGAGAGAGGTCTTACGCGCATGTTCGATATTTTCTTAAGCCCTTATTTTCCTTCCTCTGATATTGGAGAAATGCCGCAGGTCATTAAAGACCAAGAGAAAATAAATGAATGAGTGTTGCAAATAAATGAAAATAAAACGAAAAGTTTCTTTGAATTTGTTCAAATTATCATCAATCTTTTTAAAAATATTTTGCTGCTGATACACCAGTTTTTTGAAGAAAGTAAAACAGTGTGGCGCGAAAAAGCTAGGCTCTGGCTCTTAACGGGCTGTTACGCCGCCCAATACATACAAAACAGTCTGGTTAACGTTCATCTTTAAAATAACCCTTAAAAAGTTTATTTTTTTGGAAAACAAGACCTGAATTAAATAAACAGGAGATCACGTCAGTCTGCAGCCAGCAAACCATAAATGGTTTGGAATATGGTGGTCCAAAATCAGAGTTTTACTTGTTTAGAAGAAAAGACAGATCTCAGAAAATTTTTTTTAGAAAAAAATGTTTGTGCTGGGAAAAGAAAGACAAATTTATACATATACTCATCATCATTAGTGGCGTAACAGCCCACGAAGGGCCAGAACCCAGCTTTTAGCGCCTCCACTGTTTTGTGCGCGTTATAATTTTGACACATGTGGAGGGACCTACAGTTTAGTTACAAAGTCAATAAAATATTAGGTTGTCAAATATCTCCCTTCCGCCTTTTTGTCTTTTGAATTTTCCGGCTATGTACAAAGCGCTACAGAGCTCGTATCCAAACTAATCATGCATAGCGTCCTTTTGTAGGTTATGTCAAGACCTTTCAAATGATGTATTGCCAGAAACGAACTCTGTAGCGCTTTGTACATAGCCGGAAAATTCAAAAGACAAAAAGGCGGAAGGGAGATATTTGACAACCTAATATTACAGTTTTCAATCTGACCACATTTGGCACACTCGCCACAAAGGATCTTAGCAACACACATTATTTTTATCTTCCTTTCCTCCTGTCGCGTGGTCAAATGGCGCATATTTTTTTTTTTTCAACAGCAACAATTGTTGACTAATTTCCTTTTCAAAATATCTCCAATTAGGACCTAGAGTTTTGATGGTAAAGTCTGTCAAGTGACTTGGGTCGGTTCCAAGTTATTAAGGAAGTTTTGCCTCAAACACAAGATTCGACGTCATTTTTAGAAGAACATAAGAATTGACATTCACAATATTTAAAATCCCATAAAATATGGGCAATGGCCATCGTTTTGTTCATCTTGAAACACTGTACCGGTGACAAATTTATCGGACAAATAAGTTGGTAAAAATTTGCGCTGGATGGAATCCCGAAGTTTACATTTCCGTGATAGCACAACTCTGAAAAAATAAATGACCGGCAATTAGACGTCTAATAAGATACATTAGGAACTTCAACTATTAATTACTACCCTGACAACTAGATATTCACAGTAATTTTTTTTTTAAATAAAATTGATATAAATTCTAGCCACGTGTACAAAAATGTACAGAATTTGTGATGATGCTATAGTTTTCCAAAAGTGTGTAACCAAAGAGTGTTTATTCTTTTAAGTGCGCCTACAAAATGCGTTGCCGGCATCAATCCCATGTTGTTAATTAAAAAGAGGCTTCCCAGCTAAACCCGTGTTATTGATAAATAAATAATGATGAAAAGGAATCGATACCACGATGGTTCTAATTTCGCTTAAGATCGGCCTCAGGTCGGTTATCCACTCAGCTAAAATAGAGTGGTGTTTATTAAATAAAATTCTTCTCAAGTAACTGCTAAAAAAACAAACGTAAAATGATCTCCCATCAGATGAAGCGGTAAGCGCCTGAATAATCCGACCAAAATCAAACCACGTCCCTGAACCTAATCTCCCCTGAGACCTGAGAACAATCTCAAACCCAATGATTGGAAAATTCCGCAAAGAAATTCCACAAAATAGTTCACCGATCAGATCAGCAACAACATAGCAACCAACGACTTTAAGAATAAAAATCCGAAAGCCCAGCTTTAGAAGTAGAACAGAAACGCTCACCGGCTTGCGCCTGTTCAATGTCATTCACGTAAGCATGACTCCTGCTCTTACGTAACCACAGATAGAACCACCTCAAAAGCTGTTAAAATCTCTACCCCTAGTTCGAGTCTCTAGTCCGCTCGATTAAAAAATTGGAAGAAAATTCGAAAAAAATAAAAACAATTTTCCATTCAATCTCCAACACGCACGTTGTTCCTCCTCTCCGCCAACTCGCGCCGCTCTTCGTATTCTTTCATTTCTTTTGAATTTTGTTATTTCGCCTTTTTGTCTTCTTATTTTATTTATTTTTTTTTCGTTTTGTCTCTCTCTCTGCGTCCACAAATGCATTTTTATGTTCGTTTTCTGCTTTCTTTGAAATTTTAGATATGAAGGCACATACATAATTGCGACGTGGTGTCTGGTACAAGCGCACAAACTGGCGACATTCTGTCTGCCCTGATCAATGCCGCGTTGCCGGGTTTCGTTTCGTTTCGAAAAACAGAAAAGAAAGAAAAAAAAAATTCGAAAAACAAAAACCAGCACCTAGCGCGCTGTGGTGTTCACCTCTGTAAAGGCGCTCTCTCGAATACACACTCAGGCAGACGCACACACACAGCCGACTTGGCTTGTAGTAAAAGGGCCCACAAAGAATCCATTTAAAGGCGTTATCACCCTACAAGGTGACTGCTTAGATACAGTATCTCTCGCCACGGAATGCACGAGAAGTGCGGCAACGAGGCGACGTATAAAAATCTAAACTTGTTTTTTTGTTGTTGTTGTTGTTGCTGCTGTTGTTGTTGTTGTTGGTGGCGGACTTTATCTTCGGTTTTCTTCTTTCTCAGCAAAAGGCAACCGAACGAATATCGATAGCCCGTAGGCGTGACTGAGTAGAAAAATACCAGCGGATTGTTGTTGTTGGCTTTTGGTGTATGCGTCAGGTTTTTTAAACGCCAAAAACTTTTCTACGTTCGTATTGGTTTGAGTGGTCGGTCGCGATGAACTCGTGTTGTTGTTGTTGTTAATGGTTTGGTGTGCTGCAGTGGCAATGCATGTGCACGACGGCGGCGAACCACCCTACACTCCTTCCACCCCGTTGACATTCCGATACGGAGCAAGAACAAAAAAAAACGAAAAATTCTCATCCAATTCTCGCTCTCTCTCTTGGTCTTTCCGTTTCACACTTGTGTACAAGTGGTGTACAAGTGTATGTACAGAGTATCTGTGATCGACCACCACACAAAGGCGTGTGTAAGAATGCCAGCAGAACAAGTTACTGTTCTACGCGGCAACGACGACGAAGGCGAGGATGAGAACGAGGAGATATGGTTGAGAATGATGATGAGGACGAGGACGAGGACGAGGAGTAAAAAGTAACACAATGTATCTGAAAGAACCAAAACCAACAACACACGTCTTATCCGTGTATCTCTCTAATGACGACCGCCTCTCTGAGGGTGTGTGTCTCTTGCGGGTGTGTTTAGCCGTCGCACACGCACACACACATACACAATCGACGACGACAGTCAGTCTCTGGGGTTTCATTCGGCGGTGTTCGTTGAGATACAATCCGCTCAAGTGTTCAGTATTTAGTAGTCAGCGATGAAAGGGAGAGGCAAAGCGTGTTCTTCGTAGCGCAATCCGTAAAGGCACCACCATCCAAACCCATTATATTATTATTCGTTGTTATTAATTCTAAGTTAGTTGGAAAGGTGTCACAACGGCAGGAACATTATAGCTCTCCGACGGAACGATACAAGAAAAATATCTACACACAGCCGGATCGTTAGAACCATACAGTGAATTAGACTTTCTTTCGATTTATTGATTTGTGTTGATTTTTTTTAAGTTGAATTTTTTTGTTCTTCTTCAATTTGTGTTTTCGTACAATTTTTTGTGTGTTTTTTTGAAACCGTGTGCCACAACTTTGAGACAATCCGTCGGCCATCATACACGCAGTGAGAGCGAGAGACGTGTTGACGACAACGGTGTTTTTTTTTTCTTCGTGAAATGGTGTTGTTATAAATTTTGTTTTTAATTTAATCTCTTAGTTGATTTTTTTTCCTTTGGTTTTTTTGTGGAAACTCAAGTGCCTAAAAATAGCCAATAAATGAGATAATTTAGCATAAAAATTGCAATATATACACACATACACATCTTTATACACATATCGCTAGCGGTAAAGTTTTTAAAACAATATTTAAATGTACAAAAATTTTAAAGAGAGTGTAATGACAAACAAATCCAGTTCAATGACAATGAAAAGTGATAATGACAGTAAATTAGTTAACACCACAAATAACAATAACAATACAATATACTACAACAGTAGCAGCAACAAGTCAGCAACAGCATTAGCGACGGCAACATTGCAACAGCAACAGCAACAGAATCAGCAGAGCAGCAGCACAGTTGGAGCAGCAGCAGCAGCAGCAGCAGTGTCAGCGACAACGAGCGATTTGCCATCGATAACACTAGCGCCATTTTCAAAGATCAAGCGTGAATTAGAATCCAACAGTGATCCGCACGGCAGGCCGACAGTATCAATGGTTACGAAATCGTTAAGCAGCAGCAGCAGCAACAACAATTCATCATCGGCGACAGCGGCTAATTCGGTGAGTGCAAAAATGGGCTCCCGACGTATTTTCACACCGCAATTCAAATTGCAAGTGTTGGAGTCGTATCGGAACGATAGCGATTGCAAGGGCAATCAAAGGGCTACCGCCAGGAAGTATAACATACATCGGCGCCAAATACAAAAGTGGTTGCAGTGTGAATCGAATTTACGATCATCGGTGGCGAATATAAGTGCGAATAACGTGAAACATCAGTTTCATAATATCACCCATCAAATGCCAATTGTAACAACGTCAACGCTGCCATCATCGGCGTCTTCGTCAATACACACAAATAGTAATCATCATCAGCATCAGCATCAGCATCAGCATCATCATCATGCCCACCATACTCAGCAATATAAAGCCATTAATAATCGGCTGTCCTTGGACGCAACCAGACATAGCGTCGCTCTGACTTCCATACCGATTCCAACATCAAAAGCGAGCCAAGGGGTGTTGGTGGCGGCAGCAGCAGCGGCAGCAGCAGCAGCCGCAGCAGCGGCGGCAGCCAATGTAGGAGATGTAGGTGCAGTGGCACCATTATCGTCACCGTCGCCCGCTTCCACATCGTACTTGTCGACCACAGTGAAAAGCCTACACGCACCTACATCGCCCATCCTCCACCATCCTCAGATTTTAACGAAGTCGACGGTGTCTCCATCGGCGTTGCAATGTACCAAGGGGGGCCCAACGGCGGCGGCACCATCAATGCTACACACACCATATCACCACCACCATCACGATGCTGGTATGGGTATTCACACACCACCTGCTCTGTTGACAAGTGTGCCAGTGCCAGTATCAATAATTACACCACATCCGCATACACACTTGCACGTAGCCAATTTGAAAAGCCATTACCACCACCTCCACATGGAGTCGCAACAGCAACAGCAACAGCACCACCAACACCACAATCATCATCATCATCTACACCATCACCCATACAGCCAAATGCCTCAACCGCCACCGCCACCGCCGCCGCAACAATCAAGTGAGCGACGTCCGTTCATGCCGTCAGCATGTCTGCCTGCTTTACCTACTTCTTCATCGTCGTCGTCGTCTTCGTCGCATTCGTCGCCGTCGTCGTCGTCGACGGCTTCCTCACCCCCGGCACCGATGACAGCTGTTGCTCTCTCATGCACAGACACTCCGGCAACTACCCCTGCTGTTGCGCCGTCTCTAGTTCAAGCGGAAGAAAATCGAATCGACGACGGGTTACGTGACTATCAGACGACAACGACAACGACGACAACAGTGGTGGCAGAAAATCGTTATATGAATGAAAATGAGTACGCTCATGGCAGGACGCAGCATCGTGCTTTCGAAGGCTTCCCCTACTACATGCCTCCGCACATGCATCCGGCGGCAGCGCCGTTGATAGCGCCAATCGATTTGTCATTGGGAACGAAGCGGCTTGGATACGAAATGTCTTATGGCGAAAACAACAACGAATACAAGAGGGAGCGCGGCAACATCACGTTTATTGATACTCCGAAGCGCGAGCCATCACCGAAGCAGAACGAGCACGACGACGATGCCGACGCCAACGTCAACGTAGACGTCAACGCCGACGCCAACACAGACGTCGATGATGATAATGATGATTCTGATTTGAATGTGGTCGATTCGGACTTCTCGAAGTCGTCGGTTGTTGATTTGACTTTGAGGAAGCGAAAGGTTCTCATGTCCGACTCTGCGGACACAGTGTCTGCGGAAAAGCACACGAAACTCTCGCCCGATCCAGAACACGAGGAGAAGGATGCCGGCGACAAGCCCCAGGAGCCCGCCAAACCGTTCAAGCTCTTCAAGCCATACCTCCTCGACGACGACAAAGCGGACAAGGGGACCGATGGCGACAAGGAGACCGCCAACAAGATCTGCAAGCAGAAGGACCCCATCATCTGGAGCCACCACACCGCTTGCCTGTCGCCGCCCATCAGTCATGACAGCCGCCAGTGCAGTAGCCGTGGCAGTAATTTTCAATCGCCCCCAGCCGACGCGTATCCATTTCCAGCCGGGAGTCCTACTTTTCAGTCAACCGCTGCTGCAGCCACACCGTCTAGTTTCCGTTGCCCCAAGGGATCGCCCGTATCCGGCTACGAGTCTTCATCCTCGATCTACTCAGATTCCGCCTCATCAAGCGGAGACCACCACTACACCAGCCTACCCCCCGCCACCTACAGTCTCGACTTCAAAGTCCACAACATCAACGGCGGTGACCTCCTCCTGGCCCACAAGCACCTGATATCGTCGGCCGCCAACCGTGCCTTCATCGGCGAGACCTGCTTCCCGAACGTCCAGCGATGGCTCGACCAGGAGCACTGTCCCTACGTTTAAGCGCGTCTGTGTGTCGATTCGAAATCGAATACACCAGATCCTTGCTTACATTATTGTACATATTTTTTTTTAGCAATAACTGTTACAAAAACAAATTTTAGTTTTAAGTTTCGGAGTTGTTTTATTTTTAAAAATCCCATATCCATATCATCATTATTGTCTATCGAACAACAAACATCATCATTGAGGCTTTATACAGATTGTAACAAACAAGCGACAACAACAAAATTGCCATAAATTATTTACTTTCTACTTATAGATTTAATGTTTTACGAGTATTGTTATATACACGTTAGAATTTAAAGATTTTTGTTTCGTTTGTCTTAGGTTAATGTGTTTGTTTTTTTTTTTTTCTCGAGAGTTGAACTTTCGAAGTAAAAAACGAACCGTACACACCATAAACACACACACACACATAACATAGCTTTATATTGAAAAAGAAGAAAAAACAGAAACTCTGTTAAATGTTGTTAACTAAAATGAATGAAAAAGAAAAACAATTTTATATGCATATATCAAAACTTACAACAGATTGTAATAATTGAAAAAAAAAAATAATAATTCTGAATTTTTGTGATACTAAATCAATCAAAAGAGAGAGAAATGATAAAATTATGAGAAAAGAAAAATCGAAAAGAAAACAATTTTTAAAAAAAAATAACAAAGAAAAAATGTTTAAAGATATTTGTCAATTATGCAAAATGATAAGAACAAAATATAAAAACGTCTTTTTTAATATTATTATTACTGAATAGGAAAACTATTTTATATATACATATATATTATATATTAACAGATTAAATGTAGAACAGTATTTTTGTATAAAAAAAAAAGAAATCTAAACAATATACATGGTATGAATTAAAGTTGAAAATGTTTCATTTCTTTAAAAACAAAAGGAGGGAAGATTTTGACATGAGTTTTGTCTCAGTTTAAATGGGAAGAGATTTGAAATTCTGTTTCAGGATGACAATTGCCAGCAGCTACGTGTCTACTCATGTGGGACTCCAAGAGTTTGTACAAAAAGATTGAAAACAAGTAACAGAAACTTGTGTTGTCTGAATTTCTTATTCAACTGCACGTCGAGCGACACGTTGAGGTTAAGAGAATCAGGAGTTAGAAATCAACTCCAACAGCCAGATAAAGCAGTGGTGGGTTGAGCAATAAAGTCTCTAGAACACGTACCATTTCCAATGAATAACTTTAGTTTGACTGCAATCAGTCTTAATAACAGAAATAAGAAAAATAAAAATACAAGTCCAGTCGACTCCGCTTAACTGAAACACCGATATGCCACATTTTTTTTTATTTTCTCTTAAACGAACTTCGGATAACAAGAAAAAAATTTCATTTAACCGGAGTTCGGATAACCAAAAAACAATTTCGAATACCAGCATGAAGATTCAAAATTCAACATCAAAAAAATTCTAACATAATTTTTAATGTCAATATTAAAAAAAAAAAAACTCAAAACAAGACAAAACTTCGATAACGTAAGAATAACCGACTTAGTAGGAAAACTAAATGAAAACTGTGATCAGAGTTCGGAAGACAACAAGATGACTCTAAAATGGCTCTCAAGACTTAGCAACACTAAAAAACAATGTCTGAAAAAAATCTTTTCAGGTCTCAGAAAATGATTGAATAGGGGTCAAAAGGAGTAAATGAGACAGCATTGCATGGCAAACGCAGTCATCAAATAAGTGAGTGATAGATCGTGTCGAATTCAGTGATATTTTAGCATTTTCACAAATTGATTTTTTACGATTTTCATAATTCGTTGAGTGATGTGGCTTAATAAGCCGCTAATACCCATCACTCATCACTTACACTCAAAGATTCATCGTTTGAGATGTAAGGCGGTCATTGCCTAAGTCACTATTAACCCAAACTGAGCTCAGAAACGATTTTTGTTTGTTAATGTGGGGTTTGCTGTTATAAGAAAATCTCTACCACTATATCGTAGGAATGGCTAGACAAACATTTCGAAAAGCGAAGATGTTGTGAGCAAATTTTTGGAAATTATGTACTTTAACTTTTAAGAATGATTGTTATCCACACTTTGGATCTGACATTTTGCCATCCAATCGTATGATCAAATCAAAACAACGAAAATCCAACAAATTAAACATAAAAGTACAGTCGAACTTGCCTATAATGAATTCGCATGCGACCAGAAAAAAACTTCATTACATAGAAATTCCATTATACAGATATTTTGATAATTTTTATTAAAATAAGCAGGTCTTTTATTTAAAATAATCAGGTATTTTGGTTTGATTTACACCCGTAGAATTTTGTTCCTCAACAAAGCTTTCTAATATATTTAGCAACTCAAATACATTATTCGGTACGTTACTCCTCATCTCCACAAAGGTTCGAAGTACATCAGACAAGGAATCTCGAAGAGACATCGAACAAGCAATAAGTTATAGTCGATATTGGTATAGACGTGGAAGCATTTTGAAATGAGAAAATATATACATAATATGAAAAAATTCATTCACATCATTCACAAAAAACGTATGAAAGTCAAGTTTTCAAGTAAAAAATTTATTCATTGTACAGAAAGATTCACTATATGGAAATTCATTTTAAGGAGATAAAAATACACCTAAAACAGAACCAGAAAGCTGTGCCTTTGAAATAAGTTCATTATATAGACACGGAGACGAAGAACTTCATTATATAGACATCCATTATAGGGAATTTGTAAGTTTTGTACGATCGTCCAGTCTTAGTTAAAAAAAAAACCTGACGACACTGATCTCTAAGTTTTCTCTCATCCTTACGATCTAATTTGGCCCAAGTTTTAAATATTCGATGTTCGAAAAAGTTCGGCAGTAAATTTCAACCCATTTTCTTATATTTCGAACGAGCTGTATTAAACAAAATATGTGTCGTTTTGAACAATTACCTGTTGCCATTTTTTGAGGTAAAGTCATTGTTCCATCTGCATAGAACTTCTGGGCGGTCCGAGCGAAAAACTAATTGAAGTGCGTTTTGCAGGCATCTACGGAGTTTCAAATTACCTCACTAAGAGAATTCTGCAAATATGCAAAACAAATGATAATTCGAAGGTACACTGTCTGGGCTATATGGTGGATGCATCAAAACTTCTCAATCAAGCTCTCTAAGTTTTTGCCAGATCATCAAAGATTTATGGGGTCTGGCGTTGTAATGATGAAATACAACACCATTTCTGTTGATCAATTCTGGCCGTTTTAGTTGAATTACTTCCTTCAATCTTGTTAATTCTTCACAGTAGTGAAGATAACCAATCGTTAGACCAGATTGTAGAAGCTCATAATGAACAATTCAATTCCAATCCCACCAGACACACAGCATGATGCCATAATGTCAATCCTGGCGTTGCAACACCGTTCGCCCAGCTTAATTTTTTCCGTAGATGATCTTTGTCGCACATTATTATGGTACATGATCCACTTTTTATTGCGTCGTTTATGTGTCGATGTTGATCAATTTTTTCCATGATTTCACTGACTGATTGGTCAACCATGTCGAGTCGTGTCCTTAACATCAACATTATTTGATAGCAAACGAGCAAAAATCGAATCGTAGAAGCATTTAATCTCAATTGAACATTTGTAGCGATATTTAACCAAAAAAAAAACATAAAATAATCCAATTTGGAACAAAATTTACCTGATTGCAGCATAGAAGAATAAATAGGAGGAATTTCAGCAGACGTCAGTTAGATACTTGTCTAAGATCTATGCCGCATCATTTAAAAGCATCAATCAATATCAGAGGAACTAGCAATAGTAAGAGGAACTAGCCAGAAAATACTTAACCTTAAACAAATTTAACTGAATTTAGGTACCATATATTTTGAGGTTTTATATGTATCAATCGATTTTTAAAAGTTTGTTAAAAACTTTTTACTTTTTATGCTGATTTATTTTTGTTTTTATAAAACAGATGTCTATACGTTGAAAATGCATTTAAATTTTGTATGTACCATCAATGAATTTATAGAAAACAGGTAAAATATTCTTCAGATTTGTGAGTGTTCCATTATTAGGGACTGTATCACTCAAAGCCCGCTCTGGCGAGATTCCCTACTGTACAAAATTGCCTTTGGGGGTGTCAGCGATCACCATCTGCAAGCTTTTTCCACATATGGCAACCTACATCGGGGCGTCCTACAATTCCTCATATTTTTATGCAAATAGAACACTCAGTTTCGAAGATATCGTTCGCTTCAGAAAAACATGTTCACAACACGTAAAACAGTGCCTTCCTGTTTCAAACACATTTCTTTCCAATCAGGACTTGTATCCTTTAAAACCCGAAAGCAATGCATCATTTAACAGATGCAACATAAAACAAAATTTCATTTTCATCATCCACGTGCGCTGCCGCCGGCTTCTGCATAAACGCAACTCACTTTTTCGATACAACCTCAAAGTCAGGCACTAGTTTTTTTTACACGAAATTAATCAAAAACTCACTTCTTGAAATATCGACTTTCCCCCGAATTGAGGTCTCCGGACATTTGCTGATGTGTTCTCACGAAAGGCCGATCCATTCGAAAGCAACGCCACATGCCCAAAGCAGCACAGATCCGCTTCCCTCGAAATTGTTCTCAATCTCGTTGTGCCGACGGAAAATTGCACACGACGCCGAGAATCGTTTCTAGAAAATCGCCTCCATGTTCTTCCTGTTGGTTTTCAATTTTACTGAAGAGGGAGTTTGCTCTGGAGGGAGGAGGCTTTCATGTTTTACATTGGCTAACATCTTCCAGTTATTAACGATTGCATTCTCTTTAAATACCCCTAATGAAGTTTGTTAATTTCAAATCCGGGGAATCGATGAGAACATACAACTCGTTTTGTTTTTGTGCACATGTGGTACGAACAAAAAAAAAATAAAAATACAAAAATGGCACATGCATGCAGATACTCATTGAAGAACTGGCGCTTGCACTTATTTTTATCTCACATTGTGTTTGGCTAAAATTAATTAAGTCACATTTCATCACTCGATGACGGTGATGGGACACGTTTTTTCCACGGCTATTTCATCGAAGGGGTAGTACCTACGCAAGTTTCAAGAAGCGCGAGTTGATTACATCAGAAGTGCGAAAATTTACGTACGTCGAATTGAGGGAATGAAAACGAGTTGAATGTTTGTTTAGGTGCTTGCAAAGCTGAGGACGTCAATTGTAAGGTGTTATTCCACCAAAAAAATAGCTGAAAATTGAGTCATGAGTGAGTTTCTCCACTCATTGCTTTTGATGGTCTAAAAATAAATTGTCATAACGATTCAACTAATCCAAAAAAATGTCTAGTCAAAAAGCTCTGTCAGAGCCTTGAGCAAGGATGCAAGTGTAAATTAAGACTAAGAGTAGAAAATTTCTTCAAATTAAATTCTATTTCCATCAATACATGCGCACCGCTGAGGTTTTTTCGGTTTTTTTCTTCTTTGAAAACTATTTTGTTTGAAGTTTTCCTGGATGAGTTGGTGATCGAGATCAGTTCTCTGGACAATCGCGAGACTATCTTTCACAAAAAATAACTGCGTCAAATTGGCGCCCTACACATGCACAAAAAATATGTAAATTTTAAGCCCTGCTTGGCTTATTAATTTGTCGCCTATTGTTGGCTCCTGCGAGGCTTTCATAAGGGATCCCAGTCTCGCCACCATCACCAAATCTAAGAAAATGGAAACTTTGCTATCCTCGAGTCATTTCATTTCGTTCTTATTTCATTTATCTCTTTTATTAGGATAAATGGGTACAGTGGCGTGCAAAAATGGACACATACTCGGTGGTCGTATGGTTTTTTGTAAATAAAAAACCTCTCACATGACCGATTTAAATGATTATTTGTTTCCTTACTTTATCACCAAAAAAATGAAGTACAAGTGATTTTGATCGCATTTATAGAACGGTGGAAAATTACAAAAGTTCATCTTGACCCCATTTTGCACGTTTAGAAAAATATCTATTTTGATGTGCAGGGAGAGTAAGATAGCTTTGGAGCCAAAAAGTGATAATAGTTTTTCATAGAGCGTCCAAAACTGAACAATTTTTGCTATGGGCGGGGGGTCTATCTCACCCCGTTTAGGAGGTAGGGGCAATTTAAAATCAAATCAAACAACATGGAAAAATAATTCATTAAGAAATAATGGCAACAGCTAAAATAAAGTACTATACCAACTTAGAAAGAGGGAAACTTGTTCTTTAATAGTACATTAAAGTTAGATTGTTCATGCCCATAGTTTGTGAAAAATTCGCATACAAACTCAAAATTTTAATAAGCAGTAATAGAAAAAAAAGTGTAAATAATTTTTCTTTTCATAACTGTAAGTCGCAGAGCTAAATTAGGACCTGGCTGTTAATGCTCACGTTCATTCTGAGTCGAACACCAAAAACAGAATGGTCCTATGTCTTCTAGTTCAAAAGAAAACGAGTATCAACCAACAACTTTTTAAATGAATCAGTCACACCCTTATGCACAAAGGCACTTGCTTGCTGTAGTAGTAACTTTAATTTTCTTTAAAAAAGTGGTTACTCTATGCTGGTTTTCTTTTGAACTAGAAGACATAGGACCATTCTGTTTTTTTTGAAGTTATGAGATTTGAATCAACGATATCTTGAAAAAAAAAGTGAGCATTTAAGTTTACATAATACAGTCGAAACCCTCTAAGTCGAATTTCACTCTAACTTGAATTTGTTGCCATATTTTGGCATTCCACTAAATTTTCTATACAAAAACCATCCTCTAAGTTGAACTCCCTCTAATTCGAATACATTTTTTCGACTCTTGGTCTGTTTTCAATACCTCCAAGTCGGATACGCACACTCGTATCCTCTGATCCTTTAAGGTGGCCCTAGACGATGAGCACATTTCGCGAACGTTCATTTCGTGTTAATTGTTGTGGTGCAAACACGTCGGAGAAAAAAGCTCATGTGGTTACCCCTGTTTATCAATGCAAGAAAGAGAGAGCAGATATTCACAGCAAAAATGAGGCTTTGCTCGCGAACATGGCCCTACATGGCGAACATCGAAACCAATGAATATGAGAGCGAACGTGGTCGTCGTGTAGGACCACCTTTAGTCGCGCACACAACCGCGGGCCTACTCTGCTTATTCATTGTAATCTTAGTTGGGTTAGTCCAAAAAAACTGCTTTTAACCTGACAATAGTTAAGTCTGCATTGCTTTCCTGCTTCATTTAATGCGTGTATTGAAAGGTTGGCTGCGAAGGTGTGAACGAGGCAGCGGTGGCAAGCCAGGTGGGACGCCGAAACTAGAGCAAGATGGACAGCACGGTTGATCAGAGATGTTGCTGCATGGGCAGAGCGGAGACATGGTGATGTCAACTTCTGCGTCACCCAATGCTATCTGGGCATGGGGCTTTCAACAGGTACCTTCACAAGATGGTCAGGAAAGGGAGTGCTGCCTGCCAGTAGGAAGACGCTGAAGAAGACGACGTCTACCATACCTTCTTCGAATGCAGCAAGTGGGCAGTGCAGAGGACCAGGTTGGAGGCGGAGATAGGCAGCATATCACCAGATACCGTTGTCGAAAAGATGCTATCCAGCAACAGCTGGACCGCACTGGACCAAAATCGCGGCATACGCAGAAGTAGTGCTGAGAACCAAAAGGAGAGAGGAAGGAAGTAATAGCCCCCCAAATAAAGATTGATTACAGCCTGACCGGCAAGACTAATTAATTAACCCGATGAAGAAAATGAAAAAGACGGTCCCCTTTGGGGGTAAGAAAACGACACTATTCTGGAGTAATGCGTCCCAAAGTGGATGGTGTCAAGGAGAAGAGGTCAAGTTGTGGTCTCACACTACTTGGAGCAGAATGGACCTGTTCCACCTGCCTATTAGGTATCCACATCTTCCTCAAGGCATTAGTTCCTCTAACTCGAGCTAATTTTGATGTCCCGTGAAAATTCGACTTAGACGGATTCGACTGTATTTTGTTTCGCCGAGATCTGTAAAACTGTGCTTTCAGATGTTCGAAATTCGCATGTCGTTATGTTGCCATTATTGGTCAATAATTCGAATTATAATTAAATTAAAGATTACATCAATAAGTTCTATATTTTTCAGATTTTCAGCTACATCGTTGTAAAA
Organism: Syritta pipiens; assembly: GCA_905187475.1. NCBI lineage: Eukaryota > Metazoa > Arthropoda > Insecta > Diptera > Syrphidae > Syritta > Syritta pipiens. Next base: position 5,843,188 of record LR994571.1, read on the forward strand.
TTTAACTTAATTTTGAAGCTAAGTAACTTATGAACAGAACTTTTAAGCAAAAAGTTGAAAATAAAAACTTTATTTTATTTTACAACTCTTATACAGCAATGAAACTCCGCGAACCCGTTGGAACACGCGGTTATGATGATAATGATGATCTTTGGCTTATTTAAAAAAAAAATGCACAACATATTTTTGGGTTGACGAGATACATTTTGAGCCAAAGTTTTAGCCCTTAACTTCGAAAAATTTTGAAGTTATGTGCAGATACGTAAAAGACGACAGGCAGACCGACGACAACGAAATGATTCTATGAGGGTTTCATCTTTCTTTGGAACGAAACACTAAAAAGTATTGCTTCAAGGTTCAGTTACGGCATTCTTTAAGCACAATGTTTAATGCTAAATCTAATGAGTCTTGATTCAGTCTAATGTTTTATGATAACTTCTTCGAACTGAAAATGACCTATTTTTTTAAATCCATTTGTGACCCAATTTGGACATACAGCTGCGGTCAAAATAATAGTGCATAACAGTAATAGCGTGAGAGAATATTTTGTTATTGGAGACCTTGGGAATGTTCTTCTACTTTAGAGCAATAACTGAAAGGAGTAAAAGAATTTTCAAATTACTCCAATCATTAGCATGATATTACTCAAGTTGCAAGAAGGTATCCTTCAGAAAGCAGCACTGCTATTATTATTATTGCAATTGTATATGGCTTGGAATTTGACAAAGCATAGAAGGGCTGTGGTCCCTACTCAGATTCGTTATGTGCCAACGTTTTTTAACGTCAGAAATTCTTCCTTCCGTCTAATCTAGACACACAAAGTTAGCGCAAGATATTAAGACCATTACTAGTTATCTGCAGAGACAACCCATATCCTTCGTAGTGGCGCTACAGAACAAAGGCTCAATTCGAAACATTTTTTAATGATTGCACTAAGCGGTTGATTCTGGCAAAACAAATTCAAAGTGATTAAGATCATGTGATTCACCTCCTACAGATCATTAACATCAAATGTCGGGCTAACATAGTCTCAGATAATTTATTTTAAGACATGTAGTAGCGTCGCAAAACGACAATCCTCTTCTCGGAAAATATGAGCATCGAAAAGTCCCCGAAAAGTAGGTGGGAAAGTTTATGATATTTTAACAACATCAACTAAATCAGCTCAAATTAAAGCGTTAACTCGGCAACAGTGCTAATCTCCAACACATTGACGCAATTTTCATCCCCTCGAAGACAATTAACACCAAACAAAATACAAATCATTCACAAACATACACGTGAAAGCGAAGCAGGTTAATCCATGACACGTCCACGAGGCCACTTTTCCCGGAATCCTATAGTCGATCGATTTAATTTACAAAAACCAACCTGCTAAACCGATTACACCGACTACCGACTACCGACTCCCGGCTGTTGGGATTAGGTATACACTTCTACAGATCCTGGGTTTTCCCATCGTAAAGTTCCAGATTTTAACATATGGCACCACGTGAACTGGGAAATTCCCAAACGTGTATCCGATTTCCCACCTGTCCCCTGCTACCTACCTACCTTCCGCTAACCTGTCTTCCGACTAACTCACCAATTGCCAAATAAAACAAAACACGAAAATTTTTCACAAAGGCGTTCCTTCCTTCGCGTCCTCTCAACAAATCAAAAACAAAAAAATTTGAATCGAGACCAATCGAGCGATCAAGCGATCACCCGATCGGAGATTTATTACCGACCATCGCCTGCCGATAGTTTAATTTGGTTATCCATATGGGGCTGTCGATCGAATCGTGCACCTGCAGACTTTGAATAAAGCTACGGCGTACGAAAAAAAAAAACAGCACGAATGATATTAGCTGTTAAAATACATAATTAAGCCGATGAGTTTTTATGTACGGCATGCGGCAGTGGCGATGGTGGACAGACGAGCGAAAAGAAACACAACCCAAAGTGTTCCCAAAAATGGTGATATATCATGACTGACACCTGATGTTTATTTTATGGGCTCAAATGGGTTGTCGTTACATACACCTTTCGAATTTCATTAAAAATTCTACTATCTGCCTTTTCTTGAAATTTAAATATGAATTTAATGTGTTTAATTGATTGACTCATCTTGAATAACAAATTTTTTTTGTTTTATATTTTCTTTTTGCAGAACTTTGTCGGACAGTAGGCGACTAGAGGAGCAGGTGCAGTGTGATAAATGTATTATTCTGTTCTTTCACTGTGATTTGCTCCTTAAGTTTAGATTGTAAGTTAAACCCATTTGCAGCTCAGATCAAGCTCAAAAATGGTTCATAATCGATTAAAGAAAGCAAGACTTGATTCGAATCTGTTCTAAGGACATGCAGCACCAAGGTAACCATTACAGGAAATAAATGTGTATCAGTGACACACTTCAAGCTTAGTCCTTAGTAGCTCCTAAGCAATATTTCTCTACTCCATTAGAGAATTTTAATGGAGATTTCTTAACATTTCATCCAAGAATTTTAACAACGCTTTTTAATCGGGCCCATAGACGTGACACCGTGTGCCACACGAGGTTAATAGGGCCCATAGACGCAGCACAGTGTTTAACACGATGTGCAACACGAGGCTAAGTGTGACGTATGTGGTCTGGTGTGCACACTGATTGTGGGCGGAGTTTCGGGTGTGCAGAAAATTAAAAGATTTTGATTTTCCTGACACGGTGTGAACACATATGTGGCGTGTGTGGGCGGGGAAGTGTGCACACTTTCGAGCTAGCAGGTAACGACCGATCGTCAACAGTCATTAGCGTTGTTGTTGTTTACGCAGTTTTATTCATTCATCCGGTAGCAGGATGCGCTCATATCCATGGTCCTTCCTCGCCGACGACCGAGAATCAAATTATGTGTGCGCTTACGTGCTACGTTTGTGACCAAAAGCGACACCACACTGTCTCAAACACGGTGTCACGTCTATGGGTCCTATAACACAATTCTTTTTGCGCCCCATGCTTATTTTTTTTAAAAATCGCAAACGCACTTAGAAATCATTTCTGCAATAAATTCGCTCCATAAAGTTATGAGGGACCCGAGATATTGTTCAAATATTGAACACTTACACCTCGTTCTTATTATTTTGTCCAAAGCGAAATTAACGAATTTCGAAAAACGCCGTGGGCACGGGCGGCTTAATCGTTAGTGCGTTGGACTGTTAAGTGAGAGTATCCGGGCTCGAATACAGCTCGGGGAAAAAACACCACAAACAATTTTTACGGCTCCACCTCCAGCGAACGATTGACAATCCTCCTGGAGTACTTCTGCCGGAAAGCTTTCGCAATTCGCCGTTCGGAACCGGCAATAAACCTTGTAGTCTAAGAGCCCACAGCAAATTTTGGGCGTGGAATGATAACCAAAAATGGCATATACCACCGTGAAGGTCTTCGACAGACGATATCAAAACCGCAAGTCTGGCAGCGATCTATCGGGACCAATGGTTGTAATGGTCTGCTGAAAACGTCAATTTTTCCGAAATCTGAATTTTTTATATAACCACTTGTGCCAGACGTCTTACACGCGGCCTTAACCTACCCCCCCCCCCCCCCCCCCCCCCAGACGGGCTTAAAATATGTTAAAAAATCACGTTTTTTAAAAATTGGTATAACCCAAAACCGATTATACCAGTAGAATTGTGAGAACGTCCTGATTACAAAAATGTGGGTGCCAGACGTCTAACAAGGGGCATTACCCCCGCCAGACGGGCTTAAAGTATGTACAAAAGCTCCACAAAAGTTTGCGTACGATAGAGAAATTTGGCGAAAAAGGGCGTTTATTCCCAAACCGTGTGTGGCAATTTGTTTTGAAAGGCATATTTGAAAAGAGCTTTGTCCAAAGCTTCAGAATTTACCAAAATTAATTCAATATTCTTATCAATTCAAAAGTTATAACAAAAACAACAACCAATATTGCCCAAATCAATCCACAAAACTGCGAACCGTTTATAACGCCAGTAAGAGTGCCGTAACAAATTCGGAAATTCCATAACACCGAAGTGTATCCAGATATGGTACTCTGAACTCTGAAATGGTGTTTAGACTATGCGTGCCGAGGAAAAACTGTTGGTCAACAAAACTACGAGGTAAGAAATGGAAGTGTTATTTAGAATATAGTTGGTGAAGGTTTTCTCCACACCCGCAGGCGGCCATTACAACCGAAAATGTTGAATTAAAATTTGTCGGTCGGAACGATGAGCATGTTTGGAGTCCGGAATGATGGGCATGTTTTTAGGTCGGAACGATGCGGAATGATGGGCATGTTTTTGCTTTCATTCCGTTTGCGGAACGAACGGAACGGGTTCCGAATGAGGAACTATGCACGCCCGGAACGACCCAACTCTATTCTCGGTTAAACATGTCAGCTTATGAGCCAAATTTTCGCAATTTGCGGGATGTTTTAATTTTCTGCTTTAATCTGAAGAAATCTGCGGCTGAGGCTCATCGAATGCTGTCAAATACCAGAGGGCTGCTATTAGTGAAAGAACGTGCCGAGAGTGGTTTCAACGCGGTAAAAGAGAGAAGGTTTTTGAAGAAGCAGAATTGGAGGCATTACTTGATCAAAACTAGTGTCAAACGCAATCGAATCAAACACAAAACGAATCATAAATGTATAACCAGTTCATTACAATAAAGCCTCGAATTTCGGAAAGAAATCTCGAAATCAAAGTTGTACACCTAATAGAAATATTGGTTTCGCGAGTTTTCACGATTACAAACTTTGTGGATGATGGCAAATAAGATTGTGAAGCCTAAAGAACCTTACTTACTGGTTTGTTGGTATGATAATTCCACGTTAGCAGACGTTGGAGGCAAACGCAAGATTTCTTGCGCTATTAACGTATTCAATTGCTGATTAATCAAGTTTAATATGTGCGACTGTAGTAAGATCAATGAGTTCGTGGTACATAACGATGACCAGGGTTTTTTCAAAATTTACACGCAGATGGTTTCCAATAGTCCAGTCGAGGATGCTTTGAAGATCGTCGTTTATCATTTCTATACAGTTCGCTTTTGAGTCGGGACTTGAATGAATAAACGTCATCAGCGTAGATGTGGACAGAGCAATTCTCAGCAACTTCTACTAAAACCTATAGATGGTAAAAAGAATAGGGCCGAGTATAGAAAATCTTGAAATTTTGCAAAACTTTAGAGAAATATGACAAAATTTATATGGCCCGATAGCCATTAATACTGGACTTTTGCTTTTTTCGAATGGAAATAATCTTTGTTTTATTCCATTCAAAAGGAAAGCAGAAAGTTTTCAAAATTAAGTTGGAGATGTGGGTGATATAAGGTAATGTGTATTGTAAACGTGTTTAATGAACTTCTGATTTAGCTAATCGCAGTTGGCGTTCATGGGGGCTGCATTTTTGTTTTTCCACAAATTTTCCGCAGCCTCTGATGAATTAAGTTTTAGCTTTTCTTATCTCAAGAGTCAACACAATGGGCCAACAAATGGCCTACGTGAGCCTGCGTTAAAGCGCAGGCAGTCACAAATACCTAAGACCTAAGACCTATATCAAGAGTCAACCTCTTAGCTTATATTGTTAGATTGCGCAGCTCAACAAGTTCAAAGCGCTTTCAAGAACGACCTATTTTACCTCAAAGGAGTACCATTTGTGAAGACCTACAAATTGTTTGGTTTTTCTACGGGTTGGGCATGAGAGAGAATGTCAACAGCGCCAGCAAATCTATATAAAATTTATCACATTTATTCATTTTTTTTTATTTCTACCAGATTCTCCAATTACAGCAAAAGTCAACTTTTCACTCATCCACCTTCACAAGGGACAGCTTCACTTAATACTAGGGCAGCGTTCCCAGACGCTTATAGTCAATCTTATCCAGCTGTACCAGTGGCTTCAGCTGCTCCGCAAACGCCCGCATTTCATCGCCAATGGCGTCCTGCCCATTTGGCGCCAGCACTGACAGCTCCACTAAATAACTCTGCGAGATCGGCTCATTCATCTCCTGCTTCCCGGGTGTGATTTTGATGATCTTGGAGACTGTAATCTTCATCCGTCCCCTACGGAACATATAACCTGTGAACAGGGAGCACAATTAATCATGACTTCAAAACAACTTCCGAGTCTGAACCCACCTCGACTGATATACTCAAAATCCACACGACACCCAAGCTCTGTGAGAAACTCGAGAACAGTCGAAGTGCATCCGACATCGATGCTTGACCGCACTAAAGTCGGACGCGCTCGATCGAGTTCAGGTTGACCAATATACCGCAACTGAAACGGAGTGCTCTTGTCCATGTCCAATGCGCGGCGAACTCGCAGGAGCAGGGGTTGCATTTGATTCGGTGGCCGCAGACTGAGGCAGACCTCGAGATCGTGGAACTGCTCAGGACCGGCGTCTACGTTGTCGCAAAGACCTTTTAATCTGTGAATAGCTATGTTAATTAATGGATTTCAGTGAGTTTAAGGCGAATCCAACCTGTGAAGCAAGTGATCAACGGCTGAGTCGAGAATGGATCCTTGGAGAAGGTACTCCTGGTTCGGTATAATTTTGCTTTGTAGCGCTTGTGAGAGGGAATCTCTGGTTGATGTAACCTGCATCGTTCCCGCGGACATGATGATTTTTTATTTGTTTATTTTATTACAAGTTTTCTGTGAAAATTACTTTTTTAAATATAGAAATCAAAACACAAACCAATTCACTTGTTAGTTTTTTGTTGTGACAGCCATTTGACAGTTGTTCAGGCGTCACAGTGGTGTAGAAAGGTACTAGTCTCGGTAGGAGAACGTGTGGAATTCATTTTTCGATGTAGTACATATATTACTATAGGAGCGTTTGTATCAAAATTCCCACATATTTCGTATGAGAAGATGAATAATGTTAAAAAACGGGGTTATGAAAAAACTAACTAACCAAAATGTTATAAAAAAAACTAGTGCCAAGGCTAGACGATTTTTCAAAGGCTTGTTCTAAGCATTAAAGGAAAAACTCCAATGATGTACCTCCATTGAAATTGAAAGTGATATAAAAATTAAACCATTTCGACTGTCTACAAATAAGATCCGATTCGTACATTCGTAGTTCTTTTTTATCCAATAAAAAGATGGAATTGGATAGATTTTCCCATAACCGGACAGCGACGGTACCGAAAAATTTGTCCGTAAGGAGACATTTCAATGTACTCAGCAAATCGTGAATTTTTCCACAGTTGATACGCAAAGCGTCATAAATCAGCTGTGCGATTCAAAAGAAATTAGAGCTGAAATAGTTTTCTATCGAAAAAAATTCTCTTGATATTTGTACATAAAAAAGATTATAGATTCTTCTTTCTAAAATGTACTTCATTCTGAATCCACTCTGAATTCATCTTCTCCACTCGACAGGCGACTGAACTCTCCAAACAAAAACAGCTGTGCTGTAGCTGTCAAATAAATTCTCCAAACAAATATTTCACGTGAGACTTGCAACAAAAATTTTATGTTTTCGTCATAAAAAAAAAAAAAAATCTCAAAAAAAAGTTCGAAAACAAAGAAAAAAAAACTGAAAAACTTTTGAAATGTATAAAAAATTATTCAACAAAAGCACATCACGTGCTCTCTGCGCCAAAGTTCTAGGTCAAAATGGACCAGTTTTCGTGTCCTTTCAGAAAAAGGATCCTGCGACAAACTTCAATCTTCCCCGCCCGTCGTTTAAGTCGTTCTCAACGAAAACCAAATCACCTGCGTCCAGCGTCCCACTCAGCCAAATAGAAACAAAACTACAACTAGTCTACACGTGCAAAGTCTGTAATACTCGGAGTGTTGAAATCATCTCCAAGACGGCTTACAACAAAGGAGTCGTCATAGTCCGGTGTAAGGGCTGCTCGAATAATCATCTCATCGCCGATAATCTCAACTGGTTCACCGATATGAATGGAAAGAAGAATATCGAGGATATTATGGCTGAAAAAGGCGAGTCTGTCATAAGGATCTCCTCTGGAAAGAACGGAGAGTTTGTCCTGAGCCACGCTGAAGAAAGGTAAGACCGGTTTGGGGGCGATTGGTGAATCTTCTGAACTTGTTGTTTTCTTTTCAGTGCTGATGCAACCGTTAAATGTTAGATAGAGTGAGAACAAGTCGAGAGGAGGACTCTTCTTGACCCCAGCCTGCACGTGCTGTGCGCTCTAAATCGAAGAGATAAGTGCTTGCTGGAAGTTTATTTTTTCTTCCAAATCCCATAAAGGCAAATGTTCAGCGTTTATCCATCTGTGATAGTATAAAAAACAGGAAAATTGACTAATTTTGTTGTGTTAAGACGAGTACTATAAATTAAAAAAAAATCTATAGCATGACATATGGTTTGTGTTTTTTGTCTGGCATTGGTGGATGGGAGAAGGTGTTTGTTGCGGGCTAGGTGAGCTGAGAAAAGTTATGAATTTAATTCGGGTTCTCTGACTGAGGGAGACGGTCAGTAAAAAAAAAAAAAAAAACAATCAACCAGACAGGAGGAGAGAAATACATGGCCAAGAGCACAAATAACCTACATATACTCTCATTTCATTTGTGACCAAGAGCAAGCGCCCTACTACGTAACTCGATTCTACTTTTGATTTGAAACTTTTTTCCGATTGTTCATTATTAGATTACGTATACGTATGAGCATTTTTAAGTTATCATTTGTAATTTAGACTTATGTATATTATAATGTTGCGAAAAAGAAATCTTAATAAAGTTACTACTACGACTTCTACGTATGAGATTTGAATCGGGAGCCGGTCGTGTTTAGTACCTCCTGCCAAATTTGCTACTTTCGATCGAGTTTCATTGTAAATTTAACGAAAAATATGCCAGTACAAAAAAAGTTTAAATTGTAATTAACTTTTGCTATAGGACTACAAAGACTCGGGTCTTTCTACGCGAATTTAAGCAATTATTTTGCAGAATCGCAATTATTTTGCAGAATAACTTACATAGTACTGCCCCTAGAGCAGTTGCTGAAAACAATCTTCTGCAATAGGTAGGGAGGCAGTTTATAAATCGCATTTTTAAAACCAATCGCTTACTGAAAGATGGCGTTACGAAAAATAATAAAAGGAATTCCTCTAGAAAAGAGAAAGTTAGGTTATGTGGTGCCGGCTAGTCGCCAATCGCATAGGGAAATGGGTCCACAGTGTGTTCACCAGCTCAGAGTCCCATCAATATTAGGACACCCAGTTACCCCTGATACTGGCAGAGGGACTTGGATGCTATAGCGTAGTTTATAAGTTGACTTGCTTAGAGGCTAACCAATGAGTTGAGGAAGTGGTTGCCGAACGTCTTGAATCTACATTTGGCTAACGCTAGGCAGACGCAGACCATGTGCTCCAGCGTTTCGCTGGACGATGAGTCCCTACAGTTCCTGCAGTTCGATGGGATTAAATCAACAGAAAAGAGAAACTTTGTTAAGAGATTACCAAGAATTTGTTAAGTATGATACATGTATCATGATTTTAAGGGCTTTACAAGCATTATTCATGTACATGATACAACCAACTTATTTTGGATTTAGGCAATCAAAATTTTTCCTTAACTGATATATAAAAAAAGGTTATGTTCAAATCATTGCTGGCTACTTTACTGGTCACTGTGGTGATCTCAAGAAAATGTATCTCTCTGATGACTGCCGACTCTGCTGACAAATTAGATTGAATTGGTATGTATTTGAAAAAATTTAATGTCCTTAATTAACTTTTACTGATTGTATTCCTTTTTTGTAACCAATAGAAAATGCGTAGGGGCAAAGAGCTTTAGGTGAACGAGAGGAAAAGGTTCCTCAACCTTAACCATTAGGTAAATAGGGTGATGGAGCCAGTAGCCGGCCACTTAATTTTTATTTTTACATTTTGCTCTTAATATCGGTGTTTGTAGTAAAGAATAGGCTATTCACAATTTCCAATTGATTAAAATGTTTTAATTATGAAAATAAAATCATTTTAAGGGGATTTACAATGGAAAACAAATTATTCACAAAAATGTAAATGAAAACGTCATTCTTGAGTAGTCGGCCTCCTTTAACTCAGAAGTCGGCCAGTCAAGTATTCAGTAGTCGGCCCCTGTTTTTACATGCAGAAAACAAAACAAGAACAAATAGCAAATTTTTTCTAATATAAAATATTGACGGCCGACTTAACACAACCTGTCTCCTAAAGCCGGCCAGGGCGGCCGACCTCACAAGAAACGATGGTCTCCCAAGTTTAAAATATTTTTTTTTAATTTTTGTTAATTATTAAGTAAAAATAATCTATTGATAAAACAAATACAATAATATAACGCACCTACGGGCAACATTTCACTGATTTTAAAACTTTTTTGAAAGTCACTTCCACTATTTTTTTTACACCAAAAACCAGACATTTCACTTTCGATAAAAACTTAAATCAAAGTGGCAATTTTAACTAAGGAACTAGCAACTGCTTTGCAACAACCTTTTACTCACAGATAGAAAAATAATTAAAAATTTTATAGTGTGTATTACAAACGGATTAACTATTATGCATTGTTTTGTGATGCGGCGGCCGGCCTCACCGGCCTCACATGCCACCCTTAACAGATCACAGGCAGTGTTCTTATTAGTTTTGGTGAAAGTTTGTCGGACGAAGACTGTACGTTCCAGCACAATAACGCCGCCATACATGCATAGATATCCACAAACGATTACTTTAAGTTGCATGACATTCGCGTTATTACTTGGCCTACAGAAAGTCCTGACTTAAGCCCCGTAGAAAACCTATAGGGCAGGGTTTACTCGTCAGGGTTGGACGACAATTCGGTTCACTTTTGCAGCTAAAAACCACCATTAAAGAAGAATGGCTAAAAATTGATATCCTTCATAAAAAATTTAATTGATTTAACGTTTTGACGTTTAGTAGGAGTTTTAAAATAAAAAGGTGGAAGAACAAAGTATTAGAATACCAAAAATTTATTGCAGTTTGTAGAATGAGCTTTTGAGTTTGAACTTATCCTTTTTTCACACCGCAAACTAATGAGCAATTTACAAGGCCTGAGTATAGTCCAAATTATGTTGCAGAAAGAAAAACCTAACCTTTAACTGGCTTTAATAACAGGGGGTGTTTGAATTTTTGACTAAAAATTGTAAATTGCAAGTAGACAAGTAAAAAAATTATAATATAACACAACGTTTTGTAAAGTCGTTACTTTGAAGACTAAGCTAAATGTGAATGGCAAGCGCAAAAAGAATGTGCGGACCCGAATACCCCACAAAGGCAAAATGCAGATAAACAAAAAATTTTTAAAAATTCTGTTACACCCTGCCAAACAAACCATTTTGATCCGATCTGATCATCTACTTGGAACGTTTTTGTGAAACGGACAGATTCGGGGAAGAGGCATCGAAATTCGTAGCCAGGGCAAGTCATGGAAAGTCTTAGGCGTTATCTCGGCCGTATTTGGCCCGGTAACTATCAGTCACAGGGCCGGTAACAATCAGCCATAGTCGCATTCACTACGGTGAAACTCTTTAGTGATGAAAGGATCTGAGCTCCTTTTTTAACGAAGACCTTACGAACGAGTCGAAACTATATATTAGGTTGTCAAATATCTCCCTTCCGCCTTTTTGTCTTTTGAACTTTCCGGCTATGTACAAAGCGCTACAGAGCTCGTATCCAAACTAATCATGCATAGCGTCGTTTGTAGGTTATGTCAAGACCTTTCAAATGATGTATTGCCAGATACGAGCTCTGTAGCGCTTTGTACATAGCCGGAAAATTCAAAAAACAAAAAGGCGGAAGGGAGATATTTGACAACCTAATACGTTATTGTTTTTTCTTGATGTGCTTTAATTTTGGAGTTGTGAGTAGATGAAATTCGTGTTGTATACATATAACATCGGACATGAAGAGTTAAAGCAGAGAAGCATCTTAACCTTTTCATTAGGTTGTTTTATAATAAACTGCTCCAGTTCGACTGGAACCCAGATAAATGATGTAAAGCATACATACAGCAAACAACGTGAAACGTACACACCATACGGAAGGGATTACCATAAAAAAATCCAACAAAAACCCCACACTTCATTCATAAGTTCTGTAACATGATCCCCTCATCAATAAACAATCCCAATACACTTACCAGTTTCCGCCGACAAATCGATAGCAATAAAATTTTATTACAAACCCCCCCAGTCAACACCTGGTAATCCAGCTGTTCCTCAACAACCCGACAGCCACCAAACGACACGTTCGCAAATATAAATTTTTTATTTTGACTGAGTATATATACATATATCTTGTTCGTGTATATACGAGTATATATATATTTTTATGTAAAAAAAAAATTAAAACAAACATTTCTTCGAAACTTACGACAAAAACTTAATCAATTAAGGATTGAGTACAAAAAAATGTAAGTATGGCAAACAAGAACTAACAGGGACTCGATTTCGAACCAAAAAAAAGTTGTCGTCAGAATAGATTTTCACCGTTCTTTGAAAACACAAAAGAACCGAATTTTGATTTGCTAAAAAGGAATTTCAAGTTAAATTCTAGAACGAACGAAGGTGATTAAACACGCTTCGGCTTGCTGACGATGGTGTAACTGAGTCCGTTGTAGTTTCTGTGGTCCAGAGTCTTCTCTGAGTCGTTGAGCATGGTGGTGGAGACGTTGCCGGTCTTCGATTGTGAACTGTTGGCGGCTACCTGTGGCCCGGGAGTGCTGGGCTTGCGCAGTACTCCATAGCCCAGGTAACTGTCATCGGCCGCTCGGCACGGATGCGTGTCTGGACTAGCGATCAGTTCGTATTCGTTGGGCACTGGAATGTTGGCTGGCTTGCGGGGATTCGACGCTGAGGAGACTGTCACGATGGTCTTGTAACCACTCGATGTGTTGTTGTTCGGAGACAGGAAGTCCAGGCGGTCGTAAGTGGCTTCTGCTTCGTTGTCATCGCTGTCGATGATTTTCGCGCAGGTGTCTTTGGATGTGGCTTTATGGCGTTGCGACTGGGTTCTCTGCCAAGCGAAATCGATTAGGTCATCTTCGGGAGTGTGGTTGCGCTCGGTGTGCTTCACGTCGCCGACACCGAGAGTCTTCCAGGCATCGGTGATGGTCTCGATGCTTTCGTAGTCACGTTCGGCGAGTTTGAGGTTTTGGGCGCTCTCGTTGCGAACGGGGAGATCCGGTGGCGAGGACGACACGCCTGCGATGCTCTTCACCAGGTCCGGCGATGACGGCTTGAGAATCACAGTCGAGCCACCAGCCTTGTTGGGGTCGATCGAAGTAGTTATGGAAACTGGTTCGTAGTTTTGAAATACTTTGAATTTATCACAATTTTGCTGCTGCTGGGTGCTGTTGATCAGAGACTTCAGTTCGTTGGATGGCAACGCTAGCGACGATAGCGGTGTGGTTGGTGCGGATGATAGCTGTGATGTCTGCGGCTTGTCTGTGTTTAGAGTGAGAAGTTTTCTGGGCGGCTTGCTTGGAATGCTTTTAACAGGCGGCGGAGTTATCACGTTTTGCGCGGACGAAGTGCTGGAGTTGAAGGAAATGTTGTTCAGCGAGTCCATGGACGGAAGCAAACTGCGCAGTGAGATGCCACTGTGGGTTGAGTTTAACTCGAATTCGCTTCCGTTCGGATTCTGAGGTGAGGGCGGCAACGGACTTCGTGAGCCCGGTTCCATTGACAGAGCAGCACTCAGCTGATTGTCGCCGCAATCGATGCTATTCAGACTCTCACCGCTGATCAACTTTTTCATCGACTTCATCTTGGATGACATGCAACGAAAAACCTCCTGTGGATTCGTGTGATCAAGGGTGAAGACTCCCTCGCCGGTGCTGCACTTGCGGCCGGCCTCGAACGTGAATTTCCCATCGCGATAGCCGTACTTTCGGATGAACCTGTATGGCCACTTTGCTATGATGATGCTAAGATCGTCGGACGACTTCAGCTGGAGCTCTGTGGCGGTTAAGTGCAGCATGTAGGATTTGGGTTCCAGATTGCAGCGAATCGACGTCTCGGACGGAATAAGTTTCACTATGAACAGACCGTCTCCATAGGAGCTGCAGTACAGATCGTTGTCTTCTTCGATGACGGTACTACGACTGAGTGTTCCGCCCTTATCGCGGAACGCGACCGATTGCAGGGCATTCAACCATGATTTGAGGTCTTCGTCTGTAAGGGTATTCAGTGTAAGTGTTCCAGTCATTTTAACAATCTGAATTAGATTGGCTGGAGGTGGCTCCTGTGTTATTTTCACGCAATTCTCCAGCGTAATGATTTTCGGATTTTTATCGTCCTTCGTTTCACATATCTCCAAACGCTCAATCCCATGGCGGCTCGATTTGAAGAGCAGACAGTAGCGTTGGCAGCTTTTCTGAAAAGTAAATCAAATGAAAGGTCGTTATTTTGTGCTCTCAGATGGTCGATTAAATGTGGTTAACATCGTTGGTACTTCGATCAATTTAGTAACTTGAGAAAATGATTGGCAATGTGTAAAGTTCTATGCGCATATACCAAAAGTTGCTGTGGCTATAATACCAACTACAACTAAACCTCACTTTGCGTCGTTAAATAGATCCAGAAAAACACTACAGATTGAAAAACAAACAGATTGAAACGACGCAGTTCGAATCAACGATATATTTTTAGCGTATTGTAATTTTGTGAACGACGCAAAATAAAATAAAAAACCACTATAACTTATTTACGACGCAACTTCGAAAGGAAGCAAATCGGAACGACGGAAAGCGAGTCTTTGGGGTACAGATATTTATTGTAGGTCGTCGCTGTTAAAGATGTGTACAAAAATTACAACTTAGCTGTACTTAGCTCAACAGAAGGCACAATTTATGAGCTTGGATGTAAAAGTTGTCGGGTAAGCAACAAGCAAAACCGACGACTGGACTGTCTCGTTATCGTGGGCTAAGTGTCTTAGACTCCTACCCTTCGGGAGAAGAGCGGAAAGTTGGGACTTCTCCTTGAATTTACGTTGTCTTAGACTTGACAGTGATGCTGTTGCTATTGCGATTTTCTCAAAATTCTCTCCAGCGCTTATAGAGATCATGAATAACGCTCTCTCCAAGCTTACCACCTGTTTCAGCAAATGTGGACTCGCACTCGCTGGCGTGCGTAAGCTTAAAAATGGCGCTCAAAATGAGACTATCTGCTGCACTGGAAATAATACTTCAGATCCTCCAAGTAGATAGATATATACGGTAGACATAACCTTACTGCCGTGCAGCATGAACGGCGGTAAGGTTGTGGTACAATCTTAGAATTGGTCATTCAACGAGAAGCCGCAACTCTCTTTTATCGTTCTTGGTCAGCTCCTATTCGACAAAATCTTTTCTTCCAGCATTTCCCCCAAAAAAGGACTGGATGTAAAGTCCTGGAAGGTGCTAGAAGGTCCACTAACATTTTTCACAGACGGGTGCAAAACTGAGTCTGGAGTAGGAGCGGCACTCTAGTGTCATTAACATAGAAATTTCCCTACGCCTCCCTGATCCCTGTAGCGTATTTTCGGCGGGTATTTTGTCTATTGAGGAAGTTCTAGGTTGGCTAAAACACAATGTGGTAGCCAGCAGGGATAACAGCGTTTGTACAGATAGTACAGATCATCGTTGATACAGTTAAGATGTTATCAAATCATTGGACTCTGTCATATTTACGTCCAAGATTGTTCGTAAGTGCCCCCAATCTTTAGGGATGACCCAGCAGTTTAACATTCACCTCAACTGAGTGACTGGGCATAGTGAAATCCCAGACAAATGCGGCGCTTACGAACTCTAAAGGCATGAAACCTCTTCTGCCTTTCTCGCTCTGGAGGATGTCCATCTTTACAGCGAGACCTTCCATTCAGCTCCATTCATTTGAGACTACCAATCTCAGGTAACAACATGTCACGTGTCTTCACCTGTGTCACTGCGACCGCGCAAAAGCCCGGAAAAAGCCCGAGTTCGTGATGAATCATAGGATGCTTGTGGGTGAGCTGGAAGCGATATTTCCTGCCTCCAGGTAGTGTCTGCCAAGGTGTCGATGACGTGTACTGACTAAGCAGTTACAGTGACACAGTATGTGTTCCGCTGTTTCTTCGTCGTCGTTGCACATTCGACAGGTGTCATCCTGCGTTAAGCCCATCGCTTTTAGGTGCTTGTTTACTGGGCGGTGCCCGGTCAGAAACCTTGTGACGGTTCGAATCTGACTTCTCGTAAGACTGAGGGGTTGTTTCGCTCTGAAGGGTGATGCGGAGCCTTTCCTGGCTAGTAGGTCCGCTCTTTCGTTTCCAACGTGACCACTGTGCCCGGGTATCCAAATGAGATAGACCCTGTTTTAGCTGGCCAATTGGTGCAGTAGTTGGAGGCAGTCCCATGCTAGCTTTGAAGTGACTTCGTAGCTTTTTAGGGCCAGAAGACGAGCTTTGCTGTTAGAGAAAATGTAAATGGTTTTGTTGGTTACATTCCTATTTAGATTTTCTCTGAGGCAGAGTTCAATTGCGAAAACTTCTGCTTAAAATACGGAGCACAGTATGTCCATACTGTGATAGATATGGGTTCCAGTATTGGAGCGTTTGTTTTGGAGCCATCTGTGTACCAAACATGAGATCCCGTGTTGAAGGACGGTATATCTTGTTCCCTCCATTGCTTA
The DNA here is from genome assembly GCA_905187475.1 of Syritta pipiens. Lineage (NCBI taxonomy): Eukaryota > Metazoa > Arthropoda > Insecta > Diptera > Syrphidae > Syritta > Syritta pipiens. Next base: position 5,859,785 of record LR994571.1, read on the forward strand.
GTCACACTCAGATTCAAGTTGTTTTCACGAAGAAGCTTAACACAAACTTTAAAGGCAGATTTTTTTCTTTGCACAGATACAGAAAAATATTCCTATATTTTCTTTATATTTTGACATGAACAACATGAACAGTTGGATCCAGCACAGTTGGACCGGGTGTACTTCTAACATCTGCAGTCGTCATTAGTTTCACAGAGCGGGTGTACTTCCAACATCTACAGTCGTCATTAGTTCCATAGAAACTCGGAATTTATGAGCGTCTCGTAAATTTCGCTTTCGTGAAACTTCTTATCAGCGTTAAAACTGTGTACTAACCACCTTCGTCACACTCACATCAACGTTTGACGTCACGACCGCACAACAGTTTTAGTTTCTGACGACTTTTCTCGTGAACCCTGACCGGATGAAGCTGACGAATGCTTAATCCAAATTAAGACGCTTTCAGCTCTAGAACAGGTCTCAACCGACAAGAATAGGGAAGAGAACACTGGAAGTGTTTCATTTTTTTCGCAGTGGCCCACGTTAAAAAACCAAGTTCGAGAAGGAAGGGACTGATACAGCTCAAGCTAGGCCCTCCAAAAGATGATAAAATGTTACTGCAGATCTAGTTATATGCTATATGCTTTGCTAACCACGTCATGGTCAGGCATGCCTCGCTTTAAAGAACCCCGTGTACTTGCACTTACTTTTTCAAGTCGTATGTCTTTAGTAAGCGCCACAGATTTAGGTCTTATCAGCACGACATCACGTGGAAAGGAAATAGAGTATATTTCTTTGAACTTTTTTTTATCTTTATTATTGACTTTCGAGTCATCATCAAACTTCATAAGTCACCCCCAAAGTGATGGAGAACAGCCAGTTCCATTAATTCGAGTTGGTCAGCCTAAACTCATAGCAAACTGTAAACATTGAGTTTGGCAAATTCGACTACAGTGACGGAAAAAAGATTATGAAATACTTTGATGCCATCACTCTTAGGCTCAACTTCAGCTGCTTATCAGCAACATAAACATCTGCGCGCATAAAAACCTAAAATCCAATCGAAAACTTTGTGACGTAGGTCTTTTCAACGCGACCCTCGCTTGATAAACATTTGCACAACGAACAAGAAATTCAATTCAAAGATAAAAAAAAAAAAAAGCGCCACACACAGGGATCCCCCAAAAATATCGGTCCTAGCTCAAGCGTATCGCAATCAAGATCAGCAAGCCAACTCCGTCACTGCTTCATAACAATAAACATATGCTAATAGGACGACTATGGCGGCGGCAATTGAGACAAGACCCGTTCTTTGGCAAAAGATCCACCTAACGGAGGATCTGGTAGTTTGTAAATTATTTTCACATATATGTGGAACAAAAGGATTGGCAAGCCACAAAACCAAATATAAAAGTAAAAAAGAATAACCATAAAAAAAAAGCATCAAACAATTGCACAAACCTTTTTCGATATCCGGTTGAGCGAGAATCCCGATTGGGTTGGAACATTTAGGAATCCAGCCAGAACAGGTAGTTCGGTGTCCATGTCTTTTCTGTTTTGAAATTAATATAAATAATATTCTCAGTGGTTTTTATCCATCGGACCGTGGTTAAGTTCAGCGCAAATATGTATTTAAATGCTAATAGATTCTCTCGTACACTTAACTCGTGTTTTATTTGGGCACTGGCTAACAGGCTTAGCCAGCCGCACACATACTTAGAGGTGTAAATTAAAACTTGTTTTGGCACACTACAAAAATAAGACGGGAACACAGTTTGAGGCACGAACAAAAGCAGTGTTGGTATTTTTCCGTGCTTTTAGGATGAAAAACTCGAGTATAAGGGCGGTTTTATGACACTTTATGGAATGTTTAAGTTTAGTTTAAGTTTGGGCAGGTTATTCTGATTGGTAGTTGGCAGTTTTTTTGCTGGTATTTTTTTTTTTTTACTACTAAGATTTAATTTAATATCACCGACAAGAGTGCGATCTTGGAAATTCCTCCCTTTTATCTGAAACCACTGACACTAGTTCCCTCACGCGGCCGTCGACAGTAGGTCAGTGACAGGACTGTCGATCGAAGAGAGTTGCGTTTAGTTCGTGCTCTCTTAAGTTATGTGACAGGAACAGACAACAAAACAATCCACAAAAATAAACGAAATGGGTTTGTTTGTTAGATTGAAGGCGAATGGAACTGATCGCCAGTCATTTGTTAGTTTAAAATCGCATCAAAAAGAAGAATCGAGCAAATTCTGCCGACTAGCGACTTAAAAAGTACAAACTTGCCTCTCTAGTGAATATAAACTGTTAATGTTTTTCAAATAATTTAGTAATAGTTAACATTTAAAATTTTAATACCTGTGAAGCATAGTGATTTTAATCATGTGGTAGTAATTTAAGTATTTATTAATCAATCCTCTTATGCCAGGCGTTGTTTCTGTACAACTGCTTAAACAAGGTTATTCGTATAAATTAGGATATGCACAATAAAATGAACCGAAATTTGAAAGATGATTATTGAAAAATTTACAAGAGTTTTTCAAAATTAAAATTACTTTAGAAAGTGGCCGGACTTTGTTTAAGTGGCCGTTCATTTACAGAATGTTTTATTAGTTTTAGGCTTTTAGTACTATACTAGTATGTCCGCTAAAGTGCGGAGTTCATTTTTTACATTATGACTTCACTTGACATTTTTGCTTTACGTTTTGACGAAATACAGGCCGCGTAGAAGGACTACTGTCTTCAACTGTCCTCAGGCAGAACTGCTAGCTTGACGATGGGGCGCCTTATCACTCCTCCTCGATTCCTGACGTCTGCCACATTGACTTTGCCGTCTTTTTCTTCGATTGCTGCGACGATTCGGCCTGTCGTCCACAGTTGCGGTGGAGCGTTGTCCTCGTGGACGACGACGAGCTTTCCCACAGTGAGGTTTGGTTGATCACGGACCCATTTACTCCGCTCCTGCAGACCCACTATTTGGTTGACCACCTCTGACTTTGTTGCTTGAGACAGCATACAAGCTGCCATCGTTTTAAGCAGCTCTGCAAACGTTCTGGCATCTCTTCAGGAGGTTTGTTTGCAGTTCGAACGAGGGAAAGGAGCCGTTCACCAATACGCAGCAGAGGAGGGGTTTTGGTGCTGACCAATAAAATGTGAGATGCAGTCATGAGTGTTAAATTAAAAGAATTTTTTTAAATTCAATGCAAGACATGATTTAGAGATGCAATTGGTTTGTAACGAATTTATAAGAAGTTAGAAGAAAATTGTTTTTGATTCAGAAAGTTGGTTGAACAATTTTTTAAATATATTTTTACATTTTTGAAAACTTCTACCATGTTTTTTAAAGTTGGTGGTAACGAATTCATAATATCGGTACGCTGTAGCTTAGTTGTCTTTTGTCGTATTTATTATTAATCTCTGGAACGTTTGACAATGCATGTGCTCTTCTTCTAGTGCTTCGTTCCTATCGGATATCTTTCTGGAATCGGAAGTCACCATGTTGACTGGATTTTGTCGTTATAGCCCATTTGTCATTAGTTGTAACCGGTCTCGAATGTCGTCTATTCCGGTTTTCAACTGCGAATTTTCTATAGGAAATTTTCAGCGACTAATTCTTACTTTTTTCATCCCAGGCTGAGTCCTTTTATTCATTTGTGTTCCCTTAAATAGTAATCCCTTGACCTGCCTTAAAGTAACGAGATCGTAGAAAATTTAGTTATGTACAGTCGAATCCCACTAAGTCGAATTTTCACGGGACACCAAAATTAGTTCGAGTTAGAGAAAGTTCAACTTAGAGCACAAATTAGCCAATACAGATACCCAACTTCTACTTCTCTTGCCCCTTGATTTCATTTGACAGCGTTTTTTATAACATTTTGCGTCTGTGAATACGTGTGAGCGCTTTAAACAACAAATTAAACAAATGTGCTTGAAAATGATGAGCAAGTGTTCGGTGCTTCCTGAATTACTGTCAAAATGCTTCCTGTATTTCAGCTACATTCGTGAATTACTGTCAAATTCATCGATGGACGAGGGGAAATAGCCGCTGTACAGTTGGGTGTCTATATTAGGTTGTCTGTGACTTAGAGGGAGTTCGACTGTATATGATTTTCAAGATTATTTTTAATGGTTTTGATTTTAATAGGTTTTTGACTCGGTTTGGCACAAGGGACTATTGGTCAAACTTAGTAAAGTCGTTCCTCAGGACTTTGTTGTACTCTTAAAAAGCTATTTAGAAAACAAATGCTTCTACGTAAGAGTAAATGACAAGTGTTCAAACATGCACCCAATAAAAGCTGGAGTACCCCAGGGAAGCAAACTAGGACCAGTTCTATACCTCATCTTCACTGCAGATATCCCCATCCTAGACAGTGAAACGGCCATGATTGCTACTTTTACGAACGACACTGTCTTGCTTAGTACCGGACACGTCCTTCCAACTGCGACCTACCAACTACAACAAATACTGGACAAAATAGCTTGGCTCACAAAATGGAACGTAAAAATTAACGAAGACAAAACGATACAAGTCATTTACACAACTAAAACAAACTACGTACCGCTACCACTTACAATAAATCACAAAAATATATCTATCCAACCAACCGCTAAATACTAAGGGATCAACATAGATAGTAAATTGACTTGGAAGCTACATATCCAACAAAAACAGACTCAAATAAAACACAAATTTCTACAACTATATTGGCTTCAAGTGTTTCTCCCAGAAATAAATTACTTATTTATAAATGTATTATAAAACCAATATAGAGATAAAAAAAAAATTTAATAATCCTCTGGCTGAAAAACCATAACCGTCCATAGCCTTATTTTACACCTCACACCTTAAAAAACGTCCATCGATTTGCTTAAAATTTTAATGATAGCAAGCTTTCCATTTGTTTTAAGATACATATTGGATTTGAAAATCGGACAGGTCTGACATTGCAGCTGATCATTTGGAACAGCGAAAAGGAAAGAGTTTCGTCAAAATGTCAAATGTGCTCTTAACTTCAATGTCTCTTCAACGATTCCGATAAGAATTTATAAGAGCACAATGGTTGGTTAATCTCACCTTAACATGCACTTCACATGGGACGATCTCATTGTCATTAGCGGCGTGCAAATCTTACGAGTTGCCGCTATACGTATTAATTCAAAATTGGATAAAATTCATTACTTTTCTTTTTTGTTTTTAATTTTATGGAGCTAGGTCATATTCTGCGAAGAATTGCGATATTCTTTAATAAATACACTTCGTAGCAAATTGGGTCCCTTATGACGTAGATGCGGAACGAAGAGAGCGAACGCGTAACCTGGTATTCTATAAATCTTGTTTCTTACTATATCCAATAGCGGTCTGCAATGAATGTCTTGAAACCATTTTCAAGACCGAGTATTTTTAATCGATAAAATAGTACATGTTTTGTTTGAATCGAGAACTCACTTGAATGTATGAAACGAATAGAGTATTCATTTTGATATTAGGTGATCGAATGGTGTACAGTGATTGGTTGTTTGAATGTGGTACTTATTTCCACATTATTCTTATTTATACGACTGGCATGAATAGAGTACACTGAAGTATTTTATCTGCTTAGAGAAATAAATAAATTCATTCATGCAGACCCCTAATATCCAAACGATTAAGAAACTTAATTTCAAGCACCATACAACCAATTACAGTGAACTCGGTAATTCGAACATGAATATTTCGAAAACTATTCGAAGCATTCTCACAGCAAAAAAAGAAATCAAAGATAATCCTTGCAATTTTTCTGTTGTAGAATTTGTTTTTTTTTTACTTCTATAGTTCGAAGTCAAGTTTATTTGTTCTTCTTTGACCACCGTTGAAATGCGTACGTGTTGAAAATGAGCCGTAAAAACAAATGAGAGGTTCTTACCTCCACAATACAAAAACCTATGCAATCTAAGTTTTTCCTTGGTCTGATGAAATTTGAATTAACGAGAGTTCATTGTTTTTACTTTCTTGTCAAATACTGTAAAGTTTAATGCACGAAATGTGTGAATAAAATGAATGAATAAGAAACCTAGATCATTAGGTAGACATTGTAAAACAAATCGAATACATTTACGAGGTTCACAATATAATTTAAAGTGTGTGGATGGTTCGCTTTAGCCATATCTAACAACGAAGAACTAAGTTCACATAATGCTACAATTCCAGTCGAATCCCTCTAAGTCGAATTTTCACGGGACATCAAAATTAGTTCGACTTAGAGGATGGAGGGGAATACCAAAATATGGCAAAAAGATTCGAGTTAGAGGGAAATTCGACTTAGAGGGAGTTGACTGTATTTAAAAACATACACCATTACTTCCTGAACGAATGCAATCTTCAGAGGATCTTTTTCTGTATCATTGGACGAAAATTAAGAGAAATTTCTGCTCTCTTTCTTCTAACAACGCCCCAGCGATCAGCTGCTGTTAGACATCAAAATAAATGTCATTTGTTCAAATGAAAACCTCCCGGCGATTTTTGAATAACGACAACTTTGTTTTTTTACTTTTACTGGAGAATAATCTTCTTGTTGATTATTTTGATTTGGTACAAGCAGAATTGACAATAGAATTGGTAAGAATATTTGTTCTACGTATATTTTTTGTTAGTCGTTAATCGGGACAGTCAAAAAAAGCTGACACCACTTCTTTGCATCAACAGCGAAATCTGGTCATGCAAATCGTGAGGAATTTTCAAAAGCAGACCTTGAAATCACGAAGAACTTCCAAGAAACAGGCTTCAAAATGATCCTCTGTACATCAGAAATCATTTGGTTTCTTTGTCGAAATCATTTTTAAATTGAATAGTGTAACAGAAACCATTGAACTTCATTAATAACTAATGTGATTACAATATTAATAATGCAATCAGTGCTAGCTACCAGGGCCTTAAACGAACTAAAAACTAAAATAAACTGAATACATATCCATTTCAATTTAACAATTTGACATAGTTATATTTAGTCTTAAAATTATTCCATTTGCAAACAACGTCCCTATCTTATCAACCCTTTTAGACGCTACTTCAAATCCCTAAAATTCGCTACTTTTTGCAGCTAACCAGATTTAAAAAAAAAATCTAAAACTAAATTTAAGATAAGTGCCATAGGGCTCTGCTCCCTGGCGCTCACAGTTTGGACTGTGTCCTATTATATTTGAAAGGTCTTTGAAAGTAGTTCCCAATCTATAGAAGCTTGAATTAGATGAAGCGTTGTGAATTTTTACCTCGAACGGCAGATACTGGCTCCTTTCTTCAACAAATAATTCATTCATTCTCTAAATAGGTTTATCCCTTTCAGATCTACCATGGATGAGTTCTTGATGCGTTTGGACGTTAGCGCAGGCGCTGATATCGAAGAGCTCCCCAGCCAATTCCAACGAATATTATCATGGATGTCTGTCGACCCATACTCCGAACCGGATTCCTTAACAGTTAGCGCACTACTTAGAGGTGCGCTTTTTCTCTATGGAAATCTTGAAGTTCATGGTCAAGCGCTTGAGCAAAAACTCCGAGATGAACGATTGATTCCGAGGAATGACCTGAATTCTTTGCTGTCAAAGTTCCATGCTGGTTCTCTTCTCCCCGACATTTGTGAACAACTTCTCATGACTGTGACTGGACCCAACCACATCCAAGAGATCCAAAACTTTTGTACTGAATTCCTTGACACTCATCAATTCACAAAGATCCTTTCCAAAGTTCGAGAAGCACGTGTATCCCAGGAAACCCCTGATCGAGTGGAAAGAGAAGCAAAATTTCTTGTAATTTCCGCGTTTCAATTGGAGTCTGCTGATATTGAATTGGTGATTCAAAGGATTGTTGATAATGTAGAGTTTGAAATTCTTGCTTGGATAATTAATACACGGGATCCTTTGACGTATTTCGGCATAAAGTGCTTGATTGTGCAGAAGGAGCTATGCTCTCGTCTGGAAAGCGGGGATATAAGCACGAAATTCATTGCTTCCATGTTTGAAGTGAGTTCCATAAGTGAAGACGGTCTAAACTTGTACTTCAAGTGCTTGCAAAATGAAAATTTTGCAAGTAGTCTGATGACGTTTTGTATAAAGTTCATGAGCACCATCGAAGTGGCAGAGCCGAATCTTGAACAGAAAAAGTTTTTGAAGCATGACCTGCAACATGTGAGTTTTCTGACCGCTGGAATGATGTCGTCGAGAGCTGACTGTCGAATCGAATTCTACAAGAAATTATCTGCGATGTCTGTTAGTATAAATGTTGTTCTTAGCATAAGCCATTTGAATTTTGTTTATGACTTTTAATGGAGGATGAAGACTGAGAAAAGAAAAAAATAAACGTAAGATAGCTAAGTAAATCTTAAAAATGTTTTTCATGTGTTGTTAATTTGCAGTCGCATTGAAACACGAGAAATAATTAAGAGGACAGCGATGCCTTATCGAAGTTCCCAACATCGGACACTGTTTGACTTCATATGCCCAACGCCGGTTTGAAAACTCCAGCAGATCAGGAACAAATACGATTAAAGGTACACCATGGATTAAAGGGTAACAATTGCGACTGGGTGGGTGGTTATAGTCCGTTGAAGGCCAACGCTTGGCTTTTTTAAAGGGTTAAAGTATTATCATCAACAAGTTTTCATTTATTGACACTGTCACGTACTTTCCATTAAATGACTCCGACATCAATCAATAAATTACTCAAACAGCAAAAAGAAAAAATTTACCAATCGCTCGGTAATCGCAGATAACCTTGGGCATAGTTACGGAATTTATTTTACAACATTCTGCAATCGAAAGTACTAAAACTACGTCAGTGATGAATTCATTGGATTAGAAAGAATTGCCCACCCGGCCCAAGGGCCATCAATTACTTCGCATGATTATTTCATTGAGGTACACAATGTGGCCGTCGTTAACTTTTATCCTTTTTGAATTTGTATCCCCCAAAGTGCGCCACGATGAATCTATTACACGTTAGAACTTTTTTTTGGTGTAACTTTAAAGCTCCAATCGGCAGCACGAATACCCCGAGGATTCGATGGAAAGAAGGACCTTTAGTCACTTTTAGCTTTTCCAGCGATAGCACGCAAAATGGGATAGATCCGTTTTTTTTTTGGTGAGCTCCATTTGCAACGCGAACGAAAAAATTTCATGTGCAATGTCAAAGAGCTCCTTGTCGACGTGAGTGGAAGGTGAAGTGTGCGTGTGTGCATGAAGTGAAGAAAATAGTGCAACAAGTGTAATGACATCCTTTTGGGATTTCGTTAGTGGCAAACAAAATGCACAGCATAACCTACAAGAGGGACTATTCCAAATAGCCTCACAAACATGTAGCATTCTCGTTCAAGTGAATAACACAAACAACATAAACATCGGGCGGGATATAACAAATATAAATGTCAATAATTTAAATGCTTCCACCGAATCAACTAGCGATGAATCACATTCAGTGTTGATTCCACCTTCGGGAAATGGAGCCAGCAGTAGTAGTCGTAGATTTCATGCTGGTCCCAGCTCTTCACCATCCGGCCGTCGATTGAGTCGTGGTGGAAGTGCCAGGCGATTATTTACAAACTACAAACACCGTCTGTCGGTAAGCATGGGGGGGGTGTTGTATGTGTGTACTTTGTAAATCGATTTGACGAACAATGAACTGGACAGACAGGTGAGGGGTTAAGTTGATGACGTTATTTGCTTAAGAGGAAACCCTTTAAACTCCTCTAATCCGTTAAGTGAGTCCATTCTTTTGACGGTATTTTTCCGGAATTAAGTAGTCGTTGTATGGGAGGTTTACAGTCGTACACATCTACGCCGCGCCGCACAGAAATTTCGTTGTGGATGACGTTACTCGTTTCGGGGTAGGAAAAGCTTTACGAATCAGTCCTGTGTAAATCACAACAGCGGTTTGTGATGTTTTCGAGTAATCAAATTTATCGAACAACCACCACCACGATTGGTGAGTGGGTTGTGGGGACTGCCACTCGACTTTAAAACATTCAGCTCAGACTGACGGCTGACTGAGTTAAATAATTAGATAAATTGGCTAAATTATACATGCGACCATCGGCAGTTTACAGGGGAATGTAATTAAGAGACAAATGACAAATGACTAGGCCGTGTCGACTAGCATTGGTGGTCGTTAAGAAAGTAAATAATAAATTGTCACTCATTTGAGCAAACAAATTAGTTATATGTTTACTAGTTTTTAATTCATGTTACTGATGTGTGTGGGTGTCGTGCGGTAAAACGGCGATTGGGTGGGACCATTTATCGTAAATTTTTGATTATCGGTGTCAGGGTTTATTTTTCTCAACCTCATATAACATGCGGGTACGTACCCCGCACCAGGTGAGACATTTACAAAGACTCACTGTCTACAGACTATTAATTGCCGGTTCAAGGACGAAGGAATATGAAAGTAATGTCTCAATATTATTTATTACACATCCATAAATGCACACATCACGCTTTTTCTTCAGGCATTGCATGAGAATTTCAGGATATAACCTCCCACACAAAATATGTCAAAGGAGGATTATTAACCCACGCTAAGTTACGACCTATCCCCTTCCTGTGCTCGTCCACATTCGGGGGGAAGCGACGTAAAGGTTGTTGCTTCATGCGACTTGGAGTTTTAGTTAACATTTGTCATCCTGGGAAAGCACTTAAATACTTTTTTTTTGCAAACAAATATAGAGTCGGACGGAAAGCTTTTACAGCTCTTACTTTTCCTTCGTTGGGGACAGTGGATAAAGTTGCAGGGTTGAGGGAAAGCTTGTTTTGTTTTGGAGTTTCTTGGAGGGGGTGATGGCTACTGGTTGATATGCTTGGGTTATGCTTTGGGTTATGTTTTGGGTTATTCATTAATAAGTAAATACGTAAGCATGTCATTATTGTCCGGCTACTTTAGATCGGGGCGTCTGATTTGTTAATTAATTACGTTTTAGGTTTGACATCGGTGACTGAACTTCAAAGGGCTCAGTTTCGTTATCTGTAAAAAATTACTACGTTTTTTGTTTGTGGAGCACTACCACAATTGAAGAGGGGAGTGAATAGTTAATGACGCCACGGCTACGTTAAACTCGATGACCGATTTTTGGTGAATGTTATGAATGAAGCGACCTTGTATCAGATCGGAATAGTACAATTAGAATGGCGCATATGTGTCACGAACCCTTGTTGAATTTCGTAAAAGACCTTCCAGGGTTTTTCGGTATGTTTTAATTTGGAGCAGGCTCAACTAATCGAATATTAACTTCGGTGAGATTTCCGATGATTTTCTTCATTTTGTTATAACCACCATTTGAACTTCGTTTGGTCTGATATAGTGAAGGCCATGCAGGTGATGCGGTTCGCGTCCTTCTGGTCGAATTTTTGATGGGAAAGCCGGCCTTTTTATAATTGTTCTCATATCATGAATAGTAATTTTTTGTGAATATTTTTTATTTGTCTTCCATGTGGCCAGTGCAATGTTGGCGAACGCATGAGTTTTGTCTCGTGTCTCACCTGAGTGTATTATTGGTTTGGTTAATGTTTGCAACTATAATACTGCATTCATAAGAGAATGCAATTCAAAATGGTTGCATTTTTTACAATCCAACATGATTGCATGAATCACAACTTTAATGGACACCGCGTATGAATTTTAGCACGGAATTCTATGCTGTTTGTGGGCGACTCAACACTTCATTCCTCTTGCAACTTGAATCCTGCTAGTGAAATTCTGACTACGCCTCTTCTAATGTTCGCTTGCAAAGTATTCGGAAGGTGCAATCAGCACTCAGCAATCGTAATTTGAATAGTAGCTCATAATAATGCGGCTCGATGCATTTTTGGTCGGCGGCGATATGACCACGTACTTTATTTCTCTAAACTCTATTTTCTCTTCTCTATTTTATTGCATATATAGTAACTCAAAGTAATAACGGGACAAAAAAAAATCTGGGACATAATGCTCCAGATTTTTGCTGAGAACTTCTAAAAGTTAAAAAAAATGTATATGCGGTTTGGAAGCTTAGACAATTAGCTTACTAAAAAAACAAAAATCATAAAAATGCATCAACAAAAAAAAAAAAATATGTCAAAACTCAAGAAAGGTTTATGTTCAAGATTTTTGCTTATCCTATTTTTATTTTGAGCTACTGTATAAACTATTTAATAAGTTGTATGTACTAGGACAAGACTTATTTTGCCGTGCTATTCCTATCTGCTGTCCGAACGTAAATTCGTTGTCCACACTACTCTTCTCTAAAGCCAAACCAAACTAGAGATATAAGAAAGAAAAGTAGATTTAAAAAAGAATTGAAACTACATTAAAATTAAAACTTATCAGCCTTATTACAGGAAGTTCTCAATAATGCGAACCTCTATAATTCGAAAACCTCTGTAAAATGAAGCTTTTTCCCAGTACCCTGAAGAAACCTCTGTAATTCGAAGAAGACCCATGTCTTCTGTCGAAGTCTAGTTTCCCTTTTTTTCTTCAGCATCCGTTAGTTGAAATGCGTGACGAAAGTGAGCAAGTGTACATGTTTTTTTTCTGAAACCTTCGTAATTCGAAAACTTCTATAATTCGAATTTTTTTCTTTTGTTTCTTGAAATTCGAACTATCAAGAGTTTACTGTAGTTTTTTTTTTTATTTTTTTTACCAACTTTTTAATTTTTTTTTAGTTTATGGACTTTTCTTTTTGTTATTTTCCAGTTTGTTTTTATTTAGTTATAAATTTAGCTACTTAATATTTAATCTTAGCTTAAATATACTCGTGTTTTCCTACTACTACTTTAAAAGATAGTGTGTCTTAAAGTGTAAGCGATGCAGCAAATAAAAATAAAATAAAACAAAAAAAAATAAGTCACCTCCCATTGGATCTCTAAAAAAGTGTTAAATTTGAATTAAAGTTAAAAAAAAATACAATGTTAGCATCTGCTGCAACATGATAACTTTATTCGCCTTATCCGCACACATGTGTGAGAGCTGTTCCCTAACGAAAACATCAACGTTGTAATATTTGAAGCTTAATTTCTCGGCAAATAAAATCTTTGAATGCCAGCGCTGCTAATCAATTAATATCGTCACAACATAGCTCACATCACACATTTGTTTGTTTTGATATCAAATTTAAATAGGGTTGACTTTTAAAATCTTTCCCAGACAATACAAATTTGTTTACGGCAATGGAATATGTTGCTTTTGTGTTTCTATGGCTTTTGAACAACATGATAAACAACATTAAGGATCTATGATATTTTCGCGGCTGAGTTTTTGCACTTATGCTTATGTTTCTTTAGAGTTAGTTTAGTTACTTTTATTGGGACACAATCGCTGCGTAAGACTGAAAATAATTATTTTTCAAAGTCAGTTACATGGTTTTAACCCACTATAAAAGTTAGAACGGTAGCTGAAATCGATCTAAAAACATCTGCAGGTAAGATGTAAGTGAAACGGTAGGTAATAGCCAAAACAAGCCAAACAATTCATGCCAACTACCTGAATCGCTAGAACGAAAAAACTCCTCAGTCTTACGAAGAGTCAGATTCGAACCGTCACAGGCTTTCTGACTGGGCACTGCCCAGTAAACAAGCACCTAAAAGCGATGGGCTTAACGCAGGATGATACCTGTCTAATGTGCAACGAGGACGAAGAAACAGCGGAACACATACTGTGTTCACTGTAACTGCTTAGTCAGTACACGTCATCGACACCTTGGCAGGCACTACCTGGAGGCAGGAAATATCGCTTCCAGTTCACCCAAAAGCATCCTAAGATTCATCACGAACTCGGGCTTTTTGCGTGAGCCATAAGTGGTGGCAGCCACAATAGGCCCAATCGCGGCCGCAGTGACACAGGTGACACTTTCCCACCACCTTCCCCCTTAACTCTAACTCTAAGATGTAAGTGAGAGAAAAAACGTTATATACTTGCAAGTGGTAATAACCTGTGCCAAGCCATTTATCAAGAAACGGATATACTTTTGAATACAAAGCCACCCCATCCCAGAATGAGAGAACAATCTCCTTCTAAACCTGTCCAACTGCAAGTATTTGCAAAGAAAAATTCTGCCGATAAACGCAAAGTGTGACACTGACCGACAGTAGGCATGTTTCAAGAATAAGAAATCCGGAAAACGCGTACTGTGACTTATTCCATCACTTCATTTCCTCTACACAAAGCACACTTAGAGTCTGCAGGTTTACCTAGTTGGTTACCATCGTAAGTACCTTCAACCTATCGCATGACTTCCACCTACACTTCATTGTTATAGCCTGTCCGAACACTCCCCTGTGATTAGTATTTGCAAAGAAAACAGCAAACTGGCGCTGAAACTGAATCACCTTGCTTACATATTTGAGTATGTTTGACCTAATTCCAGGAATTCTTCGTCTGTTTTTCCCCACCCCTCCTTTCTTAATGAGAGCACTTTTTTGTGCTTGCATTCCATCCAATACATGGAATTTCACCATCAACCCTCTACTAAATCAACGTTCTTTAAGTGCTGTTTCTTTGAACTTGAAATTAAACAAACCCTATTGTTTGCTGCAGTTGGCCCATTAGCATACTCTTCACTTAGAGGTTAACACAACACGTCCATATGGTGAAACAAAGGCTACTTGATGGCTTCGGTATCTCGTTGATCTGGAAAATATTGGGTTTTATGTGCTCCTGGCACGCTTCGTGTAGACTAAAACAATTGGACAGTTTGCTGTTTATTTGAATTACATTGCATTCTACCCTATGAATGGAGGGAATCAGTGGTTTGTTCGTCTTTTGTCCCATGACAGAAGATGTCTTGGACGGTCTATACCTTCTTTGGGAGTGCCACAAAACAGTTAAAGAGACGTGTTTTTTTTAGCATGCTTTGGCGAGATGTTTCGCTGTGTATATCAGTTTTGAGTTGGCTCTTTTTATGCGGCAAGATTTAAAAAATAATTTAGACGTGTAGAGAAACCGAAGATTCAAGTGGGACAACGCAGAAGAGGACGGCCGCGTCTAAGGAGGAGTGCACAGGTGGAGAAGGAGAAGTATAGCAGACTTGCAGTATAGCTCTGGCCCGAAGAATCTTCGACTCCGAACCAGTGGGACAACGCAGCAAAGGACGCCCACGTCTAAGGAGGAGTTCACAGGTGGAGAAAAATCTGCAACTAACTCATTGGAAGCAGCTGGCACGTGATCGTACTGAGTAGAGAAGCTTACTAAGGGAGGCGCACTCGGGTAGCGCCGCACAAAGACGAAAAAGAAGAGCAGAAACCGGCAGAATTCCGACTTAAACTTATTGTCAGATTCTTTAAAGGTCCTCAGTTTAAAAAGCACGCCTGAGGCTTAAAAACTGAATTATGAATACGATTTATTTACATTTTTTCTTTAATTTACAAAAATCTTGTGGAAGATTTATAACCTCAATTCAATTTAATTGAACATAATTGACGATTGTGAGGCATTAGCTACATTACATGTTTAAAATATCTTTAAGGACGATGGGAAACGTTAATAGGCACGAGAAACAGGTCCACATCTTGTCCTCTTTTCCATACCATCATCGACTCTGGGATCGCTTGATCATAACTTCGTTTCCCAGTGTACCGGCTTTTTCATTTACTTCAACGGGTTATTTCAAGTTCTTTATTATTAAGAGAGTGATCGTTGTTTATTTGGGAAAATATTTTCTTTCTCTTTTCTTGTTTTGGCTCTTAGGACCATTTTTGCATATGCCGCCGTCCTGGGCCGTTATTGAATAACATCTTTTTGACAGTGATGCCATTGTGATCCCTGATTGCGTATTATTTTCGTAGACGTACTTTCGTTGTACTCGGGCATCTGTTACAAAGTTAAGTCCTTGTTAAGGAAATTTATTCAGATTTTACCTTGGGCTTGCTTGGTTATTTATCTACATAACATATTGATCACATAAGGGGTATTCACGATCCGGTGCAACTGGTCTTGCATCAATGAAAAAGTGTACAAGTGTAACAGTGGGAATACCCCTATAGTAAATTCTCCACTTTAAGTTCATATCATATGTTTGTCTACGGAAACTTCTGACCAATTTTGCCTTATAGTTTTTATTTACAACATTACATATAGGAACAAAGCTGTTGATTTCATTTTAATTGCGTGCAAGTGTATACTTGGGAATCATCACCATTTTCGAGTTTATAAAAGTTTTCAATTTGCTATTTAGACTTCGCAAAAGAAAAAAAAAAAAACAAAAACAAAATAACCCAGGTACCTTGGATACTCTTGCGTGTCTAACACTAATAAAAAGAGCTTTGCTAAAATGCTAAAGTCTGTCATTCATACTCCCAAGGGCACAGTTTTGGTTTGTGTTAATTTCGCAGGTTTTAACGTCGTTCTACATAAATTCGTATGAGGATTTTTTGTGTTGTTTGTTGAAGCTAAATTGTTGATCATAATTTTTTGCAATATTTTCTATTAAATCTTTATATCTCTTTTATAAAACGTCTTTATGATTCTGTGACTGAGCTATAAGTTCTAAATTTGATTGTAATACATTTTTGATCTAAGTGATGACCCAAGCTTCAACTGAATTTCGTATTCTTTGGTCTGCTTTAGTCTCTTCATTGAGTTTTAGTCGTAATTAACATGTTACCAAAAGCAACAACTTACTTTGTCCAATTAACAGGTTAAACCTCTACTGCACGCACCATTTTCCAATTACAAAAGGGTTAGGTTGACTGCAGTTGTTCTTAATTACGCAAGTTAAACAAAAAAAACGAAAAAATCCATAAAAAGACATAATCAAAGATCTAAACTGTCAAGACAATGTTTTTCAGTTGCGAATGCCTAGTTATGAATGCTAAAAAATTAAAAAACAGGACAGGGCTTAGCGACTACTGAAGTACACAGAGAGTGTAGGTCTCCACTCATCATCATTATTAGTGGCGTAACAGCCCACGAAGAGCCAGAGCCTAGCTTCTAGGTCTCCACTATTAAAACATAAACTAGACTTTTAAACCTTTCATGTAGTTCAGAAATTTTTCCTGAAAGTGCTTTAATTTCAACTCGGGCAGCATTTTTAAGTTTTAATTGAGGAATATCTTGCTACCTCGAACTATTAACGTGTATATATTTTTTTTTCTCCTATTTCCAAGTAGCTGGCTTCAGAAGATCGCAAAATTACTTAAGAGTGTATTTCTTATTTAATATCTATATTAAACAAACTTGTTTCCACCCATTAGTTGGTTTTCATATAAATTTCACAGATTTTGCAAATCGCAATGCGCCACAAAACACCATTACTTTGTTCAAGTACCCTATCAGAAAGACTCCCCTTTTCGGTGGGGCAGCAGCTATGAAGTGTTACCCGCTAAAACAACGGCTATTTCTCCCTGGAGGACGATTGATGGTAATAATTAAACTCAGAAAGTAAAGCATTTAAACAATCTCCACTTTAGGTTCACCTGTGTCCAGCTCACAGAGCTAATATGAATCGTGAACAAGTAGTATTTTTAGACCGCGCCAGTTGCACGCCGACACCATACCCCGGAACAACAACTGTCACAGAGTGCCCCACACTGCTACGTAATATTCAGCACCTTCTACACGATTGCTTACGAAGTACCGCACAAAAGAACAACATCACAAAATGCGTTCGTCATACGCTTTGCGACGTGATTAGTTTGATCAGAGATGTTTTGAGCGTTAAGTCAGTGCCGGCGACAAAAAAAAACAAAATAAAACAAAAAAGTGATTTACTGCAAGTTAATTTTGCGATAAGTATCCATAAATGTGCAAGAGACTCTTGTTAGGTTATTAGAAATGAAAGTTAAAATCAATTCAGACCACAAAGAGCCGGAGAAAGTAAGTTTTTCTGTCAGAAAGATTCCACTTCGGACTGCGTGCAGTCCAAATGTGTTTGGTTGAGACGCGATTATCGAATTTGTGATTTGTTTGTGTTTTTCGTGCAAATTAGTGTCTAATCAAATTGATTTGGTTTTGAAAACAAACCGATTAAAGGTGAACTTCTGTGTAGATGTTGTTTTGGAATTAGGAACAGAACATTGAAAGAAACGTCAAAGTGACCACAAGGTTGGTGCCTATGCGGTTGCAGTCAATGGTGGTGGTTGATGTCTGAGTGCCGAGTGACCGTGTGAATTCGTTTTGAAGAAGTGCACGAAACCGACGGCCTTATATTTGTCCATCTTTTGATGCGAAGTGTACTAATGACTTCGAGCAAATGACCAACCTGAAAGAAAAGTTGTGCTTTGTTAAGTTTTATTCATTGGAAAAGACAGGTTAGGGTTATGTTTCGATTTACTAGCCGACTACTTTCTTACCTAAATAACCTACATCACGAATGTTAGAAGCATTTTGCTTATGGAATTCTGCTAGCAACTTCTTGCAATTCTTTTTTCGATAGCGAATGGTTATGGCAGGGAACTATCTGAAACTTTAAAACTTTATTTAACCTTATTTGTAATAACAGACAACTAGCTAGCCAATACCAGTATTGCAATTCACTAACCATTTGCTAAAATTTAAATAAATATCACAGGATACCAATACCACCTTTTGGGAATTTTTATGAGGTCGAAATAATGCTCAGCTGCGTATACAGCTGCAGTCGAAAAAAAAACCCACCTTATGCACCACATCGTTTGGCGAATTCAAAAGTGGAGGAACATTTTTTGGGCAGATGAGAGCAAAATCGTATTTTTGGCGGTGTTGGATATCTTCGTTTTATTCGGAAACCTCCAAACATAGCATTTTAACAGCCGTAAACTATAAAAACGACGATAACTACATAACTATGTTAATGGAAAAATCCCTAAGTTTTCATACAAATTTTACAGATTTTGCAAATCTTCTGTGAGCTACAAAACACCATTACTTTGTTCAAGTTCCTGTGAAATTTTCATTTTGTGGCTTACGATAATTGGGCGCTTAGAGCGCGATATATTTTATTAAATAAAAGCAGTCTTTTAAGAATTATTTTGAGTTCGTGTTTTGGCTACATACTTCCGGTAGTGTTATTTTTTTTTTTTTTGACCAGCAATAAATTGAATCATGTAAAGAATATTTTTTCCAAAAATGTTATATGTAGACATAACTCATTAATTCTCAAATCAAAAGTTAATTGAATTTGCTATAGATTTGTATAGGGGTTTCCAACAATAGATACATCTATTCAGCGTAATCAACGTTTCTTTTTTTACTACATTGGGTGGTGTTCATATTTTACCCGCAGCTGTAATTCCGTCTACAATAATATGGACAAGAGTGCGCTCTATTTAAACGAGACTGTGACAATACCATAGAAAATCTTGTGTTAGAATTGAACGCTAATGATATACACTGGTGTTGGTCCATAGTGTACTCGAAATATTTAGTATTTCGTAGGTTTATTGAAGTACATTACTTCCTAATATTTGTTTGTTTAAGTAACAGGAAACACAAAAATGCCTATAGTGCTCAGATATCGATTTTCAAATTATCTTCAGAACTTTATCAGGCTGTTATTAAACTCGGTGTTTCGAAATATAGAAGTCAGGTATTTAAAGCAGAGATATTTTCGCTCGTGTTGAACATATAACTCAGTCTGTTCACCTTAAAACTGAAGTCTGTTAAGCTTCGTACTTCGTAAGCAATCGAATGTTTCCAACCTAAGTGATTACATGGCTTAGTAAGTGAATTTAAATATTTCTTCCCTTCCCTTCAGCTGCCCAGTACACGTTTTTGAATAGGTGAATAGTCAAGCTCGTTGTTATCACATGAGAGTAAGTATTTTTGCCTTTGCTGTAGCTTTGCCTAAAGAAAACCCTACGCAACTACAATTTCTGCAACTGATTGGTTTTATATCGGATGCTTGGAAAAAAATTGCGCAAAATAATATGAAAATTAAAGGAAAAACAATGCGCGACCAAAACAAAGACGTTAATTGTTGACATTTTTTGCTACACAATAGACACCTGCTTATGCTTAATTTTGCAGAATAAAACCAAATTCATGCTGAATTGCTTTCTCTTCTTTCAGACTGTTCTAGAGACAAAAGTACAAGCGGGTGACGATGACTTCGAATTGTGGGATCAGAATCAGATGCTGCGAGCGGAGGCTCATCGAGATTCGTATAAGTACACAAAACGTAGAGCTTGTATAATTGCTCACCTAGAATTCTTTTAATTCCACAGCTGGAACAATGGCAGATGGTGCAAACCGTCATGCATTCCCATCACAGTTATCCTGACACTCATAATCCTGGTCGTACTGCTTCCACTGGTTGAACACACAAACGATAAGTCACTTCATGCCAAACATAATGGAACAGGATTCATTTGCACGGATCAGTGCCGGTAGTTAAGAACAAAACATCGATTATGCTGGACATGACCCATTTTTTCGTTTCAGGATTCAATTGGTGGAAAGCATACCTGAAGGATTGAAATTCCCGCCAAATAGTCCGAAGTTCATGTCAACGTTTGATGCCTGGTCAATTTTAATGAACCTAGCAAATGAATCGCTGGATCTTGGAACATTCTATTGGACGTTACGCGGCGCCGACGTCTACAATCACACATCCGCCTGGCAGGGTGAACAAATCTTCCAACAAATCCTAACAAATGGATTACAAAAGAAATATCGCACTCGCATAGCACAAAGTAGTCCAACGCGAAGCAACCCGAATCTAGACACAGAGATTTTAGCAAAGCGCAAAGCGGCGGAAGTGCGTTCGGTGAATTTTCCCCGCCTACTGGGAGCAGGAGTCTTACACACGAAGTTGTGGATTGCTGACCAACAGCACTTTTACTTAGGCAGTGCCAACATGGATTGGAGGTCACTGACGCAAGTGAAGGAGCTCGGTGTCTTAGTTACTAACTGCACATGCCTAGCTAAAGACTTATCAAAGATCTTTGAAGGCTACTGGTTCTTAGGTCGCAACAACTCGCATGTTCCTCCCCACTGGCCTGATGAGTACTCAACCAAGTTTAATATGAACTCTCCTATTGAGGTTACCTTCAACGACAACGAGCAACTTAAGACTTACTTTTCGGTGAGTGGGGCGTTGGGTGATTGCTGTGACTTGCCAATTGAGCTTGTGCTTTTCTTTTCCCATCCAGAACTCACCTCCACCGCTGAATCCCAAAGGAAGAACCAACGACCTGGATGCGATAATCAACGTTATACTGCATGCAGAAAAGTTTGTACATATAGCAGTGATGGACTATTTTCCTCTTCTCATCTACACACCTAAAATAAAGTGAGTAATTGGGATACCTTCTCCTCCTTCATCAGAGACATGTGGCTACACCCTTTTTCGCGCAACAAGTTCGAACTTTTTAACGAGTAATGATTTGTTTTCATCTCTTTTGTTCCATAACAATCATTCTTTCGATGGAATGGGTGAGCTTGATGTGAATGTGAAAAAAAAACATCACGTTTTTTTATGGCCGTCGCGTGTGTAAACTTTTTCCCCAAACTTCGGGCCACGCGATTATGATCCATGAATAATTTAAGAGGATTCATTTGTGTGCATGGAGTTCCAAGAAACTCGCATATAATGGAACAGTTGAATCGATTGCAATAGTTTTTGGTATGAGCACTTTGACGACTCAGAACAGTAGGACGAGATTTTCATTCATTGCCCGCCTTTTCCCGGACATAAAAGAGATTATCAAATACTAACATTCCTCTTTGGAGCTGCCCTGCTGTGAACTTTCGCTGCCTGATTGACAGCGCTCTAAATACAAATTAATCGTGTTACACCCTTCCCAAGTCTTTGACAACGAATGCGGTTCGCGTGTTTACGCTACCACACGTGTGAAAGGAACCTTGTGTTGACGAATCGAGAAGCTTTTATCGACATACTCGTGAAGGATAAATCAGTTAAGAGGTGGGGCTATGAAACATATTTGGCATGGGTGTTCTCGTACAACGTACAAATATGTTAACCATTAAGTGGAAGAAGCTAGAATGGAAAGAGGGCTTATCTGCGGAAGGCACTTTTGGTAGCTTAGCAAATGTGGTCGATAGAATTATGACTTAACATATTTGCATTCATTTGTCGTTTTTATTTTTTGGAAGAAATTCAATTTCGGTGCTGCTATATTACAATATTTTATATACAAAATCCAAAACGTCTACATGATATTCCATTTCTGCGTTAAGCACGTATTTACAAAGCATTCACTCCTTTAGGAACTGAATAGTGTCCCTCAGATGATTTTTTTTCTTTATATTTCACGTTTGTTAATGGTTAATAGTTTGCATTTTCGTTTGCATTTTGCTATGAACGAGCTTTCATCTCATACATTTTAATGGATACGAGACTGTTGCTTTTATAGTCTAAGAGAGAGTCTAAGAGATTTGTCCAGCACCCCAGAATATAAACCACATATAACAAATTAACGTTATGAGGTATTAGCTTCTAAGGCTTATTACAAAGTGTTACCAAGGACAAACGCAATTCAAATTAATTTGCACAGTATTTTAAGTTGATAAGTCCTTGATACGCCAAAAGTAACCCAATGGCTAATAAATTAGCTCTTGTTGCATTTATCTTATTTTGTTATTAACTTATTTTATGTCTTAAATTTTCTAGATATTGGCCATACATCGATGACGCAATCCGAACGGCAGCGGTTGAAAACAAAGTTTCAGTAAAAATGCTCATATCATGGTGGAATCATTCCCGAACTTCTGAAGACTACTTCCTTCAATCGCTGACAAGCTTAGAGAACTCTTTCCCAGGAGTCGATATTCAAATTGTAAGAAAAAACCAAAAAACTTGTTCCAAAATTATACCTGACCACTCATATTCCTCAATTTCAGCGGCGTTTCATTGTACCAGCAGATGATGATCAAGCGAAGATTCCATTCGGAAGAGTCAACCACAATAAGTACATGGTGACAGACAATACAGCGTACATTGGAACTTCCAACTGGTCCGGTGATTACTTCACTGATACAGCTGGCATAGGATTGGTCATACGAGATACCGAGTATGGACGTGCGGATAATGAAACAACTATAGTCACTGAACTGGCTAGCGTCTTCGAAAGGGACTGGAATAGTCCTTATGCCCTGGAGCTTATAAAACACTAAACACTTTTTTTTATATATTCATTCATTTGCGTGCTGTAAATACGGTTTCTTCCTGAAGATTGATATTTAGATAGCAGTATTTCTCTCATCTTTAAGCCTTAAACTTAAGTAGTGAACTAAAGAATAAAATGAATAAATGAATGTGTGCCTTAAGCTTAGAATGGTTGTTTTTTTTTTAAGATTAAGTGTATTAACCCTTTCAGTGCTTGTCCTGTACAACATGAATTTAATTTGCCCAGAACTAAAAAATATTGGCGCAATCGCAGAAAAGGGTCTTAGGTTCAGTCCGTTCACTTATTCTGCATCAGACTTGTCTAAATGAAATAAAATGAAAATATTTGGGATCTTTTACTTCGTCTTTGCTGAAGTGAAATAAAATATTTTTCCTGCGACTGGGATTGAATGCGGTCATGAAAGAGTAAGCCTCGGGGTTGAATCAATTTTCTTAAGTCGGACTACAAAAGGGTTTTCTATGCACCATACCATATGGTAGATTGGGACAGTTTGAAAAATAAATAACACCTTAAGGAGTTTTCTTCAATCTCCGTCGACACTGTCCTCACAAACATCAAACTACTCAGTCTTCAACTTACAGGCAACCAAAAGAACGTATACTTAAATTGGTCAATTAAATTCAACGACGCCATAAAGTCAGCTAGTGCTTGGTCATCCTTTAACCGATGCATATTAAGCCGTGCCCATACGGTCGGCATTTATTTATTTATTTTTGTTTTTAAATCACTCCCATGAACTTTTTTTTTGTGAACTTCTGTCTTCTGCCACCGGAATTCAATCACACAACCAGCGGCGACCTGAAAAGATTACGTCGACGTAAAAATTTGTGTGAGGCGTGTCATAAGCAAAAGATTGTTGCTTCACAACCGGACCTTGAACTCAGATATGCTGATTTGCAAAACTGACATGCACGTTGGCCATTTGAATGAATCGATCGGCAATGAGGAAACACGTGGTTCCGTGAATTCGTGTTATGACACAGTCAGAAGGAAAAAAAAATAAATAATACAACCACGATTAACAAACTCTTAGTTTTTATTCAAATTCATTTCACAGTCCTTTTATTCTTGCAGAAGATCTCCGAAGAGTCTTTCTAGAAGAGTCATTGAATCCTTTAGTCTGAGGTTGAGCAGTGAGTCTAGTTTCTGAAATCGATTGAATCGATTGAACGTCCGTGGTCCTGAATAGCTGTCATCTAAGTCTCCGTGCGAATGGATTATGTTGGTGTGTCGTGGGGAAGGTGCATCGTTCATTGGAACTGGTGCATTTTTGCTTTTCGACCATCGCGTTGGTCGGATATTCGACGGAGCTGGAAGGTGATCAAAGCTAAATAAGTTGAGCAGATTGTTGGGTGAAAGAATGGGTGATGTGTCGTAGATGAAGTGCTTGTCTTCGGCGGAGTTTTCATCCTTGAAAACTTCATGACACGGAGCTTCTTCATGAGACTCAGATGAGTCTTTTAAGGCGTTTCCAACGGTTGGTACTTCCATTGCACTGAATTCTTCGTCGTCAAGATGGAAGAAACTTTTTTCCGTGGTTGTGATGACGTCGGTTGTCGGCGACTGGGAAGTTGTTTCTTCTGGGGGGCTTATCTGTGTGTCGTCTTTCTCAAAGGATGTATACGGTAACCATTCATCCCGGAATAGATCGTCAGATATTGAGGTAGTCGGTGGAGAGTGAGTTGTGGTGTTGTCCACAACTTCAGTTGTTTCACTTGTTGTGGTCGACGGAGTTGGTGTCGACAGGATTTGTACTCGCTCGTCTATCTCTTCTGTTACTGTAGGGGTTGTGTTCTTTGTTTGCTCGGTGGTCTCTTTGAAGTACTCGAGCTCGTTAAGAGAAAGCGACCGTTTGATTTGAACTGCTGAAGGGATTTTAGGAAGCTCTTTCATATCGGTGGTTGTATCGTGAAGCAGTTGATATGGTATCGCAGTCTCAGCTTCGTGGACCATGCTCACGTCATGAGAATCATATTGAGGAATTGAATCATATTGGGGAGGAATAGAATGCTCTGGTAGAACTTTTAAGGGGATCATAGTAATTGCGTCTTGATCGGGATGTCTTTCCAGACCTTGATGAGCTTCAAATGTATCCGTCTCTGAAGGTGGAGTTAATGTTGTTTCGTCGTTCAACAATTGGAGTGGACTCACTTCTTCACTTTCGTGAGTTAAACGAATTTCTTGTGATGCATCAAGTGGATGTACTACTTTGTCTTCAAAGTTCCCTTGAACGCCATGCGATAGTCCTAGGTCAATGGGGGTTTCATATGTGGTGGGTACTGCATCTTCTTGAGGGGGTTTCTGATCTCCTACATCGCCCACTTGGCTTTCATGTGATGATGCATCGAATTTAGGCAAAAATTCAGTCTCATGCATTGGCTCCTCATCATTATTCACTTGTGCAGTATATGACGGCTGGGAAGGGGGGTCCTCGTGGTGTCTGGGAGTGTTATCCGATTCATTTGGAGATTCAAAGCTAGCTGGGGCCTGATTTTCGTACTGAATTTCTGCAGGAGATTCAAAGACTGCGGTGGTGTGATCATAATGTATCTCTGCCGGAGGTTCAAAGACCGCTGAGGGGTGATCATTATGAATCTCTGCCGGAGGTTCAAAGGCTGCTGAGGGGTGATCATAATGATTTTCCGCCGGGGATTCAAAGACTGCTGAGGGGTGATCATAATGAATTTCCGCCGGAGATTCAAAGACTTCTGAGGTATGATCATACTGAATTTCTGCTGGAGATTCAAAGACTCCTAAAGCTTGATCGTACTGAATGTCTGCCGGAGATTCAAAAACTCCTGGGGCGTGATCATACTGAATTTCTGCGGCATTCGTGTTTGCTTCATTCGGCAGGGTCTCGGCGAGATTTACTTCACTTTGTATCGATGTGTCCATCCCACTTGGCTCTGTAGATTGATCCATCATTGATGGAGTAGTCGCCTGCTTTTGAATTGGAAAGAACGGTCGCGTTATCACATAGGTTTCGGTGGTAAGCGATCGAATGTGACCGAAGTCTTCTAAAGTCGTTTCCTCCACTTTTGGAATAAAATTCTCAATCGTTGTAGGAACCTCCGATGTTGGCACCACGTCGATCACCAATTCTGTTATTTCAGCAGAAACATCTGTTGGTATCGTTAGCATTACTAGAATGACACAGGGTGAGTAGAATGCCCTTACAGTTCATTAAAAATTCACTTACATTTTTGTGAGCTCTCAATCGGTTGGATATCCGCGTACTCCCTAGAAGGCTTTGCCGAGTCCGCCTGTTTCAAAACACACTAAATTGGTTCATTTTAAGCACAAATTCAAGCCAAAGGCTCACAAGAAAAAAACTCACCACCAAGTAAATCAGGATCAGCATAGTGCTAAAGACGCTAAGTTTAAAAATAAAGCTCATGAAATTATTCTTGGTGTAATACAAGAGCCTTGTTGTCTGCCCGTTGATCTTCTTTAACATGATGTCGCGGAGAGTTGAATTATGTTACTAAATGTTTGTCTAACCCGAGAACTGCTTGTGGTCTTCGTAGATTCGCTTACAGAATGACCAGTTGCTATTTCTATTTTGTTTTCGTTATGCACTCTGGCACACCTGGCAGTCTTGCAGTCGAAACAATCGACTGTATTTTTCCGCTGAATGGTGCACTTATTCAAGGTTGTGTTTCCGTGTGTTGTATTGACGGACTTGGTTAAATTATGCGAGCTTACTCAGGTTCTTAGGAAACGATGTGATGATTTGGGGGAATCTGTTTGTTTTGTTTACTTTTGCGGATGAATGGGGGTTGTGGTTTTTTCTAGGAAATCCATAAAGGTCTTGGGGCACTAGAAGACAATGAAAGAGAGAGAAAAAAAGTTGGTGCTATGGTTGGAGGGGATTTATTCCCTGGTGAGAAGAAGAAGAGGCTAAAATGGTATGGAATGTTGTCTTTCGTCAGAAATATTTGCCGTACTCACCTATGTTCTGCCATGTATTTTGCCATCATCATCTTTGTGCAGTTTGCAGAAGTAATTTGTTCATGTTCTTAAAACCAGCTGCTTTATCTCCATCCTTTGCAATGGAAATTTTTGTTCAGGTTTTATTAATTTGATGCTGCTGATAGAACTTTTGGCTGTTGATGACTTCTAATCACTTCTCTTTGAGAAAATCTTACGATTTTCTCGATCGTCCGTTTTTATCGTGGACCTAGCACGAAGCGATCGTCCTTTTCTGGTAGAGAGCCTTACACGTATCTTATTTGCATGCGTTCCTCTAAAGTTTTAGATGTCTTAATAGTGACAAAATAAAATCTAAAACTTCAAGTGCAACTTTGTCTAACTGCTACTAATTTAAGCGTTGTTGCCCTCATCAGTAAATATCTTTATGTTGACGTTTTGGATATACACACAGGTTTTGAAAAGCGAATTTTAGAAGCAATGAATTTCAGGCAGGTTATAGGGCTGGCACTTAGCCGTCGACCATATTTTCGTGCTACGTAGTATAGCTGATTCATTCATAAGGCAAAATAGAAAACTTGGTGCATTTTTAGTTAATTTCTAAGCGGCCTCTAATTCTGTAAGGTGAAAAGCCCTGGTTTAAAAAATATACAGAATGGGAAATACGCGAGGGTCCTACAAAGCCCGTAGGATGTATTTGCATTGCATGTATTTGAATGTGGTGCGTCGTTCAAAGATCGCCGAAGAGACAGGGATAGACCACAAAAATGTCAAGGTTTTTTTTATCAATCGGCGGATGGAATTAAAAAAACAGGAGGATGGAATTAAAAAAATTGGAGGTAAGATATTTAGCAACATAAAAATAGACGAGTAGAGGAAGCTTAAAGCAATTACAAAGGAGATTCAGCGTCTGGGATATTTGTACCCCCTTACTCCATCCGCCACTCCAGCCTCATCCGCTTCAACCACAATCGTTGTGCAAGCCCCATCAGGCGAACCAACCTCCTCCATAGATCCGAATCCATTCGCGCCTACTACCCCATTCTTTGGGCATTACGCACTCCCAGGTCCAACCTATTACGCAGTTCAAGCTCAATTCACCGCATCACTGCCCTACGCCGAAACTACTCCGGTTACTCATAACCCTACCACAGCTCCCATTCAATTCACTGGCGCAACCCCATTCGGCAGCCAAACCTAGTTCATCGCTCAAAACCAAATCAACGCGTCAACCTTCCTTAATTCCGCCGAACCAACTACAATTCTTTCCCACGATCCATCCGCCCCTCCAATTGCAGAACAACAGCTTTCAGCGGAAGAACTGATTGACGCTTTAGCTGACAGCCTTCTAGTACTGAATCCGGAGCAGCAGATTCAGCTAGAGTAGCTGGTCAGAGAACTGCAGGAGTAGGTTCTGCTTGTCGACTTTCTTTCAGGTTTCAGATTTCTAGAGCAGTTGTACAGAGAACTGCAGGAGTAGGTTCTGCTTCCCGACTTTCTTTCTAGTTTCAAATTTCATTAACCTCTTCGCAAAGCTTTCTTTTCAGGTTTCAAGGCGAGTTCTCTTTAGTTCGAGGAGTTAGATAGAGCCTTTTAAAAAAAGCTAATATTTCCGACTTATATTCACAGGACAAGGAATACAGGAACAGGAACACAGGAATAGATTGACGTTGAGGGCCAGGCAGGCCGGGATATCACGACTCTCTTTGGGCTCAACTTCAATCTTCTGCAGTGGCGGTACATTTTTTCGGATGCACGAGGCGTCATTGTTCTACTACTACTACTTTTTGTCGCTAAGCTGACTAAGAACAGAATCCCCAAGCCATCATCCCAATAAATAACTTGTTATACAATTTATCCTTAAACTAAAGCCGCGTCTAAAAGCAAGTCTCGGAGTCTACGTTATACCATAACCTCACATCGTACATCATCGTTCCATTGAAGGGCACATCAAAACTATAGCCCACGCTAATCACCTTAAGGCTGATAACAATTTACTACGTTCTAAATAATAATGCCTAATAAACAAAAACAAATAAAACATAGTACCCAAAGTTCAAGGTTGGCTGTGGTACAAGTCAGTGACGTCCTCTTGAATACTAGTTCTCTAAAGCCACTGGTACAGGAAGATTAAGGAGCAAAAAACACCTGGAATTCTTCTTAACTATTCTTCTACAGCCAGACATGAATGTAATATGATTTTTTTTTCTTTTTCTTTTTAAACCGCGAAATCAGCCACAATGAGACATGCGTACGATTTCATCATCTCTGGTGGTCTTCATCACTTGCGCAACTGTCATGCCTGTCTGCTCCAAATGTTCGAGGATACCAGCCCATTAAAAATGACACACCACAAACAAAAAAAAAAAAAACGTTTTCAATTCATCAGCAGTAAAAAAGAAGAAGCAAAAGTAAACCTCAAACCGCCCCTGATAAAGAAATTCCAAATCTGTGTGCCTAGATTGTCCGGTTATCAGTTGAGGAACGCCAACATACGTTCGCAGATGTCAGAAGGTTATCCCGATAGTGTTCCTCTCCATCTAATAAATTAATTTATTTCAACACGAGAATCAGCTTCTCGAAATCAGTCTCGTTCTGAACTCCTGACAGTGTGCTTCGCTTCAAAATGGCAAAAATCGCTCTCATCTTTTTGTTCGCTTTCTGCGTGTTCCACGTAAGTTAAAAGCCAACATTACAAATATAGATCATTTTTATTGACAACCTTCTTTTAGCTTTGTGCCGGTGCCCGTATTGCTAGGCAAGTAGAAAACACCGACGAGGCTCAAAAAGCCATCGACAACACTTTGCAACAAATCTCCCAATTCTTTGAGAAGACCTTCAGCAAGGACAACCTCGAGGTTAGCTTTCAACAGATTTTGTTTCCATCTTTAAATTGAGTGTTAATTTTGTTATTTTCTTTTTTTTTAGAAAATTGGTGAGAATCTGAAGCAATTCGGAGACCAAATCTCCGAACGTGGCAAGGAACTTGTTCAGCAGGCCGATGCTGGAATCAAGAAGCTCCAAACCCAGTAATACATTCATCCGATGAGAAGAGAATCGTGTAATTTCCAAATGTAACATCAACTTTTATTTTTTGGAAGATGAATTAAGATTACGTTTAAGTGCCGAATAGAAATATATTTAAGTAATAAATATGCAAAAGATTTTCTGTTGATGTTTGGATTACCGAAGGAGGTTTGTGGTTCAATCACCTTCGCTCTGTCTTCGAGGCAGCGGAAGTTATGCAAAGGCACGTGTTGACGAACACTGACCCTACCTCCTTCGAATTTGATAAGCAATTAACTCTGTTCGTTGATACAAAAGTCAGATCTACTCTTCTAAGCCATCAGGCACGTGTGAAACTGATTATAACGAGTACCTTGAACTCTATTAGAATTTCGACTCTAGGACAACGATATTTGAAGCTTTCGTAAAAAGCAGGCAGTTTGTAAACAGTTAGTGGCCAGTTTGTGAATGAGTGTACAGCTGATGGGCTTAAGCAACAAAATCACTATGAAAACTCTTTCAATAGCTTTTCAAAAAAAGTTCACGATCAAAAAGACCTCTAATAACCTATCGCAATTGTACCTGAAAGACATGAGTTAAGAACAGTTGAAGACAGACAGTGAATAAAGCTGAGAGTAGAACGTAAAGTTTTCAAGACTCCGGCAATCAGTTGATTTATAAAAATGGACTTCCACCTTCGGTTTTTCCAAATTGCGTAAAACTATCAGTTTTATTTTAAATTATAAAAAGTGGGGGCTTGAGTATGTAACAATAAACACTCGCATCCAAAGCGTAATATAGTTCGTTGCACTTTGGGCACACTGTGTCTTCTATGGTTCAATATATTTTTTTTTTCAATTTTCGTTTAAATAAATTACAATTTACTATAGCACAATTTACAATGGTTATATTACAGAGATATGAAAGATAAACATGAAAATAAATCCGGACTTGAGGAGTCTGGCTTTATACATATTTATATTTTCCAAATAAATTGTTTTTAATTCGTAACAAGATTCACAGAGAGCGAGCTGGCTCTTAAATTATCATATCATTCTTAAGACGTTAATAAATACAGTGCCTATTAATAGTGCGAGTGCCTATTCGTTCGCCAACTCATTTGAAGCAAAAAATGGCCATGAAAAGAAACTACAAGTCTTACACATGCTCCATGAACTTGGAACTAAGTTAAAAAGAATACTTTTCGGAGACTAAAATGCAAAGTTAATGAACAATCGTGGTATTGTATTTTGACTCATGTCGTTTTGTTCAATACTTAACGCAAAATAAAAGCACGTGTAGGACTTGTAGTTTCTTTTCTATGGCCATTTTTTTCTTCAAATTGGTCGGTAAGCGAATAGTTTCTGCGGGCACTGTAAATTAAGTTGAATAAAATGATCAGTGAATTCGTTATACCACATCCTGAATTACTCGAAGTTAGTTGATAAAAACAGATTAACAGCCCTATTCTTGGGATAGTATTTCCCAAATTTCGGAATAAACGATCACAAAAAGATATTCACATGTTATAATGTCGACGTTTCGGTGTTTCAAATTGCAGCTCACTCAATATCGCAAAAGACACCTTCGAGTAACCACTGACGAGAAAGAGAGATTCACTGTCAACGCATTTTCTGCATTACTTGTTTTACTGCCGAAAATTAGAAAATTTTAAATTTCAAATTTTAATTTCACTGTGTCAGCTTTGTGCTGTACGAAAAATATGCGAGAATAGAATCAAGAATAATTTTGTTGCAGACTATTTGAGTCAATGCCAAAGAACAGCTTAATCTAACAGGACGAAAAAAAGAACAGTTTTCTTCCAAAATTAAAATTGGAAGGTTGACTAAATTTCTTAAACATTTTTATTTCCTCTTTCCTAATTTCACTTGAATTTGGTTCCAAAAAATGTTTTTTTTAATTAAATGAACATAAAGTTTGACTACTCTATCTCTAAAATCGGAAGCTGAAAGCCGCCAGCGGCCTAGGTCATGTGTCTGAGTCGCCTCTGTGTTTAAAACAAATTGGGCTCCTTACTCTCCCTGAATAAACGAAATTAGATTAAAAAAAAAAAGAAACATTTATCAAATACAAACACAAATCCATCATAATGTACAAGATTAAAGTTGGACATTGGTTATTCTCGCATTCTGGATTTATTTGACGAAGCAAATTTGGACAATCTCGAGTGGGATGACCGCAAATAGAGTGTGATAGCTTCCGATTGCATGATGCAATACTTAATCGGATGTATTCGATGATGAAATCGTATGATTCGTTGGTTTTTTTTAGAGGGGGCATTCCCGTTCGATGATAAGATAGACATTCTAATTTTGCATAAGGGACTTAAGATGATGCTCTGTTGCCAGCGACTATGAAACATTTGAAAGCTGAAGATTTGCTTTTTGTTGGAATCTACCTTCTTAAATTGTAGAAAAGCCTGTAAATCTAGAATAAAAACCAAGAGAAGCAGAGCTCTGCAGAGCAACGTTGACATTGTTATGAAATGAACTTCGCCATCAATGGCTCTAGCCTGAAAATCACCACCTCTGGAGACGCACGAAGAAAAATCTCGTCTCTCATGTCCTGCGAGGGGATCTGAATTCCTTCGATACACGTTTGTAGTCATCTAGCCAGATGGATATGGAATGCAGAATGTAGTACCATAGATGGAACCTACTGCAGAATGTAGTACCATATACAGATATTGGGTTTTTGATACAGTATTAAAAATTGATGCAGC
This sequence comes from Syritta pipiens, assembly GCA_905187475.1. Classification (NCBI taxonomy): domain Eukaryota; kingdom Metazoa; phylum Arthropoda; class Insecta; order Diptera; family Syrphidae; genus Syritta; species Syritta pipiens. The sequence continues at coordinate 5,892,501 of LR994571.1, forward strand.
GACTTAAGTCATTACATTTATCGAATATGCAACGACTGTATTTAGTCTAGTTTAGAGTATTTCTTATTCGGCCTCTGTAAATTACGATCCGAATGTCTGCTGCTTTGATAACGTCAGAAAAGTCCTCATCAAATTGTATTTTCATAGAACCCTCTCGTGTCTTGTTTTGGAATTGAATACATTTTTGTTGTATGATGAAAACGCTTTTTTTTAAATTTAAATTACCTTTGTTTCAAAATTTCACCCAAATTACAATTTATGAACAAGCTAGGCTCTTCTTTACAGGTATCTGAGAAGGACCAGATGGACGGATTCATCGTTGGAATTAGGTCACCGCGAGTAAGGAAAGGGTTACAACCTCCCCATGGGCAACACAAAAGGTCCACAAGGACCTAAGTGTGGCAGAACTAATTCTGTCACCACGCCTACCTACCTACCTACCTACCTAGGCTCTGATCTTCGCGGGGTGTTACGTCACTAATGATGATTATATTTGTACAAAAAAAAAAACAAACAAAGAAAGATCAATATAAATTATAAAAAATAATTCCCTATTCATCTGCAATCAATTTTTCGAATAAGGCCCTCAACTTTTAAAATTAAAAAATACATCACTGTTGCAGTTAGTGCGTTGCTAGAAAAATTAAGTGTTTAATTTCGAAGTCCACCATTTAAGATAAAATTGTATGCATTAAGGATAAATATTTGCACATAGAGGTCAACTTGCAGGAATACCATACGATTTAAATTTCAGGAAATCATTTGTGATTGAGGAAGGATTGGGTTTTGATTTCAAAAATAAGAGGCAGCGATAGATTGTGCCAATTTCCATTGCATCATCTCTCCAAAGAAGAGATTAAAACGCCGGTTTTTCTTGCGTGGCGGTTCTCTGGCACCCAATCTGAATTATGACATCGAAATAAAAAATAAAACAAAACTTCAGCTGTTCCTTGCGCCAGATAAGCGAAAGATGAGAAAGAAAAAAAAGCACGTGTCTGAGTTATTTTGGACATTTATTTATCAGCTTCTCAGACGTAAGAGCAGTTTCCGGATTTATTCAGTTTTGTTTCTAAAAATTGATTTCTCGGAAATAAGAAAAATTATTTCGATCACCCTGTTGTGACAGAATCGATGTCGCCGACCGATCTCGAGGTAGTTGGAGACAATCACTTCAATTCAAGCCAAAGGTCTGTACAATTGATGCGTGATCCAATTATCGATAATTACTCTAAACTTTTACATCATTTACATTTTATTGCTGTTTATTTAATTTGTTAAAAGTGATTCAGTAGAGAAATGATGACAAAAGTTTCTAATGTGCGTCAGAAGTCGTGTTAAAAAATCTATTGACAAATTGAATAAAGTTCAAGGTAAGTGAATGTACTGAGGGAATGAGGAATTTGGCAAAGCAAAAAGGTATTTGGGGTCTTGTAGAAGATGTTGGATTTCAACTATGCAATTGAATTGAAAATATTGTGTCATGTTACAGGTTATAAAACGGTTATAATTTTAAATGGTGTCATTTAATTTGGCTAGTATGTTTTAAAAAAATATAAAAATCTTTGTTCTCTTTTAGAGTTTCATTCCAAAGGAATGACTGACTCGCTTATAGAATCCCTTCGATGTCTATCAAATTGTCGCGTTTGACTTTTCATATCACATTATACATTTGCCTCCAATTTCTAAACCTTTATAACTAAGCAATTTAATTTAAACTCAAACTATGTAAAGGCAATACAAAAGTAAATTGTGATTTTTTCGAAACTAGTCATAGATCAAAGGAAAGTTTTGTACTGATTCTAATGGTTGAGCAAGCTTTTATTAGCTTTGAGGGTTAATAAAGGTGTCATTGAGCTTCAGTTTAATTAGCTGATGAATCACTTAGAGGCAAGAAATGCAATTTCGACAGATTATGTATTTCACTTGCGCAAAGAAAGTTGTGAAAAATATTTTGAAAAAATAGAATACTAAAGAAAAAGCTAGTACTAATTCTAAATTTTGTGGAAAAATGTTTCCATTGGATCTCATCACTTTGAATAGGCTTGAATGTAAAATAAAATTGATGAATTACTCTAATTTTTTTGGTTTTAACGTTTTTAAGTTGTTTAATTTGAATTTGAAAGTTGCTTAGAAGTTAAAGAAAATTAGAAAATAAAAAATAATCTGCGTAACAGCCCATACAGGCCAGAGCACAGCGTTTTCGCTTAGAAGTTGAAAGAAGTTGAAAAAAAAAAACTGAAATGTTTGCCTCGATCTATCGGGTGGTCCGGATTGGAACACTGCCTCGCGTAGCAAACTTTTCCAACCAGCTCCGCCTCTAGCCAGCTGCTTCCCACGCCGCAAGCTTGTTAAGTTCAGCTTTCGCTTGCGCCGACTCTCTGGAAAAGATTCTATGATTTTTCGAGCCCGAGCGTTGGTATCCATTCGTTTTGTCTTTGAGTTATTAGTCAAAAAATGCAAAACAGCGACATTTGAAGATCTGAAAAGATAGTTGCGTATATATTATATAAACCATAAAATTAGATTTGTACTATGGTTTTCGAAATATGTATCAACGATTAAGTTTTAGCTTGTCTCAATGGACTCCCTTAAGTTGACCAACACAACTCGGTTATCACGATCAGCAAAAGGAAAAAGATTTTCTTTTTTGTTGAAATGATAAGAAGAATCTTAGTAAATCCCGTTAGAATTGCTTTTTTTAAATTTATATTAATCACTAATCTGTTTATGGAAGAACGAAACCCCCGGCGCGTGCGTGAATTAAACTTGCACTTGACCTATTTTTCAATGTTTTCGAATTTCCGTTTCGGTTCTAATATTTATCAAAATTAACGACTTCCAAGCACGCATTTGAAATGCATTTCGCCCAAGAAAGTAGGTCACAATCTTTGCGCTCTCGACTGCCGTAGTCTCCGTGAACACGCTTTCAATGCCGAAAAATTCTCTTAAATTGAAATTTTCTTCGCATAGACGGCAACTTACTTATCGAGGTAACTCTAACTACTTATCGAGGTAAAAACAAAATCAGTTGTAAAGGGAGTAAAGTTAGTCACAGAGTTTACATGCGATATTTTTCCTGACCGATAAATTTTTAATAAGATGATTAGCAAAGAAAGACGCCAGTCTCCTGATGTTAAGTGCGTAGGTTAAGAAGAGCACAAAGCTAACTTTTGCACATGACAAACGACTGCGATTTGCGAATTTTCATGCGTCACACATCTTTCAACAAAGAGCTGAACTGAACTTTGGCGCCACATTAGAAACAAACAAAAAAAAAAACTTCTATAAAGTGCGAAAGTTCAGCACGGTCTGTCGTTTTATTATTTCTAGAAAAACGTTGATGAAAAACTCATCCCAGTTCATTGTTTGCTTTGAAATCCATTAGACAAAGTAAACACAATGCACTATCAGAATCGACAGCACACTTTTCTACGCTGAGGTGAAGGTGCAAATCTAATCAATGGTTACGGTTGCAGTTGTGTTAGTACTTCGGTAGCGTCATTGGATTGTTGACAACGCTAGCTTACTCTGCTGGGCGGGTGTTGTTTTTCTACGTTGCACTCGAAACACCTTTAGTGATAAGTCAGTGCCACGGTTGCGGGAACAAATGTGATCAGTGAGAAGGCTTTTTCTTGAGACAGTTCCGCTTATACGATTTTTTGGAGCCACCAGGAGGCTTGTCGAATTGTTTTGTTATTCCAGCAAAACAAATTGTGAAGGAATTGCTAAGTGTAATTTGAGATACTGGAGTTCCCTGCTTGGACGAATAGGGGTCGATGCATTGATGATGCAGAACGCGTGCTCGGTTGCTTTAGCACTGAATTAATTTCGACACAATTATAGTGACTTCACGCTCTAGATAAAAGGCCTGTGAGTGTTAGGCTACACAGATGGAATTGATTCAATTTTCATAGTTTAGTTTTTTTTTAATTTACAGTGCCTCCAGAAACTATTCGCTCATTTGAAGGAAAAAATGCTGATAAAAAAGAAACTACAAGTTTAGTTTTTTTGATGCAGTAGTCGGTCGGTAATATGAAATACAAATTTATTTAAAAAATACTTTCCATTGTCATGTCTGTAATTTGTAATGTTGATTAAATTCCGCTTATCGAATTACGAAATACATAACCCGAAATTCAGCTTCAATGGGAGTTACAGGAAATTGAAGATCATAGAATTATAGATACCGAACACAACATCTCAATACCACAAATTCGGGATTGGTTAATCATAGAAATCATTGAATGAAAGCGACAAAGTCATGCCAACTGCTCCCAAAATTGTTATCTCGCATGCGGTCCAGGGGACAAATATGCTTCTTTAGTCCGCCGATAAAAAAGAACGGGACATAGAAATGATTTTCAGTTTCCTGAACGTAAGGGCAGGCACATGTGAATGGAGCCTAATGGTTAGTCTTGTTGGTTTTGCTGTTGCAATGGGCATGGCTAGCATTTCCTCCCGAAGTAAGAAAAAGAGGAAGAAAAAAAGCAGAGGAGGTCGCATGACTGACAAGCCAATCAGCGCGGTAATTACTCGGGATGTCACTGTGCTCAGATAAGGTGAATGTTTAAGTGCAAGACCAACTGGTTAAGAGATTGGAGGCACTTTAGGGCGGTCTTAGAATAAAATGGGACAGAATATAGGAGGGATGTATCCACGAATCTGAGGACAGTTTATTAAAGTTATCAAACAATGGATGGCAGGCATTACCCACTTGCAAAATGACAAAAACTATGTGCCGTAGATATGATTACAGCAGGGCAAAAGTACGATTCTTGCATGAAAAAGTTTTTAACAAGGGTGGTTGGCGTAATCACGAGTTACAATAGCTTAAAAGATCACCTTTTCAGGATTAGTTGACATTATATGCAGAGGTTGTTAGATGAGGAGGGCCGGGAAAATACCCAATACTACCCCTGTCACTGTCCCAACCTATGGTTTTGAACGCTTTGAAGACATGTCTTCTAAGATCTTAAAGAAATGAGCTCTATACTCCTAAAGAGTCTTATCAAGTTTCTGAGTTGAACGGATAGCGCCATGAACGGATAGATTCCATAGAATGGAGGAAAGGAAAAATTCTCCTCCACTGGGTAACACAAATGTTCCGTAAGGACCTAACTGAGGCAGGGTTTTTACCCTGTCAACCCGCACATCTAACCTAACTGAACTGAGAGAGTGGCCACGGATTTGATTGCAGCTTGACTATCAATATAAATGATATTTCTGTTGGATATCACACTGTGTTTAGAACAAGCTTGCTTTGTTTTAATTGCCATAATGACTAAAAAACAAATATTTTAAAATCGATTTTTTTGTATTTAACTAAACTCCTTTAAACCCGAAGACGCTTCTCATTTTGCGTTTAACTAAGCTATTGAATTCAGGTAAGTTTAGACTTTCGATAAATTGGGATCAAATTCTGTGGCTGCAAAAATATCATATGAACTTGAGGAACGCAATTAAGGAGAAACCAGGATAAAAATTTCAGCATTTCATCCAACAGCCGAACTGATCTAGAAAGATTGGACCCCAAAATTTTGGTAATCCACAGTTTGATGTTTTCTTTTTGTTTTAACTCCTAAACAATTCAACAAAGCTATCAGGAAACAAACAAACCAAACGAATCATTAGCAAGACTATTCATCTTTTGCAGTGCGATACATAGTTTTTAAGGTCAAATAAAATGTTTAATTGCAAATACGGTTGAAGCATAGAAAATCGGACTAAGCCTGAAGTTTCTTTTTTGCACAACACAGTTTCGTTTTGCGTCAAGAAACAATTTTAAAGTTTCTAATTGCTACCCAATATTCAAATGCTTTAGCCACCAAATTTGAGGTGGACTTAGTTATACTTCTAATTTCCACAATGTCAGGAACATGAATTAGAAAACAAGCAAGCAGTGCAAGAGAAAGACTCTTGTATCCGTTTCTGTGTTTGGCAACCTAGCAGTAGGAATGTAGGCAAACGTATTTGACAAGCAGATAAGGGCCTACAAAAAAGATAGATTTATTCCCGAAATTATACAACTTTTGGACTAAACACAGACTGGTCATTTCCTCTATTAAGACAATGTTTCAACGTTAGATAGTTGCTCTACACGTAATGACGCCGTTTATAAGGATCCTCAAAATTAGGCTCCAGAAAGTAAAGCGAGAACATTTGGTCGCATAAAGGAATTTCTTCGTTCCAATCCACGACACGAATTTATAACCGAGAAACACAAAACACAAACACTCTTCAAGACCTTGCTGTATCTCCAACAATCTAATTTTTGCACTGAAATCCATCTCAAATTTGGGCAAAACTATTTTTCAGCACATATTTAATGTTTATGTTGCTTGTCAACAGGAAATCACTAATGTGACCGATAACTCGCCGGTGATTTCTTCATTTAATCTCCCGGACTGGAGTACCATCCTCCATACAGATTCTGTTTCCTGTGTGTCTAGAATTTGTTTTTTAATTAGAAAACCTTATCAGCTGCTCAAGACATAGCTGATCACCCAAGATGTTGCTGAGAGTTTTTTTTTTCTCATTTTTGTTTAATTTTAACCACCACCCTGATTCACTCTGCAGGGGTGCATTCACATTTTTGAACGAGCACAAGAAAAAAAAAAAAAAACTCCCAAAGAGACATGTCTCAAGAAGCACTCAAGTTACAACCCCCATCAGCGAGTCGTTAAGAAGTGATTTTTTTTTTTGTATTTTTATCCCGAAAATTTTCCCATCTCAAGAGGTCGGTTGACGCACGGGACGCAACTATTACCGGGTACACCGAAAACAGATGATTCGGGACTTTTTTTTGTAAATGCCACTTCAGTCAGTGATCGAGCGATATCGCTACTCATATTTCGAGCTGATTAAGACAGTTGACCTTTGGAAGATCAACAGCGATACGGTAATCTGGACGAGACAACTTAATGCAGCACTGAACTATAAAATAATTTTTTCCGTATTCGTACATGTATCAAGTGTTTAACATTTCTTTTTGTGTGCTGATGATGCTACTTACCCTATGTGACTATATGAATAGGGTGATGTGAAAAAAAGGAGTACAAATAATTTGCTTTTAAGTTAAAGTGTGGCTTAAAAACCCAGGAAGACAAAACTGACATGGAAGAGAACGTCAAGGAACAAGTTACGAAATATTTTCTTCAGGTGGACCCAGCTAATCTTTTTGATTAGACTCTTATGTAACTAATTGTCTACTAAATGAGGTATGTACGCCGATCTTCAAAATACTTACAGTGGCTCAGATCTTCTTGAACAACAACTAATTCACAACTTTAAACGAGTAGGGCTTTTAAACGAAAAGAGTAAATAACAAATTAAAAACGCAAAAACATCTATTGAGTTTCAAACATAAACAAAGCAGTCTTATTTAATATTTATTTTATTTATTTAGGAACTATACAAATTAATTTGCACAGTCCAAACTGTGTTACTGTTTTTTTCGCAGAAATCGTTGAAATCTCGAAAATGATACTCAAAATTAAAAATTTTTCTTATATAATACTACAATGAATAATGCAACCTCAATTTTGTATTCGCAAACAAATTTCCCCATAAAATGTGATTTCTTGACGTGTTTTGATGCGGTCGTCCATCGCGGTGCTCGGTTTTGTTTTCGATTTTCGTACTGCAGTGCTTTGCCTTAGATTTGAATTCTTATTTCAAATACTAATCTATTGACGAAACCCTCGGCTGGTGAGTAAAACTTACACTTGACCGGCTTTTTTTTTTTATTCCCAATTGCACTTTGTTCAAATAAAAATTGTACCTAATGTATATTAAAAAAAATCATAAGAACGCCCAATAGATTCAAAAATACTAAAATTAAACTCATCAGGAAAAATGATTTGCTCCCAGAGTCTTGAATCTTAACTGTGGCATATTTCACCAAACTAAAGGTTACAACTAAAAATATATATTTGAAACAAAACCTATAAATTTTCAAGTACTAGTACCTGCAAGTACCTAGTATCCTCTAGTTGCACTTTTTTTTCAAATGTACCCAGTACATTGAATGTACTTACTTTTTTTTTAAGTAGAAGTACAAATAGTATACCGAGTGTACTGAGTACTTACCCAGGATTGCAGTACCGATTTACTTAAGTACTTTACAGCCTTGTTAGTAACTCACAACTACAAGTTTGTATCACCGGTTTCTGTTTCACAGACTACTAACATAGGTACAATAGCAATAAGACAGAGTAGCTTATGTCGACATAAGCGATTTCTCTGCTTTTCAATGGATATTCATTGGCACTTTGAAATCCACATTTCTATCTTTACCTCCATTTAAAAAAAAATTGTCCGTTACAAAGATATCGTAAAATTCGGAACCACTTTTGTTTGAACGGTTGTACAAACCAATATGCAATAATTTTGCAATAAACAAACAGCAGATTTTTCACGTCATCGAGAAAGCCTCTATTACCGCGACTTGTACCAATTTCACCGTGCGATCACACCCAGAAGAACTATAGAATAATGTCTTGTGCCTTTCGCCCAATCCAATAAAATCGAAAATTATCAATTTGAAGAAAATAATTATAGCACGATTCGCATTGAATTAGCGAACCCGAGATGTTTATTCTTTTAGGGTTTCAAATTTCCAGTTTACCAGAAGTGGACATGAAATTTAATGCAACAGTATCATCATGCACTTCTGCGCTCGTTGACTGCATACATGTCATAGAACTCTTTTGAAATTCCTCATCGATTTGGAAACATATTTTTTTTATTCAAATTGTCTTACTCTGACGCCACGATGGCCTAAATAGTGACATTCGAGTACAACTGCAGCCCACACAAAACGACCAAAACAAATCAACAAAACACAAATGCATCGCAATGCAAAAACATCATTCACTTCCGCAGCACCCTGTCCCGGCACCGACATTCACGTATGCGACACACGGAGCTCACATGCCCCCAACAGACAACAACAAAATGTTATGTCTCATGCATATAATTGTCATAACATATTTTCCGATCTTCTTTTTTTTTTCTTCATATTTTTGCTGATAAGTGAGTCAATTAGATGCGTGCCCGAATATAAAACGTTTTTCATCTCAGCTCCGGAGCTCAGTCTTGTTCTGCAGTTGCTCGTATTCGGACTTAAGAAAATAACTAAACTCCCCTTAAAAAAATGTCTGGAAAATTTTTCGTGGCTGTCTGCGCCCTGCTCTTCGTTCAAGTGTGTTTTGAATTCCTCGGTTTTAATTAAATTAAATTCTAACAAACATCCCCTTTCGTTCTTTGCCTTTAGCTTGCTTCCGCAAGGGTTGCTCGCGATGCACCAGTTGACGCTTCACCACTGTCCGATTTGCTGTCAAAGGCTAGCGATGCACTGAAGGATATCCAAGGCAAGGTGTTTGAAGCTGTCGGCGTCAAGAACCAGGAGCAGTTCAATGAGTACCTCGCAACAGAGACCAAGACCTACGCCTCGAAGTTGGATACTCTGGCCAAGGAACTGAAGCAGACCGTAAGTCAAGAATTAAAGTTGTTCGTGGTGGAGTTGTTTGTGAAGAAAGTGTTTTGCCTTAGGCTGATGAAAATGTTGAGAAGATTGGAAACAGCGATGCCGTGAAGCAGCTCCGTAGCCGTGTTGATGAGGCCATCACCAACTTGAAGGCCGAGAATCCAGCTGTTGCCAACAACATCGTAAGTTATTTTTTTTGTTTTATTCTCAGTCGAAGTTCTCAGCTCATGAGATATGTTATTGTTTAGGAACAATTGACCAAGACCACCCAGAGTCTTATCGATGGAATCAGTAACATCGGTGACTCCGATGCCGGCAAGCAGATCAAGGACATCGGCAACAAGATCTTGGAGACCACTGTTGAGGCTCTGAAGGATGTCAACACCAAGATCCAAGAGACCGCGAAGTCATCTTAAATCATGATTTGAATAAACGACTAAATTATTAAAAACTTAAATAATGTGTTAATTTCTTTGTGTGGATATCTGTAAGGGCCATTTGATACTTGGGTCACTTGAGTCACTTCTCTTCAACCGACTGTGTCATTTGGCGAAGGCTTGGTTTTCACTGATGCCACGTATGCAAGAGAATATATTTCCAGTGCACCTAATAAGCCGAAGCTGTTAGAAACGCGAGCAAATGATAAGAAGAGTGGAGGTTATAAGATCACGCTGGCGTAAGCATCTTAAGTAGTCCTTGTGGCAGGGATCCAACATGGAACAAATTGAAGATGAAATGAACGGACGACTTTAAATACTCTACCACGGCTAAGGACCGAAGACCGATGGATTCAGAACTCCCATCCAGCCAAAGCTGAATTTCTACGAGATAGGTGGCAACATCAAAACAGCCACTTTGCTGGAGGACATCTCGATTGAGATCCTGATTTAAGACCAGTACAACTTTTCTTTATCTTTCCCTCGGTGTCGTGCTCTGTCTTAAAAAAAAGACACTTAAGTAGACCCAAACCTTTTAGCACGCACTAACTAACAAAAAAATAAAAATAGTCTCAAGCAGTGAATTAGAATAATGTTCACGGGCAAAAGATCTTCGTCGACGTCGACAATTAACATTTTTAGACCTTAAAAAGGAACACAGTCTAAGAAATATCCTTGGACCAAAGGAAGAAATACGAACAAAAATGTTCAGAAAAGTCAGAGCTAAGGAACAAACAAAAATATTAACTATACCATCTACAGGATACTGCAGGTAACTCAAATGGCTACAAATAAACTTGCACATTGTTGAATGTTAATCATAATTGTACAGGTTCTAAAGGTTGGGAATCTATCTTACGTGTAAACTACTTTTCCATTTCAAAGCTGATTACCAGTGACCCTATGGCCATTCGCATCGAATTGCTCATATCTTCGACTATCAGCCACTGGTAGCTATGATCTAGAGCTGTGATGCCAATGCTTATCACATGACAATGTTTAGGGTACGAAAAGCAGCAGTATAAGAGCATAGGCGAGCATTTGAGTTTGTAGTCAGTTGCAGCCTGCTGGAGATTTATGAAAGCCATGAATCGACCTTAACACGTTGGCTCACAGTGTATTGTAATACACCTGTTGCTGATCATATCAAAATTCACCCCCTAGAGGAACATGTATAACGGTAGATGCTCTCATATGCCTCTAGAATGTCGATTTCATCGTAAAAGTTAGAAGAATTTTTAAAATTAAATATAAGACAAAATATATTTTTCGCATAAAACAACAAAACAATTTGTGCATAGTACCTACCTACTTAAAAAGAAATATAGCATGGCATTTCAAATATAGAAATGTGTAATTAAACAAAAAAAAGACGCTTTTGCGGGAGAATTTTGATGCAATAACCGGTGATATACCAATTTGTTAAGACACATTGCACACGGTGAAGTACAGTACAAGTACATCGCTTTGCTTATCCCTTTCATGACCGAATTAATTTGGCAAGAAACGGATAAGGAATGTCTGACTGTACATTATGCTCAGATTAGCTACGAAATAATTACTAGCAGTACTTATTATAAAATATTTGCCAAATACTTTTTTGACGTCAGTTTTGGTGTTTTTTCTGAATAACTGGAGTAATTCTAAAGCGATTTTAATCATTTTTGTAATCTAAGAAAGTTTTTTTCCTTCTTTTTCTTTCTATATCATATAGAATTACATTTTTTATATTTGTAATTTTTAAGACAATGACATGATTTTGTTAAAATAGTCTACAAGCTTTTTTTTTTGCTGTAGAATAGGGCGGCAAAACCGTTTACAAAAAAATCACGGTCTATTGTTCGAAGTCTCGAAAGGAATATTAAAAAATTTTGACGAAAATGGTTTCTATTGGCAATAAATATAAGGAAAACCCTTGAAAATCGAGCTCGGAAAAGAGTTGTTTCGAAGAATGGTAAAATCTATTGTGAAATATTCCATGCATAATGCTTATGCTCCAGATGCAGATATAAGAAATGAACTAAATTTAACAATTGATTTTTTAAAAGTAAGAAGGATACATACATACAAAAACTAAATAAAAAGCTTTTAGTCGAAAAAAATCTCCCTTTCAAATAAAAAATTACTACTAACCTACTTAACAGCTTAACATAAACTTATCACTCAAAAAATCAGAGCTGAGTATAAGTTGCTTAAAACTTTGCAAGTCAGTTCGGCATAATGATGGAGATAAAACTGGAATTCATCAAAATGATATCGCTAATCTGAGAAGCGATTTCTAGTTTTGTACATATGATGTGATTTGAAAGCAAAAGGTTTTTGATAAATCATAGGTTATTTTGATATTTTCCCGCAAGATTTTAAAATCTTGTCATCATAACTTGGCGGAACTGAGTAGCGAATATAAATCGCTTTAAGCTTGAAAGGTGTTGGAAAAATTGTTGAAAAAGTGAGTGCTGTGTTATCGTGTTATCAGCCGTCTTGGCGATATCAATTGGCCGTCTCGGGGCTGCTTTTTGAACGACTTGGGAACCGCGAACGGTAGATATTAGCCCAACAATCCAGAAACAAATCAAGCACTTAAAACCAATATCGTCTAAGCAATCCGTGAGCTATAGCCCGATATCATCAACAAGGTCTTGGAGAAAATGGAAGTGATGGAATGCGCTATTGTGAAGCCAGTCGAGGCAGCCACATGAATAACTAATGGGAATGTTTGCTCTTGATAATAAGGCTATAATACATAAAAAATGCTGTATTGATTTTATTGAATTTTTAAAAAGAAACTTGTAGTAGACCCATGCTATACACATTTTTTTGGGGAATCCACTTAACAGATCCATATATGTCTCAATTTAATTTTAGTCATTAAAAGGCAAGCGATGGACTTTTTCAGCAATAAGATATTTGATAATGTTTGATAAAAAAAATATTAATATCATCATAATCATCATCATTTTCTGTGGCCGCATATTCGACAAACAGGGTCGCGGGGCCAATGCACGCAGAAGAGATTTCCAAACAACTCGATGGGAATGAACAGATGCCTATCCATCGCAGTTGTGATGGTATCGAGAGATGTCTTAGGTCGGTAGCCGTCCAGCATTTAAATATTGAGAACGTATTTTCGTAATATACTACTAAAATTTAAGGTGACAGCACCCCTGCACTTATATTCCACTTCTACAAATAATCGTCGTCTAAGTTAGTTGTAAGTTCTTAGCAGAGTTGGGAAAAAAAAGATAGCAACGAGATTCAATTGCTCATCACTTGTGATTGTATTCGAAGTTTTTCTTAAATAGATTTACTGCAATTTGTATTTATAAAACTTCCATTACCCATTATATTTAATTGAAAAGCTTAATTACTTCTAATTCAATTACAAAATGTAATGCTCAAAATGCTGTAATAATTACTTCTTAGGCGTTTTCCAGATTAATTTTTAGCACAACTTGCAGACTCAATTTGACAGTAAACTTCACCCAACATAAGTCGTCAGATACGAATGTAAGAAAATATTCATTTGCTTTCATTTATTTAAATTTTTTTTATTACAAAGTCGACATACAATTTTTGTTTCTGAACTGAACTTAAGCACCAATCATTTGTTATTTATTATTTTGTTTTTCGCACTGAATTCACCCTCTCAACTAAATGCGACAACCAATGTCAACGCATGAACAGAGCCAGCTATGAAAGTCCGCACCGCGTGAACGGTGTCCATGACAGCATCGCTTTTTTTCTCGTTGAAAGTGGAAGTAAATTCGTGTGTATATTTGAGTTTAATGTGCTCTGAAAAGCCTTTTAAATAAATATTCTGAAACCCATTGTTGCGAGTTCGGTTCCTAAATAAAATGTTCGAGAAATGCCATACGTAATTAATCGCGAAATTAGTTCGTAAATAGGCACATCGCAGCCACTGCGCCAGGTTGTTTCTTTGTTTCCAAACAAAGATTTTTTTTTTGTTATTTTTCTTTTACGACATCGACTTGTTTTGGTAAAGTTGACATTGACATAACATCGTCTTTATTCTTTGCTAAATAAAGAACATTTGTGTTGTTAATTTTAGGATATAGACCATCAATGGCCAATCCCGATGTGAATTATAAATCTCTAAATGAGGGCGGCAGTAATCCCTTTCGCACTAGTGCGGACAACAGTGAGGATATCGATAGTCCCAACGAAAATGAAGATACCCCGAGGACAAGTGGTATTATGATTCACATCGTTCCTGAAACGAGTAGGGGTAAGAAAAGAAAACTACGTGTGAAAATCTCCAGGGCTTTCTAATGCTGGATTTCTGTTCAAAATTCTGCAGCTCGATGGAATCACATAGAAGACTTAGATTCGTTCTTCACACGGATGTATAACTACCATCAGAAACATGGATTCACTGTTATTGTTATGGATGAAGTGTTTCAGTTGTGCGAGTTTGGATTTGTCGTGTGGTTGCTAACTTTTACAGTGCACTGCATACGATATCCAGTTTTGTTTGGGTATGCAAATGTTCAAATCCAGCAGGGACAGAGGGAATTAATCTTTCTTGGACATTTCAGGGATCAACCTGTCGAGAACAGAACAAAGGTCACCATTAGTGATGTCATAATACCGACGGGACAGTGTGTGCAAAACTTCACGGGATTGACCTATTTTATTTTATTCCTGGCGACGCTCTTCTTCATGGTGAAGCTGATAAAAATGATCTATCACATTACACAATATTCAGATATCAAAAAATTCTACAACTCTGCGCTGCAAATTGAAGATGTAAGTGATTGTGTTGTGTGTGTATCCGTGGAGGGACTTGACATAGGTTAGGGTCCGAGTTTCAACAAGTTTTTATGTGTGAAAAAAGATTATCAAGAAACGCTGTTATCAAATCCAATCCCTTTGGTTGGTGCGAAAAAAGAAAATTGAACACGCACAGGGTGTGTGGTGAAATTAGGCCTTGTGTGTATCAAAATATTTGATTTCTTAATCAGCAGCAGCCTTTCGATCTGAATCTCTTACGGCCGGTACTCTGTTTGCCTTGACCCCGCAACGTGGTCCATTTAATAATTTTGCCAGTCCGGTTTGTGTTTGTGTTTGCGGCGTTTTAAGTGTGGTGACCATTTGTCTGGCTTTTCTCTATTCCGTTCTTCGGATGAGAATAGCGACATTTAAGTGGATTTTAAGTCAACACCAGCTGTCGGGGGATAATTGATGCCCTCTTTTCGTGTGGCAATGTTTGCTTGAAAAGTGTTTGTCCATTGGTCTTTGACCTAATTACGAATTTACGAGAACCAATTAAGTCGTTTTTGTGGAATAATGATAGTGGCATTAAAGGTTTAGGTTACAGTCGTATGGGAGCTTAGTTGGTTTTTTTTTCGGTAAAGTCTTTGTAACTTATTTGGTCCAAGTTGCGCAGCTGCGTCTGGCACCGCAAATAAATGAAGAAGAAAGAGGAAGAGGTTTAGTCCATCTTTAGGTCTTCCACCCGATTTTGTGTGTTCATATCAGAACCTGTGTGTACTTTAAGCTTTTAAACTCTGCGTTCGTGGTTTGAAGTTCGTTAGTCATTCGCCAGGGCTTGTTGATGCAATAATTTGCTCGAAAGAATTGATTGCATTTTAAATGTTTACTCATATTGATAAGAACCAACTGACGGGCTCAATTGGAACTAGGGATAGTCTGTGGAAAGCCGAGCTCCACAGACTACTCGTAGAACAGAAAAAAATCGTGGTTAATACGCATGACACATCATTTACATCATTTTTTTCGATTAATTTTTGTAAGATCAACAAATACGGCTTGTAACTATTACCGAAGATAGACCATGGAAGTTAATTAAACTAATGTGTAATTTAACGAAGTTTCTCAAAGAAGTCCACCGGGCGCGGTCGGTTAGTCTGCAATTCCTTTTGGTTTATTACGTACCGAAGACAAAAAGTGGATTTAAAAAAAAAGAAGTTAAACGTGTTACAATCTTATGCAGAAAAAGAATTATTGTGGAATAAGAGTCGTACTTGTTCTCGGTGACCCTTTTACTACTCTTTTTCATTTCCACTTAGCCTTCATCCGGATTAAAGTTTTACTATTTTTGCTGCGACTAACTTAATAATTAATTTAAATTTTTTGTTATTTTTGTTGTTAAATTTGCAGTTCTGGTAAAATTTCAAAAGTGTATGTCTGATGTTTTAGAAGATATGTGCCAAAAAGACTGCTTTTGGGTCCAAAACACCCGACCGATGGACGGCTGATGTTTAAACTATGATCTTAGATCTCATCTCTATTCACCTGCTTGCAAGTGGCCTTTGTCAGTTATTTATTTAAAAGTCAAAGTCGACTTAACTTAAGCCGAAAATAATTTTTCTGCATACTTTGATGCTCTTGAAAATTACCTTTTTTCTTTCTAATCAGCGTGTTTCTATTCCATCTAATAGCCATTTTCTATGATGCCAAAAGGACTTAACCCAACAACATCCAAATTATTTTTCAAAGCCTAAAATCATTCTTCTAAAACTCCTTGAAATAGATCTAAATCACTTATTGAGTAAAGAGATGATCTTCTATTGGTCACGGCTTTCCTTGTCGATTTTTGTAGATTTTTAAAGTTCGTCGCACCAGCCCAAAACCCGACTAACCAAATCTTTCACAATCTTTGCTTGGCAATTCAAAAACGAACCACCTTCTTTTCTCTTCCAGAGTGAACTTGACAATATAACATGGCACGAAATAAAAAAGAAAATTAGGGAAGTTCAATCCGAACAGCACATGTGTATAGATAAGGAGCAACTCACAGAACTAGATATATACCATAGAATTTTAAGGTAAGCAATAAGACTTTTCATCTTATCTATCTTACTGTCTGATGAATTTATTTTTCTTTTTTTTTAGATTTAAAAATTACATGGTGGCATTAATGAATAAAAATTTATTACCTGTCCGCTTTCGTGTTCCCATACTGGGTGAATTCGTATCCCTGAGTCGAGGTTTGACTTACAACATCGATTTCATCTTATTCCGTAAGTATTCAATCGTGTATTTATGACAATCGAGGTTGTTTATCCTAAAAGTTATTATTATTATTTCACATTTGTCTTCTGCGCATTAGAATGTCTAAGAATAGACGGGAGTCCACTGAGTTATGTATTTGTTTGTTTTTTTGCGAAACAATATGACGTAGGTCTTATCGCTCGTTGATTTGAGCGATAGAATTTTGCTATTTTATTTCAAAATTTGTTTACAAGCAACCTTGGTGTGGTGACGTGTTCTCTTGTGGAGGAAGTCATTCACACCGATGGAATGTAATGCGTTTATTTTGGGGATTTTCTGTGCAGAGCACTCATTAGTCAGTCACCTTTGTTGTGAAATGTATAAAAGAAAGATATTGTACTTAAGTTATACACTCTAATGAAGTAGATATTTACTGTTTTTATTGTTGAAGTGATAAGGCAGCTTAGTGAATCAGCAATTTGCAAGGGCAAATTTAATTTTTCCACTAGAAATAATCAGAGTTTGTTATTTGTTTTGTTATCCATTGTCATTAACTGCTTAAAAAGTTTCTGGAGATTTCAATCTATCATTGTTTATCACGATTATTTTGTCTTTGTGTAAAAGTGGAAAATGTTTTTTTTTCTGTTCCAAAGTAGACGTTAGGGCGGGAGAGAGATTGAAAATATATTTATTTATTTTGGCGAAGTACTGACCCAATAAGATAAGAAGTCAAGATTCAGTCGCGTGTGAAAACCACAAATATTTTTTAAGAGCTGATAAATTTTTTTCGAGTTGATAAATTGTCACCGACGTGGGCTCGTGTGACGAAATTGTTTTTTAGAATCGCAAAATTTTTGCACAAAATTATATGGCGTACAACACGGTAGTTGCGCGAAAAACAAAGCTCTGGCCCTCTACTGACTGCTACCCAGATGATATATTTCGATGTGATCCATGAAAGACTCTTCTCCCTGAGATGGTATTTCAGACACCAACGTTTCATGGAGTAACCAGCAATATTATACGTGGTTTCGGTTTGCAGGAAACTTTTCATTTCCCTAACCCCGCGGAAAGCGAGGATGAGTGCACTCCAATTGATCATGCAAGGAAAGATTGAAGAAGTGTCAGAAGACAGCGATTCACATGATAATCAAACCTAATCGAATGGCTCAATCTTTCAACAGTCGAAATATTCAGAAGAGGTACAAACAAACAAACAGTACCATCAATTTTTTCCAACCGGACCAGCAGCGGACTTATGAGAAGATCTATTTCATACGTGCTTATCAGTTTGGAGTATATGGCCTTTTTTTTTGCATCGTAAAGGCTATCTCTTTGCCGTTAATTAACCTTAATTCTGTTCAAAACAAAAAAATCCAAGAATATCATGAGATGGTATAAGAATAGGTTGTCCGAATTTATTACTTGAAATAATCAAAGGATTATTAAGTAATGTTATCTCTTGAAAGAGTGCTGTACTGACTGGTTTATCAGGAATATTGACCGATTTCGATTCACGATTACGATTCATCAGCAAACAAGGTCAGCGAGATTTGTCACTTGAACGTGCTACAAAAGTGTGATACAGTGTTAAAATTCTAAAGCCGGCAATAAATTCATAATCATCTTAACTATTTGACTTTGAAATGTATTGCATTTATTACTTTAGTTTAGTCAGCAGTCTGCTTGTTCTTAATTCCACCTGTTGACCCAGGTTACTAAACCACCCCATAGCACAAAAATTATTATTAAATAACTTTTTCAGAGTAGGTTTTCTTTTCCCAAGATCTTAGGAAAGACTTAGCAGGTCAACTCACTTTGAGTAAAAAAAATTCGGTTGATCACCAATGGTTACAAATTAAAGGCTTAAGTGGATTACTTATAATGTCAATTCATAAATAAATAAAAAAAAAAAATATGTAATTTAGGTGGTCCGGGGTCTCCATTTCAAAATAATTGGCAACTCCGAGATGACTACACTCAACGAAGCAACCAGGTCGAACTGGCGCAACGTCTTTCCAAGCTAATCATGTGGGTGGCTATAGCGAATTTAGTTTTATCTCCAATCATATTCCTATGGCAGTGCATCTATTTCTCCTTTCAATATATAAACGTAAGTATGCCCAGAGAATCTCCTCATCTATCCATTTATCTCATCCACTCTGTTTATTTGCTTTATTTAGATTTTGAAAAAAGAACCAGGCGCTTTAGGAATGCGAACCTGGTCGAATTATGGACGTCTTTACTTGCGTCACTTCAACGAACTTGATCACGAGCTAGACGCACGCTTAAATCGAGCCTACGAGCCAGCTGACAGATACCTTAACTCGTTTTCGTCTCCAATTATGAACATTATAGCGAAGTAAGCACTTATGGTGGTCTTTTTTTTTTAGTTTACTTATAAAAGCTTTTTGTTCTTTTCCGTAGAAATGTTCTCTTCCTATCCGGAGGTATTCTGTTGCTGATTCTAGGCCTTGGGATTTATGATGAATTTGTCTTTCAAGTCGAGCATGTGCTCACGATAATTGCAATTCTGTCTGGTATCGGTGTAGTCTGCAGGTAAGTGAACATAAGCCCTTCTATGTATACAAGTGAAAAATGTATTTCTCTTAGAACTCTCATACCGGACGAGAATCGGATCTGGTGTCCGGAGCAATTACTGACTGCAGTACTCGCACATGTACATTATCTTCCGAGTGAATGGAAAAATTACGCACACACAACTCAAGTTCAACGTGAGTTTGGACATTTCTTCCAGTTTAAGGCGGTAAGTTCAAAGGGAATATAAGGTCATAATTGGGTTTAACACATTTCCCCCCTCCATTTCTTAGGCGTATCTTTTAAACGAAATTTGTAGCCCACTGGTGACACCGTTCATTCTGCTGTTCGTATTTCGGCCAAAGGCTTTGGAAATAGTTAAATTTTTCAGAAGCTTCACTGTTACCGTGAAGGGAGTGGGCAATGTATGTTCTTTCGCACAAATGGACGTTCGGAAGCATGGAAATCCCGAGTGGCAATTGCCTGTGACTAAGGTTAAGACCCAAGAGGAAGAGGCTAAGCATTATGCAGTGGAGAATGGCAAAACTGAGCTATCTCTGGTGCATTTTACACTCACGAATCCCGAGTGGAGAATGCCACCAGACGCTAGACAGTTTATGAAGGGCATTCGTCGCAATGCCATTCAAGATCTGATGCGAGCGAAAACCAACGAAACGGATAACAACACTGCCATGGCTGAGAGCTTAGTGTCGTTTGGAACAATTGGCGAGGAGGTAATGTTGTCTGCATGTAATAAGCGACCTAAAGACATGCTTTTTGTCCCACAGTACTCGTCGATAGCGAATTCGATATTTAGCAATCACCACATAGTTGGCAGTGTTCTTAGTCGATCGATGTGCAATGCGCGCAGGCCTTTCCCGCAAAACATTCCTGTGGCGGGACCTTCTACAACTGCAGAGTCACGGCAGGCGTTTGACTTTGAACAGATGCTGCAGCAGAACCTAGAGGATGCGTCCTCACTGCCCGACGAAGAGAGTGACGTGGACGGCACGCCAGCGGCTGCGATGCCAAAGTCAACTGTTCAGATGGATAAAAGTGTTCGAATGTTTGGCGTTGGGAAGAGCGAAGGACGTCTCGAGGGTCCATCAGATAGCCTCTTGTACAGGTATGTTACTCTTTAACCGATTGCAAGTCTTACAAGCCAACGATTTTCATTTTCTCAGCATCTACGGTCTGGATACCAATATGGGCTTCAATCCGGCGGACCTCACCACAGCTGACATGTGCTTGAGCACTCTGTACTTGCATGAGATTCATCGCAGACGAGTAAGAAAACTCACCTAGTTTTCCTCTAAAGTGTTTATTAAATAGCATAATTTTTTTTTTAGATCAGAGCACGTTCTCACAGGCGTACCTGGCAGCAAACTGATCAGCCAGGACGTGGTCAAACTCAATCGGTGATAACTACAAATGTCGCAGAGAGCACACCTTTACTCAGTACCACCCATCGGTCATAGCACAAGGCCGAGTGGATATAAAATAAAACAAACTAATTTAATCTCGAACAGATAGAAGAAAAAAAAACCCTGTTAGCAATTGGTTGATAAATCATGATCCCAATAAATTTATCTAACCCTGGCCGTATGTACGTGCGTCTGAGGACCATGTTGTTGTTGTTTTATGAAAATCACCGATAATGCCAATTTTTGTACTATGAAAGCGAACAAGAATGGACATAAGACACCACAGCCATCTAGTCTACTTAATTTTCATACAAATATTTTTTTAACATGAGATATAAGTCAACGAAAGAAAGAAAATATATTACATACATTAAAAAAAGGAAAAAAATGATTAAGATATAATTCTAACTAATTTTTATCGTCCTGTAAATAAACATGTTTATTAATACGAAGTTTTGATGTTGGACGTTCTTTGATTGTTGCGCATTTGTTAGTTTCTTTTAAATTTGAAGACGATTTTATGGCTGCAATATACAATTAATTGATATTTGGCTGGTCAAGCGAAGTTTCCAATTGGTTTCAATACACCTGAGTTCAGACTTCCAACGAAAGCTCATTTTCATCATCGTCATAATCTTGGGAAGTAGTTACAGTGACATAATGAAATGATACTCAACTCTTGTCAACCCTTGAAGGCTCTGTGCTCAAGGCTGCCCTCCAAGGTTCACGATCTCAGGCATACTGCTTCAAGTTCGGGAGAGCAAACTGTCCTGTGTCCGTGATCACTTGGTCTCTGTACCGGAGGTTCGGTCTACCTCTTCACCTCGAACCGGTAGGCTCGAATTCGAAGACCCTTCTAGTTGGAGCGCTTGTGTATTTACGCTCGATATAGTTGGCGGATTTTTGTCTTCCTGACTATATCCACATCTTTATGTGGTTATGTCTTCTCCTCAATCTACCCTCCACGCAGGCTGGACCGAGCCAAGGATCGGCTCTGGTGTCCTGCTTATGGTTCAACTTTTCGAACTGAGATGATAGCTCCACGATTCAAAAGAAACGAAGAAATTATTCTCAAAAGGATAGCCAAGACTCTCTCAGATCTAGGAATAGTCAAAACAAAGAGAATGTAACTCGAATGAAAATGTATAACACAAGGCTGAGGACCGAAAGACTCAAATTCATGAATATCAAATATTTGTCGAAGGAGATGACGATGGTTGAATGGACCTCAGGGTGGCGGTATGTTCTGCGAAACAAAACTTGCGTTTACAATCAGGTGAAACTTGATTGGAAAGGTGAAGGTAAAACTTCTTGGAACTGAAAAATTGTTAACATCAATGTGCACGGGCAAGGAACAAGTTGGTTCGGTTGATAACAGTTTTCAGATGTTTTACATGTCATTCTGTTGTCCACAGTGAACGTCAACGTGAAATCTTTAAAGGAAATTTAAATTTAAATTTTCCTTTTTCAATTACGTATTATTTCGTAGAGAAGGCTTTTTAAGGCGTTATTGTGTACTTTCAAATATGTGTTGCGTTTTTACAATTTACACAATACAAAATACAAAGCAATAGATGCCTCACCATGTACTCCTATCAATACATTATAGACAGAAAAAAACACTCAACGTTTCATAGACATGAAGAGAATTTACCAAAGTAAACTGATTGCAAAAAGTTTTACAGAAAACCTATCAAAAATACAAAATAAAAAGTTGCCTCACAGTCATAAACACGTTGACACCCAAAGCTTACGAAAATGAAATAGACAGCGCCCCTTGGTATTTCCCAATAAGCTGTATAAACATATCAATGTCTAAAATTTTAGAACAACACTCCACCCTTAGTATAGTTGTATAGGTAGGTAAATTTGATTCTATTCCGTACACCGATGCGTCCGCAGCAAATATCGTAACTGGATATAGTGTGTATAGATGCGACACCAGTCGTGATAAAATATTTTGCAATTTTTAACATTTAAGTCTTTGGGAATTCAACATTTTGCGTTGAAGTCTTTTGGAACTCAGTCGACTTGTAGAGTCATCACCGAGCAATTTTTCAGACAACTTATGAGTATGAGTGCGAAAAAACTATTGTTTTGGTTACCTTAGCCAAATGTTGACCTCAGTACACTCCTGTTTTGAATTTTTTAAAGCCATCCTCAGCATTTCGAACTTTTTTAGTTTCCACACTGATTTCTAAGCCCCGATGCACACAAGCGATTTTTTTTCGAAATAAATATTTTAAACCCTCATTACGCGCAAACTATACCCAAATCTTGAACGTTTTTTTCTCCAATTTATTGAAACCCTCCAATTTTCAGCCAAATCGGATGGGGTCGTTCACAGCTTCACATATAGACTGGGCGATTTGCCGTGAGATGACCCATAGATTGTCAGAATTTAAACGTAGACCATGTATTATGCAATCACCTCATGACAAAATTCTTTTTTTCAGAGCAAAACACCAACTTTAGAATCTCTCTTGAATACAACGCTCATTCTCGAAAACTATTCTTTTCATTTCACTTAAAAAATTTAATACAGTGAACTCTTGATAATTCAAATTAATTAAGAAACGAGACTAGGTTCTTTTTCTTCACCGGAAATACAAGTCGATCCAAGGCTGTTGTCAATACGCCTCGTGCGATTCCAAGCCCAATAAATCTCATATTCTAGAAACGTTTTTGGAGCGAGAACTAACGTTTGATTTGTGTTTTGTTGCATTCTCATGAAATCGTCTCCAATTCCAGCCCATCGAAAAAAAAAACTAATTTAGAGCAGACATTCTGTCGTGAGATAGACATCCGGTCATTTATTGTGTTTCACATTCCAGAACCCTTTTGGAGTGAGAACTAACGTTTGATTTGTGTCTCCAATTCGAGCTCATCGGAAGAAAAAAACTAGTTTAGAGCACACATCCTGTTGTGAGAAAAACAACATCCGATCATTTATTGTGTTTTAAGAGTTTACATACACCTTAAACCACCGACAACATAAAGCACCAGACTGTAATGTACGAGATCACCATTAGAGTCTTGTGCAAGCAACCTGTCGATAAGAAAATTGTCAACTTACTTGATTTTGGAGTAAAGAAAAGAACTGAAGACCAAACTTCGAAAAATGAGATAGTCTACAAGTATAGATCAGCAAGCAACGTTATAATAAGCAAAAGTAATAACTGAAGACCAAACTTTGGACAATAAGAAAGCCTAAAAAAATTAAAGGTGAAATTAAAACGTTTTTTTTTTAACGTGTGGCAATAGGTATTTTACGAAGGAATTGTATATATTACAAAAATCACATAAAACATGAGTTATGTACAAAAATATTAACACACGCTTAGACATTGCACAAGAATAATGAATAAATAAACAAAAATTCTATTTTTTTACGATTGGTAAAAATTGTCATTAGCTCTTGATTGCACAAGATTTCAATGGGGCGGAGCGCAATGTACATTCATTTTGTTTGAATCCTCGACTTTTTGATTTCCGCCCTGTGTTTTGGTTACTGGAGAGAAGATGTAAAAGTTTACAGTGTTCGATGCCAATAAATTTTTCTCACTTACATGTTTTTTTTTTATCGAACCAGGTTAATGGTTAAATCTTTATACTCAAGATCGCATCTCATACTTTATACGCATCTTCCAGCGTATAAATTAAGATGGCTGCTCAGATGACTGTTTAGATGATTGCTGTTCTCACAAGAGCTTTCCGCCGTGTTTAGCATCAAGTCAAACTAAACAACGATGCAGTTGTACATTTTTGCAAAGAATTGTTTCCGATCTGTTATTTATCTTAAATGGTCTACTCTTCATTCAGAATATTAGAGTCATCTGCGCAAGCATTTAGATCTATGTCAGCAAAGCCTAATTCTAATAGTGACTTCATTTTTCGCGTACCTTCTGATTGAGATCCGCTGCTGGTGTCTTCTGGTTGAGATCCATTGCTGGTGTCTTCTGATTGAGATCCATTGCTGGTGTCTTTTTCTTCTGTATTCTCACTCTGGCTACTAGCCTCGGTGTCTGAACTAGAGTCTAAATCAAAGTAAGTATACAAAGGTTAGATTTAATGGTGGTTACATATTTTACGTACCTTCTGATTGAGATTCATTGTTGGTATCTTGTTTTTCAGCATTCTTTTCTTCACCACTAGAGGCGTCGGATTCTGAGCTAGAGTCTGAATCTAAGTGAGTATACAAAGGTTAGTCTTGATAGTGATTACATATTTCATGTACCTTCTGATTGAGATCCACTGCTTGTGTTTTGTTCTTCTCTGTTCCCACTTTGAACTACTCCATCACTGGTAGTTGCTCCGCTCTCTTCTAGTGGCGATAGAGTGCCTGTCGTCATAACTGGCACTTCCAAATCGCCCTCGTTAGGAAAAGGCATTGAACCACAATGCTGATCGGGTTTCAAAATAGGCATTATTTCCTTCCACTCTCTGTAGAGGTCTTCGGTCCATGAATCATTAGAATACTGACTGAGATCACATGGATTATCGGGATCATGCGATGACTGGCCAATACCTAGCATTCTGGCTATGCGTGGAGTCGGTGGCCTTGCTACTTCTTCAACCGGATCCGAACTGGTAACGTCGAACTCTTGGCTATTTGGTCTTGGTTGATTCTGATCTTCTGGTATGGCTATATTTTCGAATTCTTGATGATCTGGTCTTGGTTGATTTTGACCTTCTGGTGTAGCTTGATTTTCTGAATTCATATCGCACCAACGACCAAGGAGATTTTGAAAACGTTCCGGTGAAGCTAATGGACTGCAGTACCTAAGCAGGCCTGCCAGGAACGGAGTTGGGGGTCTTGATGGAGGCAGGTTGGGCTCTTCTATTGGAATAAAATTGCGTTCTCTTGGTCCTGCAGACAAACTCTGTTGGTATCTCAACATGGGGACAGGCACAGTTGATGGTGAGATGGGTGGTGTTATTCGACTTAAAATACCAGATATAAGCCAATGAGGCTGTAAGTATATCCGACACATCAAACTGGGCATGCTCACTGTTGGTGGTGGAGGTTGAACGATAGCCTGGTCATGTTCCAGTGAGTTTATGTCGGCTTCAATGTGAATACATCTATCGGGGGCATGTGATGATGAACTAGAGTGTTCCGATTCCTCTTCAGAAGTATGATTGTTTGGTGGAGCAACTTCCTTCCTTGTGTTTTCTTCGTCTGATGAGATCGAAATGTGCGATTCGTGAAAACTTTGAAAGATAACGTCGCTAGATCGACTGTCTTCATCAAGAACAAGCTCAATTGGTTGTGGTGATGGGTTGGTACTCTCTTCCCTGTCCTGGGTGACGTTTGTGTTGGCGCTGTGGTCCGAGAAACTCTGACTTTGATGAATAACTCCGCTAGAGCGGCTGTCTTCATCAAGAACAAGCTGAATTGGTTGTGGTGATGGGTTGGTACTCTCTTCCCTGTCCTGGGTGACTTTTGTGTTGGCGCTGTGGTCCGAGAAACTCTGATTTTGATGAATAACTTCGGTAGAGCGAATGTCTTCATCAAGAACAAGCTTAATTGGTTGTCGTGATGGGTTGGTACTATCTTCTCTGCCCTGGGTGACGTTTGTGTTGGCGCTGTGGTCCGTGAAACTCTGTTGACCCTCTGAATGGGACCGACTTTGATGGATAACTTCACCAGAACGACTGTCTTCAGCATAAACAGGCTCAGTTGGATATTGTGTTAGTTTGGTACTCTCTTCCCTGTCCTCGATGACATAGGATTTGTTGTAGTAAACCAGTTCTTTGTTGCTTGGGGTGCACATTGACAAATACAGATTTCCAGAATGGGGACGATTGTCTTCATCACAATGAGGCTCAGTTCGGCATTGTGATGGGTTGGTACTCTCTTCACTGTTCTGGATGACAATTGTGCCAGTTCTGCGGTTAAAAATCGGTTGTCTTTCGCTTGAGGTGGGCATTGACGAACATCGATCTCGAGAATGGTGGGGACTTTGATGAATAATTTGGCTAGAACGATCGTCTTCAACAAAAAGAGGCTCAGTTGGATATTGTGATGGGTTGGTACTCTTTTTCCTGTCCTCGATGACGCTTGTGTTGGCGCTGAGGATCAAGAACCTCTGTTGGGACTGACTTTGATGGATAACTTCGCTAGAACGCTTGCCTTCATCATGAACAGGCTCAATTCGAATTTGTGAACGATCGGTACTTTCTTCACTGTCGTTGGCGTTGACGCTACGACGCTGTCTACAGCTTGAGATGGGTATTATCAAATTTTGGTTGTGGTGTCTTGATAACTCTGAGGAGACAGTTTCTGCAGACACAGCGGGCACCTCACTTACACCTTCGTTGTTCTCATTGTCATTGTCATAGCCCGCAACAATTTCTTTGTCATCACTTATATGTATCATGAGATACAATCGATAAATAAGTCTTGAAATAAACCATGGTGTTTTTTCATAATAAGCAGATAAATTCCTTCGTAAAGTTAATTTTGCAGTTTGTGATGCTGTCTTTGAATTTTTTGATATGGCCATTTTATCTGCATGGCCTGAATTATTAGGGTTTCTGTTTTTCTTGAAATTTACATTTAAAACTTTAAGAAAAATTTTAAAAGCGGCGATCAGGCTTGGGGTTATCAGTGTTTCCTCGTCCATTGCATTGTTATCGTTGTCCTTGTCTTCAGTTAATGTGGCCATGTTGGTTTTCCTGTTTGAAGTTTTGCTAATATTTGTCCCACATGATAAGGAATTGGCGTGCGAATTATTTTGGTTTGGTACAGCGGGGACAGAAGGAGCTGCTGGACTATTAGGTTGGCATTTGTTGGAGCGTTTTACCTCATCTTCTAATGTATTGCTGTCCTCCATTGCAATTGCTTTTCCATTAGAGTCTAGGTCAGTTTGAAGTGAGGATCGTGAGGTGGAGGCTGACGGCGGCTGCGATTCTTGGACAGCAGAACTGCGGAGCTGGCTGGGCGCGGATTTTGTCTTGGCTTTATTTACATCAATCGATGGAACACCACAGAGGTAGCGCGTAGCTTTTTTCTTACCTTTTTTCTTTACTTTTTTCTTTGGTTTCTTGTCGGCTTTTTCTACATCGTTCGATTGAACATCAGTGAGGTGAAGGGGTGCAACTTCTTTCTTTGCTTTTTTCTTGGGTTTCTTCTTTGTTTTTTTCTGGGCTTTATTTATATCGTTTGATCGACCATCATCTCTGACCGTGCAGCTGACCACAGACGCTACATTTATTTCAACAACTCTGCTGCTGTCCACCAACGTTACATTTCTTTGAACGACCTTCTTCCTGTCCACTGACATGGCATTTCTTTTAAGTTTTGGAATTTTGTAGTTGCGAAGAAAATTCCGTTGGAACTCAAGACTTGGACTTGGTTTTTTGGATAAAACTTTTCCACTTCGACCATTAGAGTCGGCAGTTTTAGGCTCTGGTGATGTACATGTTTGTTCCTCCTGGCTGGACGTGGAAGGTAGATCTATTTTTTGCTGCGCAAATAGGTTAACCGGTCGTATCAATTTCCTGATAGACGAAGTTGATGTTATTGCTTTCACTTTCGAACTGAGAGGGGTAGAGGGTGATGCATTGTATTCAATTAAATCTGATTCGAGTTTTAATTTCACCACTTCTAACCTCCGTGGTCGTACAGGTCTAGGAAACTCAATTTTGTTTTCTCTGGCGTTTGATGTAGGCGTGTGAGGCGTGTGAGGCGTGATTGTCGGGGCGGTTAAAGTAGAGTCCATTTGCTGTGACGTACTCTGCCCATTGCACGGAACCACTGGACATCTCTGTTCACTCCGGGCTCGTTCGTTCGTTGTACTATTTGATTCTTGGCAATTGGACAAAGGACTTCTACACCTCGATTGTGCGTCTATCGGACTTTCACTTTGTACTCTAGAATTTCTGGATTGAAAATTTTCACTGCTCCAATGCTGGAAATGAGTGGCTTCACGACTGCTTTGTTGAGGTTGACAAATTTCATGGCTTCTGGGTTGGGAATGAACAATTTCGCTAGTCTCTTGCAGAGAATGAGCAGTTTCATAATAGTTTTGCATAGTTTGACCATTCTCATAGCTTATAGGTTGGGATTGATAAATTTCACTATTCTCGTAATAAGCAGTTTCATAATAGTTATGCAAAGTTTGATAACTGTCATTGCTCCTGGACCAGGCAGCTTCATAAAATTGTTGACTGCTATGCGATGGAAAGTTTCTATGACTTGTTGGCTGAGTTTGAAAAGTTTCACTACTCTCGTACGGTGAATAAGCGGTTTCATAATGGTTTTTCGGAGTTTGACAACTCTCATCTGTCGTGGGCCAAGTAGCTTCATAAAATTGGTGACTGCTTTGGGATGGAAAATTTTCATGACTTATAGGCTGATATTGACGGCTTTCGTGGCTGTGCCAATCTTCCAGCCCCCTACGCGGTTTTCCAAATCGTTGACGACATCTATAATAACTACGCCACTTTCGTCGTCCACCTCTCCAGCACCTGGTTGGACCCGTTTCACTCCAACCAACAAAAGCTTGTCTGTTCTGCAGTGAGTCACCAAAAAAACGTCTTTCATCACTATGTACCACGGATCCTTCAGGTGGAGGACAATTGGTTAGGCTTCTTTCGCGTGGTAATTCACAACTGTCAACGCTAAATGGAGACCGATTGTTCACATGGTTTTCATACGGCGCTACGTGATAGGCGTCACTTTTGCGTGATAATTGATCGGTCGACTTACGCGATGAATTTGTACTGTGGGCTTGGTAAGTATCGGTTCTTACAAACGACGTCTGGTAGTTAATCTGGTCTAATGGTTCTTGACCAATAAGTGAGTACCCTGACGGATGGTAAGCCGTGTAAACTGGGTAACCTCCATCCCGGAGTGGTGATTTTTCATGCGGCGACTGACGGTGGGTCTGGTCTAATGGTTCTCGATCTGTGGGTGAGTAAGCCTCGAAATCTTCGTTAAAGGCTCGGTAACTTGCGTACTCTCCATCCCGGGATTGGGATCTTTCATGCGACGATTGAGGATGAGTCTGGTCTAATGGTTCTCGGTCAGTGGGTAAGTAAGCCGCATAATTCCCATCAGAGGCCCAGTAACTTCCGTACTTTCCATCTCGGGATGGTAATCTTTCAAGCGGAGATCGACGATTCGCGTGTCTTCTACGCGACGATTGAGACCTATTGGCGAACCGATACGAATCACTTGCAAAGAACTTATTTTTATCACAAGGGCTGTTTTTGTTTTCCATCGCAGCCGGTTTGAACCAGCTAGACGGTAGTAGCAACTACAAAAATTATGTGTCATCTTTACTTGTTCCACTTTTAGGATTACTTCTATTTGAGGATACCGCAAAATAACTTTCCGTAATTAATTTTATTAATAAGAAAGCTGTTGTTGGTTGTTGTTGTCGTGTCATTGTGAGTAGGTACGCGTTCATTTTGGGGAAAAGTTGATGTTGTTAGCGTATTATGATGACTAAACAAGGCACACTGTTGTCCGTAGTCTCTGGAAACTGAGACTCTGGACTTCTTTTTTTGGAATGACGTCTATAAAATTTTTAATTATGCGGGGAACTTTGCGGCATTTAACAAAAAGCAGCTGAGAATTGATAAGAAAACAATAAATTTTTGGTTTTTTGGTTATTGCAAGTATACAACTCTAGATAATTCAAACCTCTGAAATTCGAAAACGTCTGTAAATAAAAGCATTCTCATAGTCCCCTGAAAAAACTTCTTTAAATCGAAGAAAACCTATATAATTAGATTGTCTCTTTAATTTGAATTTATTTTTATGCAAAACAACATGAAGACCTCTATAATACAAAAATGATGGCTTGTTTACTTCTATAATTCGAAGTCAAGCGTACGTAACGAAAGTGAGCATTTTGAAATCTCCGTAATTCGAAAACCTCTGTAGTTCGAAAATTTTTTTTCCTGCACCCATAAAATTCGAATTATCGAGAATTTAGCAAATGTTATGGGAAAAAAACGTTTTCAGTTTTAATTTAAAAGGGTGAAATTATTCCTAATTGGTTTCCTTCTTGTTTTCGCAACTTACCTTGCGTCAATCTAGTTGATCGCTAAATTTCGCATTCTTCGGATTTGTGTGATTTCTGTTTAAGATGGGAAAACTCTTAATTTTTGTTTAGATATCCAAGGCACAAATCAAATGCCGATTCCATGCAAAAAATGTAAGCATTCGACTAATAAACAACCACGATGATGAACTAGAAAAGAAGGACAGAGCCAAAAATAACTAGAGTTAAAAATAAAGGAATAAGGACAGTTTAAGCGAGTGTTTTACATAATCAAGTTGCCTTATGTAATAATAATTGATGGCGTTACAACCCGTTGAGGGACTTTTTCGCTCCTACACTCTGTTTTGCGTGCTATAATTTGACACATGTAAAGTGGATCTACTGTATAATGTCGGTTCCGAAATCCGAATTGCGAAAGCTTTTTTTACAGAAGTACTTCAGGAGGATTGTCAGTCGATTCGCTGGAGGAGGGATCGTAAAAACCGTTTGTGTTATTTTGTTTTGGGCTAGATTCGAACCGGAGAATGCTTACATGCCAGTTTGATGCACTAACTTTATGTACATTGGCTGTTAAGAGACTGAAATGTAATGCCCCTTATTTATAAACTTTGCTAAATGCTTGTCATTGATAACATCGGCGTTGTAGCAGTCATCTAGACCTGTAAGATAATTAAGTATTTTTGTACTTGAGTACATTTCAATTACAATTCCTTGTACTTGAAATTTTTTAAGTACAAGTACAATTCCTCGGTACTTGTACTTAAAAATTTCAAGTACCCAGTCCTAGTAATTGTACTTGTACTTGTAATTCCTCTCAAAGTAATTAAAATCACAATCTAAGTACCGAAGTACTTGAACAATTATCTTAAGTACTTTTTAATTCCTTAATTCCTTTTTTAATTCCTTAATTCCTTTTTAATTTCTTAATTCCTTTTTAATTTCTTAATTCCTTTCAAGTACTTTCAATTCCTTGTAATTATTTTGCATTCCTTAAGTTATTTCAATTCCTTTTAAATAAATCGTTGGAGTACAAGTACTCGATTTTGGTACAAACTGTTTTCTTTCTTCAGTATTGTGAAAAGTGAAAAATAAGTGAAATATAAATTCTCTACAAAAAGTGAGCTCGTACAATATTAAGGTAAGTTAAAAAGTGTTTTTGTATAAAGTTCATAAAGATAAAAAAAACTTGAGTAGGCTTTTTGAAAATATCACTTAGTCATGGCTCAACCTATCGAAATTGCCGAAGAAAATGATTTCAGTTGCGACGATTCCATTGCCGATCCAACTTATCAACCTCTTGAAAATAACGGAAATAGAAAGAGGGCTTCATCAAGCTGCAATGACGAACTCGTCATCTCAAATGAAAGAAAGAGAAGGAGGGCAGAAAATATGGAAAAAGAACACAGAGTTTTGTTCAACGGAGAATTTTTTGGGCGAATTGAACAGGTATAATAACATTATTTATGGCAATGGACTGAAGAATCACTTTTTTTTATCAAAGATTTAAAAAAAAAATGAAACAAAACTGTAGTGAATGATACCGAGTCTGCCACTCCTAATTCCTGTCCAGCCATTCGCAGATAAGAATACTCTCGACTTTCCACATTCGTTTCAAAACTCATGTCTTTGCTCATTGATCATAGCAAAAGTGAAAATAACACCGTTTAATAAAATTTGAAAAAAAAAATTGTTTATCTGCAGTTCAATGTTATTTACGATTGGAGTGGTTCAGCTGATTTCAAAAATACCAAAAGTTCTTCCGAAGTGTTAGCGTCTGCTTCAAAATTCGTTCGCAAAATTCATATTGGTCATCCTATAAACATTGGAAAGTACAGAGATTTTCTTGGTTTTCTTCTATGCACTCTAGATTTTCCTTTTATCGGGTCCCAAGTGTAACCGCTCATGATGTTCGCATCCCAGTTGCTCAGGGATGAAGCCCCTAACCACTCTCTTCTTTAATACTTTCCATAAATCGAATTGCAACTGGAAAATGTATAACTTCAGCGATATCTATATTTTTTACTAAACTTTTTTCTATCAAATTTTCTGCCAATACTATCGGACATATTAAAACTTTTTAAAGGTGTAGCCGTGCAATTAGAAGAAAGTTTGATAAAACGGTTTCATTGTTTTTATTTATTGGAGCCCGAGTCCGATGAAGCCATTGTAGCCGCTGTGCTTTGTCCTTCAATAAAAATGAAGTGGCTCAATGCGTTAAATCGTGAAATAGAACATCGGTCTAATGACGAAATTAGTCCTAAAACATGCAAAGGAACTTGTGGAGTCTGAGGGTGATATTCTCGAATTCAATGAGGGAGATGATAATGACAATGCGGAAGAGTCATTTTTTGACTTTGGAGGTATAAGTATATTTTATAGAAGCTTAAGGATATGTTGTACATTTAATAATTTTACAGATCTAACTTTCCCAACAACATCAAGCCAACAGTTCGCACTCACGCCAAATTGAGACACAATTTGCTGCGTATATGAGTGATACCAGTGCAAAACTGGATGCACTAAATAAGTACCCGATTATGAAGAGGCTGTTCTTAAAATTGAATACTCCTTTAACTTCATCAGCGGCAGTGGAGCGATTGTTTTCTCTAGCAGGCCTCATTAATGTACCCCGAAGACAAGCGCTTTTGGACAAGTTGTTTGAAAAGTTAGTTTTGATGAAATCAAATTCAAAATGGTTTTAGTTGTTTTTCATGAATTCTAGTTTCTTCTTATTTTTACTTTTCTGTTGTCCAATGTGATTATTATGTTGTTGATATACTGTAAGTGATAGCGTTGAAGTCGTAGTTTTGATTTGTATTTTTGTATTAATAGAAACTTTGTTTATTGCGTTACGAATTTAACTATATGAATTATTTTTTTTTTTTTTGTTTACATTAATTGTTTTAACATATGTACTCTTTTAAAAAATATGTTTAAAATATATAAAATAAACTAAATTATATTAGTTTCTGTTAATATATCAAAATCGAGTACTCGTCCTCCAACAATTTACTTAAAAGGAATTGGAATAACTTAAGGTATGCAAAATAATTACAAGGAATTGAAAGTACTTGAAAGGAATTAAGGAATTAAAAAGGAATTAAGGAATTAAGGAATTAAAAAGGAATTAAGGAATTAAGAAATTAAAAAAAGGAATTAAGGAATTAAAAAGTACTTAAGATAATTTTTCAAGTACTTCGGTACTTAGATTGTGATTTTAATTACTTTGAGAGGAATTACAAGTACAAGTACAATTACTAGGACTGGGTAATTGAAATTTTTAAGTACAAGTACCGAGGAATTGTACTTGTACTTAACAAATTTCAAGTACAAGGAATTGTACTGGTACTTCTACTTGAATGTTACAGGTCTGCAGTCATCTCAGCTAAAGTTCTCTACAAAAGTTTGCGTACGACAAAGAAACTTGCTAAAAAGGGCGTTTATTCGCAAGCCATATGTGAAAATTTGTTTCGAAAGATATATTTTTTACTTACTTAGGCCTAGACGATGCGAGCTCTTCGCAAATGGTGCCCTTGATTTGCTTGGTCAACAAAATTACCAACCGAAAAGAGGGGCTCGTTTGTAAGAGAGTACCTCACCTCAGATTGCTTGCGTATATTTTCCGACGGGTAAACAACAATATTTTCGAGTTCAACAGCCGCTTGAGGATGTGCACTAAGCCTGTCCATACTCCAAAGCACACTTGCCTTTTTTGCCTGCTCATGTTATTGCGATAAAACTTTCAAATATAAAGCTATTAAATATTATTTATGATCCCGTCGTCTAGGACTTTGGAGAATATTATCCGATCAACTCTACGAGCTTTATAACAACGTTGATCTAGCCAAACAAATTCGAATGTCTCGATTCAACTGACTAGAGCTGCTTCTTCATGTAGAGCGAATGAACAATAACGCTCCAGTCCCGAGGGACAGCACTGTAAAGGAAGGCCTCGCCTCCGGTGGCGTGACCAGCTTAATCTGCTGAGTGTATGAAGTTAAAGGCGCCTAGCCCAAAACCGTTCTAGATAGCGGTTACCTGAGGCCACGTCCACTTCGTACCATATGGCTCGCAAAAGAAAAAGAAGAAGGTGCTTCTTGCTTGCCACTTTTCTTATTTGCTGTCTAAATCGTTCCACCGTAAGACCTGTAAGCCTTAGAACTATTTTTATTTCCAATTAAAAAAAATAACACAAGTATTGTTCTCTGTAAAATATATTTATTTAAAAAAGTTACACAACGATTCGTAGAAAACTTTAAGTTAAAACAAAATGAACACAGCCATTAATCCACGGGTACGATTGGTTAGTCATCCGTATCGTCATCAACACTCGGCTCATGGTACTTCCATGCCTGTCTCACTCTCTTTTGTCCCCGATACCTAGGCTGTTGAGAAATTTAAGTTATGGTATGGATACATGCCCATACGTCAATTAAAACAAATTTATTCTTTAACTCTCTAAAGTATTTCTCAAATTAACCCACAACCTTGAATCGATATAAAAGCTTTGACATTAATTTATTCATTTAAATGGAATTGGTACTCTAAAAGACCAATGATTTTCTACAGACTTACAAAACAATGAGAAATTTGTTGAAGAAAAGAAAATAATATGAACCGAGCGACATTCATAGTCAAGATCAAGATGCCTGGTTGATTTTTTAAATGATCTTTTCAAAGACTCGAAGGACTAATTGTAAGTACTAAATATAATTGTATTGTAATTAATAATTGTAATAACTAATTGTAAGTACAAAATATATTAGTAAGATGATAGTCGAAGGATTGCGTTCAGAGACTTTCATCTATCACTTAAATAATTTATTTTCAAAAATACATCTTGTTAGTGCCCATAGGGCCATTGGAATAGATAAAACGGAGGTGCTTAAAGTTATTTAAAAAAAGAAAAATTAGGAGCTTAAATAGAAGACAGTCGCAGTTCTTTAATTCTTAAAAGAAATACATTTATTTATATTCACGAAGATTCGTTTAATGTTAAATGCCTCTTATCAGAATTGAGGATACAATTGGGAGCATACAATTAAGAGCAAACTTTCAAATAATCTAATACTAAAGCCAAAGTAATAACCTTATTCAAACTTTTCCCGGAGGTCTTATTAGTTATTCCTCCTCTATTCCGGTAATTCTTCAAATCGATTCAAACTCCTGATCAAAAAATGTGAAATTCTATCTGTTGTACGAGACGAACCTTTTTTCTAGCTTGTTGCGTCTTTAGCTTTTTCGTGGGGAGCTTAATCGCAATTAAACAAAAAGAAACTCCTGAAATCCCATTCTGAGCTACTGGAATCTTAGAGTAGGTAACAAGGTAATTCACAACTGTTTAGTTTTGGTTAGACTAACACAAAATTTATTTAAAAAAAAAACGACGCCTCAGTGATAATCCCAAAAAACAATTCATCGAAAGCAAACCTAACTCTAAGACCCCCCCATATGTTGGATGACGGTTAATAAACTCTCTCAAAAAAAATCAAAAATAAATCCAAAACAAATTATAGTTCAACTTATTTTATTATGATGTAGAATATTTAAAATTAATAGTCATCATAAAAAAAACAATGGAAATCCTTTTTTTTTACATTAAAATTAC
This sequence comes from Syritta pipiens, assembly GCA_905187475.1. Taxonomy (NCBI): domain Eukaryota; kingdom Metazoa; phylum Arthropoda; class Insecta; order Diptera; family Syrphidae; genus Syritta; species Syritta pipiens. The sequence goes on from LR994571.1 coordinate 5,928,989, forward strand.
ACAATTGAATACCAAAGTGGTTTTCAATAATTACGTTACATTTTTATGTTTTGCAGGGACGAAAAGAAACGAGAAATAAATATAAATAATTTCCGCAAACATTCAAGAAAATATTAATAACAAGAAACAATCAAAGCTTTGCCAGGAGTATTCTTGTGGAACTTAAACGGATTCTCAGGCATCAACATGTTATGTGTGATTAATGTGGGAGAGTGTTTACTAAACTGAAAACATATTTTTTTGTTTTTCTTTTTTTAAATATATAAACAGTGCTCTTGTGCAAGTACAACATATGAAAGGTGAAAACATGTTGAAGCCTGGCTGCCAAAGATATAAGATACACAAGAAAATTTCCAGCCGTTGGGTTTGAGAAGGAATATCCAGCTTAAGTTAGGCACAGGATGAAAGTCAAAAGATTTTTTAGTAACAATTTATTCTAGGTTTTATATATATATATATGTATTTATATGCGACATGTGTTTGTTAGTTTCTTTTTTTGTTGTTGTTGTTGTATAAACATAAGTTGAAAGTTAGTTTTATACAAGCATAGAACGTCTATAACAAGTTTTTTGTTTTTTTTTTTGGTTTTCGCTTCAAAATTAGTTTTCGAGTGATTTGAATTTTGGTTTTAGAACAGTCTGTTTTTTTTTCGTTTTAAATACAAAAAGGGTGCATGACAGCAGATTATTAAAATTATGACTAAAAACAAAGAAATCGAAAAAAAAAAGCCAAATCAAGTGGAAAAGTTTTACGAATGAAAAATACGGAATGAATATTTCAGTTGTTTGCTTTCTTTTTCATTCTACATTCAGCATAAGACATTAGTGACTGACGACAGAACAAAAAAAAAAAAAAGAAAAAATGAAAAATTAAGACAGAGTAAGAAAGAATTTTAAAACCTAATATAACACTTTTTTTTAGTTTCTACTTTGAACATTTCTATGCAACGTTTTATCATCAATTGGCGTCACCTACGTTGGTTTTTGGTAAACTCGATGAATTTGCAGTCTTGTCTTTAGGGCTACCGTTTGTTAGATGTTTTGTACTCTCTGAACTATCGGAAATTTCACTGCTGCTAGACCTAATATCCCCAGACATCTATTATTGACAAATGGAAGCGTTAGGTTTTGTGTTTGGTTAAATATTTTTCTTTGTATTTTAAATGTATGTTCGAGGTTACTTACGAGTCCTTTTTTGATCGAGTCAACGACAATTTTCAGTATCATGTACGTCCAAACAATGTGAAGTATCAAGAGCATTATAAGCAAACCATTGAAGATGTAGTATGCGGGGAACATAGGCAGGATCTTTGGTGCCTCAACAGATGAGCTGTGGGATAAGTTTGTTGTGCATAATTTACTTTAAGGTTCAATGAGGATATTACCTGTAAATGATTCTTGGATAGAATCCTAACCGAGTAACGATCCAGACTACAGTAAATATGGCGAATATACAATCGCAAACTTTTTGAAAGTTTGCATACTTTGTTAATTTCGCTGCCTGAAAGAAAAAATAGACTTAAATTTTAAATATTTCTTATCGATTGATGTAAATACACTTGAAATGGCAAGTTGATATAAAAATACACTTCCAATGGCAGAGTTATACGCGTTGGTCCCAGACAGAAACGAATATACAAAGCATTCATTTCATTCAATGAATACACAATTAGCTCCATTGTCTTGCTAATCTTGCATTCGTTTCCTGGTAGCAGGGAATGTAGGATTATTGCTTTAATAAGCGTTGTCTATGAAGTTGCGACCTACACTCCGAGACAATTGGTTGACGCAACCCCTCGATTTTAAGGTTTCAGCATCTGTACAGATGTCCTGTTCAGCACCAGCTGCAGATCTTACTGTTAAACAATAAGTGCTTATTTCTCTGACCTCAAAAAAAAAGGACGTCCCTTCTTACAGCATCATCAAATTTCACAGCTACAACACAGGAGATCGCGACATCCGCAGGCATTCTGCATTTGACAGGAATCTAAGGACTTTCCAGTATGCCTTAGCGGAAGCCAATCATCTGCCAAGAAAGCGGTTAACCTCTTCTAACTCAACGACATCGGAAAGCCAACAAGATTAGCCAAAAATCATCCAAGATGGAAGAAATGTAAAAAAAAGTTGCAGTCGAATCCCTCTGAGTCGAATTTTTACGGGACATCAAAATTAGTTCGAGTTAGAGGGAATTCGACGTAGATGACGGTTTTCGAATGGAAAATTGGGAAGGGGAATGCCAAAATATGGCGAAAAAATTCAAGTTGGAGGGAAATTCGACTTAGAGGGAGTCGACTGTCGACTTTTCATGATTTACGAAAAGATGAGCCGTTCTTAAGACGACGGCAACAAGACGGAGGTGATTATGATTGCGATTTGAGAAGGAATATTTTACAAATTATAAACAAACATTTGTTTTAATTATGGAAGGTTCAAAAGTGAGGACTACATTAAGATTGTCTAAGTAACAAAAACAGAAATATTCGTAAGCACTTTTATTCTTCAACAATCCATACAGCTTGAAAAGTAAGAGAGTGCATCGAACATTATAATCTCTTTGTTCTTGATGGGCTTGCATTTTCACCAGACTTAAATATTATTAAAGGTATATCGGAACGCTTTTCTCGAGCAGTTTACAAAGAAGGTAGCCCATTTAACATTGTGAAAGAGCTTCAAATGTCGAAAGATGGTAAAGTATTTGTTTAAATTCTTTCCGTCTAGGATGTTGGAGCTTGTAAGTAATAATGGAGAAACTGCTCTTTATTAAAAACATAAATCTGTAAAGTAGAAGCACAAATTCTGCTTTTAATAATAAAATTTATAAGACTGTCTTAACTAGTTTGTTGCAGTGGATTTGCAGTTATAGAAATAATAATAAAGATTAGCACTGATTATTTAACAGCAACATCTGTAGCAGGTGCTGAAAAAAATTCTTGAATAATCTGAAAATTCAGGCGGTGGTCTCAACCAGTTGACGCGGAGTGTAGACAAGGTTTGTCTAGCACTTGACCTTATTTGAATATCAATTCATTTTGTTATGATTTTACTATCTAAAAAAATTCCAACAAGCGCACAATACACGTAAAGGGTAGTGGTGCCGGAAAATACGTTTGTCTCTCAACCGCCATTTTGTTCTTTGAAGTAATAGAATGAACTAGATGGCTACAAATTTGTAAAGGACGAGGTTGTCTGACATAATTAGCGTTGTATTTTTATTATTATATTATATTATTATAAATTACATCTGTGTGATTTAATTTTCTATCAAGCCACACAAACGACAGAGATCAGCAGCTAATCTTTAGCGAATAGCCAAAATGATTTTCACACCATGTTAACAAATGCAACAAGTGCTATGCGGAAATTCATAGCTTTATGAGCGCGCCAAATCATAAAACACAAAATCTGTTTCAAAGCTCACTTTATTCGTCGACTCTTAATTGCGTCTCTCAATCGGATTTATTCAAGGAATTTCCAAATAAACAACAATGAATGGGAACCGATACAAATAGTAGTTCAACACGCAACAGCAATCGAAAAAGGAAACAGAAAAAAAAAATAAAAAATAAAAAGAAAAGATTTATAAATTAACGTATCACACATAGTTCATGCGATGAATAAATAATTTTTTGTTTCGTGTCTCTTGACGCTGCATGCCTTACTGGTCTGGTCAGTCGCGGATGTTAATGACGTTGTTAGGGTTTGGTTAATTGTTTTTCCTTAGACATAAAGTTTTCGTTTTTGGTGAATGCAACAATGGGAAGGCGGCAATCAATATTCGCATATGATTTAGTCAAAGACGCATCAGATGTGGGATATTTTTCTATTTTGCAGAATCGCACGAAATCAATTAAACTTAGAGGATCTTTATTTGTGCAACTATAATTATTTTTTTTATTTAGGAGAAACTATTATGGTTGGCGCCAGACAGAAGTAGATACAAAACTAGAGTCGATTATAGATTGGCTGAGAATGCACTGAACTCAGAATTGTATGCGATTCTAAAGTAATTCAAGACATTGGTGCTAGTTTCCTGTATAAGAACTAAACATAAAGTATAATAATTGAACTTTATTGACTTTATATTTCGAATTGGAAGCCGTCATTCGGGATTGGAGCTAGTTTCAGAATAAATGACGACACAATCAAACATATGCTGTCGACAAAGAAAATTTGTGTGATCTGCCGCCAATGACAAAAAGTGACCGTCAACAGCTATAACTTCGGGGTGGATTAGGAGTTCATTTACCTCGGGGTAAACATATTCATAGTGGAGATTCTTCGTAGAACCACCCTCGGTAACCGCTACTTCTGGTTGTTTAAAGAGCTGGCGTCAAAACTCTTGACTCGAAGAACGAAGATTATGCTCTACAAGACCCTTATCCTGTATGGAGCTGAAAGCTGGACGATTAGCAAGACAGCAGAGCAGATTCTTAACTCCTTTAAAAGTCCGGTACTATCTGCGAAGATGGTTAATGGAACAGAAGGCAGAACAGCGAACTTTACGAGCTTTAGCAAGACTTAGCAACGGCATCACACGCATTCCATGACTGAAGTACACACTTGCACACTTACTACCACTTAAATACTAACTATGAAACGATCATATGAATGACCAATGATGAAAGAAATAACGAAAAAAGACACTGACTCGTTGTGAAATCTGAAAGAAGTTTATGAATCTTCCTGGAAAAGCGAGCGTCAATAGCAATCGAATATGCTGATACTAAGCTGAAAGAAAATAACTCTTTCAACGAATTTAACAAGCAAGTATATAGTCCAGGAAAGGAAGAATTCGGAATATCATCTGTCATAGCAAATGACGGAAATGTTGATATTTAGACAAACAGAAAACATTTCTTCATAGGAATCATTCTCTTAAAGAAGATCAAATGAATGTTTGTGTGTGTGAATGAATCGGTGGTTCTCAGAGAACCAAATTAGCACTAAGCTCCGTTTTGAAGCCACAGTTCAGAAAGTTAGGAGTAGATAGGAATTTATAACCAGCATGCTGCGAAATCATCGTCTTCTTCATCGCGTGCTCCACTAACGGCCTCACGGGGACAATGCACAGAGAAGAGACCTTCAGGCAACTCGATCCTACCCCGCCGACTCATCACTAACTCATCAGGAGGTATTTCCAAGCGTATGCGGCGTTGAGAAACAAAATCAAGTCTTTGGTATTCATTCGAGATATCTCGCTGAGAGATTCAGGGAAGGGATTGCCTTTCATTTCCTTACCCTGGCAAGCGCTGGACAGGAGCAAAGTTTCTTCGAATAATAAACATGCACATGCAAATAGAAGTGAGTCAATGATTCTGGTTCTGCTGTTTTATTACAACTACGGTAGTGTGTACAATAAGGGATCACCAGACTAGCGGAATGATCTCCTATTGGCCAGTGACCCGTACTAATGGCTATAATTTTGGCAATGTCTGTACGAGTCCTGTTTAGAAGGTCGTTAGTTCGTGAAATTAATTCAATACGATTTTGCTACTTCCTGATGATTCAGAAAGATCATAAAGTTTAAACTTTCATTTTTGATGTTTTCGAAGTAATGCGAAAGCGGTCCCAGAGTGGATGGTGTCAAGGAGAAGAGGTCAAGATGTGGTTTTAGTGGGTCTCACACTACTTGGAACAGAACGGGCCTGTTCCACCTGCCTATTAAGTTTCCACATCATCTTTTTCCAAATTAAAAAAAAAAACTTTCGTATTTAAAAACGCGAAAAAATTACTTAGGCTTAGGGCTTAGGTTTTCGGTGACCACAGAATTTAGGACTTAAAACTGAAAAAAAAAAAACAAAATGGGTTGCGAAATGTGCAATATCAATAAAAATTCAATTCAATTCATTTAGAAGATGTAATTGATGAAATCGAAACAAAAAACAAAAAAAAAGCACATCTGTGCAATAATTGCGCATTGTAGAAACACTCAACAACCTAAGTTGCCTCGATTCTCAGACACCATCCATTGGCAGTTGCTTTCAATTGGAATCCGTACTTTTCATGGTTACATAACCCACTTTCATTAACTTTCCCAAAAATCTGCAGATTATGACAAAAAAGCAGTGAGCAAAAAATAATTGGGGTCATAAAACACAACTGGCGAATTTAAAAAGAAAGAAGTACGTTGACCTAAAGACAAACAATTTTTATTGCAAACATTCAACACAACACGTAACCTCATTCTTACCGAAAATCAGCAAATTCATTGCAAGTGTAATTGGCCTTTCTGCCGGCTCGATAACTGCCTTAATCTGTGTTTCTTTTGATTCGATTGTTCGGCTACCTCCACGTGGCCCTGCCAACCACCTTTCTGGTGATAAATGCCCATTATCAAAAATTCAGGTCAGTCATTCAAGATTATAAGTCGCAGATTTGTTTTGTTTTCGCACTTAAAAAGTCTGTTACACACATGTTCACCCTGCTGTGACTTTCTTTTCAATTTATTGACTCCTATTCTCCAAATTCGAGACATTGACCTGTAGTTAAATCAAAATAAATCACTCACCTCTAGGAATATGTCGGCGCAATCGTGCACCACCAGCACAAGGGATCCAACTCGATGTAGGTTACAAACCCAGCTAAGTGACATCAAAAGCAACGTCACCATGTGGTGAATGAACATCTGCCAGAAGTCTTTCCTCTTTACATCAAAGAACTGAGTGCCAGTTAGAGACCAATAGAACGACATGGAAATCATGTAATACCACCAAATATCATCTTCTATAGACTGTAATCGAGAGATTAGAGTTTCTCCAGACACATTCTCCACAGCCCGTCCTTACCTGATGAGGATAACCATACCAGCAGTTCTTGATATCCCAGAACCAAGGCTTATCCCATAATACTATCAATCCAAATATAAAACTGTAGGTATAATACATACAACGCCAAGTATTTTCACAGAATTTTGTTAGCGTTGATGGTTTGTCCTGTGCTCTGCGTAAACGCCACCACCGTTGAATTTGTCTTTCAGTCAAATCTGTTTGTTTTGTTAAGTTGAGGACCTGTAAGGGTTGCCATTAGATGCATTTGTATGCTCAGAATGCATGCCTCTTACCTCTTTGTGACTAAGACGAGTTGATTTCTCGTAGGCAGCCTGCAGCACTGGATTGGGAGATGCTTTCTTTGGTCTTGAGCTTTTGATTCCCAGTGATTTGCCTATCGGCGAGATCCAATACCTGAAAAAAAAAGAGAAAGGAATTCAATTTTTACCAAACACATCGGAGATTTGATGCACGCGAAGTGATTCGCAATTACATACAATAAAAAAAAAATCATTTCTTTTTTTTTTGTTTTCACTCAGACCAATTAAATGGAAGCCAGACTCTATAGAGACTTGTTACGAACGGATGTTTGCTAATTAAGTGGCCTGATGAATGCAAATAAAAGCGCATTTTACATCGCAAGAACGACCGAGTTAATCGACAGTAAAGACGTAAAATCTAGTTTCGCAAGTAACATGAACTTTCTGCAGTGAAGAAAGTTTGATCCACAAATAGACAAAATGTGGAAATTGTTTCAAGGCTGTTTTGCAACATTAGAGTTGACATTGACATCATTTGGAGTCGGGTTCATCGGGTCATACGTGACATGCGCCACCTGATGCAGTGGGGAAGATGTAATCAAATCATGTTGTACAGCAAAATGGCGTGTTGCAGCACATCTTTGATGTTTATTTGGCTATATCATCACGTGTAGCTGCGCAAGGGTTAGAAAATTGTAAAAAAAAAAAAAAAAAATGAACGGCGGTGTTTCATCTGACCGGTGCGGTGCTCTGGTCAGTGATTAATGGGTGGTTGCAGTGGTCGAAAAAAGTCGAAGAAAATGGACTGTTTTCTACGAATTCTTAAATGATAGATACCAATTTTTAATGGAGTTTGAAAGTACAGACAATTATTTTATGCAAAAAAAAAAAAAAAAAACGAAAATCAAAATCATTGATCAAATATTCTTCAAAAAAAAAAAAAACAAAAAAAAGAAAAACGTTAAAAAGTCGCATATATGACCTCGAACTAATAATGTGACTTAACATAAACAACCTACACTGCCTCTGTCACTGTCCCAGTCTTTGTGACCTACGGTTTGAAACACTTGGAAGACATATCTTCCAAGATATTTTTGATATTGAGTAAGACCAAATGGACGGATCGGGCCACAAATGGATAGGACTTACAAGTTGGGGAAGGGACCGAAATTCACAAGAGGCCCACAAGGATCTAAGTGAGGCAGGGTGAAACCCCGCCTACTCGCTAAGCTAACCTAACCTAACATAAACAACTTAAAATATATTTAAATTCAGTTAAATTATCTAAGGTAAGTGTTTGATTGATAGAAGTAATTGATAGTTTTTGTCACTTTTTGGAGGCTTTAATTGCTTTGGAATGTATTTCACCAGTTTCTGATCTTCCTATTTGTCTCCCGATAAAATTTCCGTTCATTCATTTCTGTTCCAAATTGGGTACTTCTATGGTCTTTTGATCAATTATCGCTAGAGATGTTTAACAAAGTTTATATCCTGAGGTTTGGTGTTTGGAGACTGTTGTAGAAGAGCCCTCTTTAAACATTACCTTAACCTTATGCTTAGTATGGTTGTCTTGGTTGCAGAGAAGTCGTTTGTCAGACCAAATTTGTTTGCCTATTTCCATCAGCTTTGGCCTTAAAACGGCTAAATAATATGTGTGCTTCATAATGGCATCATTAAATACATAGATTTTCATAGTTTACTGCCCAATTGCATCCCATACTTGTACTCATCCCAAAGTGTTCTACTATTGAGTTTTTATTTGTCCCTTTTTTTGGCTGCCCTATTGTTCCTTCAAGCCACATTTAATTATTGATTTGAGGTACAATATTTATTGAATATACGGACTCTTAAGCGAGAGTACCCGAGTTCGAATACAGCTCGGGGAAAAAATACCACAAACAATTTTCACGGCCCCACCGCCAGCGAACGATTGACAATCCTCCTGGAGTCGCAATTCGCCGGTCGGAACCGGCAATAAATTAGGTAGGTCCCCTTCACATGTGTCAAATTATAACGCGCACAACATAGTAGATGCGCAAAAAGCTAGGCTCTGATCATTCGTGGGCTGTTACGCCACTAATGATGATGATGATGATGACGATGGACTGCGAGTTCCAGGGTTTCATGTACCCAGCATTTGATTCAGGATTTTCATAGTAATTTTGTTTAATTTTTTGTGACATTATCGTCATCCTTTAAAGGCATTTATAAATATATAGCTCCTAAATTCTCTTTTCTTTTTATAGTAAGACTTTTATAACGACCGACCAAACACAGATAACAAAAAAACCTACTTGGGAGTTGAACAAAAACTAATCACTCCAGTAATTAATCACTAATCGTGTACTGATTAAATTCCTTCTTCCAACCCTCGATATGAAGTTGGAGTAATTGTAGCATCTGTTGTTTTTGCCGCTTGTTAAAGTTAACTTCCTGGAATCACTAATACTGTGGAATCAAATAGTAGTTCTCTTCCACATGTGTCAAATTATACTGCGCACAACAGAGTGGAAGTGTGAAAAGCTAGCTTCTAGCACTAAACGGACTGTTACGCCAGTTAATCATTATTGTTATGTGGTTTGCTGAGTCTCAAAGAACTGCCACCAAACCTAAATAAACATGACTCCTCAGTTGATCCATAACACTAGCTGACAGAACCTGCAGATTATTCATTCATAAGTCTTTTTCTGACAACACATCACAACAAGTTCGATGACTCCTCGCAAAAAAAGTCCAAACGCAATTCCGCATAATAAAAACAAGCGCCCTATGTTCTCTGTGTCGTTATCTGAACATATCTTAAGTACTTGTGACAAAGTTGTGATACGGCTAAAATTAAACACGATTACCTTTTTAACTTGTCGTGTGTATTATTTGTACATGACTAAGCCACAGAAAAACTACAAATAATCAGATGCATGACCAATCCACTCGAATTGTGTTAAAATAATCATTCGAGGGAATTTTTTGTTTTGCTTGGGGAGTTTGGAATGAAGCTGTGATTGGATGGTTTTTTTTTAGTTATGGGACCATATTATCTTAAGACTACTTTGAACTAAAACATTTAATTAACGTTTAATTCGTAGTTAATAAACATTTAATGAATCTGCGCTTGCAGAAATTTGAAGCCAATTTTGAGTCAGTGAAAAGGATTATAAATTTATCCTACCCACTCAAAATATCCATGACGAAAGAAACAAAAGGTCTTGTCACGATAGATTAGTTTGCAATAAAGATAATCAGTCACATAGTTTCGCCAGTTTTCTTATCTTTTCTCGTCTGCCTGCACTTTGCTAACTACGCTCTTACGGAATGAAAAAGAAGAACGAATTGGAATGTGTTTCGAAGTCTAACTATTAAAACACGAACACATTAAGAGCTAAGATTTTGGATGTAGCAAAGAAAGTGAGTGAAAGAACTGATTCCAATCTGTTTTGTAGGTCGCCTTTTTAAAAAAATCAAATAGCTGAATTTCGAAGTGAAAAAAATCTATCAAAAAAAGCCATTATGAACTTTTTATTCCGGCCTTTCACAATCACATTCCTCCTGTAAGGATTCCAACATAAGACTTCAAAACTTCTCTTTCCTTCAGTCATTTACGTAAATTTTACATTGCATCACAAACAGCTAGTGTAGTGCTTCATTTCAATGCAAAAATAAGACATCTTGGAAAAGATTTAACCCTTTTATGCCCGAATTAGTTTGGCATGAAACGGTTAACGTTGTTTGAGTGTACATTGAGCCCAAATCAGCTACAAACTTATTTATTTACCAACAAAATTGCACAACATATCAAGCTATTTTGACAAAAATAAACAGAAAAATTAAAATTACGCGAAGAAACTCAAATATGTATTTTTGCCTATAGGCAACATCGGGCATTAAATGATGTATAATATTTATTTATTAAATTGCAAGTGAATTACAATTTAATGCGATGGCTAATAATGGCTGCTAGGGCCTTTAACTAGTTGGTTTTACTAGTAGGTTGTTAAATAAGTTTAGCGATGTTACGGTTATCGATGATTTGGTAGACAAGTTTTATGTTTTCCCTATTTACATGCTTGAGGAGATATGTAGAGCTATGGTTGTAAAATTTTTTGGTGGTGGTTATAACTTTCTTGCAGGTTAGAAAATGAGATATTGGGAGTGTGAGGCTTTGATCATAGAGGTGGCAGGTAGAGGGTGATTCCTTGTGGAAGAGATGTTTGTGGATGATATAACTATATCCAAGTCCAAGTCGGGTGTAGATTTGGATCTGTTTTTGGGCGATGTTATTTGGGTAGATTGGCTTAATGCCGTCGGGGTTGAGCTGTTTGAGGTGTGATTGTAGGATGACCAGGAGGTTTTCCTATTGTTTGTTGTGAATGAGTTTATTAATATTTGTTTTACTGTATTGATAGAACATTTTGAGTGGCTGTTTTGTTGTTTTTTTGACTTCCAGATCGGTGGCTTCGTTGCCTTTGATATTAAAGGATTTGAACATCAGTCCGTGTGATAACTACGCGTGGACTTCAAAGCAAAAGAGAATAATCAATGTAAATGTACATCAAACTATATATAAGTTACCCAGCTGATCGGACTACACACCCATGTGTACAGGAGTATCAGTCTTTTTTCCGGGGCGGACTCAAAGAAGTCTAAGCTTTTCAGCTGACTCTCACACTAAACGTCGACTAGTGCACTTTTATCTGCACTTGTGACTGCAATTCAAAAAGTTGATAAGCAGTGACCGGCGCCATTCGTGGTCATTTCAATGAAAATGATGTCAGGGTCTTTACAACGACCTTATCAGTTACAGTAATAGCCTAGCCTTTTCCAAGTGTCAAGTGCAGCTGACGAAATAATCAGTGTTAGTGGAATTATCCTGGTACTTCCGAAACTTATTTTAAGAACCGAGTTCTAGTTGCGATGCCGCAACTTTAGAAAGAAGGGGCGATAGGAATAGTGAAGCCAAGATTGTTCACTCTCGTTGTTGTGACTGGACAATTATTAACTCTCTACTCTCGGGGATTTGAGAAAAACCCTCTCCCGGTGCACCTATACAGTCCGAGTTCTGTTGAACGGCGCAGAAACATGGACAATTTCAAATGCGGACGAAAAGATTTTTAGTTGCTTCGATAGAAAAAGCCTTCGGATTATTTTTAGTGCTGTTCGCACAGAAGCTTGGAGAAGAAAATTAAAACGACGAATTCTAATAGTTGCACAAGGATATCGATCAAGTCACACGAATTCGAATGTCTCGTTTAAAATTGCTTGAACGAATGAAGATCAGCACTCCGCTTTGTAAAGTTTTCAAGTCCAACCCCAAAGGACAATGCGGTAGAGGAAAGCCTCACCTTCGGCGGCGTGACGGGCTGAATAGAAACCTCAATCAGCTTTGGGTATGAAACTAGAGGTGTCTTGTCTAGTCAAGAGAAAGGGCGAGCCATGTTTGTTGAGGCCCAGGCCCACTCTGGACTGTAGCCCCGCAAAAGACGAATCAATGAAAGACATTTATCGCGGAAATGCATCTTCCTCACTGCAGAGGAATTGAGAACGGGCCTAAAAAGCCGGAAAAGGAATTGATGGACGTTGGAAAGACAGGCTAGGTTTTCTGTTCTTCTTTTTAAAACAACGCCATTTGGCTAACGAGGTTAGGAGATTTAATCACAGTGATTTTGTCTGTTCACATTTGTCAAAATTACAACGCACACAACACGGTGGAGGCACGAAAAGCTTGGCTCTGGCCCTTCGCGGTCTGTTACCCCACTAATGATGATGATGTTGTCTGTTTGTGCTTATTTGCATTATAAAGTGAAAGGACAGCATAGCTCCGGCTCGAAGAATCTTCGACTCCGAACCAGTGGGACAACGCAGCAGAGGACGCTCGCGTCTAAGGAGGCGTTCACAGGTGGAGAAGGACTTGAACCAACTCAGTGTGCGCCATTGGAAGCAGCTGGCATTGGATTCTGCTGGCTGGAGAAGTCTACTAACGGAGGCCCAGGTCCAGCCTTGAGCGTAGCGCCGGTACAAGAAGAAGAACAAGAAGAAGACGAAGAAGAAGACGAAAGTGAAGACGAAGAAGAAGACAAAGAAGAAGAAGAAGACGAAGGTGAAGACGAAGAAGACGAAGAAGAAGAAGAAAAAGAAGAAGACGAAGAAGAAGACGAAGACGAAGAAGAAGAAGAAGAAGAAAACGAAGACGAAGAAGAAGACGGATACTTCTGTGATATCTTTAAGCAATGAGAATGTTAGACAGAAAAGAATCAACAGCTTCTTTTATACGCAAAGAACATGACTAGACACTTAGATAGGGGTGACTGTCCGTGGCAACAGAAACATACAGCCACACTGGAGCCCATCGTGATGCGGTGAAACTCATGCAAAAATTAAGACTGGCGGCACTTCTGAGACTAAACGCTAGCCACCGCCTAAACATCCGCATTTTTGTGTCTGTCGTGCGATCACAGCAATTGCCCAGCTCATACACAAGAATTTACAAACAGACAGTCACTTCATTCGACTCAAAACTGTGGCGACGAAAATTCTCATCACAATTATTGCATTAACATCTACGCAATGAAATCAAATGTTTATCCACATTCCACGCTCACTCAACACAACGTCCCATTCATCGTCATCGTGGTTATACGCCCGTCGTGCGCTGGGCGCAAGCATCACAAACGAAAACGTGCGGAGCACTTTCAAACACTGCGCGTAGTCATGAATGATGTCAACAACCTACAGAGCGGAATTAGCATAAAATTATGACGCCAAGGGCATCGAGAATTAGACTTGCGCTCGTGACGTCACCTCCGTGATAGACCCAATTATTGTTGGCGCAGTTTCTATATAGTGACCAGCAGATTGTTATCAGCCCCCTAAAAATGATTGAAATCAACAACGATAATTTTTTTTCACAAAGGTTAAGGCCAACTACATATCATCTGTTGACATTCCCCCACCAACCACACACGCGCCGCACCCGGACCAAAGTATAAACATTCCGAAATTACTCACGGCCAAAGTGACCCAGTTTTAGATGACGCCATGTTCAGCAGCAGCAGCAGCTTCAAATCAAGCAAATCTTATCACAGATTCACTGCACAATTGAATTCGAAGCCCCACAAGCGAAGCATCAGCAGACAGAAAAAATCCCATCCCCCCACCACTCAACTGGAGGTCTATGCTTAATCACTCCGATCGCGTGATTTGTGTTTTTTCAACCACGAGAAACGTGCTTTTTTTTTCGTTTTTCTCCTGATTCCTCTAATTAGTCCAGGTGACTTGGGAAAAAAATAAAAATAAAAAAATCCATGCATTTTGGGCGTATCCAATTGCGAGGTTATGTTTTGATATCCAAACGGAGGAGAAAAACCCGCCGCGGGTAAACACCACGAAAAGATGAAGAAATCGATTTAAGGAAAGAATAGAATTTATTTTGCATACCTCTCCAGTGCGTAGCGTATCAACATAACAATCACGGCGAGTGGAATGGGCCAAATGAGATCCCTGTAATCGGCATGATTAACATCTGGCCGCGATCCCGGTGCAATATCCTCCCACGTAGTGTTGGGCGGAAGCCAAATGTTTGTTGACCAAAATGTTTTTCCAACCACTCTCAGAATGTCCATGTTGTGTTTTTTTTCCTAGCGGGTGCTTTTTTCTCAAATTGGCTGGTTTTCCTTTTTTAGGTTTCTTAGTGGAATTTGTTTTTTTTTTTTATTTGTTGGTTGGTTTTTTTTTTGGAGAGAGAAAATTTTCACAGAGTTTTAAGTTTCACTGCACTCGATGTTATACACAGAATTTATATTTACAAAAGAATTTATTGAAGAACGAAATATTCATTTTATTAATGTAAATGATTCATGTTTAGCACATTTCGCGTGAGAGTTCAATACTTCAACAAGCAAATTGATAAGCACTTCTGATGAAAATCTCTGCGCGGTGAAACGCGGCACGACGCATATCCAATTTGCGATTGCATGAGTTTGGAGAGCTGTCAAATGCGCGAGGGAAAGAGATAAAGCGAGTTTGTGTGAGCTGATTGTTGAGATATTTATTTTATCCAATTTAAATAATTTCTAATCAGAAACAACTAAAAATCTGTAATAGCGTAGGAGATTTATTATTTTAATTCAGATATAAGAAAAATTAGGCAGAAATATTTCTTTTGGATTGACAACTGTTGGTTTGCCGGTGAAAGACTTTGGGGTGTGTTCGTGAGTTGAGCGGGAGAGAATTCGTTGGTGAAACATTGGAAATGAAATGGCGTCACGTCCGCTGCAATTCATTTGTCCCGTGGTTCGTTGGGCTTTGAATAATGAATTTTGTTCGATTTTAACCGAATATTTGGACAAATGTGTGTGCATTAAAGAAGAGTTTTGCAAAATACAATGAGCCTACTTGTGTTAATAGATTTTTCGTTTATAGGCGTGGCATTTAATTTGTGGCAAGTTGTACAGAGTACATTCTGTTTTCAAAGCAAGTTTTTACTAAGTTGGTTTCAAAAAAATGAATAGATGTTAAAATAGCCCTTCAATCAATGCATTGCATGTTTTTTTCTTTTACTTTGTTTGTTATTTGCTTTCTTTTATTTTTGTTTCTGAATCCTTCACAGCACGCAAAGTTTTCAAATGGCAAACTGATTACTGACTGCAGTTGACTACGCAAATGAAAAACCTACAAATTCCTAAAAATAAATTATTACAGATACAGAACTGTGACAACTATTTTTTTAGTGGCACTTATGAGTTCCTGGTTAGTTTAAAAATCAAAACCCTTATATGGCTGCTTGTGCAGTAAAAGGCTTAGCAATGCAGTGGTTTTAGGTCTCTTTTGATTAAAATTGTTAGACTTTGAGACAATGGAACCGCAACGATCAGTGGCGGACTTAGGTTTATTAATTTTGCTCTACTTTATATTCAAGCTGGTCGTGATATTCGTTTTCTTGAACTACAGGTTATATTTATTTGTTCTCGAATGGTTGACACCTTAAACTCAGAATTTTTTTTTACCAATTCTTACCTCGTCAAACCTGTGGAACTTAATTTAAATTCGCTGAAGGTTAAAATGCATCGTTTAAGTTCAGCTGTAGGTTACAAATTTACATCCCTTATAGAGGCTACGCGCACAACACAGTGGAGGCGCGAAATCTAGGCTCTGGCGCTTCGTGGGCCACTAATGGTGATGATGATACGCAGAGCACATGCACAAATTGTATGCGACTCGAGTTCCAATGAATGTTAATCTGTCGTTTAGTCTGTGAATATAATTTTGATCAAATGAGTTCAATTCTCGTCCCAAATAAACAGAAAGTCTTTTTTCAAAGTACATGTTTTCTTAAGTAACAATCAGAAATCAGTTAATAACACCTAAAAATTTCAGCAAAGAATGAACTAAGCTAAGATTGTCGTCTTTTATTAGTCAACTTATATTTTTAGTGTCAGTTGTTCAGCAAGCAGTCTAACTTAGTTAAGATAGTTCTAAGTATATTTGCTTAGCAGTTAAATCTAAATTGAATTAAAAAAAAAAAAATAAAAATGCATTTAAAACGAAAAGAAAAGAAGGGCACGATCAGCAAACAAAAAAGAATAAAGACAGGTTGTCCGTGGCTTGCTTTCCTTTGATAAGAGGGATGGATGACTTTTGTTGTTATATCCAATTCAAAACTGTTGCTGAAACAAAACGAATCGAGAAACTCTTGTCGCTGCGTTTGGCGAAGATATAGAAAAAAGAGTCGCGTATGTCTTTTTCAACATAAGTAGGACTTCTGTTTGGATAGTCCGATTTAAATAGGAAGATAGGCTGCTAGCATGATGACTTACAATATGGGTTGATTTGTTCCTTGATGGATAGACTTTGACTTCAATGCGAATAACAAGTGCACATCAAAGCAGGCAGTCAAAATACCCTATTTTTGAATATTTTTTTAATTTCTGGTAATATAATATTAGGTTGTCAAATATCTCCCTTCCGCCTTTTTGTCTTTTGAATTTTCCGGCTATGTATTATACAAAGCTCTACAGAGCTCGTATCCAAACTAATCATGCATAGCGGCGTTTTGTAGGTTATATCAAGACCTTTCAAATGATGTATTACCAGATACGAGCTCTGTAGCGCTTTGTACATAGCCGGAAAATTCAAAAGACAAAAACCTAATATTACGCACACAACACAGTGGAGACGTGAAAAGCTAGGCTCTGGCCCTTCGTGGGCTGTAACGCCACTAATGATGAATATTAGAAATCCGAATATTTGAATGATTGCAATTTTTCTCTTTTCTCCTAAGCCGCTTAGCCGATTGGGTGAAATTTGGAATGTAAATTGCTTATGCTGTGTGCTGTGTTTTAGTGTATTTTTTGATGCATTAAGTTTGACTTCAACTTTGAAGTGCATGCAACGCATCATAAAAAGATAGTAGGTTTGAACTACCTTTTTTGCTTAATTTTCCATTCGGTGATCGTATTCCCTACATTTTTTGTTTATCTGACGAAAAAAGGATTGTAATAGCTTTTTTCACGTGTGCGCAATCCCAAAATTCCTTAGAATTTATCTCAAACCGCCTGGTTTGTTCTGGTGTTGCTTTTTGAGTTGAAGTCAAACTTATTGCATCTAAGAGCAAGTTAGTTAACGTTTAAATGTAGGACATATGAAATTTATATTCCAAAATTCATCGAAATCGGTTTAGCTGTTCAAGAGTTAGAAAAAATTAGATGGGCTTTCGAATCGGCTCTATTAATATTTGCGATTTGAAAGTTTGGAACGGCTTGATTGATTTGGTTGATTTATTATATATTTATTATAGTAAATATCTTCTGTCTTCCAGATATGGCTTTAAGGTGCATTTTTCTTCAATGCATTGAGTTTGACCACAACTTGCGAGTAGATGCAGCGAATGATAAAACCAGCGCAGGTATTCAAAGGACACTTTTTCTGATTTTCTCAAATCCCGTATTGGCGATCGATCTATCTATACTTTTTCCTAGATAGGGACAGCTTGAAGTGGACCAAGAGTTTCTTAGGGATTAGTTGTTGGTTAAGTAAAATGTATAAGAAATGATTCGACGACCCACGCAAAGATTAGCTAAAGCATTATCGGTATTTGCCGCTTTTGCAAAAGAAGAGATCTCAATTTGCAGTGTAAGGAAAAGCAGTTGTCGTTTTTTCAAAGCACTACCCGAGCCTCCTTATAATAACTCCTAACATAAACAATTTACTAACAAGTTTTTAAATACAGCCCGGGACCGTCATCGTTGGAAGGCGGCTTTGGCTCAGGCACAGACCCTCCAAAGGTTAAATGCCTGATAAGATCGTAAGTAAGTACTATACTCTGCTAAGTAGTAGTAGCAGTAAATTTTTCTAACATTGCTGATTTTATTTTTTTTTGCTTCTTTTTCTTCTTACACTTTTTTGGGGATGTAGAAAAATTGGCTAAAAGATAAAAATGTCACAAGTGTTCGTCTGCGGTAAATAAAGAGTACTTTTTCAATGTAGCAATGAAAAAATGTGTTTGGCTTAGCAGATTAGGTTTTCTATGAAATTTGTATTTGAGATTTTTGTTTTAAAATTGTAAGTTAAAGTAAAATCGATATAATTGAAGTGTACATTGACCTCGTATAATTTAAGAAAATTAACAACCCATTCTCTGACACGAAAGCTGTAGCCATGACTTAACACATGGTCAAAATCTAAGCCTGTAATCATCTGTGAACTTACTTCATTACATCAAACAATCAACACGCTCACTTCCGGAAGGTGACCACCTGTGCGGGCGTTAATTCTTCTTCCAAAAATGGACATCCAGCGAGATGCTAAGATTGAGTCACTTTCCAAGATCGTAGCTGCCCAACGAATTTGTGTGTAAACAGCGAATTAGTTCAAGTCCGAGGTTAAAAGTGATGTGAGAATTTTAGTACCTTCCACTGGAGAGTGCTTAACAATTTAATTTGTGATATTTCGTAGTCTAACGAGGCACAGAAAAACAGAAAAAAAAAAAACACGTCGCGAAGTGGCTGCTGCAAGTGGCACTTGGATGAGCTTTGACTTTTAACATTCGCCTGAGTGCGACCAGATGGGAGAAGAGGTGCGACACACATTAAAACATCACAAACAAGTTCTGCGGGTACTCATCTATTGGAATAAGTGAGTCTAGGTGCATTCTGTGAATCACTTGTAGCTGAGTTATTTCCGACTGCTGTGCTTAATCTATTTTTTTTTTCTTGTGTGTTTTAAAAACTGCTGTGAAGTGATTGACTTGAGGTAATTGAATGGAATTTGTTCGAGTTTGCGTTTGGTGACAATTTTCAAAAGATATTTAATTGGCAGAAATGTTTAGAAGCGACATAAAATGTCACTGTAATTGTGTAGAAGTCTACATCTGGGCTGGCAAAGCGCGAACGAGTTTGTATTCACAGTCACTGGCTAAAAGATGCATTCTCTTGATGTCTTGTTTGAAAACGAACCGACCTTCAACGGTTCGTTTTAATATTTTATTGGTACTTAACTTTGGTTAGACTTTTCGATTATTTGTACATCCATTTAATGATATGGGGCAAAAATTATAGTCTTGTACTCGATTAAAAGATGACCTTTCTAATTTCAAAGAATACTTCCTGAAGAAATTTTTTTTTAATTTATTTTCATAGGTTAAGACACGAAGTTTATTCAGAGATGTGGTATCTTAAATTATTTTACAACTGAAAAGTTTTGTTATATAATACAGTGCCGTGGGCGTAATTTGATACACTTAAAATGTTCTTTTTGTTTTCGTTTGTATAAAAAATCAACTGGGCAATAAAAATACGCAGACACTTCGACTCTGTTTTAACGTTTTATTTTCAAGGCTATTCATTTCTACAATTTATAGCTTTTTTTCTAAAAGTGTATTACAGTAGTTTTACCTACATATTAACATATAATATCTTCAATTTTTTTTCAATTTTTTTTCAATCGATAGTCCAGAGACTTTTCAACAATTGCCGTACAGCATACGTTGTTCTCGTCATAAATCCATTTTCCTCAGAGAAGTAAAAGCATGGCTGTTAGGTTTAAACTATAAAGATATTTTTGATCTGCCTTGGGTTTTGGTCTAATTACATTTTAATTTTAACTTTTATTTAAATGTCAAAGACCCCACTCACACTATTTCTTTGATTTTTTGTTTACCTAATTTTGTTGTCTCATTTCTGTTTCTATTCTAGCCTCTTACGAGCTATAGATTCCAGATATTTGTTTTTGTTATGCACATTGTACTTTCAATAAATTAATTTAATATTTTCTTGTTCAACTTAAATTATTGTAATTCATAAAAAAAAAAAACGTGGTTTAGTTTTTATTGTACCTACACGTATTAGAACAACCATGGATTTTGCATGAAGTACCACAACTTTAGGCAATCAGCAAAATATATATAATCAGAAACTCGTACTCAGAACTCCGTACATATAATCAAAAACTCTGACCATAAAATTTGTATTTGTTTCAAAAGCTTTTCAAATCCAATTTTCTTGATGTTAAATTACATATTTTAGTATGTCCTCAAATTCGCAATAAAATAAAGATCGAAATTTTATGACAGCTCATCTAAAGCGGTCACCAAACGACCATCGGGCCACTATTTTGTGTATACTGCAATATTTTTTTTGCAAGATTGCCCTAATGCGAACTCCAAGTAGCTGCATATTGCCCTCAGGATAATGCACCTCTGGATTTTTCAATATTTCATTATTTCACGCCACGGCAATTTATGCGAAACAAAAATACTAGCATTGTTATGCTTGAGTGTTGGTTGAACTTCGATCGATGTGGAGTACAATGGTTTTAATGTCAAAAGAGGTTATATTTATTTAATTTTTGTCACTAAATAGAACCTTCCTAAATTATGTGATGGCTTAGCGCCTTTATTTACGAACGAACTGCAGTCTTCTTATGTATACAATTCTGCTCTAGGAGAAATATATTTTTCCGCAGAATACGTCCAAGAAAGGCTAGCGGCTACATTCAATCTTTCTAAATTACAGAAACTTGTTGCCATAGCGATCAATTTTTGACGCTGTGATTCTTTTTAAAAAAAAATACCTGCATAAGAAAAAAAAATAAAATAAAGTACCAAAGTCTCTAAAAAAAATTTATAGATTTCTTTAAAAAATTTAGCGAATGCAATATGCAGGAATTATTTTGGTAATTTTTTCGCTTTTGATAGATGAACGCCTAAAGTTGTGGTATTTGATGCAAAATCTATGGTTTATAATAGGTGTAATCTGTAACTAGAGTAAAAACCAAAAATAACCTTCCTAAAGTGGACAGTACATGAGTTATGATAAAAATAAAAATATAATTTTATGTGCTTCTCATTACGTGCACGGCACTGTAAATAAATTGATTTACAAATTTCATGAGAAGAAGAACTATAAAAAAACTTTTAATTAATATTGAAGAACTTTTTAATGCATAAACAAATGACTGTTACTGATTTTTGTGACACGTTTTTTGCTTGAATTTGTCTCCTCTGAAATCAACGATAGTTTTTTTTTATTTCCATGATTTGTACATCTGTTTTGCAACACTAAGTACCTTCTATAACAATTTGGAGGAAAAATAGTTAAACTGTGTGACCATCATCGGTCATTTGCTGCCGGATTTTATATGTTAATTTCATCTTAACTTTAATGGAATGGTATCTATCTACTTTTTTGCATTTCAGAACTTAAGAACTTAAAGAATGAGGTCACTTGGTCGTCTTCTTTTATGTCGCCCCCTTCTTGTAGTTTCGTCATCGAATAATGTATTGATGTCGTAGTTAGTGTACGAAAAATTTCTTGTCAGATATTTCGTGCTGATTTTGATTATTTCTTCGTTGACTGTTGGTATTTGTAGGTCACGATGAATATCCTTGTTGCAGATGTACCATTCAACATTTATTATATTCCGTAGGATCTTTGATTTCTGTCATTGAATTATATTGATAAACGACAGAGTTAGTGAAGATTCTTTCAATTTAGCATTCGCTTTTTGATTGATTTTTCTTTGCGTGGTTTATTGTGGGACTCAAAAATAAAAATAGGTCTTAGGTTTACACTAAAAACTGGAAAAATAATGTCAATCCTGAGGTAATCAGCGCACAACTCGATTAACTTAGTTTTCTTGAGAAATTGAGTGTCAAAGCACTTGGCATGATCATAAGGTCCTAGCACCCACGGCTCTATATATTAGCTTATAACTTAAATTACCTGTTAATAAATAATAAATAAATAAATATATCAATAAAAATATCCCTTTATAATAAGATTAAGATCAACACCAATCAACGACAAAATTCTTTTGGATCTTGAATAACAAGTAACTTATTTCAAAATGTTATTTCATCGCATTTCTCAAATTGTTTTTTATGCAGTTAATCAATTTGTGCACTGCACGGCTCATATAATAAACACAAGAAAAAAAAAAACGATTGTCCCTTTTTCTATTTAGCAACAAAGTAAACAAAGAAATATCTTTATTAGTTTCTTCAAATGCTTTTCTAAACCACTTCCAGCATATTTTCAGTTTATTATTTTTATTTGGTCTTTTGAATTGCATTAAAACTCACTCGTTTAATTTTTTTCTGTAAATATTAGACTGTGGATGTCTTAATCGTTATAGGAATTGAAACGCAAGATAAATTCTAATGATCTGACAGACGTCAAAAAAAGCCTAGTGGAAAGCCTTACAAAACTCAAAAAAATCCTCATGCAAACAAATGTTGCTAACATCTTTTCGATTGACACCAACAACCGGCAGTCTTCCTGGAGGCAAGAAAAGCCAAAGAAAATAAAATTCAACCTAATTTTGTTATTTTTCCATCGACGTCACGTTTTTGGTATTCAGAACACGGCCCACAGCTGGGAAACGTTAACAGATTGTTCCGACTGAATGATTCATCATCTAATCACTTTCATCTCAATCTACCACCAGCACAGCCGCATGTACTCACTCACTCACTCACTCACTAAAATTAGCAACTCATTAGCAGCAAATTAATTTTAAATCAGTCTCATCACACGGCCACTCGTCAAGCGAAGAGCTTTCAAGAGGATTTATCCAACCACCCTCCCAAACTTACAAACTCATGAATGAATCGCCAGGATATGTGTGATAATTAAATCCAAGGAAAAAAAAAAGAAATAAACACAAAAAAACTATCACCGCACATCATCGCTGTTCCAAATTGGAAACGCGAAAGCTCTGAAACCAGGGCATGCGCCTTTGCATCCAAATGCGCCCTCGAAGATACGTCGCTCGTTTTAACTCGTAGGCATGGCATTGCCAAACAAAATAATCCCGAGATGCGTGTTTATATTTCGCACGCCTTTGGCCGAAAGCTGTCAGTGTAGTTCTTCCAATGGACGTCGTCTTGACGTTCCCGAAGTCTGGTGGTCCGAAGCAGCATTCCTAAACACCGAGAGAAACCCAGAGAGTTTGTGTTCCTTTGTATAGAAAAAAAAAAAAACATAACTATACCCAACCTCCCGCACTTGCAGTGAAAGTATAAATTAAAAGGATGCTAAAATATGGCTAACAATTCGCAAGGATAATACACGAGTATCTCGAAAACATCTTTCAAGTGAACGACACCCAGAGTGAGTGCTGCTCATTTCATTTTCATTTCAGTTTTTCTTTTTTTTTTTCGTGTAAGAATCCCTACCCGCTGTCGTTGTCGAGCATCGGAATATAAAAAAGTGTTTGTGATTATTTATAAACTTTTTACAAAATGTTGCAATCGTAAGTTTTCCGAGATAATTTTTCGTGAGTTATATATTTTAGAATTCATGCCGAAATAAGGTCAAATGCTTTTGAAGAAAGGTGTGGCAGCACACAGTGGTGGTGTTTTTTTTTTTCTTTTTCGCATTCGTCGAAGGAAATTTGTTGATATACCGAGGGGGAGGATTGTTGTTGTTACGTTGGAAAAGAAAAAAAAAAAGTTTTTCATTGCGTGTGACGAGGAGAGAGCATCGTTTTTCTTTTTTTTGTACCTCGAGACACTTGTTCGTCCGGTGCGATTGACGGTTTAGAGGACTTTTCGTGTAACGATGTCCACACGCCTCTTCCGCCACCGGTCAATGACCTGAATTCCATGGTGCACAGGTTGCATTTAGTCGTCCTGTTTGAAAGCCCACGGCAATTCATCTCCTAAGCTGTAACTGAGCCAACAGATTCTTGGCTTCGTGTCCATTCGTGTTTTTGTGTCCTTCTCATCATTTACCAAGGATTGAATAGTTCGTCCTCCTGCGGGGGAGAGTACTGCTACCTTTTCTTTTCCGGCGATGCTTCGCCTACACGTGTGTTTATCTAGCTCTCGACATAGACACTGGTTTTCCCTTTTTTCATCCCCTCAATCCACACGCGTTTCTATGGAATCCAATGTTCGCGTATTGCTTTTATTTTTAGATTGTTTGAATTGTTTACTTTCGCAAGGCGTGGGGAGTGAATTCAAGCAGTCAGTGTAAGTTACAACACACGTGTGTTGTTTTTCGCTCATTTCATGTAATTGCTGCGTTTGAGTGGCGTGTGTTTGTCCAAGGATCTTGAGACTGGCTTAAGGGGAACTGCGTTAATGAGAGTGCTTAATGCCAAGCTTAACGTAAGTATCTTTTTCGATGTAACCACCTGGATTTTCTGTGCAGTAAATCACCAGTCATAATCAACTTTATTCGAGAAAAATGTTTGAAGACTGTCGTGTCAAATGAATGCCAGTGTCTTTTCCCAGGCATTTGTCTTTTAACACATGCTTTTCTGCAAAATTTTGTCAACTAAGGCTCTTTTGCACTGGTTTTTCTAGCTAGTTTATAATTTTAATTATAAATTATGCGTTTATAAATAAATAAATAAATAGTCAACTGGTCACCCCTCACACAAACAAATGAAATTTTAGCACAAAAACGCTGCTTTTCTTGCACGACTTTTTGCAGGTCCTGCATGAATACCGTTTGGCTCACCCTTACGAAGGAAAAGAGAATTAATTCAATTCAATTCAATTCAATTCAATTTCGGAATACAAGTAAGACAATGTAGTCTTTTATAAGGTCTCCAAAATCCTGGCACAATGGTTTCAGGAAACCAAAAAAAAAGGCATTGTTCTTTGGCAGAATAAATAATCTCCATCGTTTCCATCATCTGCTTTTCATGTAAAAGATTGTCCCTTTTCTTGACTATACAAAGACCTCAAGCAATTTCTTAAATTATTACAATTCCTTAACAGGCAATTAAAATTACATGAATAATAATATGGAAACAAATTTAATTTTAGAAAGATAGTCTACGTTTTTATAATAAGAAAAATTCGAATTTTCCTGTCCCTTCTATATTTCGCACCACAATTTAAAATTTTTTTTAATAAAATTTAACTTCTCAGAGCAATTTTGTTTTTATTTGAAGTATACAACCCTAAAGTAATTATCCAATTAGCTTCAAATCCATGCAATTATGGTAATTTGCTAAAAACGCACATTTGAAGTAGGTCCTTAGAATGTATCATTATTTTCAAATTAGGTCACAATTATATCATCCTTTTGGTGTATATTCTAGCATATCATATAATGGGGATATATAATAAGATATTAAGCTGAAACTTGCAGCTACTCTACTTATAAAAAGTAAAGGTATTTGTTTTTTTAATAAGGAAATACAAATTTAGTTTTTAACACATAAACTCCCTTAAATTTCTCTGACTTAGTTGTGTGAAAATCTTTGGATAAAATTAACTTTTTCAATCATAGATTGCTTAAAATCCTGAATCTCAATCCTGAATCTTCAACGATGAAGCTCATGTTTCGCTTAGTTGCCTTTACGATGAGAACCAAGAAAAGCTTGAATTTTAGGGCTACGTACGCAAAATTACTTTCATGAGTGTTTCTCGAACCAACTTTTGAGCCTGAAGTCTATTGGAAAATGGTAGTGTACTAAGCAAAATAAGGATTTTTCGAGCAACAGTAACACAACCATGTGCTTTAAGAAACTTCATTACATTCCGTATGCTTCAAATTTGTAATTGGACCTATTTGTTTCCGTCGACGAATATTCCAATTGAATAATCAAATTAAGTTCAATCTGGTTGAACGTCATTGAATTGCTTATTTTAAGGCAAGGTGATCGTTGGTTTAAAGCGTCCTACACACGATCTATGTTACTAGATAATAATAATTAGCTGCAAGAATATTGAATGAAATACAATCTAAAGCTTAAAATGTATGAATATGTATTCAATGAATTGCTGGAACAAATTACAACCAGTGCTTCTAGATTTTATATAGAATAGAATTTTAGAAATACATTATGTGTGGAATATATAAAAAAAAAATTTATAAAAGAAAAAGAAAGAAAAGCTTTCGATAGACCAAAGAAGTCAGAAGCTTAATTAATAATATTTAAAAGAGATTCTAATTGAATTTTTATGTGAAAATAAAATGTGGATACACTACGCCAACAATTCATGGTGTCCGATCATGTTGTAAATGTTGTTCCGTGTACATTCTGACAAGGCAAACATCTTGCCTCTACATTACTATTTCGCATTGAAAACATTGTCAAGTAACATTAATGCTTAGCCTTACCCAACATCAAAGTAGCGAAAATAAAAATTGACGAAAACCAAATTGATTTTGTTTTTCATCAATGTAACAATGACATTTGTGTCAAAAGTTATATCACGCACAACACAGTGGAGGAGCGAATAAACTATGCTCTGGCCTTGTATGGGCTGTTACACAGAATATTTATTTATTTTATTTTTTAACAGTATTACTTGACAAAAACATTGAAAAGCCCACAAACGATTTATATTACTTAAATGATGACGCTCTCAAGTAATTGTAAAATAAGATTGACCATTTGTAGGGTGCCTTTTTTGTAAAATCACGATCACGAATCACTTTCGTTGTAATGAAAGAAATTTTACGTTTTAAACACACAGAAAACAACCTGTGAGAAGTCGAATTGCATTCACTCATCAATTACTTCAATGACAAAGAGAATTAGCACTGTTTCCGTAAATGAAGAATGAATCGAATAATATAAAAAAAAAATTATATCAAAAGTACATGTTTATTAATCAGTAAGCCTCCTACTCCTCGTTGGAAATCTAAAATTAACTGATGAAAACTTTTTGGAGCGTAAGGTTCTAGTATTCTTTACATAAAAGTACAATCGGAAATGTAATGAACACTTAAAAGCAATTTTTTTCTTGACTGAATACCACAAACAAATATTTGTGTCGTTTATTTGAATCTTTTTTCAACATTTCAGTATTGATTTTCATGATTTTTTTTTAATATGTATATCAATTCTCTTATTGTTTTTCAGTTTTTAAATTTGGTAGTCTTTTTTTTGAAAAGAAAAAAGTTGAAAAGAAATTCCTCGTTTCTTTTCAACTTTCATTGTATTCATTTTCTTGTCGTTTTTCTGAATCTAAATGTCTAAGTATTTCGCAAAATTATGTCCACAATATTCTGATTTATGCTGTGGCACGAAGGAGGGTATTTCTTTTCTTTCTTTTGATTGAATTTGAATTTCAAATTTGAGGTGAACCGGACAACTTTAAAAAAGTTCTGACTTGTTTTCCATTGTGATTGGTACATGTAACTTTTTTACCAGTTTAGCAGCTTGTATTTTCGGCTGTAAATGAGTAGTCCAGTTGGCGTATTTTGTTCCTTGGAGAGTTAGGAAATACTTGTTGACGGTTGGAGTAAACACTTTTCTTACTGTTTAAAAAAAATTAAATTATGAAGAAACTTTGAATGCCCATCGCACGCTCAATGTTACTTGACGATATTATTTGAACGCGGCATCATTCAAGTAATATTGATTGTTGGTGTAAATAAAGTAGAATCGAATTTGATTTACTATCTTGCCATTTTATTTATTAAATGTATAGAATAGAATTTGATTTTATTAAAAATTAGCTATATAAATATTACATTTTCAAACATAGCAAATCATTTCTATTCTACCATTCAATGATTTTGTCAACTCAAGTAACATTGTTACAATGATGAAAATCAAAACCGTTTTAGTTTTCGTCAATTATCAGTGTCACTATTTGGATGAAATATTGTCAATGTTCATTGCTAGGTAAGGGGACGATTTTCCATCATGTAACTTGGTTAAAAAACGGTTTTAATTATACTTGTTAAGTAACATTGATCATATGCAGGACGCTTTAGATAGTTGGCTGAAAGGTTTTTTGTAATTTCTGCTGATTGCTCAATACAAATTTTCATGGACTGAGTACTTTTAAATTTCGTTTTGTGAAAATCGAATTTAATTGTAAGCTTTTATCTTTTCCGCTAATGTTTCATTTTAGGTCAAAATTCCTCAGCTTTGATTTTGTCAGAGAGGCTAAAAAAGGTTGCCATTTTCCAGTAACTAAAATTTTCAGTAAATTAAAGTTTCTTAAACATGGAAATTCATGTGCGACAAACACAACTAAAAAAGCCATGAATTTACTTGCTTATTGATCTTTTAGAAACAGAATGGTAAAGTTTTTGATATTTAGTGGTTTGAAACCTGCTCACTTCTCTGCTGTATGTGGTAAACTTTTGAACTTTTATAAATTTCGTAAAAGCCGAAACTTAAAATAGCATCTTCTTCCAGGCTGCTGGTTTTCCAGGACCCTTCTTTATCCGCATATATTGAATCAATTTACTCAAACAACCGCCACCACCCACACACTTAATCAAAACACAAACCACCCTTTAACACCATCAAAAAATACTATTCAAATACTAACTTAATCTCAAAATTAACCAAATTTATTTTCCACTTAGTCACACTCTGCACCTGGCCTTCAACTTAATTTGCAAAATGAGCTTTGTAACCTTCGTCTTCCAAGAACTGCCATCCTGCCTCATCCTTAATTCATCTTCCTGAAAAGGGTTTTTATTTTACTGTTTCGCAGGGATAATTTATTCCTTCGAAAAACCCAACTTCCCTTCGAAGACAATCAAAACTATGAGCAAACAAGCTTAAAATCACCTTCACATGCACCTACCACGTCAGGACAATTAAAATGCCATAAACAAGTTGTCAAAGTTACGCCCTTTCGGTTCTGGTTGACATTAGATTTGGTTAGATTCAACTTACCGACTTTTAACAGCCAACAATTGTTGAGATGTTTTTTTAGTGTTTGTCTTTTGTTTTAATTTTATTAGTTTGCTGATACATACTACGTGTGATTTGTTCGCGATTACGTGCCGCTAATAACTATGAATTAATAAGAAAACGGCAAGTTTCCCTACAAAAAAAAAATTAAATTGGTGATAAAATTGATTGTGGAACAAAATGGTAAAATTATCTTAGACTTTAGTTTGTTATCGCTGAACGCAACAGATCACATTTTTCTAAATTTACTTTTAGAAAGCTTTTACGGCATGACCAAAAAAAATTATATTTAAGAACCTTAGATAGAAATTGAATTTTAAACACGTAAGATTTTTAGGAGAACAGGTCAAAGTTGATCGTGTAATCATTTTTTTTTTCAAAGCATATATAAGGGGTGAAAACTTATACAGTCGAATCCCTCTGAGTCGAATTTTCACGGGACATCAAAAAAAGTTTGAGTTAAAGGGAGTTTGACTTAGAGGATGGTTTTTGTATGGAAAATTGGGAAGGGGAATGCCAAAATATGGCGAAAAGATTCGAGTCAGAAGGAAATTGGACTAAGAGGGAGTTCGACTTAGAGGGATTCGATTGTATGTGCATTCAAAGCCACAACTTGGGTCATTCCCATCTCCATTGCTTTGAAGTTATGTCGTTCAAAAATAAAGGCGGTTTTAAAGCAGCGTCATTTTTATTTCATTTGAGTGGTTTACACAATAACAACACACACTTGAGAACTATGGAACTAAGATACTTGGTCCCAATTAGCAATGTAAAGCGAAGCTCTGGTGTATACTAGACAGAGAAATCTGAAAAATTTAAAGAATTCAGACACAGAATTCATTGACTCGATTTGACCCATCAAGCCAGTCGTCGTCCATCAATAAAATACTCGTGTATACAGAATAAAAAATTCTATTCGTCCGAAAAAAAATGCCTTAACAATTCAGCGCTATATTTAATTAAAAAAAAAAAAATAACCTATGA
The DNA here is from genome assembly GCA_905187475.1 of Syritta pipiens. Lineage (NCBI taxonomy): Eukaryota > Metazoa > Arthropoda > Insecta > Diptera > Syrphidae > Syritta > Syritta pipiens. The sequence goes on from LR994571.1 coordinate 5,959,115, forward strand.
ATATTTATAAGCGAAGCCTTTGAAATATCACACTTCTTCTGCATTTAACTTCTTGTAAATTCAACCACCTAAAGTGGAATTAAATGTTCGTCATTTCGAATGAACTTACATATGCACAGTGGATTGTACGTTTGAAAGAAAATAATTAGGGGTTCTGTGTTTCACTCGAAAGTGTGTTTCACTTAAAAGTGAATTCGTTTTTTGGGTATGGACGTAAGTGTTCTGCATTTCGACAACCGTCGTTTTTATGTGAATCGAGCTCATATTAGTTTTGCGTTGTGAATTGAATTAACTGGTCTGTGCCTCATATCCTGTTCTGTTAAAAAAAAAAAAAAAAATAGGAGATGTAATGGGGCTTGGTAATTCAAATATGTGTATCATGCAAACAGCCGATTACTCTTGGAATTCTATATTTCTCAAAATAAAACATTTTTAATTCTTTTTCTCTGCTCTTTAATCCACTAATTTTTCGTCAGTAAATTTGCCGACTGTTGATCTACCAAGAGCAATCCTCTTCCACTGATCATTGGTAACTTTATCCACATATATACGAAATGTTTCTTTGAATTTGTATGTTCAACAAATTGAAGTTAGAGTTAATCGTCAACTTAACTGTTTCGGCAGGATGCAAGAACGATCGAAAACGCAGTATCGTTCGGGAAAGTCTTTCCATCAGGTTTTATTTGCGGTATCACCGATAATATTTAGTAAAATGGCATCTCCATATATTTGACGTGTTATTAAATTAGTTGTTTATTTTCACTAAGAAAAAAAGCCAAGATCTTAAGTTTAATTTTCAAATAAAAAGCTGGCTTTAAGATTTGAAGCAAAAGTTCGAAGTGGATTCGAAAAATTTCAATTTCAATTGCAGATTTCAGATTGCAGAACACTGAATTTCATTTCAAATGGAATTTAAATTCGCTTTGAATCCACTTTTAGAAGAAATGTAGAATTAGGGCGACTGATATAGATTCAGTCCTTACTTTTTTTAAACAAAAAATTGCGACTTTTGGTCTCAAGATTGTCTGTAAATGTAAATGTTCAATGTAAACTTTCTTTCGCACCTTGGCAGTTCGTTGACTGTTGTTTTTATAATTTTGCTAAGCACTCTATTTCGAACCTAAAATGCATCGTTTAGTTGACAGCTGACGACAATAGATAAGTTCTGAGTCAAATCAGCAGCACGCCGCAAATTGTTCCAAAAGGGCAGTCAACTGTGTCAACTTGGCAAGCCATCAAGATTCTCCCACAAGAAAAACCAAAGGACATCATGCTTCTTCATCAGCTAAATGCAGTGCACATCGTCCTATACTGCACTCAAAAGTTTAGCTGAGTTCCTCAGCAGCAATCTTCGGCTTTGATTTCCAACCACTCGACTGGCTCTTTTCCCCAAAGAAGACAACTCAAGGAAACCAGAATAGTGTCACATTGAGCTACCCCTAAACCACTTGACAGACAATCCCCTATTGAAGCCATCTATTTCAGCAACAGAAACCTTGAACGTGCCCCCTTCTCCGAGTAATAAACAAACCACAAAGTACATTGCCCCCTTCTGCCGTCCAAAACATTTCGTGCTCTATTCAAATCCATCATCGCCTGATTCACATTTCATCCCCAAACGCAAACCACAGCAAAACAAAACAAAACAAATTACACGACTATTTACATTGATGTCCTTAAAGAACACAAGCACACAGCCACACAGACAGTCCCGGTATCTCTTTATTTGGTCGATAAATCCTTTAGTTGGTGTGTTCATTCCATTTAACCAAATCAAATGTGTGAGTGAGTCACTGTGCGTCATGGAAATTTAAATCTCTTTTCAGCACCCCCATTGCCCCATTCAGGATAACGACAGTTCCGTAGACGTATCCCATCAAAGACTGCAGAAATAATGCGGAATGGCACTGTATGGATGGCGACTAGTTGGAGTTGCATGCACCATCGTTATGTACATAGTTGGTATCCTGTTCCTTTCAATCTCCAACGTCCCGGGGCCTCACCCAAAGCGTGTAAAAATCGGCCGTTTCGGAGAGGTAAGTTCACTGAGAGATAATTTATGCATCAGATATGGTTGTGTAAGCGTCGTCGGGACGGGTCTCTTCACCCCTCTCGTAATTAGACGATGAGAGTCCTTTTTTTAAGGGGGGGTGGACGCGTATTATGGCGGTTGCTGGTTGAAAGGTCCACGTTGGATTTCCTGTTTGCTTAGAAAATTGTTTTTGTCGTTGGTTGGAGCCGCGGGAAAGGGTCAGCTGCCATGGCCAGACGAGCGTAGGACCTGAATAAATAGGGCGACCGATGCCGACGGGAAAAATTGAGTGGAAAATGGAAATTTCTGATAATGGGTCAGCTGTTTGGCAGCTAATCGGGCGGCAGTATTTTTTGTTTGTGTATCTTGCCTCATGCTCCAGTGGGACCCCTGGGGGTTGTCTTAAAGGTTGCCCCATATCAATAAAGTCGATGCTTTGTTTGGAGTATTTTCCGGATTTGCATGGGACGACTTAATTTTCTGGTAGATTGCGCCAATGGATTGTTTCATTTCGCGATTTATTTTAATGAGGCAACCCTTTTTCCGGGTTGAAATGCTGCGATCTTTGCTGTCGCTTAGCACTGCAATTAGGAATTTAAGAGGTGCTGTTTGCAGATGATTCATTTGGATGAAGGTTCTTAGGAGTTTCGGCCAGTGCCCATAACCAGGTCTTTTTTTTTTCTACACCGTATTGACAGCAGCCGGGTTTTTGAGGTATGCTTAAGTGCTTTTTGGACAGGTATCCAATTGGAGTGAGCAGACATTAATATAAGTGCCTGAATTAACGTACAAAACTTTAAAACTTTTATGCCCAGTTTTACAGTAAGACTTAAAAATAATCTTTTGGTTTAAAATTTTTCGAAAATTGGAGATAGAATTCTCCCGTTTAAACTTTAGTTACGATGATTCAAACCACTTTTCAGATTAAATTCTTTGTTTTTTCTAGGTTTTTTTTTTTAGTCTCAGACCAATTTTAGATACTGGAACCAAAACACGACAAAAGCCGTAATTTGGCATTTCAAAACCCTACAATTTTCTTAGATACAGCTTCCTAAACTACGTTTAGTTAACTCGAGGGTTATTTTTGACTGTGAAACCGAACGCGTCTAACGAAAAGTTTAAACTCATTTTGAGGTTTAGCTAAACTGCAGTTTAAACTCTTACTGTTAAACTGGGCATTAGAGATCTAAAATTTTACAGTACAAAAGAGGGGATGTTTGAATTCGAAGGCTTTTGTAGCTAGAACGTTATCGCTCACACATTTAATGCGGCCAAACCTTTGAAGTCCATCATTGACTTTCACTTTTTGGAATACATTCACAATGCTCTCGAGATAGTCACCTACCTTTATTTTCACAACACAGAGATTTCTCCTATTTTACCAACCTATAAATCTTTGTTAACAATCACTTTTACATAAAATTAAAAATTTTTTTTTGTAGTTTGCTGCAATAGGTGACAGTTCTCCATTCCCGTCTGGCATGTGAACGATAAGGCGTTGAGGTGCCTAGAAATATACCAAATTGATGAAAAGAAGAACAAACCCTTTCATTAAGATAGTTACCATTTTAAGACAAAAGGACGATTGCAGTTCTCTATATAGAAGGTTATTTGAAAGATTGAGATGTATTTTAGGTCTAGTTTACACAACATTGCATAAAAAAAGTTCACACGAGTCACCGCGAAAAAAAATTGCAAAAAACATATCAAAGCTATAGCTATAGTGGATTTTTTCCAAAGTTGGCTACAATTGTCTGGGCCAGACAAATTGTCTGGGTTCTAAGGTATTTTAACTTCTTTTTAAGTCATCAGCAAGCCATCCGCTTAGTCACTTCCCATATCCTTCTTAAGGAATCGCTTTTTACCATTTCCATTACTATAATTAAATCTCTGTCATTAAAAAAGTTTCTCAATCGATAAATCGCCAATCATAAAACATACAGTCGCTCGTTTAATTGTTCAACTTACCGCAAATGAAGGCACTCAAGACGTGTCCACATTAAAACCTTGTTTTGCGACCGCAGACAACGCGTAAAAGTCCAATCGAAATTACGGTTTAGTTTTTAAGAGCGTCCATTATTTTAATTTAGCTATAGATACAAGTTCCGAGTGCTTGCTTGATTACCATTTAAAACTGAGATATTTAAACGTCTGCTTTTAACTGAATCAGATCACGTAGAGGATGTTTTAGTGCGCATTTTAAGTTGGAGACACATAAGGGAAATTATGGCAACCATTTTGCCATGATGGAGCCAGCAAATGGCGAAGAAAATTGCACTGAAAGTGAACAACTTTAGGTTTTATTAACGTTATAAGAAAACTTAGAGTTTATTTGCATTTTCAATACTTCTTTTTTCACAGCAAGTTCATCTACAAGTGAATAGATTATTGTTAAAACAACATAAGTGAAATTTTTGTTTTTTATAGGCGAGACAAAAAACGTTATTTTTCGTCGAACAAAATTTAATGTTGGTATTGATTTCGCATTCAAATTTGAATTTGTTTTGGTATCAACGAAAAGCTCTGCCCATAAGCAATGCAAAAATGTAATAAAAGAGATTTTGAAAAATGTGTTACTCATGTTGTTTTACACACACCTATTCAAGTTCAGTCATGAGTTGAAAAAACCAATTGCACTAAATATTGATTTCAGAATTGGAGCAGTACAATTTTTGAGTAACTTCTTGTGACTGTTCCTGTGCTTCAATGCCAATCGAAACAACCAATAAATTGAACGTTTACCCAGCACCTTGTCGAATTTTAAATCCAAGAAAATTTATCTTCAGGAGCATTTTTTCGACATGGTCTTGAAAATACATCTATATAAAGAGAAACTCTTGTTGAATTTTAAATGCAAATAAATTCATGTTTGAGAGCATTTTTTTTAACTCAAAGAAACATCGTCAAATTCAAAACGATGTTCCGATACCTTTTAGAAAAATCAAATCAATCTAAAGAGTATTTTTTTCCAATATTTAATTTTCAGATATCAAATTACCGAACCCAACTAATAGGACTCCATCGGAAGCAAACTATCCACTGGTGCAAAGAGCTGACATTCCAACATAGCCAACCAACGGAACAAAATGTCAAGGCGACTCCAGTCCGGACCGAAGCGGTGGCGGGCGCCATTGAAAAACCAAGGAACGATAAGCAAGTCAGCAGGAGGCAGCAGAACACAACTGAGATACCAAAGGACGAGGACAAGAATGCCACACAACGAAATAGTTCTGCGAGCGGTTTGACCGCGTTAGCCTCGTTCCCAGGAAGTGGGAACACTTGGCTGCGGTATTTACTTCAACAATCCACGGGTGAGCTCAAACGTAGGATTTATTTAAAATCCAAAATAAAATTTGTTCTATTTTAGGTATTTTTACCGGGAGCATTTACAAGGACTACGGTCTGCTGAAGAGTGGGTTTCCGGCTGAAAACATTTGCAACAAGTCTGTGTTAGTGGTTAAGACGCACGAATGGGGTCCAAGTGCTTGGGGCTCATTCTCAAAGGCGATCCTGTTGGTCAGAGACCCGGATAAGGCGATTTTGGCTGAATTTAACAGGCAGAGTGGTGGACACGTTGGCTTCGCTTCACCGGATCGCTATAAACGCACAAAAGGACGATGTAAGTTGAAGGATAAGACCTTATAATTCAGCGTTTCCAGTTAGTTTTTCACCGCTACAGCGACGTGGAGCCGAGCGCTATCATGTTGCAAAATCACCTTGTCATGCCTTTCGGTCATTTCTGGCCGCTTTTCACGCAATGCATGGCTCAAACGCATTAGTTATAGTTAGTTATAATCGTCAACATTTCCTTTCAATGGTTTCGCCTGGTTTTAGCAGCTCATAGTACACAACACCCGTCTAGTCCCACCATATGCAGAGCATGACCTTTGAACCGTGGATGTTTTCCTTTTGCGTCGATGTAGATGGGTTCACCAGGCTTTGTATAGGTTTTTTTCTTCTTGGGGTTATTATAGTATATCCACTTTTTATCTCCAGTCACGATCCGGCGCTAAAATGCCTTCCTTCGCTCTTTATCTCCTACACTAAAATTACCACTTTTGAAGCGTCGAAACCACTCTCTGCACAATTTATCGGTTGGAGCAGATTCACCATAAACTTCTACAAGCATTCGATGAGCTTCAGCTGCACTTTTCTTCCAATTAAAAAAGAAAATCAAAACTTCCCGCAAATGCTGTTTATTTAAGACAAATCCGGACATCTTCGAAGAGGCAAAAAACAATGTTGTTGTCTAAAACAGACGCTGATGCACACAAATATCACACCTTTCCAATGAAGTAGGTAATCGCTTCCAAGATCAGCCACAACTTGCAGGAGGCGCCATCTTTTGAAAACGGATCGAATTATTTTTTACCCCCAATACTTTTCTATAAGCTAATTCAAATAAAAATTTAGGTGATCTAGGCAAATATACGATTTAACTCCGTTAATAGTCAAATAATATAATATTTACTTTTTTCTTTCTTAAACATACAACAAGACAAGATTAAAAAATATCGGTCTAAACGTTGCCTCCTCTGGTTACACACACAACTTGTAAATAAAATTTTTGCGACCAATAGTTTCATTATTTTCATTTTCAGATTGGCAACAATTCGTCACAAATAAACTTAACGGTTGGGAGAATATGAACCTCGGTTGGGCACGAATGTTTCGTGGTGATTTGCTTATCGTCTACTATGACGACTTAGTAGCAAATTCTGAAAAAATTCTAAGAGAAATCCTTGGCTTCCTAGAGTTTCCTATCGATGAGGTAAGTTTTAATGCGCAATGGGATTTCATGTTTATCATACTCTTTTCTTTTTCAGTCACTTTTGTCCTGCGCACTTATGAGAAAAGAAGGAATATTCAGAAGAAAAAAACGTGTCCTATCGTTTGATCCTTACAGCCCTGCAATGCGATATCAACTTGACGAGAGGAAACGAAAAATTTATACAATTTTAGGACGCTACACAAGTAAAACTAAGTTCAACGATTAGTTGCGTGATAAATTAAAAAAAAAAAAAAAAAAAACACTAAAAATCACTTAGAACACAAAACCAAAAAAGTTAAAGCACACACATGACAAAAAAAATTAAAAAAATGAATAAACGACTTAAATAGAAAGGAAAATGTTCTATAAAATCGAAGTAGGGTAATTATTTTAAGAGAAATTTAAGAAAAAAAGAGAAACATTTTGTACATAAAAATCAAAATTTCCAAAAAAAAAAAGAATAAAAAATGGAACTGAAATGTAGTTGACATGAGTATCTTTCTGATTTACGGCACCAGTCATTGTTTTATGTTATTATCTTTTTTTAAGTTTTAGATCTATCTAGTGAAAATGAATAAATAAAGTGGACACTCACGTGTATATAAAGACAATACATTTGATATAATAAAATGATACAAGTTGAAAATCAAAGTTGGAGTTTTGTTGGAAAGTAAATTGTGTTGGGTAATTGGTGTGGAGTTGGTAAAGAATTGGGATGAAAAATTTGTTTGGTTTTTGTGACAAGTTTTGCAGATGTTGTTAAATACAAATAACTAAAGAACTCTAAATGAATCCAAGTTAGATTTTAATTATAAGCCTCCATTTAATTTATCATCAACAACTAAACTATTGAAAATGGAATCTGTTTAATGAAATATCAAATATTAAACTAATAATATCAATATTTCATTTAATTTCATTTCATTTTTTTATTTATTTCATCTTTATCTATAGTTAAATATAGAGGCACACGAAAACAAATATTATTTAGACTAGTGCTAACATTTCCACCTTCCTTGATTACATTTGCCCATAGCATAATGGGGTTAGATTTGCAGTTTCTCGCGGATGAAATATTTAACGAATCTTGTGGAGCAACTATAACACAACATCTACATTTTTCGTATTCTGATATTTTTGTCTGGGTATTTTTAATTTATTTTGAAATGAACATTCATTACAACAAAGAAAGTAAATAAGCCAATTATTCAAATTATGTAGCTATTAAACTAAAAATTTAAGAAAGTGTTTTTTTTTATTCCTTTTTTTAATGAAAAGGTTTCAAAAGCAAATTTTATGGAACTAGCAAGTATATAAAAAGTTAAGGTTAAGTTAGGTTTAAAGGTTAAGTATTTCTAGTCGCTCACGTAACAAAAAATTACTGATTTATTTATTTATTTTTGTTAACTCTTTCATGACCGCATCTCATTCCGTTTACAGAAAAAATATTTTTTTGCGCTTTACCAAAACCAAAGTAGAGTACCCTGAATATTCTTTTCGCACTAAGAGGTGTCTAGTGCAGAATTAAATTAATCGAAATTTAGTTTTAACGTGAATTTAGGACAATGTTACTGCGATTGCACTAGTATTTTTTAAGTTGTCTGCAATTAAAAGTCAACAACATATTAAAATATATTACTAATAATAAAATTTCAATGGCACTAGCAAGGCTATCGGCTCTTGCCTGTTTTCAAAATGAACATTTGTGAACAATTATACAAGCGTTTGAAATAATAAATCACGATTTTCTTTCCTAAATTTTCTATTCTTCGATGACACGTCCAAGTAATTAAAGTAGGGTTTATTCAATGATGATTATAATTTCTCTATTATAAACTTTTTTAAAATATGGAAATGCGTTCGTTTTTCAAAAACAGTTGCACAGTTTTCATATCTTTGTATTATGCTATTTCAAACAATACAGAGCAAAAAAAAAACCATGATAGGATTTCGCGACATACGACTTATTTATCAAAAGAAAATTCAATTACCACATGAGTTATTAAAAGTTGGACAGTAAAACTTCCCTTTACGGACACGGCTTTATAAAGACCACCTATCTTACCAGACAATTTCTTTGGTTCCCAGCATGAAGGGCTTTGTGTACATTTGGACCCCTTCACAACGGACGCCCTTTATACCGGACACGGACACGAATATTAAAGCCTACTGAACAATTTTTGCTCTTACAACTGGCACGACCAAATCCGAAGATGGCAGGAATAGAAAAATATTGTATGCGTGTATGCATTCCTTTGATCTACACACATATTATTAAATGTTTTACCTACTAGCCATTTGCCCAAGCCTGGACCAAATCAGATTCAAAACAATCAACAAAACGAATGTAACAGGGATCGACTTCGAGGACATCCAATCTGGGAACATTGTCAAACTCATGAAGGCAGCTTTAAAGTCCTAGATCAAGGAAGGGCGTACAATAGATCTTTTAGATCGCAATACAAGTGGCCTGAGTGCCACTCTCTATTTCATTATAATCATAATCATACTAAATATTTGCAACGTTTGTAGAGATGTACAAACTCTGTCTATACAAATGATTATATTTACAAAAAGAAAATTTCTAAAATACATGACACAAGGACTTACCCGTTAAACACACTGAATGTAAGTAATCGACGCCTGTGTTTTTTTTTTCAAATCCTCATGAAATAAATATATTACTTTCCTAAAACGGAAGCCTATCACAACGGACCATCTTGATGGTCCCGTGAGCGCCCGCCAGAGAAAATTTACAGTTTTTTGTATATGGTTTTTTCTAGCCCATGCAATTGCGAAACTGAAAACGGAAATGGTTTGAACTAACGAATAAAGAATTAAAAATCTAAGTACAAGGCGTATAAGTTGATTGATGTTTAGCCATTGATTAGGTGTCAATTTATTGGTGGTCTATACATGTTCTATTTTTTTAAAAACATTTTTGATGATGCAAACACTTGCTCATGTTCCCATTCCCATTTCTTTTAATTTCTGTTGAACTTAAAAAGTCAAACATTCGGCCTGTTGTAAGCAGTTCAATTCAAAACATTTAAAAAAAGGCTTAATATTTATAAAATGTTTAATAAAAAAAATATGCTTTAGGTAATGAAAGACACTCGCAACAATTCTTTCCTGAAACTGAGGAACTTGGCTAATAATCTGAAATTCATTGTCCATTTATTATTATTAAGTAATTACGGATTTTTCATTAAAGGAATTAAAAAAAAACATTGTTTTGAAGTATAGAGAATTAAACTTGGTTAAACAATAGGAATACGGGCGCAAATTAGTAGTTAAAGTCAGAAATAAGCATCTTATTAATTTTTTACATTTAAGAAAAAATGAGTGTGTTTTCTTTTAATAGGAATATAAAGTGTACTTTATAAGTTCAAGTAAATGATTTCAAAAGCTCTTTCAATTTGAAAAGAAAAAAAATCTTATATTTTACAAGATTGTCTAGATATATTGCAAATTTTTCAAAGTTTCTTTCGCTGTGGTAAAGCTTACAACATAAATGCAGTTGGTGTAAGAATCATAAGTATAATCATCTGTAGTTAATAAAACCACATTCGCCTCCCACTGCAATGGTTTTGACTCTAAAAATCGCTTGAACTACATGTTTCGTGTGGACTTAAAGTAAGCTTTGATAAGTATGGTAAGCAACAACCTAATTGAATATATGACTTTGCTTCCACATTTTGTCTCGATCCGGAAAGAACCACCTCTGGTGATTTTGGGAATTCTTAAATTACCTTCACCCGATAAAGAAAAACATTCATTATAAATATTAGTTAGTTGTATTTATTTAAATCTTTTGTTCATCTGTTTTTGTTTTTTTTTTAATTTAAATTTAACACTGTACATTTGAGTTTTGTTTTATTTATTTTTTTTTTAATAGAATTTCATACACATCCAGAATATGCTGGCTAAATCAGATCGAATTTCTTTTATAAACAATTATATTTTATTTTATTTTGTATCGCATTCGTGTCATAAGGATCTACATTGTTGTTGTTTTAGTTCTTTTAAAAATGTTCACTTACATATCTACTCAAAAATAATTGTTTTTTATTTTGTTTGAAAAAAAAAAGCATTTGCCCAACAAAAAATGGTCTCTCTCTATATTCAGTTGAAGATGTGAATAGGAATACTCTTTATTTTTTTGGGGGGATTGTAAGGAAGTGGGCGGGCGGGTAAAAAAATTTGCAAAAATTGTTTAAGTCACTATCGATTATGGATGGTACGACGTAGCAGTTTGCTTTCTTTAACTCTACTGCACATATAAAACTTATTTCTTTTTTTTTTTTTTAATGAAAATGAAAACTTAAACAAAAAACTTTGAAATCACTAGCTCTTGGTCTGGAGGGTTTAATTTTTATTTCCAATAATTCTTTTTTGGAAAATCATTTATAAGACTAATACTTACAAAATAAAACGAATTTTGATATATAGTTTTCTCTTTTTTTGTTTTTCTTTGTTAAACTAAAATTACGTTGTATTAACATTTGAAACCCTATTACAGTAACTTAACGAATATGGTTTTTTTTTATTTAATATTTTTTTTGTTTTGTGCTTTCTTACGAAATGAAAGTTGGGAAAAATAGAAAAATAAAACAAAACTTTAGGTTTATTGTTACTTAATTGCTATAAATGTTAACTATTAATACTAGATTTTTGTTAAATCTAATTTTATTGGCTTTTGGTTCTTAAAGCTTTTTGGTTTTTCTTTGGTTTTTTATTTTTTATTTTTTGTATTACTTATGGTTTTTATCTAATTTAGATTGACTTAAGGTTTTTTTTTTTGTTCTTGCTAAATTTCCCTACGTATTCATGCGTGTGTGAGGTTTTTGAAAGGGAGTGCCACAGTTTTTGAAGAATTCGTCGAGGTATGGTGATTTACAGCGTAGAAGGAGGTTGATGTTTAAACGAGCCAAAAAAAAATACTTTTGCATATTTTATAAATGAAGGGTAGTATCAATGCTTACAAATTTGTCTGGGAAACTTTTTTTTTGAGTGACGAATCTTCTAACTTACAAGGTGTGAGATAATAATACTTAAAATTAGTGAGTAAAAACTAAATACTATGACCATCGTGAATATTGCAATGCTAAGCTGCTTTCAGTCGTCTAAATCGGTTATAAATAATTTTGGGCTATCTTTTTATTTTTATAGGTTCTCTGCTGACAAATGTACTGGAACGCACGTCAGAGTCAAACAAAAGTGGGCATCATGTTATGAAAATGCAAAGCCTCACAAAATGGGTTCTGGTGCTCCGACTCTGGCACACTTCTAAGTTTTGAAATGGTTTATTTATTCTTTAATAGTGGTAATGTTTTGGGCACCCAGGTAAAAGAATGATTATCTATTTTGACCAGAGTTTAATCCGATTGGTAATTTGTGGGAATATTTTGATAAGCAGGGCCGTAAACGGAAAATCATAAGAAAAAATGTCTTTCAGGTTGATTTTAGTTTATGAATGTTCTAAAATTCTTGTCAAATTAACTAAAAATAGTAAAATCAATGCTAAGAGGTTTAAAAGCTATTTTAAATACAAAAATATAAAAGGCATTGTGCTAGCTTTGGGGTTTTTAATAAAGCGTTCACTTTTTTTGACTCTAAAAAAAACCAAGTAGTTCTGGCTATTTTTTTTTTTTTATTGGAGAATAAGCCAACGTCTTCAAAACCAAATACAAATTCAAATCCGAAACAATCCGCACCAGAACCTATTTTATGAGTTTTTGAATATTCGAAAATTTGGTGTACATTTTGACTATGACTGTACATTAAGTACAAAATCTAAAAGATGAAATAAAAGTTTGTTGAAATTAGTTGAAAGCGACTAAATAACTGCCTACCTGATAAGAAACAAAATCATAGAATTGGCTGGCGAATATTTTGACAAAGAATTCGTATTTCCTTTCCTGTCAAACTACGTTTTATTCGTTCAGCCCTCAACGGCCTATGACGGCACGCAAGAACAGACAGTTGAGGACCAGAGCCTAGGTTTTTGCGCAACCTCTGGGTTATGCGTGGTATAATTTTGAAGGGATATTCTATTTAAGGCCAGTTCCGAACGGCGAATTGCGAAGAATTTCGATGTCAAAATTAACCGTAGACAGATTGTAAGTCGGTAGGATTCGAACGTGAGTACACACTCAAACATCTAACTTTCACAAGGATGCAGTTTTTGTATGAAGGAATGAAAAAAAACTACTAACTAAGATCGCTGAATAACTAAGTCCCATGTAAATGAAGAATCTATATTTGAAACTGATAATATATACGACCGACGATATTTAGAAAGTGTTTGCTGCAGAGGGTAAACAATTAATGAGCCGCCGACGCATGAGATTAACTCGTACTTAAACGTTATAATTTTCGCCAAACAAAGAAAGTATTGGAATAAAAGCCCGGGCTGATTGTTCCAAGAAAAACCCAACCACCACATACACTTCCAACAAAAACTCCAAAATCATCACCATCTCTTTCACCACCCACACACACGCGTCTCCTTTCCACCTACGACTTATAACTACGCATATATATGTATAATATCTCTTGTAATCAACTAGTATCTAGAGTTATGTTCAAAGGTTTCTGTTTTTAAAGCTATTAGATTCCGTTTGTATTTCGAATTATTAACCTGTAAGACATGAGGAGGTATATGATTCCTTTGCTGAGTTCCTTTCCTTGCCACATGGAGAACAATTGAAACAAAAATGATAAAACTCAAAGTTTATCCTTTCCCCGATCGATGCTCATCGCCTTGAAGATGCCCCGCCCGATGCCATATCTCAAGTTGAATTGGTCCAGACTGCTGGCCCTGGGTCGAGTCTGAACGTTTTCGACGTCTGTCTCACTGAACTCCGTCTCGGTATCACTCAGTTTTCTTCTCCGATGGAGAAGTCGGCCGTAGCGCTTCAGCTCGGCAACATTGTCGGACAGGGATTGACCGCGTTTCCGCTCCTGGCGATCCAGTTCAGCTGCGAGCATCCGCACCTCCCAGTCATTGTGATGGACCGCAGCGCGACCGGGTTCGTCCGCCTCTTCGTCATCGTTGAGATTCGAGTTACTGGACGAGTTGCTCGAGCTAGAGCTAGAGCTCTCGCCGATATCGAGGATGATGTTGTTGGACAGTGGTCGCAGGTTTCCGGTGACATTCGAGACCATGACATCGGGGATCAGACTTTTCGTCGACGAGGATTGCTTGCTGCTGAGGATTCGGTTGCATTCGATTGAGCTGCCAGCAACGTGGAGTTGTCTGCTGGTGCTGGGTGAGTTACACGGCACCAGCTCACAGTACGGCGGGGGTGAGGACGCGAACACAGTATCCAGGGAATCACCACGCTGTGAGGAGAAGAAACGATTTCAGTTCCACTGTGTTCTTGTGGGCAATGAAGACTTACCATGAAGAGGAGCTCTCCAGAGGAACCAGACGAATCCTGTTCCGCTTGCCGAAGGTCTTCGTCTTCGTTCACCGTGGCAGTTGCTCCCCCCGTCGACATGTCGCCTCCCAGTTGGAGCGGGTGGTAGTCGCCGGAGTCCTGCGATTGCATTTTATTGATTTTGCATTGCAAACATGATATAATTGCGTCGCGCTTTTGGACCTCGGACTGCATCATCAGGAACTGGCTCTCGAATTTCAGATGCATCTCCCTCATTTGTGACGATATGACGTTGTTGATTCCACTCAGGATTTGGCTGAAGTACTCATTAGGATCCGGTAAACCTGGAAAGAGAGATAGGTGTTCCATTAGTTACGGAGCTATGAGCTTGACTGTGACTGCCCAGTTTGATTAAAACGAGAGTAGGTGAGACTACGATATTCGAATTTGAGCATGACTTAGCTTAGACCGAATTATACTACAATTATTTTTTTGACATGGTTCGTATTTGAAATAGTGTTGAGCGGGAGATGTACCAATTTGAGAGTTAAACCGGAAGCCAAAAACTTTATTCACCTGTTTCGCAAGGATCAATTAGAGGAAAGTATTTTCATTTCCATCAAAAGACAACATTCTTACTTAAATAATACGTTTTTTTTAAGTTTTTCATCATCATTAGTGGCGTAACAGCCCACGCCTCCACTGTGTTGTGCGCGTTATAATTTTGACACATGTGAAGGTGACCTACAGTTTATTGCCGGTTCCGAACGGCTAGTTGGGAAAGCTTTCCGTGATAGAAGTACTCCAGGAGGATTGTCAGTCGTTCGCTGGAGGTGGGGCCGTAAAAAATGTTTATGGCGTTTTTTTTTCCTCGAGCTGGATTCGAACCCGGGTACTCTCGCTTAACAGTCCGATGCACGAACGATTAAGCCATAGCTTAAGTTTTTAAGGTAGGGAAATACAGCTGCGGTCAAAGTAATAGCAGTGACACACGAAAAACCAATAAAATGGATGTATCTATATCATCCCTAAATTATTTTGATGTTAATAATTTTTACTTTATATTAAAAAAAAATGTAATCCAATCATTAAGTAAGAAATTTCACTCAAGTTGCAAGAAGATATTCTTCAGAAAGATATCAAAATATTTATTAGCTTTTCTTAAAAAAACATTTTGGTCAAACCTCTTAACTTAACTTTTTTGAAACATTCGTTGATACGTGTCAAAACGGATATTCTGAGCTATTCTTCGTCGTGAAATAAAAGAAATGATGAAAATATATTAATGTCCTAAAAGTTCACGTTTTCCTGAATTTAAATTGATATGATTTAAAACATTCTGATGAGCAGAACTAATGTTATGATTTTTTCAAATATAAAAGAAACCTTGAATTTTATTTTTTTACAAATTTTTTAACCTCTAGACTCTGCAAAACTTTTTTGTCCAATGACATAGACATGAGTATAATTTTAAACCAAATTTGACAGAGATCGTTAAAAAAGCTGGTCGATCCTTTGTGGAATGACTTTAAGGCATCTTACTTAAGAAAGAGTTGTAAAAGAATTAAATCTTAAGAGATCGTAGTTCTATTGAATTCATCCAAATTTATTTGAATTTTTTGGTAAAAGTGACTGTGATTAAAAAAAAATATAAGTCACCATTCTTTAGAAATCAATGACAGTTCAATTTTTAAGAATCTTAGAATAAAGCCAAACGAGTCTTTTAGAAAAATATTCTGCATTTTCATTGAAGCCAGCAGTGATTTCACATTTAATTTTCTGAAGCCAATCCTACAAGATTCAGCTGTACGATATCATAATGCATACAGTTAAAGGATATGAAATGGTAAAATGCATATGAAATGAGAGCTTACTTGAAATGGAAACAAAATGACCAAAGGTTGGCGGAAATTATTGCCCAGGTATAAGAAGAAATCGCAACTTTCCTCATGTAATTTTCGATTATTCAAAAAAGGAATAGAGTTAAAATATGAATGAATAACCATTCAAAAACTTATATTAAATAGAATTTGAATGTATAATATTAGGTTGGCAGCGCTCATCCTACGACCTACTCCGTCTCCGCCAACTCAGCCTTCATTACCTCATTTTTTTTTTTATTGACCATAGGCATAGAATGAATTAAAACCGAATTAGGCACGCAAAGCTGACGATTTATCATTTCCTACATATTTAAACAACCCATGATCTTAGCACGATATTCTATATTCAGCACTTTATTTCAATTTTCAACGTTCGAAAAAGAACTTATTTATTGCAAAAAATTAAAAAAAAAACGTTCAACCGCCTAATATCACAGTTTTTAATAAAATTTATAAATGTGTTGTGTAAGTAAATCAAGCTCAGGGCAAACATTTCTGCCAACTTTAAGTCGTTTTGTGTACATTAAGCTTTCATAAGCAACTCATCCCTTAACTTCTTGGACCTTAATTGTATTAGTTTATTGTTGTTTTCTGCCTTGATTAACTGTTTATATTATACTAATTGCCTGCAAAAATGCTCATGTTTGTGGCGTAAGGCAAACCGACGAAAAAGTTCAGAGCCGATTTTAACAATTGAAGTATCCTTCTGTGACTAGACAGAAATATTGTATTAAAGGTATAGTATTTGATAAAGAAAAACTTGTTGAGAACCCTCTAACTTAAAATGAATTCAAATACATTCTGTTGAAATCACTGATGTCAACTAGTTGAAAGTGGAAGTCATTAACTTCAACAGATTTAAAGCTCGCCACTGAATTCAAGTCAAATTGAATGAATGTAATAATGCATTCAATTCTATTCTATTACAAAATTTTGAATGCACCAATTGATGATTTCAAAAGATTGGTGAATTACATCTTTTTAAGTCCCACACTTTTACAACTTTGACCTAAGAGCAACGGAACGGTGGAATTACAATTGCAACTAATTGCGAGCTCAGTCGAATAAACTTAGATACTCAGCTTATTACAAACTCGAACAAAATCAGCTTCCAAAGTATATAACGACTAAAAAAACAGTGCAGCCAACCTACCTTGAATATTGTGAATATGCTTCGCAGTGGCTGCAGCAAAACCATTCCCATTCGGCTGGCCATCCTTACACCCAACCGAACTTAACTCAATCACATCCTTTGAGTCACGATCGTCATTGTTACCGGCCTCGAATTTATGTGCAACGGGCGGGGATAAAATTTTATATTTACACGCGTCATTCGACGACGGAACGGACGCAAGAACGGAAGGAAATAAAAATCGTTCACGTTCGGATTGTGCAGTGCCGTCAGCACTCTGGCTGCCGACACTGTTGGCACTTAGTGGTGGGCTAGAAAGAGTCGAATTGAAGGTTACACTCTTCAGCAATTTGCTGTGTCTGGCCACGTACCCTTCAAGTGTTGGGGCTCTTAGAAGACCCTTGGGATGATCGAGATGCGATCGTGGACTTCCGTCATTGCTTTTGCTTAGTTTCTTTAGAATACTTTTTAGCTTTCTCCTTTCCACAGTCTCATTCGATTCTGGACTGAGTGGGGAGCATTCTTGGAGGCAAAGCGTTAGCTTGTCTTTGGTTGATGCTGACGCGTCTGCCGCTGGCATTAGGTGCGAGTAGATGCCGGAGGTATCGCTGTTGCTGCGGTAGAGTGACTCCAAGAAGGGTACTTCGATATGGCTCTTGGCGTTGTCGAGGCTGAAGCTACGTGTTTGCAGGGCTGTCTCGAGTTCGGCCAGCTTCTGTCGCTCGTTGAGTATCTTAAGGCGTTTTACAAACGGCAGTCCGTTGTACTCGGGCGACAGGTCGAAGACCGAGTTGTAGAGCTTCGGCTTGGCTCCCAGGTTGAAGGACTTGATGGCTTTTCTCTTGGCACCATTTCCAGATCCATCTGCCGCTGGGGGCTGAAGAGTAATCGGCTTAAGCGTCACCTTCGGCGTTATGGCGGCGCCGCTTGCCACGGTGGCGATACTCTCGGCGGAGTGGTTTTTGATCGGCTTAAAATCGCTTTCGGTGCCGTAGTTGGTCAGGCTCGTGTAGCTGTTGGATGGCATCAGAGTGGCGAACTTGAGCTTGGACCACGGTCGTATGGCCTCCGCCGAGTGGGCTGTCGACTTGCCCAGCTTATGAGCGCACAGCGTGAGGCTGGTGGAGGCCTTGGTGAGGTTGTTTGAGATTGTCGGGATGATTTTCGACATTTTGTTCCGCTCGTGTGTTTCCGTGGGTGGTGGTGGCTTCGCTGACGTCTCGGTGGCAGCCACCTTACCACTGGCTGAAGGAGCACTGTGCTCGCTGTTGCCGCACTGCATCTGCTGGATACGCTGCTTGAAGGATACCTTCATCGTGGGTTTGGCGATTGTTAGCGTCGGTGCAGGCACGCTGACGGATGTGTGATCGCTGCTGGTTGTAGTCACAACAGCGGGTGGATTCTCTGGCTTGTGTAAGGGTCCCGGTGTCTGGTGAAATGATGGTGACGTTAGAGAGGTGGTTTCGTGTGTCAGCGCTCCACTAGCTCTTTCGTTTTGTTCCTGGAAAAAGATTGAAACGATGAGAAGTGTGAATGAGGTGAGCAGGTTACTGCGTTTTGCTAGCAACAGAATAAAAAAGAAACAAAAATTTGAAAATAAAATTAAATTGGCTTCAGTTTGGCTAGCGAGCCAAAGATCTGTTTCTGAGTTATCGTATGAAGGAAGTTTCAAACAATTTTCAAGAATGGGGAACATGGACAGAAACTGTTCGAAGTTACAAGAATGTATTTAAACGGACACTTCTGCTTCAAGTGATAAATTTTTGGTTGATTGCTCAAAGAAGCTCCAAAAATACTCTGTCCATGAAGGTCTATATAGAGATTTTTATGAAACTCTGTCTGGTTAACGTTTTGGCTACTTAACAAAACGCATCAACTTTAGGAAAATTGTCCATAGCCCAATATCCTTCTTTGCAAAAAAGGCTCAGAACTTTTACTCTCCTTTAAAACAGATTTTCGAAACTTCCTTTAAGTTATTTTCTCGAAATAAAAAAGAACAAGAAAAAACTCAACATCACTTTAACAAAAGAAAAATAAATGAAAACTAAAAGTCTACCCCGACGTCAACTCTGTAGATGCTCACTACATAGGTTACTACAGGAGATGAAAAAGGTTCCCTACGAGAACGTCTTTAATTTTCGTTTTACTCTGCTGAAAACCTCAGCTCCGTGACGACAGAAGGATTTCTGAACGATTTTACTTCAACATATTACAACGCTAACAATATAACAACATTTGGGAGATTAAGGCTAGTAAATAATAAGTGCACTCTAAACTAGGACATTAAGACAGAGGAATTAGGACAATTACAAGACCTGAATGTAAGTAAAACTCACTCGCTTCAGTTAAAACTTAATATTCCATAATTTAAATTGCTGAATTCTACTTAACTTTTACTAGAAAAAAAAAAACCTCTTTTAAAAATTATGAATGACTTTTGTGGAATTGAAAAGATTTTAACAACTTTGAAGTGTAACTACAATCATGAAATAAATGTAAGAATTCTTTTTTATTTAAAAGCGAACAAAGGTGAGGAAAGTATTTCCTCATATTCCGATAGACGTTATGCCCAGAGTTTAAATTCTTATTCCTTTTGTCAAATTACTTTATAAGCGCTTATGACTCAGTATTACGATTCGAAAACGTCGGGTATTTATAGTTCACACAAATTTTTTATTTTAAACTAAAACAAATTTTTTTTTCAAAAATGAACAGTGTCAGGCAGTTTATGTTGAAGAGATGCTCAAAGAATGAAAATGAAGCCGACGAAATGGAAGCACTCGCTGGGCCTTATAGATCCGTTCAAGAAAAAACCGTTTCCTTACTAAGTTTCAATGTACTTCCCTCCGGGTCAACAACTAGTAGGTCAACAACGTCTTCATTTATTTATTTTTTTTAACAGTCATTTCCATCTGATTTTTCCATAAAACAGCTTTTGCTTCACCTTGAATTTTCTAACCACACCTGTACATGCGTTATGAAATAATTGACATCAAATGATTAAATGTTTTATTCAATTTTTGCCACTTTTTCAGTTCTTTCGCAAGGAATTACATTTTAGGGAACTTGATTGCCATTCTTGCCTTATTATAATTTTGTTGGTACCTCATTAGAAATTTTTTTGCCGAACAATGATCTTGTTCCATTCTACCAAATACTTTAAATTACTTCGGGTTCGTTGCACTACCGGTAATTAGCAATCAGTTGAAACTAGAAAAAATTAGGATACGCATAACATTTCACATTTTTTAAGGTTTCCCACGACCTGACATTTGAAATTTTGTGTCCGAATTTTTTTACTTTTCGAATAAACGAATTAAAGTAACAAACCTAATACAATAAACTTTCGATAATTTGAATTTCGTGGGACCAGGAAAAAACTTCGAATTGCAGAGGCTTTCGAATTACGAAGATTTCAGAAAAAAATATTGCTTTCATTCGTCACGTACGCGTTTAAACTAAGGGTTGTTGAAAAAAAAAGTAAGCTTGACTGAAATGCACGTAGAAAAGATTTCCAAGCAATGCGATCTTCCAACGCCGACTCTAACTCATAAAGAGGTATGTCCAAGCATAGCCAATGGAGACCTTGGACTTGGTGCAGCCATCTCATCCTGGGTCTGCCGAGCGGTCGCCTTCCTGACGGTTTTCATGTTATTTTGCACAAAAATAAATTCGAATTAACGAGGTCACCAAATCGCATAGGTTTTCTTCGATTTACAGAGGTTTTTTACAGAGTTTTTAGAATTATCGAGAGTTCACTGTACCACGCTGTGATAATTGTTGATAGAAACTTACGATGCACAGAACGCGCAGCGTAACGTCTGATAGAACGACTATTGTAATACCGATTTTTATGCTGAGAATTCTTACTAAAGCGTAACGATTATCGGAATAAGGGGTGCTTTAATTTTAAGTGGATAAAATATTTTTTTTTTAATTTGAGTTCCGCAAACACTTTGAAATGTCGTTTTATAATTACTTAGTACTGTAACTACCGGACACCTGTCGACTTTATCTAATTTTTTCTACAAATTTAAAAGCCATCCTGGTACCATAGTGCAGCATATTCGTATGCATTTTGAAAAAAAAAACTTTTTCTCCACCATACTCCAATCAAATCAAAAAGTTAAAGGCTGCTGCAACTCACAGCCCCAAGCGAACGTCTGTGTTTACGACTCAAGCAAAAATCTCATCCTTTTCATTTAAACAAACCGCGTGTGTTCTACGTGTACCATCGCCCTGCCGTACTGCAGTCATGAATTTATGAGTATGTAACATGAATTTCACAGCACCGCAAAATTTGTACGCATAACATGGATGCATCTTAAAAATAGCATAACGCAAACACACTCTTTCTCCCTATGCACATTCTGAAGACAGAGCGGTTCCATTGACAGCTGTTTGTTTACGCTACGTAACCCACTGACATTAAAGTTTACGAGCACCAGGATAGCTCTGGCTACATCTCATCCATCTTCTGGTCGTAGTCATCGTCGTTGTTTGCATAAAATATTAAAACAAATTAAAATTCCAGTTGGAAAAACAAAATGAAAATATAAAACAAAAAAAATGCAAAGAATAATAAAAGTAAAACTGGTGCTGATTTGTAAGCCAGTGGTGTGTGTTGAGAGACATGTTTTTTTGTTTTCTTGTGTGTTTTTTTTTTTTTGGCTGTAATTACCGTTAGCAAAGGCTCTTTCGCATTCATCTCATTCTTAGCCCTTAACTGTTGCAATCTTTGTAAGATTGGCGGTGCCTCAATCATCTCCTGATCAGGTTCCTCTTGTATCGATTCCTGTGGTGACAACGTAGATGTTACAATTGAGTGAGGTGGAGATTTCTGTGGTGGTGTGGACTTAACTTCTCGCTCTTCGCGATCCTAGTGCAAAACACATAAAAACACATACAAAACTACTTTAGGAGTGGGGTAGACGACATTAAAAAAATTGGGTCTTGCAAAACAAAAATAAAAACAAAACCAGAAAAAAATGAACATCTTTTGTGAGAGGGAGAGTGGCAATTCAATAATTTTTTCGTTTTTTTTTTATGAGCATTTCATTGTTTTGAGCGTGATTTCAAACAAAAATATAAATATGAAACAAAAAAAAAAATAGTTTTCCGGTGACGTGAGTTTTTATTTTTGAAGCATTACATGCACGTTCAGAGCACATACTTACGATGATTGTTTTCTTAAAGAAAACAAAAAAAAAAGAATACTTTCCCGGCAAAAAAAATCGTTCTATTGCTACAAATGGCATGTCAAAAGCATTTACAGCAAATGCGTTTTAAGCTAAAGTTTTTTTTATTATTTTATACAGCTCTAAGTGACTTTGTGGAAGCACCCTGTGGATTTGCTACATCGTGACAAGAAGAAGCCACAAAGTCACATTCTCGGTGTGAATCAGCATGACAATTTACACATGCTAATGCAAGCAGAAGCTCACTTCGTTAAGTTGGAGTTAAAAAAACGCGCGTTGGAACAACAATCTCTTGATTGGCGGTGAGAGTCCTAACTTTAATAATGTTTAGTCAATTTGTAGGGGGTTGCGAAGTCATTTTTGTTGGCTCATATTTTTTGTGGTACTAAGTAAATTTACTATTGCAATCTATTAGGAGTACTTGAAAGACGCGTATTTTTTTGTTAAAAAAAACATTTATTTGAATATGAAAACAAAACTTGTGTAAATTAAGTTGTGTATACTTTGACAGTTGGAATTAACTAGGTTTTTCGACGCTCTTTAACATACAATAGCTGTCACTGTCAAAAAAATAGCGCGTGTGAATATATATGAAGTTAGTAACAATGCGCGTCTTCCAAGTTGTACACCTAATACAACCATATCGCAATTCAGCCTTGTGGTAGGTCAGGAGGGCGTCTTAAATCATAATGTCCGTGTATTTCTGTATTTCTGCTTGTTACAAAAGGCACCGATCCTAAAGGCATTCTGGAGCAATGGGATTACCCATCGGATTAAATGCCATCATTACAAGAAGACACTCTCCTGCTGCAGCCACCAACTATTGAGGAAGCACAGAAAACAATAAACCAACTCGAAGGTAAGCCGAGCTAATCAAACATGGCGGCCCAACTGTACACCAAGCAATTCATTAAATCATAGTACACATATGGGAGCATAAGGAGATGCCAGAAAACTGGCAAAAAGGCATAATTTGCCAATACGCAAAAGAGGATATATCACAGAATGCAGCAATTAAGCTCAAATCGCAACGGCGCGTTCGGTCGGTCGGACTTTGACAGGCTTTGATATGCATTTAATCGATTTTAGGACAATGAATGTCAACGCGCGCCTCACTGAATTTTTCAAATCGAAATGGAGCTCACGAGTTATGATCCCACACTCCACAAATCCGAAGCTTGAAGGAAACCGTGTTCATTCGACACTTCAGACCAACTGTCCCAGACCAGAGTTATCAATTTTGTTGAAAACCTACACCGTTCTCGACTCAGTCTGGTCGCGGAACTCGGTGTGGGAAACACCTGAGTAAGCAATTTCCCCGAACTGCAGTTTGTCTGAATGAGAAGTAATATTTAGATATTTGATAAGTTTTACTTCAAGCTTCGGACGGGACGGTCGACTTCTCCTAAGAGAAATAAATAGACCCTCTAAAGAGTAAGACTACAACTTAAGTTTGCTTGGGTTTTTTGTTTTCGTTTGTATTTAGTATGGTTGATTTTAAACTCAACTAATATAACTCGCACGTTAGCTTTCCCTAAGTCAGCTTATCCTCGAAATTTTCCATCCCTTGAAACAAATTTTGTAAGAAAACAATATAATTTTGAAACTAAAATTAAAAGCAATTCTTATTTACTCAAATAAAATTCAAATTTCGTTTGTAGTTAAACATTTTATACACACATCTGTCAAACGCCCGAGCGAGTAGAAAGTAGATCCAGTCGGTCGGCCTTGCGATATTACGATCTGCGAATTTGCAACGCCCGACCGCGCTATTGCGATTTGTACAATGCTTTAACGTGTATTCTACTTCAAATGTCGCGCTATTTCGATTTGGGCTTTATAGGGGTCAAGTACTACCTACATATAAGTAGTACTCTCTTACAAGATCGGATAGCCCCATAGGGGAAACCATAATCGGGAAATATTAGGTTGTCAATTATCTCCCTTCCGCCTTTTTGTCTTTTGAATTTTCCGGCTATGTACAAAGCGCTACAGAGCTTCAAAACCTCCTACGACAGCACTGGGTTGCCATGAGAGAATTCAACATCACAAATAAATTAACAAGACTATATAGGCTAACATGCTGTCCAAACCCGTCAAGATCTTCAAAGGACTTGCTCAACGGTATGGGCCTGGATGCGTCCACTTTAACCTTGCGTTGGAGAAATCAATCCGGGACTCTGACACATCAAAAAGACGGACAATTGGCACCAAATCTATTCAATTACTGGCTTACGCAGGTGACTCATAAAACCTTCGGACGAGCATCCAGATCGAGCAAGCGGCAAGAAATCTGTGACTGCGCATAATCTGCGAGAAATGCTGGAAGAACCACCACCAGTGGACGAGCACTAATTTGAAATTGTGCAATCGTTTAACTACTACTACCTGATCCTAATATAGAAAAAGAAATAAGCTGGCAGCTGCTTAAAACCAACAGAAACTTCTACAGTCTTGCAAGCGTAGTCAAATCCAGAAACCCTATCATGCTTCTGTATAAGACACTAGTCTTACCAGTTTTCACATATGAGTCCGAGACTTGGGACTTAGCCAAAGGCACTCTGACCTCTTAGCCGCGTTCGAGAGGAAAGTCTTACGGAGAATAGGACAACCACATCTAATTCAGTTTAATTTAGTTTAGTTTAGTTTTAGTGGGGCAACAGCCCCATTTATTGGCTTAAGACTAAGGCAACTAAGGCCAGCACGAACAGGTTCGCCTTAAATCTTTCGTCGTTCTGGTTCAATCTGGATGTTATCAGGATCAGGTTCGAAATGTTATCATCAAAGTTAGAAAATCTAAACCTTCCCCCCCATCGAGAGATTGCTGTTATTTCGTTCGTTCGTTGAAACAGAAAATTTTAAGCAGGTTGAAAACAAAAAAGAACTCGTTAAGGTGACCATTACTTCAAATTTTACCGCTTTGCATGGATTCGTAAAGCAACTCTACCACACACAAGAAGCTTGTATCTGTACCTGTTTCTCTTTTAGTAGCCGTAGCCGCTGTAGCAGCGGCAGTCCCGCACCGATAGGACTTGGCGTCTTTTCTCGATGCTCTGGCGGATCTTCGTGTCGGTCCCTCTCATCGGAATAAACCCGTGAGACTCGCTTTAGCGATGATTTGTCATTCCTCTGCGGTCCACTGTGCAGTGGCTGCATTTCCAACGACTCGTTGCTGCGTCTCAGTGCGCTGAAATTGCCACAGCTCAAGGGATTAAAAGCGCGTTGAAAAAAATGCAAAGCTCGATACTTACCGCGATTTTTTAAGAACACTTTTAAATCCCTTTACGTCCCGTCGAATCTTATCGACCACACTCTTCGTGGCAACGTCACCAGCGTGCCCCGCATCTACGTGCCCATGTGGCGGCGGCGGATGGTTTGCTGCCTCCTTGTCGCTCTGCGCTTTCGCATGCCGCTTATTCACACACCGCACCTCCATAAGGCGCTTCCGACCCAAGGACTGTAAAATTTCCTGAGCCTCTGGGTAGTCCTTCATCGCTGCCAGCACGTCCTCCCGCGAGAGCGAGAACAGCTCCGAGTAACCAACCGACCGTACGTCCGCTGTGCGCCTGCAAGAGAAATCACGAGATATCAAATTTCAGAGCCAAACCGCTTGGCTTTGTCTTACTTGTTCAGTCCATCGAGATTGAGAATTCCTATTTCACCAAAAAAGTCACCAGCCTTCATCGTTGTCAACACCTTCCCCGTCTCGCTCAGAACCTCCAGTATCCCATCCGCTATGATAAACATCTCCCTCGCCACCTCGCCCTTGCGACATATCGAGTCGCCTGGTGTAAAAATATACGCTTTCATCTTTAGTACTAAATCGTGTAGGAACTCTGGCTGACACTCTTGGAAAATAGTTACTTTTTTCAGAACACTTAGATTAACATGTAAGGCCAATTCGGTTTTCAGCTTATCGGGTAGCAGCCCGAGGGCTGTGTTAATGTCACCACCGCCCTGAATGCGACCACGCGACCAGCTGTAGTCGTACCACCTCAGCACTCTGCGCTTCATTCCGCCAGGTACTTTGTGATGACGCATGTACGTCTTTGCACCGTCCAGAAGTCTCTCGAACTCTAGACGGTTAGCATTTCGATTGGTTATCACGTTTCCAACTTGTCCAACGATAGTTGCAAATATAAACACACCTATTAAGTAGCTAACAATCGTAAAAATATATCTGAAACGAAAAACAAAATGATTTTCAACGTTTTTGAGTCGAGCCAAATCGAATGGTTGTTTTTGTTGCCAGCAAAGTTTTCGAATTTACATAAAAATAGAAAAAATCAAAACTTTCATGAGACATATTATATCGGTTCACCGTTGAAGGCTGTCGCTTTCAGAAAAAATTTCATTCTATTCGAAAACTTTGGTTAGAAAACAGTGGCAAAGGTTTTTTTTTTTTGTTGAGTTTTTGAATTTTGGTTCTTTGTTGAATTTCACCACAAGTTACCAGGCGGACAGCCCCAACGATCACTAATATAATAATTTCACTTCAGTTTTTCTTTTTTTTTTATACAATTTTATTATTTTATTGTTTTTGCATACCCGTAATTTGAACCGAATTGCAGTAATCTTGATTTGATACCACGTCTTGGTAGAGATCTTGGGCCGTCCACCGAGTAAGATTGTCTTAAAAATGAAAATTTCAACAAGAACTTTTGTTAGATTGGTTTGCATTTTTTTACTTTATTAAAACTTAAGAAGAGCTAAATTCGTGAGCTTCGGAAATTGGAATACGTCAAAAAAGAAACACACCAAAGCCTGGTGTTTGTTCGTTCATTAGGTTCATTAGCAGAAAACCACGACGGAGATCGAAACGACGAAAATGGAATTAACAAATCCCATAATTCCTGTTTATTGTTATTTTGTCACAAAAAAGTAATACCAACATATCTTCGAAATCACAATCATGTTTAATTAACTAAATTTCGAAACAACGCAAATTAGAATGTAAACCAAGGCTTTGTTGTTAAACTGACCGTACGATTTTTTAACGTTCATACGCACTTCATACAAAAGTTTAAAATGAAACCCTTACTTAAAACCCTGTTGAAACTGTGTAATTATAAGCTTCAGTCTGATTACTTCTACTTCTAATTTAATTTTGGAGCAGTCCGGGATGAGTGATGTCCACTAATCGTAATCAACATAAACTAGACCCATCGACAACACCTATTCAATCTTTTGCCTCTCATTCCACAAACTTATTGGCAATAATTTAGCAATTGGAAAATTTTGTTAAAAATTTAAAATTTGTGGGACAGTTTTATAATGATTTTAAGGATGGAAAAATTCTTAATTTACATTTTGTACTGGGTGTTCGAAAAAGTTCAGAAATGTAATGTCCAAAATTTAATATCTCCCTAGTATTATGTCTCTAACACTAATTGGATCTGACAATACTATAACTTGTATGAAATAAATTATTAGAATCCCCTTTTTCCATAAAAAGTTGTTTACGTGTAACAATAACTGAAAATTCGGAACATTCTAGTCAGTTCAGTTTCAGCTTACAGTATTCATTTTCAAAGGTCAGAATAGAACTGCTTCGAAACTTTTGTTGGATTGATATGGTTGATATTACAGTACTTAACGAATATAACAGAAACAAAAAGTCCGGAGAAAATTTTTCTTATAACCGTTTTTCTCTTTTATGCGACTAGTAATTCATATGAGAAAGGATATTGGTGTATTGTTCTTTGTTTCTTTCGCTAAGTACTGTACTGCTGTATCAATTTAATTCAAAGGAAAATTCTAAAAAAAGCCTAGCAGGACTAGAGAAAGTATCGAAGAGGTACTTTTAGATTGATTTCCTTATTTACGCAAGAATAATGGCAAAATAGTCATATTTTGCCTTTCGTTCTTGATGTGATCATTTTTATGTTAAAAAAGCGCCTCGCTCTGGTAAACCATTACCGATAAAGTCAATGAAGTCATGGAAAAATTGAGTAGGACCAGCACATAAACAATGTGGACGTTGCTAGTGAACTAATTATTCATCACCAAATATCAACCATTAGAAGAAATCTGAATGCACATGGATGTTCAATGTCTGGATACCAGATGAATAGTGAAAAATTATATGAACCTAAGTCCCATTTGTTACTCACTACTAAGACGAAACGAGATCGAACCCTTCCTGAAGTGACTAATTACGAACGATAATGAGTGGTGCGCGAAGATGAGTATGACAATAATGTGCGAAGAATATCATGGATGAAAAGAGGTGAAGCTTCGCAAACGATGGCAAAGCCAGGATTAAAATCAAGAAAGGTATTATTGTATGCCTGGGGAATACGAAGAGAAATTATTATGTTGTAAATAATTAACAAGGTTTAAGAAAGCAATTCAATTAAAACGACCGTAATTGATTTATAAGAAAACATACATGACAACGTCAGACCACACATATCTTTGATGGCCCGGAAGAAACTAAAAGATCTTCCACCTCCACCTTAAGCTCAGATCATGTACCTTCAGATTATCATTTGTTTTGATCTCTGCAGAACTCTCTGAATAGTGAAGTTTTAAATTCCATGGAGTACTGCAAAACCATTTGGATAAGTTTTGTTTTTCGTTCAGAAGGCCCAGAATTTCTATAATGGCTTCACCACATAAATAGTAAAAGGGTATTAATATTTTTTCTTTTTACTTGGTTGAGACCTCATAAGCTAAAATTTAAGAAAAAAAATATTGGTCTTTGGTTATATATTGGTCTTTGGTTTAGAATAAAATGTGTGTACCACCAAAAAACTTCAGAAAATAATATATTTCGCTTTTCCTATTTACTGCTTGGATCTAAATTATTTTTATTGAATTAATTATTTCAAATACCCGGCCAATCCGGACAGAGATGGAGCAAGCTCCTAGCACTCCGTCTATTTCCATAAATCAGATCTATTAGACGTTAAGCTCATAAGAACATAAGGCGGAGAAGCGATCTTGTCTCACCACCTTTAAGTAGAAAGAGTTGGAAACCGATGCGTAATTGAATTAGTTCGGTGTCGAACAGTAAGTATATTGCAGTTTCAAAAACAAATTGTTGTATTTTAAAATCGTAAAATACGTAAAATACGAATCTGTAAAAAAAAAATGTGTATCTTGTGTATGTATATAGCTAAAATAAATAAATGGAATGAAATCAAATTTAGTTGAGATTGGGGCTAAACACTCGGCTATAGCAAATAATACATAATACAAATAATACACAAAACATAATTTCGAATACAATATTCGTGGAATCGTATTAAAGTCAAAACAAAACAAGTACATGGACCAAAAAAATATTTGTATCGTGACGCTTTGAGACTTGTCGACTGCAACCGAAATGTCCCTTCTAATCCCTCAGGATATTATCTTATATTTATTTAACGACATAAATTCAACAACCAAAAAAATTAGTGTCTCTTGTCACCGTAACTTTTTAGCTGTGACCAAATATAGTATCATGAAATGTTGAAATTAGCAGCCCTGCAGCAAAAGAAGAGAAACACTTTTCGTTGACGATAAAAAGCTAGCTCATATCAAAGGAAACCTTGTTATTCAGCTTATCATTTGCCATAAGACATTTACTAGAAACTGCAGAGACAAAATTGAATGGCACCGCCAACGGCCAGACAGCGTGACGCTGATAGACTTGTTTTCAACGACCCATTGAGGTTTGTGTGGCATCAAAAAGCACACCACAACACTAATTGGGTTCTCCTCAGTATTTCGTAAATCACCTCTGCCTCCTGCGTCCTGCCTCCTGCCTACATCTCCCATCTTTAGTCTTTAAGACGATGTGCGAGCTGCCAAAAAATCGATAACACGAATTTCCATTTTGGCTACTTAAAACCATCCAAGCAAAAATTCTCACTCGAAATGGGTGAGCCAGCGTTCCAAAGACCAATCACTTTGGACACCTCCAGCAGACCAGCACACAAAAAAGAACCCCATTTTGGACGAAACGAACAACTTGGAACTCTGACTCAATCAATTAAATTGAAAATGCGGCACAGTTTAAAGTGTCCATTGGAGATCC
Organism: Syritta pipiens; assembly: GCA_905187475.1. Lineage (NCBI taxonomy): Eukaryota > Metazoa > Arthropoda > Insecta > Diptera > Syrphidae > Syritta > Syritta pipiens. The sequence continues at coordinate 5,989,542 of LR994571.1, forward strand.
CCCAGGATCAATAAAGCACGTCGTTCAAACCGCCAGCTGTGGGTGAATAAAATATTCGACTATAGAGCTATTCCGAAAACAAAGACAAAATCCATCCCGCAGAACTGTTATTTACTTTAAGAACTTCATTTTCTCCCCATCGATGCGGCGAATAGCCCCAAACTACACTTCAAATTTATTTCAAAATTAAAACAAAAACCACACCAACCGTCCCCTCGAAACTATCGAAACGAACACAAAGGACCAACTTATACGAAACAAAAGTATCGAAAACTACTTCGGGGCCAATCTCTGTGGAAAATGCTCGTAGTTTCGAAAAATCAACCTCCCTCTGGATGCAGGCACAAAGTGTGCACTGATTGCGTTAAAAATTCAGATGCATCCTTCGGAGAGAGGATGTAATCCTTCCAAAGGCGAGAGAGATGTGAATAATGAAATCTAAAAATATGGCTCGTTCTTTGAGGACGGTCTACTGAACACATCTCGGCATATCGGAAGTTCTAATTATGGAGACGAGAATCTTTTCGCATCTAATTCGAGACTCCGCAGACGTGCAGCGAATCTCATGCATGGAAATCATCCCCCTGGGGGGTGCTTAAACGCAAATTCAATTTGGCCTACCCACCTTTGAGGGCTCACGCGGGACAGATACAATCTAACGGCTGCAAGTGGTGAAGGGATACGGCTTCTTGATTTTGTATGCAACACGCATTCGGATTTGTGTATTCCCCAATCGGGAAGTGCGTGCGGGGTGCGTGCTTTGCAAATAAGTTCATTGGACTATCATAAATTCAGGGGGTCTCAGCGTTTCGGAGGGGGATATTGATTTTCGAGATAGTGGCGCCATCAATCATGATCCCGGGAAACCCGAATGGGAACGTTTTTTCTTGGGGTGGCACGTTCCACCTCGAAGCTCAGTTGAGATTTGTTAAGGTTCGTCTCTAGACAATGAAAGATTTTCAAATAATTAGAATGTGAAAGGCTGCAACAGAATCAAAAATTCAATCAAAGACCTTCAGCCATCTCTCAAATGAAATTACTCCGACGATCAAAGGAGACACAAATAGCCTGGCCGCGGGATATCGCAGCTTCCCCGTCGATTATGTGCGCGTAGCGCCAGTCAACACATGTACAATCCAAATGACCATGGATGAAAAATAAAGTCTATGGAAATGCAAAAGGACACCCCGTTGAGTTTTGGAAGAATGGACATAGTGCGTTTTCAACTTCATCACTCTACAGACAAATCGTCGCGATGAGGGGGGTCCAGTGATTGTTGACGTTGAAACGGACTTCCAATAATACAATTTTGTATCAATCACTGCATTGCAGCATTGAATGGTGGAGAAATGTGGGTGTCGGTCAACGGTTTCATGGGGAAACATTGCGCACATTGTTGACCGGAAAATTCGGAATTTCTAAAAAGATTTTTAATAACAACGACTCGGTGTTAAAATAGAATTTATTTTTGTAACTAAACAATCTGTCCAGCATTACGATGAAATAGAATCCACTTCGTTAATTCTTATTTATATTTTTTTACTTCTATTTAATTTATTAATTCAATATATCTTGCAATATCTCTACAAAGCCGAAAAGGCTTGTCCGCAGAAAACTGTTGTAGTTACAAAAATGAATTCTCATTATTTTGTTGAATAAATCTATTGTATCTAACATTAATTCAGTGATAAAAAAAATTAAAAGCTATTACATTTGATTTATATTAATACAAAAAAGAAAATCGCTGCAATTTAATTTGGGCAATCTAAATTGCTTAAATTCCTTCATTCATTTCACTTTTTTATCATCTGATTTTTATGCATTTTTCGGTACTCTTGTTTGACTCCATTGAGTATTTTTGAAAGATAGATATTTCCAATTAGCTGAAGAAGATAAATCAACTAAAATAACTCAACTCTTTTATTAAAAACTAGTCACCAAATTTGTTTGCGGAAGCACATTCAACTAGGAACTATTTGATGGCATAGCGGAAGACCTCATTATTAAAAACAAACTCGAAACCTACAAGACGAGAAAAGGGGTTTTAAATTCAAGACATTGAAGTATGCAATTCTAACGCCTTTAGATTCGCAGCAGATGTAAGACGATTCATATAACTCTCACCCGGATCTTGTTTTAACATACGAATTAGGTTTTGTACACTCTTACACTTATTGATTTACACTATTTGATTTATTTACGTAAATTCTAAAAATGAGTTTATTTTAGTAAACTCAGCAAAAGTTCAAAGAAGAGATTAAAAATGAAAAAGTAAATCTAGTGTTACCATTAAGGTCAATGCATGCTGCATGCTTTTGGCAATTATAAAAACGATGGCCAGGGCAAATGTATTTTACACATTCATCACATCGTGTTGAATAATTATTTGCATTTGACTGACAAGGACATAAACGGTAATGGACTCTTTTCTTTGTAAGTAGTTCATATGTTTTTGACGTTGTTGATGTTTACGAATTTTGTGGCCACCTTTAACGAGGGTAATGTCAGTTAAAGCACATGGATCACTTTTTCGTTGCTTATTTTATGGATAGCACAGTGATTGATGGCCACTTCGATCGAAAACAATCTTCTCCTCAGGTTTTGTTTTTGAAAAATTTCAAAATTTGGGACAAAATTGTGTGTAAATGATAAAAACATTGCTGCTAAAAACGTCAAAAGAGAACTGAAGATCAACTTTTTATTTTCCCTTTGCAGCGATATGCTTCACCCAACTTATCGAAACCATCAAAACCGCTCTCAGTTTTATTTTAATACTTTATGTCTGGTTTTTTATCTTCACCAATGGCATCAATGGGACAATGCGAACGCCTAAGTGTAAAGCGGTTAACATTTTCATAAAACATATGCTAGGAACATATAACAGAATTCAAGTTCTTTTTTCTTGTGATCAAAAACAATCTCAATGTGATACAATAGCTTTTTCTTCATATCGAGTAGCTTAGGTTGACTTGTTTATTGACTTTTGCAATATGTCCCAAACAACGTCATTTGGCTCACAAGCAAGCCGATGAGATGTGAGAGAATTATCACATTTCGACTATACAAGCGTAACGCAACCAGAAATTGGTAAATCAACATTTAAATTCTAGGTAAAAAAGTTTTTCTTAAATTGCTTGCGAGCATAATAGATTCAAGTTTTAACAGCATTCAGAATTTTAGGCCACATTTGGCTGGTCTCGAAGGATAAATATAAGTAGTATTTCCTTTAGCGTAAGTTGTACACTGTAAAATGGATTTGGAAAATTTCAGAGACTACCAAAAACAGTGTGGTGAATATAGTATTACCAGTCAACAGAAAATATACGACTTCCTCATCAAGCAAAAAGTCCATCCATAATGAAAATTAAAATAATTGAAGCCTACTTAAGATTAAAAAAGTTAAATCTTTTGACAAAAATTCTCAATCCAAATGAACACCATTTCAACGGTGTTTCGCAAAGGTAAAAGAAAATTATCTTCTATCACCACAACCCATTATTGACTTCAAAACGCTACTAATAAAATACCACAAAAAATCAGAGAGTAAGAGAGAACCCGCTTTCTTCCTTAAAGACAAATTTGAATCACAAACAATGCAGAGATACAATACCACCGAACTTCATTTAGAACCGATTTATTTTTATTCATTTTCCTGAAACAATTTCCGACTAATTAGGCAGAAAAGAAGAGCACTGGACCGCACGGATAATTGACACAGCAGATGCTGGAAATCCATTTGACAGCTGCTCCAATTTTCCTGACAGGACCAGAGGACAAAGTGAAGAGGAGAATATTTTTCATAAGAAAATAAATCCCAGAGCTGTCATTCAATGCTTCCCTTGAGTAAGAACCGCGAGGGTAGGTTACGTTGTGGGATTTAGAAAATACTCTGGTACCTAAGTTTCAGGCTTGGTATTTTCTATCCGAAGGGGAATATAGTAAAGTTTTCTTATTCCACGAATCACTTTATATTATACGACGCTTAGAACGTTTTCTAAGAGTTTAAAAGGAACTATCATACTGAAGATTTTCTAAATCCTTTGAAAGCTACTATGAACATCTGTCCGACATACAATCTATTCTTATTTTGAACATAAGAAGTAAAATTTAATTTGATTACCATAAAGACTGAATGTCTTTTTTATTTTAATTTCAAATGAAAGTTGTATAAACGTTTATTAACGTTAAAGTTGAGCTTGAGTGACATTCGCATGCAAAGAGCGCAGCAGATGCAATAACAGTTTTTCTACAACTTGCACAACGAGCAGTCATTCAGCTTCACAAAAAGGGGAAAGTGCTCCAGGATGCAGACACTTCATGAAGTTTATTGGAAACATTTCGCTAAACTCCTGTGCACGTTAATGTTAATTTTTTTAGGAGTTATCCAGTTTATTTGTTGCAGTTGCTGTCTATTTTATTGGCATCAAATGTTAAAGGCTGTTTTTTTGAAAAACAAGAGAATGTCAAATTGTTGTAGAAAACAAATAAAGATTTACACCAGCCATGTAGAACAAACTCTTAGTCATTTTTTAAGTTTTATTTAAAAAAAATTTGTTTCCAATACAAGGTGAGAATGAATAAAGGTCAAAAGCTTATGGTAGAAGACCACTTAGCACAAAACAGAATTATACAACCGATTTCGAAAATCAGGATATCTCTTTATATACAAAAATGTTCCCAAATGTTCAAAATAGAATAAACCATTCCAATATAACGAGGGTTCTGTAAACTAAGCTTCCATGAACTTTCGACCTTGATAAGATAAATGGTCACAAATTATCAGGAACTGAATACCACCTTCAGGGCAAACAAAAAATAAACTTCAGCTGCACCCGCATTTTTGCAGGAAAAAACATCCTGTCAACAGTCGCTCACAGTTTTTTGTTCTGACAGAAAAATTCTGTAGCGAGTTGATTGACAGTTGTTGACAGTCCAGCAAAAAAAAAAAACCTATAGCCCTTACATAATTAATCCATCAAAGTAAATGCAAAATTGCAGACATGTTCATTTTCAGATTTTCAGATTAAAAAAAAAAGGAATACTCACTCAGCATTTGTTTCGGGTGTCGGCAGATCCCCAATTGTGGTCAACGTCAATGTCGACCAGTAAAGGCTTCCGAGATATTTTCGTGTTAAAGTTGCATAATCCCCAGGGCGATAGGGATACACCCAGTCGCCCTACAAAACCACGTACAATGGAAATAAATCGAAAAGAGAAACACATGTTAATAAAACACACTCAAGAAATCAACTAAATTGATGTTGTTTTACTTGAAATCCTTCCGCCTCGGATAATAAATAATAAAAGCAGCCAAACCAGTGTGCAAGAATCAAAAGAATGTGAATTAAATTGACAACGCGCCACAAATTTGGCCAAACCGTTCGACTTTCGACAATGTAGTAAAATTTTATGGAACGATAAACCTTAAATTAAATCACTTTTAGTAAGCTACAGCAAAACAATGTATGTATTATTTTATAGTGCAAAATTATTACTTTTAAAAAGCGCGTAAAACGTAAAAGTGGATGAGATCCAATCTTCAGCTGTAGTAAATCTAACGGTATCAAAGCAGCTAAATCGAGGAAAAAATCTCTGGAACGTATGTAATGACAGGCGAGTTTCCCGTCGTCATATACCTAAAGAAAATTTTAAACTTTGTCTCATGATGTTTGTTGATGGTCGAAACTTTTTAACTCACCATTAGGCCCTGCTCCAAGTAACCCGTACGCAACTGAACTACAATATCTAAAACAAAAACAACATCAGTTAGAATATCACACAGCAACCAGAATCTCGGAACTGCATTCTGAAAAATGAAAAGAAAAAGATGACGTTAACATTTTTAACTCACAATTTGACAGCCGTCAAAATCAAATCTTACTTGCAATTCAGGAAAACTCTGTCGAACTATTAACGTCCATAAATTGTATAAAACTGATACAGTTAGCACCATTAACCAGTAAAAGTAAAAGTTCTCGTCGGGATTAACAACGGAGCGTCGCTTTTGTAAATATCGACGTCTTCGTTTGGCTTTTTTATTTATATCACCCGAAGCGCTTTCGGATCCGGTATCTTCAACGGTTTCCTTAAAGAAAAAAAAAGTATATATCAGAAATTCAGAATAAATACCCAAAAAAAAATATATTCAATAAAATTCGTGGAAGGAATAAACGCAATTCAATAGATAAAAGGGTACGTTATTTGCTTGTAATACAAACAGACCCTTAGGCGGCAGATACACACATTCGCACAAAATTGATGTAGCCCCTGTTATTTTGGCATCTGGGCCTCATCAGCGTGCTTCTTATTATTCACTTGGGGTATGTAAAAATCAAACAAGTAGTCGGCGGGCGCGGAGCGGCAGCTCGGCGGAAATATTGTTCAGTGAGATTTCAGATTCAGTTTACAGAGGGGTGAAAGAAAATGATGGATTAGAGGTAAAATTTCGTGGTTGGTGGGTGTTAGGTGATGCCAACCGCGTTAAACGTCAACGCAAACGTTGAAACGAGAACGTTGAAGGGATTTGGCGAATTTTCAATGTCATCGTTGATAAAACAATTGGATCACATTTCGGGGTTTCGCGAATGTAAACAGAAGCAGATGAAGGAATCTTTTTTGTTTTATTTTTGTGTGTTTGTTTCAATTAGGTACGGTAGAGTGCGGCCTACCACAGCTTAAAGCTTTTTAATGTAAGTACTGACAAATCCGGCCTATAGTTCAGATTAGATTTGCATTGACGAAATTCGTAACACAGAGGAACCAGAAATTTGCAAAACTGGTCATACCAAGTATTTTCTTCCAAATTCGCCACTTTCGACCAAAAACTTGATTGAAATTTTTATTTTGAAGTTTGTCGAATTTAAAAGTGAAAATTCCTCTCCGACATTATTCTCTTGTCCCTGCTGGGTAGGATGCTATTAAATGAAGGGTTTATCAGAATTTTTCTTTGAATTAAAATGACATCTGATGCACTATTTTATTTAAAAAAAAATATCACAGCAGTAAGGTAGCCATTTCAACCATATCTCTGTATTTTCAAAAATGTTAGTTACTTTGTACATTTTAAAAAAAGAGATTGTAGAAGTGATGTCTAACTTTATTTTTATTATTACTAAAAACTATGTCGGTGAATAGAAAAGTTAAAATTGTAGCGTAGCTTGGTGGGTGTCTGAGGAGGAAAATAAAGAACAGAATTTTAACGAAGACCGACAAGGGACAAGTTTAATGGTTTGAGGCTCCGCGAAAAAATGTTTAATTAATAAAAATACTTTGATATCATTATTCACTTAATGAAAAAACGTTTTTTTTCAGTTTTCTTCAAAATTATAGTCTGCCCAAAGATGCACTGTTTGTCAAGAAAGTGTTTACACATTTTCAACTTTCTCGTTACAATTAATCTCACTTTCAAACATTTTACTTCCATTTTTTTTCTTCCAAAAATACATATTTAAGAAATCAGTTTCAAGAAAAAATACTTCATTACATTAAAGAACAATAACAAAGAAGCAAAACGACGTGCTTACACATTTTATTGCCTAACTCGTTCAGTGTACATTGTGTTAGAACTCACTACAATGTTTGATATTTCTAACAAAACTGTATACAGTCGGAGTTTTAAACCGAGCAGGGAGCAAAAATTGGTTGTAAGCCATTATTCCCAACCGAGACCGTGAAATCTATCCAACAGGAAGGAGCGTATCATGCTAAGAAAAGAGTACGAAAACCCTCAAAGTTTCATCCAAGGAGATCAACCAACAGTTCAAGTTTCTCCTGAAACTGTAAGACAAGTGCTAAAAAAAATGAATACACCTCAAGAATTGCAAGATAAAAACTATTGTTTTCAGCTAAAATTTTGCAAAAACGATTGTTTAACACTTTCTTGACAAATTGTGTGTACATTCTCTCTTTATCTGACGTAAAGATATGTAACCAAAACTACAAAGGTTGTTGAGACCCTAAACTTCTTGGCAAGAGGAGGCTATGAAAACCGAATTGGTGCAGACAAACACTTGCCCAACGTATTTTTACAATTTAAAGTTTATTGCCCGAGTAGTTGAAGAACATTCTACAGAAAATTAATGTATTAATAATCTGAAGGAATACTCCATATTATCATTTTTAATCTACTTCCAGCTGTGCTCGAAATAATAGGAGCGCGACGTTGAAAACAATTTAATTGTATCCCTGGGAAAAGACCTTTTCGTGGAAACTACAAAAACATTTCGATAAATATTCTTATGGTACTTTGGAAGCAAAATAAAAAAAATGTGCATATCTGCGCGTGTGTGTTCGCGGATTTTGTGACTGCGAACAAAAAACTGCTGCTAATAATAATAGGAGTATTTTGCAGAAAAGTTTTTAATATAAATTAACTGAGTCAAAAAGGAAGAAAACATTATTTTAAGTTTTTTAAGTAAATATAAACTTTTTGCTTAAAATTTTATGGCAGTGGAGCTTAAAAAGCACACAAATTCGGAAAAACGTGAGGTCGTCTGCAGGTTACGTCAAAAAAGAGAAAAGCATATAAGGAGATTAAGGAAACAATTGTGTATGGTGTCTCGGCAGTTACCAATGCTCTACGCTATGTCGAAAACCCAGAAACTCGAGGAAGGAAGTGCAAAGCGTCCGAAGCTAATGACAGATGACAAGGTCATGATCATCACTAGTAGCGTAACAGCTCACGAACGGCCAGAGGGTTGTGCACGTTATAATTTTGACACATGTGGAGAGGACCTATAGTTTATCGCCGGTTCCGAACGGCGAATCGGGAAAGCTTTTCGTGACAAAAGTACTCGGGGAGGATTGTTAATCATTCGCTGGAGATGGGGCCGTGAAAAATGTGTGTGTTGTTTATTTTTTACCCGAGCTGGATTCTAACCCGAGTACAAGGTCATAGTAGGTGATATTCAGCTCTATTAGTAATAAAACGATCTGCAAAAGGCTGGAGAAGGTTACAAAATAAATGTTTTGCACGAAACCTAGGCAAGATTCCACTCTTGGGAAATGAGCAACTGCAAGCTGCTGCTGCAACGAAATGGCATAGTATGCTTTGGGCGTAACTTATTTGATTTTAAGTTACGTTTAAGTTTTATTTATTAAATTTTGTTAAATTATACGTAAGACCGTTAAACAAAATAACAAAAAACAAAGGCAAAAAAAAAATTAAAATTTAAAACAATTTATTTTTTACACATCGTTCTTCTTATTATCAAAACAGCTGTATGTATTGAAACTATGAAAAAAAAAATAAATAAATTGCAAAAGGAATTTAAAATGTTGTATTATTCGCAATCATTTATTTAATTGAAAAAGAAATTAAAAAACAATCCTATAATATAAACAAATAACTCTTGCTTTCTCCTGCTCGATAACCAATTTACTGTCGACATTTTTTTTTGCGAATTCGATCGATACGAGCAGTTTAAAACACAATTCAATCAATTCCAGAAAACAAAAAATCGAGAAAAACGGTGAAGCAATTTTCATTCGCCTCAAAAACACACTACGTTTTATTAAAATAGTTGTCGTTCAGTGGTGTTAATCCTTATTATTCAGGAAAGATATTTTAAATATATTATTATTATTATTACAACTTTATTGAAATATTAATAAATTATATACCAATAGACAAAGTACCTACCTACCTACCAGGGGTTTCGGCTATATTTTAAATATAAAAAGTTATGACTATACCAACTGCTTTGACACTTAAATTTAAGATTTTTCAAAAAGGGGAGTAAATGAATATGTGCACTGAGCAGCTCATATTGTTTCGTATATAAGCCTAAGTACCGAGTTTGCGAACAATTACTTTGTAGAATCAAGGGACCTAGGCTTATCCAGCGACTGTTTCCTGTTTTAAAATCGAACGATATAAAAGAATTACTATGTTACAGCTCTTAATACGTGAAAAAATGGAATAGGTAAGCCAGACTCCACCAGAGCCATAACCCTCGTTAAGAGCAGACACATGTGCCCCACCCCGTCTGAGTTCAAAGCACTCCTCCTACCCCCACGCCCAACAACAAACAATCACATGTGTCACACATTTACCCCGTGAATGATAGTTTCATTTCTGTTCCGCTCAAATTGAATGCCAAAAAATTTCCATACTAATCCCCAAATTGTATTCTCTAACGTATTGTTAATGTTTTTGCTTTTTTTTTTTTGTGTTATTTTTTTTATTTATTCCGCATCCCCATCAAGGACTTCTTCCAGGAAGAGAGACGAATTTATCCCATAATCGTAAATTTTCGCGTGGTCTTCAAATCGTGACCTCGTTGTGTGTGTTCCGTGGATATGTGTGCCCGCCCTCCCATATGAATGTGTACATTTGTATCTGTCAAAGTAGGTGATGTTTAATTTTATAATAAAAATCGCTGTAAAAGTATCGTTCAGAAAGGAGCGCTGAGACTGTGCCTGCACAGTGGTTGTGTGCCAAATTAGGGAATCAACATGA